>CM062818.1:1987789147-1989008314 GCA_031772625.1 Pinus tabuliformis
GGGATATCATTGGTCAACTTATTAGGCATTAGCGGCCAGTACAGAAGATAATAAATTGGATCGTTCGTAAGGCGCGACAAATCAGGTAAATCCAAAGTTGCAATAAATGTTAACTTACGGTTAGGTTCACGAAAACCTTGAGTAATGAGACCAGCTCTAGGAGGAGGATATCCAAGATAACCTGGAATCGGATTTGCATTAGGAATGTTATAACCTATTGGAAAACCATGATTAACCGGACCAAACTGGGGTTGTTGAGGCTGTTGATAAGTATAGCCAGGATAGGGATGATTCTGATAAACTGGGTTTTGTACAGTAGGACCGAATTCATACTGTCCCTGGTACGGTTGACTCATGGCAATTGTACTTGGACCAGCTTGTCCTGCAGGCATCTGGACTGAAGTCTGAACTATAGGTCCTAACTGGGGCACAAAGACTTGAGGAGTTTGCACTGATGCAGGGATAGTAGAAACTGGAGCTACAGATACTCCAGAAACAGGTGTGGTAGGTTGAACAGAAAATGCAGTAGTTACAGCAGCAGTTCGAGGCAGAGTTTGAGGTGAGCTAGGCCCAGGTTGCTGAACTAAACCAGGTGCAGAGGTTTGAACCGTAGGTTGGACAGGTTGCTGGGTTGGACCAGAAACCAAAGGTTGTCCAGGTTGATTAGATAACTACACATTAGGTTGCATAGTCTATTGAGTTTGAGACGGATCCCACACCATATTCATTCCGGGACCCATAAAAGGTTGTGCATATGGAGGACCATAACCTGGTTGAATGTAGGGCTGATAATTAGGAGGTACATTTCCAGCTCCTTGTAAAAATGATTGACCAGAAGGCGGTTGGAAACCTTGAGTTGGGTACTGACCTTGAGGTTGATAACCCTGAGGCACGTACTGAATCTGGGGTTGATAAGCATCCTGAGGAATATACTAAGTTTGGGGTTGACCTTGGGGTATGTACTGTCCTGAAGGTTGAAAACGTTGAGGTAGTCCTCCAGGTGGAAACTGACTACCTTGGGGTTGCCCCCCAGGCGATAATTGACTACCTTGAGGTTGCTCCCGAGGCAATAACTGACTACCTTGTCCCCTAGGTGGTAACTGACTACCTTGAGGTTGAGGATTTGGAATACTACTAGACATCATAAAAATCTGCTCTGTGTTCAACGTTTTAGTTCCATTATTACCAGATGATAACTGATGTTCAGTTGGTCGAGGAGTTGCTCCTGAAAAGGTACCAGAAAGTGACTGGTACCCCAAAGGAACAGTAGGACCGCCATATAAAAATGTTTCCGGTGATTGGGAAAACATAGATGACTGTCTTGACATGATTGATCAAGGATAATAATCTCTGGGTGTAGGATGAAAATAATCACACGCAAACAAAGAAAATTTCAATAAAAGCACCTAAAGTCTCTAAAGAAATAAACAATTGAATCACACGCCTAAAAAATCTAAGAGTTCAAACCACACACAAACAGTAACTTCCCGTACTAAAAACACTAGTTGGTGATGAAATCCAACGTCGTAGAATTTTAATATGGAAAGGGCGGTTGGAATAGTTACCCCGACAACCTGCTTAATGAAACAGACTGGCAGAAGTTTCTTTACAAAACCATCTCGAGTGAAGAGAACCCCCCAGAGAGTCCAAGTGAGTCTAGTCGATGTCTGCTCCAGGTATAGTGAGACCCGTCCTTCACCATCACCTTAGGAAATAATCTTAAGTTTAAGGACACTAAGGTTACAACCAACAACAAATACAACTGGGGGAACAGTCTACGATCCAATCTACGCGCAAGGGAAGAGTAACAAAGCTCAATCCCCTTGAAGGCTCCTCGACATGATCAATCTGAGGTTTACCAACAAGTGACCCCAGGCTCCTCGACAATGGTTAATCCAAGGTTTACCGTTTATAATACGCGCAAATCTTCTATCTTTCCCAATGAAACATACTTGATTGTCTCAAAGGTTCAGACATGATCTCGTGATTGACTCCTTTAAGAGAAGTTTCCCAGAATGTATCAATTACAATGGGATTTATTCCCTACCACAATATATAACTATTTGTTTGTTTTAACTATCTTGGAGAGTTAATTACTCCCTACTCCAAGATACTAACCTAAGCTATATTGGTGATAAGAGCCCTAGAAATAAAAAAGATTACTAGATCAATTTTAATTAAGCGTTGCTTTTATGGGCCGTTCTTTAGGTCAATACGTATGGAAATGAAACTTTGATGGTGTGAAGACTAGACTCCAAAAACACTAAAAAATGCACCTAAAATGATAAAAAATATGTTTTTTCTTTTAATGAATTCTTAGCCAAAAGAAAGAGTTCGAGAATGCGATTCTTTAAGAAACAAATCTTTCTTCCAACATGTAAATGAAAATAAAATATTTTGTCTTTTTCAATAAGAACTCAAAACGAGACTACTAATTATGCTCACAATAAATCCCTTTCTTTTTCAAAACTCAAAACTACAAAAAACAATTTCTTTCAAAAGAGATCTACAAGTTCTAGAAAACACTCAAAACCACAAAACTGATCTTGAGATCTAAAAACTTCTAAAAACCTAATTGTATAAAAGCTTCAATTCTTTTTGAGGACGTTTTACTTAGTTGTTCAGTAAACTAAGGATTCATTCGTTCAGAATAACAAATCAATCAAAAACATCCAGATATGTTTTCTTTTATAAAAATGAAATTCAAAACTTATGACAAAGCTTGTTCAAAGATTTGCAAAGAGAAAAGTAAATCTATTTCTCACAAAGGACAGATTTCACAAACAGGTCAGACTCATCAAGAAGACGAAAAGACACCAGGGTAATCTAAGGTTTCTCAGGCTTCTGATCTTTGAGTCACTATAGAGACCAAGTGAAAACCACTCCAGGCATGCAAAACTTCTAGAAAATCATCTAAAACAAAAATACCAATGGAACTCACTCACAAGAGATTTTTGACAGAACACATGCAGATCTGGGTATACACTAAAAGCTGTAAATAAAACCTAAACTTAACTGGAAGAATATTTTTTAGGTTTTTTAAATTTTTTTACAGGGTCCGCATGCTTCCAAATGAACTAGATGCGGTACCACTCTGTGTACTAAAGAAAAGTGCAGAGATGCCTGCAATGTCTGTAAAGAGAAAGTGCGGTCCCCTAAAAACTTCGAAAAAAACAAAAGATAATCCAGATCCTAAAACTACCCAATCCAACACAAATCAAGAAAAAACCAGAAACGAGAACAAGTTTATCAAGTCAAAGACAAAGGAAAACCAAAATCCAAATTCAGATCCCCAACGGAGTCTCCAATTTGTTGGCCGAATAAATCGATCTTGCAGACAAGGCCCATCTCCCTAGTATCAAAAGATATCTAGCAAGAAGCAGACAAATAAATCTATCTTTCTCTAAACATATGTGATTCATAAATAAAAACTATAGAGGTGTTCAGACCCTACCTTAAGTCCAATGCTAGTTTGTAGCAGCCATCTTTCAACTGTCAGAAAGAGTTTCCTTTTGAGAATCTGCAGTCACAAACAAGAAAACATCAAATAACTCCTGCATAGCTAATATCATAAATCATGTTCATTATGGTGATCAAGGAATCCAAAAAATAAACCATATAACAACATCTTATTGAGAAAAACAAACTTATTTGTATTAACTTTGAAGTAGAAGAACCTTACAATCTTTTCAACCTTGATGCTGAACAAGCTCTTCCCAGGGTCCGAAACAGGAATCTCCTTTACTTTGACAAGCCTTAAACTATTCCAAATGAGATCAAAGAGGTATGTAATCTCTCATAAAAGCTCAATTAGGAAGACTAATTTCCAACAGCATTTCACCTAAAAAATATTGAGCTTTCAACCTCTAGTAACCAGCCCAATGCTTCATTTTATAGTGCAGAGGAAGGAGTTTACAGGTCCACCTATGAAGGGATAGAGTCCTCCTTCAAAGGGATAAGCTCCTCACATCAAGGGGTTAGCTCCTTAAGGTATGGGATTCATGAACCTTAAGAGAGCGAACTTGCCACCTCAAGATTCCTTCGAAAAGCTTCTAGAAATGACTCAAAGTGAGTTTTTAAGAATATACTTTCGCCTTTTTAACTTTTACAGGGGTCCGCACCCATAACAAAGAGACAGAGCGGTCAGGTGCACAGGAGACATGACCATTAGGTGCGGGACCGCCGGTAATGCTAAGAGAAAGTGCGGAACCAGAGTTTTAGAGACTTTTGAGGACTTTCTCTTATTTTCAAGGCTTGATATGAGGAACTGAGGCTTAAGACTTGCAGAGGAGGAAAGTATGAGTGGTAATGGACTCACACAGATTGCAGAATTTCAAGGTGACAATTTTTTGTGCAACAGATTGCCCCCTAAAGTGCGAAGTCTGTAATAGATGAAGATGAAGTATTTGATGTATGAAGAGTGAAGTAGTTTATCATTTCGAGGATCATCCTGTGGACACCCTAGTCAGAACCTGTAAAAACATTCAATGCAAAATATATATATGTGAACATATCATCACTGAGGTAGGCATTCCCATACTCAGATTAAAAATGACTAGAAAACTAACTAAACTGTTCTGATACAGGAGTGATTTTTTAATACATCAAGAGTATAGACATATGTAGACACAGTATGGGCACAACTATCTATTTATGAATAGTCCACTGTATAATGAATAACAAAATTCCTCGCAGCCTGGATGGTAGAAACTAGATCCAGGGTCTTGATTTCTGCTTCCCGAACTAGTACGATTCTATCCATGTGAATGAATGTGTCGAAGTCGAACATGGTAGAAACCACTTGATTACCAGTCAATGATGTGAACTGTTAACAAGTGTGAGAGAAACCACCAGTAATGTTAATGGCTCTCAAAGTACTCAGTACAATCCATGAAATGTGAATAAATGAGCTGATGTCGAACATGTCATAGAATCCTTTGATCGAAGGTCAATGATGCAACCTATCGTCGAAGGCAAGAAACCTGCCATTAGGGCATGCAGATTTCAAGGTACTGACGATTTCTAGATCATCTTTCTAGATAATGAGCTGAAGTCGATAGAAAGCGATCTGTCGTAGGCAAGCCCACAACATGAAATCATAGATCAAATTTTGAAGAAATATATTTGGCAAGGACTAACTCAGGGATGGTCAAAATGGATGACAGATATTTTTCAGATGAATGGTTTGTTTGAATTGACCTCTTGAAAACATAACGACACTGCAGATGGTTTGGTGATAGTTGACACAAAGCTAATACCCAGAAACCCGCTGAAGACTTTCAATATGGTTTGATTAGCTGTTAGGCAAAGGATTTCCCAACCCAAGTGAACAAAAAGTGTCGTGTTCAAGAGTGGTTAACGGTTTTTCTAAAACACAAAGTTTAACAAACAAGTTCATTTTTCTCTCTTTTCCCCCACCATTTCTGGCAAGTACCTCTTTATTTTTGACAAGCTTGAGGAAGATAATGTTTGCGTGTTTATAAGATCATCCTTCGGATGAGTCCAACTTAGTTTAAAATTCAAACCTTAAGAAGGAGTGGTTCGTTCCTGTTTAAAATTGAACAGGTCCTTTACTTTTAAATTTTAACGAGTCCAATATAGGAAAAACTCGGTGTTTTTCAATTTTAGGGAGTCAGAAGAAAAAATTAAGAAAACTCCATGGGGGTAATTTTTTGTAAAATAATCCCTCAAGTCCGAAAAAGGATAAAATAATACAGGAGGGATGACATTTCCAATACTTTAACGAGTTGGAAAGGACAATCGCTCGACAATATTTTTATATTTAACAAGTCTGAAAAGGGTTTAAAGAGGACTCTAGTCTCCTCATGGTTACGAGTCGAATGTCGTCAGGGTTTAACGAGTCCGACATAGGTAAAACTTAGAGTCTTTTTCATGTTTAGAGAGTTAGAAAAAGACACAGAAAAGAAAACTCCAGAGGGGTCCTTTTTCGTAAATTTGTGTCCCTCAAGCTCGAAAAATTATAAAATAATACTTGAGAGAACAACTTGACCATTACAATCAACGAGTACTTTTCATAATTAACGGCGTCGATCCGAAAACGTAGAAAAGTGATTGAAGACACATCATTTCGTAACTAGTATCGAACCTGAAATGACAAAAGTCCAGCGATCTTTTCATGTTTATATGGTCAAAAAAGAGCTGTAACTGGACCGCCTTTTTAATTCCGTTTAATGAGTCAAAAAGGGAAAAACTCGGAATTTTTTTCATATTTTACGAGTCGAAAAAGAGCTTAAAGAAGACTCATCCTAGAGGAACGAGTGGTATAAAGGGTAGCAACTGGTTCCAGCAATGGTGGAACTGCTCAAAACATGTAATGGTTAAGAGGTTGGCTAATAAAACCACTCATAGCTATGGTCCCTTAGGAAAGGAAAAAAAACCAAGTGAAAGCATATGATCAGCCAAAGAGATGGTGGCGATGGAATGAAAACAACCAAGGCTCATCTAGCAGAATTTAGCGGATAAAAACGACAATCACGAGATGTAAATCGGGTATGGGTTCATTTTTACACAAGCTTGAACCATAGAGAACTCTGCTTGGATTCAGTTTCATGTTTACACAAGCTTGAAACGAAAAACTATGCTTGTTATAAGTTCGCATGCCCCCAGCATAATGATGCAAATTGAGGTACATGCCCCCCAAGCTTCATTGCATTCAACGAGGTGGATGGAATGAAAGTTCACTTTCGAGTTCTTGGAAAGACTCAAAGACTCGATTTGGAAAGGGAGTTGTTTCATTTTTCAAAGAGGTTGACACAGGAAAAGAACTATCCTCATAACCCTTGTTTCATTTTTTAAACGAGCTTGACACAAGACAAGGAACTATGCTCCTGACTCCTTGTTTCATTTTTTAATGAGCTTGACATAAGACAAGGAACTATGCTCCACACATCCGGTTTCATTTTTTAACGAGGTTGACACAGGAAAAAACTATCCTCGAAACACTCAGTTCATTTTTTAACGAGATTGAGACAGGAAGAAACTATCCTCGGGACTCCTTGTTTCATTTTTTAACAAGGTTGACACAGGAATAAACTATCCTCGATATTGGTCAGGAATCAGAAAATGACTATAAACCTGATATGCAATTTCAGAGGGACTTAAAGGCATCGCGCCATCAAATGAATCCACCTCAGAATCAGAAGGTACGATTTGAAGATCATCAAAAGTAATAGTATTCGATGAAATCATATGAATATTTGCAATAGAAGGCGATACGTTAGGAGGAGGAAAGGAAAACGTTCCCAGTAAACCAAAATCTTTAATCAAACCTACACCAACATCCTTATAAGGGATAGTCGTTTTATCGATGTGCTGAACACTATCTGTAGAGGCTGGGTCAGATGAGAAATAAGTCAGCTGGTCTATTGTAACGATATTTCCGTTATGAGGAAACTTGATAAGCCGAAAGACCGATGAAATAATAGTAGTCACGGCATAAGACCAACTGCGACCCAGGAGAAGGTTGTAATATATAGGGGAATCAACCACTTCCACATCTAGATTTACGGTTTTTCCTTCGACCCCTATAGGTAAATCCTACAAAATACCAAAACGATGGAACCCTCGGCCATCAAAAGCCTTTAGAATTGTCGGAGACTGATTGAGTGTGGGAGAACCAAGCGATTTCCAACACTGGATTGACATAATACACGTAGAAGCCCCTTCATCAATCACAGTCTGAAAGCAAGGCCTGTTTTTGACTAACACTGGAATCTGGAAAGCCATTTGATGAGGAAGGCGAGGTGTACTATTCTCTAAATCGAAGATTATTAGGTTCGAATCCTGTATATCCATAGCTCCTATAGCAGACAATAGTAATTTACGCTGTGATGGGCATGATTGCAACACTTCCAAAGCTGAAAATGCTGAAGGGGCAATGGCTAAGTCTTCAACAATGTTATAATTCTGGGCAACTCTCGCATGTGGATTGAAAGATGATTTCCAAAATATATCTTTAGCAGGCGGTTTGATTACTAAGTCAGGGTTGGGTTTCTCGATCTTTAGTGGATCAGAACAAGGAGGATTTGTAGTTTATGTATTTGAATTAGAAGATTCTGCTTCTTGACCATCAACAGGATGTTTACTACCATAATATTGCAATTGCGTCACAATCCTGACATGAAACATCATCATAATGGGTTCTTCTGAGGTATTCGAGGAAGAAGAAACCACCTTACTATCTTGAGTAGGAAAAGGTTCCTTCAAGACAGTAGGCATTTGAGAACCTTTAACAAATTTTGAAAACTCTGCTCGATATGGGCATTCTTTGGTAAAATGATCCTCGTCGCAAATGAAACAAGGATAGCGAGGTTTTCATTTTTCGTCAATAGATTCATTTTTATTTGTTTTATCTTTTGAATTTTGATTGTTTTTGTTCTTCCCCTTTTCTTTACTACCGGATTTGGTCGTAGATGAATCTACAATATGGACGTCAGCAGAAACTTCAGCGGAAGAATCTCCTTTCGGGGAATCAGGTAAAGTTATTGTAGGAGAAGAATTCTTTGAAGATTTCTTCTTGCTTTTAGTACTAACTGAACCAATCATACCATTAGTGGCATGAGACCCTGAAGGAGCTGTAGTTTTTGGAAGATTAGGGATTTTTTCGTGTAAAGTACCTGACTGCCTATAAACGAGGTCAAGGTACCTAGCTTGAGCAATGACTTGCTCTTCAGTTACAACTCTTGCCTTAGCTACATCTTCAGTGATTTTAGGTAACAATGATTTAATGAACCATTCTGCTAAAATTTGATCCAGAATGAAAACTTTCACTAAACGCCTTCTACGTCGCCATTCATGAATATGATCAGAAATATATGTGGACGTGGATTGTTTTAGTGAAGTTAACAGTTTCGTGCCATTGTCGTATCTGACAGGCAACTGAAAATGAGTTAAGAAAGAAGTGGCTAACTGACTGAAATTATAAAAAGAGCCTTATGGTAACTCAATGTACCTTTTGGCGGCAAGACCAGTAAGAGTTCTTTGAAAAAGATGCAATCGAATTGAATCATCAACGATTGAATTAGATGCACACCAGAGGTGATAAGTCATAACATGATTTGACGGATCCTCACCTGACTTACCCTCGAATTTCGGGATATCACTGGGCAACTTATTAGGCATTTGCGACCAGTACAGAAGATAATAAATTGGATCGTTTATAAGGTGCGACAAATCAAGTAAATCGAAAGTTTCAATAAATAGGAACTGACGGTTAGGTTCACGAAAACCTTGAGTAATGAGACCAGCTCCAGGAGGAGGATATCGAGGATAAACTGGAATCGGATTTGCATTAGGAATGTTATAACTTCCTGGAAATCCAGGATTAATCGGACCAAACTGGGGTTGTTGAGGCTATTGATAAGTATAGCCAAGATACGGTTGATTCTGATAAAATGGGTTTTGTATAGTAGGACCGAATTGATACTGTCCATGGTACGGTTGACTCGTGGAAATTGTACTTGGACCAGCTTGCCTTGCAGGCATCTGGACCGAAGTCTGAACTGTAGGTCCTGACTAGGGCACAGAGACTTGAGGAGTTTGCACTGATGCAGGGATATTAGAAACCAGAGCTACAGATACTCCAGAAACAGGTGTGGTAGGTTGAACATAAAATGCAGTATTTATAACTATAGTTAGAGGTGGAGTCTGAGGTGAACTAGGCCCAGGATGCTGAACTAAACCAGGTGCAGAAGTTTGAACCGTAGGTTGGACAGGTTGTTGGGTTGGACTAGAAACCAAAGGTTGTCCAGATTGATTAGATAACTACACATTAGGTTGCATAGTCTGTTGAGTTTGAGACGGATCCCACACCATATTCATTCCGGGACCCATAAAAGGTTGTGCATATGGAGGAGCATAACCTGGTTGAATGTAGGGCTGATGATTAGGAGGTACATTTCCAGCTCCTTGTAAAAATGATCGACCAGAAGGCGGTTGGAAACCTTGAGTTGGGTACTGATCTTGAGGTTGATAACCCTGAGGTACGTAATGAATCTGGGGTTGATAAGCATCCTGAGGAATATACTGAGTTTGGGGTTGACCTTGGGGTATGTACTATCCTGAAGGTTGAAAACCTTGAGGTAGTCCTCCAGGCGGAAACTGAATATCAAGTCAATTTAATGTCTTAAATTGCTCTACATAAATTATCAATCTGGGTATCGTAAACTGATGAAGTGTGGTGCACCATATGTGCTTAGTTAACCTTTTTCTTACTTCGTTGTTTTATAGTTTATGTTTTTTTTGGAGTTTTGTTCTTGTTGATTTCCTAAAGTGTCTAATGCAAATGGAAATCATATTCCTAAGTTTTAAGAATACTCTTAGAAGGCAAGTTTGGGTATAGATTTTAAGGCAATTATGTCCTCTATAATGATTTCTAGAACTTAACACTTCAGAAGGTCTTAAAACATACTAGTGATGAAATTAATACTTGAACAAGAATGAAATGTGCTGTTATTCAAATCAAACAAATAATGAACTACTGATCATGAAATCACTATCTCTGCTGCTTATCTAAATACAGAAATAAAAGTTAAGCTATTGCACTCAAACAAATCAAAAACTGCAAACTAATAAAAGTAAAATCAATTTACTTCATTCATAGTCTGATAGCTCGCCAAGTAGTCTAAGCTATGGCTTTAGGAGATAACATCAATGATATGAAGAATTTGATATCTAATTGCAGAAAAATAAAGCTAAAATCAAATCACATCATTCATAGTCCGATAGCTCGCCAAGTAGTCTAAGCTATGGCTTTAGGAGATAACGTCAATGATATGAAGAATTTGATATCTAATTGCAGAAAAAAAAAGCTAAAATCAAATCACATCATTTATAGTTTGATAGCTCGCCAAGTAGTCTAAGCTATGGCTTTAGGAGATAACGTCAATGATATGAGCAGTTTGATATCTAATTGCAGAAAAGTAAAACTAAAATCAAATCACATCATTCATAGTCCGATAGCTCGCCAAGTAGTCTAAGCTATGGCTTTAGGAGATAACGTCAATGATATGAGCAGTTTGATATCTAATTGCAAAAAAAAAAAAAAGCTAAAATCAAATCACATCATTCATAGTCCGATAGCTCACAAAGTAGTCTAGCTATGGCTTTAGGAGATAACGTCAATGATATGAGCAGTTTGATATCTAATTGCAGAAAAAAAAATAAAATAAAGCTAAAATCAAATCACATCATTCATAGTCCGATAGCTCACAAAGTAGTCTACGCTATGGCTTTAGGAGATAACGTCAATGATATGAGCAGTTTGATATCTAATTGCAGAAAAAAATAAAGCTAAAATCAAATCACATCATTCATAGTCCGATAGCTTGCCAAGTAGTCTAAGCTATGGCTTTAGGAGATAACGTCAATGATATGAGGGATTTGATATCTAATTGCAGAAAAGTAAAACTAAAATCAAATCACATCATTCATAGTCCAATAGCTCGCCAAGTAGTCTAAGCTATGGCTTTAGTAGATAATGTCAATGATATGAGCAGTTTGATATCTAATTGCAGAAAAAAAAATAAAGCTAAAATCAAATCACATCATTCATAGTCCGATAGCTCGCCAAGTAGTCTAAGCTATGGCTTTAGGAGATAACGTCAATGATATGAGCAATTTGATATCTAATTGCAGAAAAAAATAAAGCTAAAATCAAATCACATCATTCATAGTCCGATAGCTCGCCAAGTAGTCTAAGCTATGGCTTTAGGAGATAACGTCAATGATATGAGGGATTTGATATCTAAACTAACTGACAAAGCAAATGAATAAAACTGAAATCAAAGCATAACTGAAATTGAAAAGCTAAAAAAAACAAAGTCAGCAGAGAGGCAAATCTCATGTCACTATTTGATGCAAAAACATGTAAAGAAAAACTAATCTACAATCAACTGGTTGAACACACTTGCATGAATTAAAATTGCATCAATAGAAACTCTAATCTACCAAACTTGAAAGCAATCATATGACATAATGAAATCCAAGCAAAATTACAAAATAAAATCTACTCTACCTTACATTCTAATGTGCTCCATGACATCTACTTCACATCTCCTTCCATGTTGAGAACATCAAAGCTTTAGTCAAATTCTTCAAAATTACAAAGTATAACAAAGCTCTCTAAAGCTTTCAAAAGCCATAAAGGAAGAACTACAAACTCCAAGCTAATCTAAGACTCACAAGCTAACAAGCTTAAGAACTAACAAACTAACAAATGAAGGAGAGAGATCTCCTATTTATACAAAAGTATGAGAAGCCATATCATTAATGAGAGTCCATTAATTTCTCCTTCTACCTCTAGAGTCCTAATCAAAATAGGAACTGATAAGACACATGTCTTCTTAGAGTTTCAATGCAATTAGGAGATGTGACACATATTCTCATGATACCATGATTCTTTCCACTCAAATTCGAATTTGGCCTTAGAGTGCCACATAAGGGTCTTCTAGAAGCCCCATTTTGACCTACACATGTCAACAATCTCAACCCACTTGTTAGGTATAAACTTATGCACATTATTTTCTAATCTTTAACCACAAATTCACTTAAAAGGGCTAAGAATTAATAAAGTTTGGAAAAACATAAATGTGGCCCAATGATAATGAAAGTGGGATGAATATAGTGACATAGTAGTGAAATGGAGGTGATATAATGGACATAATAGTGAAAATGTAATGGAAATGAATGAAATTTTCAAGACCCAACACTGACTACCTTGGGGTTGCCCCCTAGGCTATAAATGACTACCTTGAGGTTGCCCCCCAGGCGGTAACTGACTACCTTGCCCCCCAGGTGGTAGCTGACTACCTTGAGGTTGAGGATTTGGAATACTACCGGACATCATAAAAATCTGCTCTGCATTCAACGTTTTAGTTCCATTATTACTAGATGATAACTGATGTTCAGTTGGTCGAGCAGTTGCTCCTGAAAAAGTACCAGAAAGTGACTGGTACCCTAAAGGAATAGTAGGACTGCCATATAAAAATATTTCCGGTGATTGGGAAAACATAGATGAATGTCTTGACATGATTGATCAAGGATAATAATATTTGGGTGTAGGATGAAAATAATCACACGCAAACAAAGAAAATTTCAATAAAAGCACCTAAAGTCTCTAAAGAAACAAACAATTGAATCACATGCCTAAAAAATCTAAGAGTTCAAACCACACACAAACAGTAACTTCCCGTACTAAAAACACTAGTTGGTGATGAAATCCAACGTCGTAGAATTTTAATACAGAAAGGGCGGTTGGAACAGTTACCCCAACAACTTGCTTAATGAAACAGACTGGCACAAGTTTCTTCACAAAACCATCTCGAGTGAAGAGAACCCCCAGAGAGTCCAAGTGAGTCTAGTCGACGTCTGCTCTAGGTACAGTGAGACCCATCCTTCACCGTCACCTTAGGAAATAATCTTAAGTTTATGAACAAGTTTCTCAAGTCAAAGACAAAGGAAAACCAAAATCCAAATTCAGATCCCCAGCGGAGTCGCCAATTTGTTGGCCAGATAAATCGATCTTGCGGACAAGGCCAATCTCCCTAGTATCAAAATATATCTAGCAACAAGCAAACAAATAAATCTATCTTTCTCTAAACATATGCGATTCATAAATAAAAACTATAGAGGTGTTTAGACCGTACCTTAAGTCCAACGCTAGTTTGTAGCAGCCATCCTTCAAGAGTTTCCTTTTGAGAACCTGCAATCACAAACAAGCAAACATCAAATAACACCTGCATAGCTAATATCATAAATCATGTTCATATGGTGATCAAGGAATCCATAAAATAAACCATATAACAACAACTTATTGAGAAAAAAAACTTATTTGTATTAACTTTGAAGCAGAAGAACCTTACAACCTTTTCAACCTTGATGTTGAACAAGCTCTTTGCAGGGTCCGAATCAGGAATCTCCTTTACTTTGAAAAGCCTTACACTCTTCCAAATGAGATCAAAGAGGTATGTAATCTCTCCTCATAAAAGCTCAATTAGGAAGACTAAGTTCCAGCAGCATTTCACCTCAAAAATATTTAGCTTTCAACCTCTAGTAACCAGCACAATGCTTCATTTTATAGTGCATATGAAGGAGGTTACAGGTCCACCTATGAAGGGATAGAGTCCTCCTTCAAAGGGATAAGCTCCTCACATCAAGGGGTTAGCTCCTTAAGGTATGGGATGCATGAACCTTAAGGGAGCGAATTTGCCACCTCAAGATTCCTTCCAGAAGCTTCTAAAAATGACTCAAAGTGAGTTTTTAAGAATATACTTGCGCCTTTTTAACTTTTACAGGGGTCCACACCCATAACATAGAGATAGAGCGGTTAGGTGCATAGGAGACATGACCATTAGGTGCGAGACCACAGGTAATGCTAAGAGAAAGTGTGGAACCAGAGTTTTAGAGACTTTTGAGGACTTTCTCTTATTTTCAAGGCTTGATATGAGGAACTGAGGCTTAAGACTTGCAAAGGAGGAAAGTATGATTGCTAATGGACTCACATAGATTGCAGAATGTCAAGGTGACAATTTTTTGTGCAACAGATTGCCCCCTAAAGTGTGAAGTCTGTAATAGATGAAAATGAAGTCTTTCATGTATGAAGAGTGAAGTACTTTATCATTTCAAGGTTCATCCTGTGGACACCCCAGTCGGAACCTGTAAAAACATTCAATGCAAAATATATATATATATATATGTGAACATATCATCGCTAAGGTAGGCATTCCCATACTTAGATTGAAACTGACTAGAAGACTGACTAAACTGTTCTGATACAGGAATGATTTTGTAATACATCAAGAGTATAGACATATGTAGGCACAGTATGGGCGCAACCATCTATTTATGAATAGTCCACTTTATAATGAATAAAAAGATTCCTCACAGCCTGGATGGTAGAAACTAGATCCAGGGTCTTGATTTCTGCTTCCCGAACTAGTACGATTCTATCCATGTGAATGACTGTTTTGAAGTCGAACATGGTAGAAACCACTTGATTACCAGTCAATGATGTGAACTATTAACAAGTGTGAGAGAAACCACCAACAATGTCAATGGCTCTCAAAGTACTTAGTACATTCCATGAAATGTGAATAAATGAGCTGAGGTCGAACATGTCATAGAATCCTTTGATTGAAGGTCAATGATGCAACCTATCGTCGAGGGCGAGAACCCTGCCATTAGGGCATGCAGATTTCAAGGTACTGAAGATTTCTAGATCATCTTTCTAGATAATGAACTGAAGTCGATAGAAAGCGATCTGTCGTAGGCAAGCCCACAACATGAAATTATAGATCAAGTTTGAAGAAATGTATTTGGCAAGGACTAACTCAGGGATGGTCAAAATGGATGATAGATATTTTGCAGATGAATGGTTTGTTTGAACTGACCTCTTGAACACATAACGATATTGCAGATGGTTTGGTGATAGTCGACCCAAAGCTAATACCCAGAAACCGGATGAAGACTTTCAATATGGTTTGATTAACTGTTAGGAAAAGGATTTCCCAACCCAGGTGAACAAAAAGTGTCGTGTTCAAGAGTGGTTAACGGTTTTTCTAAAACACAAAGTGTAACAAACAAGTTCATTTTTTTCTCTTTTCCCCCACCATTTCTGGCAAGTACCTCTTTATTTTTGACAAGCTTGAGGAGGATAACATTTGCTTATTTATAAGCTCATCCTTTGGATGAGTCCCACTTAGTTTAAAATTCGAACCCTACGAAGGAGTGGTTCATTCCTGTTTAAAATTGAACAGGCCCTTTACTGTTAAATTTTAACGAGTCCAGTATAGGAAAAACTCGGTGTTTTTCAATTTTAGGGAGTCAGAAGAAAAACTTAAGAAAACTCCATGGGGGTAATTTTTCGTAAAATAATCCCTCAAGACCGAAAAAGGATAAAATTATACAGGAGGAATGACATTTCCAATACTTTAATGAGCTAGAAAAGATAAGCGCTCGACAATCTTTTCATATTTAATGAATCTGAAAAGGGTATAAAGAGGACTCTAGTCTCGTCATGGTGACAAGTCCAATGTTGTCGGGGTTTAACAAGTCCGACATAGGTAAAACTCGGAGTCTTTTTCATGTTTAGAGAGTTTGAAAAAGACATGGAAAAGAAAACCCCGGAGGGGTCCTTTTTTGTAAATTTGTGTCCCTCGAGCCCGAAAAAGTATAAAATAATACTCGAGAGAATAGCTTGACCATTACAATCAAGGAGTACTTTTCATAATTAGCGGCCTTGATCCGAAAAAGTAGAAAAGTGATTGAAGACACGTCATTTCATAACCAGTATCGAACCTGAAATGACAAAAGTCCGACGATCTTTTCATGTTTATACGGTCAAAAAAGCGCTGTAACTAGACCGCCTTTTTAATTCCGTTTAACGAGTCAAAAAGGGAAAAACTCGGCAATCTTTTCATTTTTTACGAGTCAAAAAAGAGCTTAAAGAAGACTCGTCCTAGAGGAATGAGTGGTATAAAGGGTAGCAACTGGTTCGAGCAATGGTGGAACTGCTCAAAACATGTAATGATTAAGATGCTGGCTAATAAAACCAATCATAGCTACGGTCCCTCAGGAAAGGAAAAACAACCAAGTGAAAGCATATGATCAACCAAAGAGATGGTGGCGATGGAATGAAAATGACCAAGGCTCATCTAGCAGAATTTAGCGGATAAAAATGACAATCACGAGATGTAAATCGGGTATGGTTTCATTTTTACACAAGCTTGAACCACAGAGAACTCTGCTTGGATTCAGTTTCATGTTTACACATGCTTGAAGCGAAAAACTATGCTTATTATAAGTTCGCATGCCCCAGCATAATGATGTAATTCGAGGTACATGACGCCTAAGCTTTATTACATTGAACGAGGTGGATGGAATGAAAGTTCACTTTCAAGTTCTTGGAAAGACTCAAAGACTCGATTTGGAAAGGGAGTTGTTTCATTTTTCAAAGAGGTTGACACACGAAAAGAACTATCCTCATAACCCTTGTTTCATTTTTTAAACGAGCTTGACACAAGACAAGGAACTATGCTCCTGACTCCTTGTTTCATTTTTTAATGAGCTTGACACAAGACAAGGAACTATGCTCCACACATCCAGTTTCATTTTTAACGAGGTTGACACAGGAACAAACTATCCTCGAAACACCCAGTTTCATTTTTTAACGAGGTTGAGACAGGAAGAAACTATCCTCGGGACTCCTTGTTTCATTTTTTAACGAGGTTGACATGGGAACAAACTATCCTCGAGATTGGTCAAGAATCAGAAGACGACTGTAAAACCTGATATGCAATTTCAAAGGGACTCAAAGGCATCGCGCCATCAAATGAATCCACCTTAGAATCGGAAGGTACGATTCGAAGATCATCAAAAGTAACAGTATTCGATGAAATCATATGAACATTTGTAATAGAAGGTGATACATTAGGAGGAGGGAAGGAAAAAGTTCCCAGTAAACCAGAATCTTTAATCAAACCTACGCCAACGTCCTTATAAGGGATAGTCATTTTATCGATGTGCTGAACACTATCTGTAGAGGCTGGGTCGGATGAGAAATAAGTCAGCTGGTCTATTGTAATGATATTTCCGTTATGAGGAAACTTGATAAGATGAAAGACCGATGAAACAATAGAAGTCATAGCATAAGACCAACTGCAACCCAAGAGAAGGTTGTAATCTAGAGGGGCATCAACCACTTCCACATCTAGATTTACGGTTTTGCCTTCGACCCCTATAGGTAAATACTGAAAAATACCAAAAGGATGGAACCCTCGGCCATCAAAATCCTTTAGAATTGTTGGAGACTGATTGAGTGTGGTAGAACCAAGCGATTTCCAACACTGGATTGACATAATACACGTAGAAGCCCCTTCATCAATCATAGTCCGAAAGGAAGGCCTATTTTTGACTAACATTGGAATTTGGAAATCCATTTGATGTGGAAGGCGAGGTGTACTATTCTCTAAATCAAATATTATTAGGTTTGAATCCTGTATATCGACAACTCCTATAGCAGACAATAGTAATTTACGCTGTGCTGGGCATGATTGCAGCACTTCCAAAGCCGACATTGTTCAAGGGGCAATGGCTAAGTCTTCAACAATGTTATAATTCTGGGGAGCTCTCGCATGTGGATTGAAAGCTGATTTCCAAAATATACCTTTAGCAGGTGGTTTGATTACTGAGTCAGGGTTGGGTTTCTCGATCTGTAGTGGATAGGAACCAGGAGGATCTGTAGTTGATGTATTTGAATTAGAAGTTTCTGCTTCTTTACCATCAACAGGATTTTTCCTACCATAATCTTGCGATTGCATCACAATCCTGAAATGAGACATCATGATAATGGGTTCTTCCAAGGTATTCGAGGAAGAAGCAACCACCTTACTATCTTGAGTAGGAAAAGGATCCTTCAAGACAACAGGCATTTGAGAACCTTTAACAAATTTCTAAAACTCTGCTCGATATGGGCATTCTTTGGTAAAATGATCCTCGTCGCAAATGAAACAAGGATAGTGAGGTTTTCGTTTTTCGTCAATAGATTCATCTTTATTTGTTTTATCTTTTTAATTTTGATTGTTTTTGTTATTCCCCCTTTCTTTACTACTGGATTTGGTCGTAGATGAATCTACGACATGGACGTGGGCAGAAAATTCAGCGGAAGAATCTCCTTTCAGGGAATCAGGTAAAGTTATTGTAGGATAAGAATTCTTTGAGGATTTCTTCTTGCTTTTAGTACTAACTGAACCAATCATACCATCAGTGGCATGAGACCCTGAAGGAGCTGTAGTTTTTGGAAGATTAGGTATTTTTTCGTGTAAAGTACCTAACTGCGTATAAACGAGGTCAAGGAACTGAGCTTTAGCAATGACTTTCTCTTCAGAGACAACTCCTGCCTTAGCTACATCTTCAATGATTTTAGGTAACAATGATTTAACGAACGATTCCGCTAAAATTTGATCTGGAATGAAAAATTTCACTAAACGCCTTCTATGCCGCCATTCATGAATATGATCAGAAATATATGTGGATGTGGATTGTTTTAGTGAAGTTAACAGTTCCGTGCCATTGTCGTATCTGTTAGGCAACTGAAAATGAGTTAAGAAAGAAGTGGCTAACTAACTGAAATTATAAAAAGATCCTCATGGTAACTCAATGTACCATTTGGTGGCAAGACCAATAAGAGTTCTTTGAAAAAGACACAATCGAATTGAATCATAAACGATTGAATTAGATGCACACCAGAGGTGATAAGTCATAACATGATTTGACGGATCCTCACCTGACTTACCCTCGAATTTCGGGATATCACTGGGCAACATTTTAGGCATTGGTGGCCAGTACGGAAGATAATAAATCGGATCGTTCGTAAGGCGCGACAAATCAAGTAAATCCAAAGTTGCAATAAATGGTAACTGACGGTTAGGTTCACGAAAACCTTGAGTAATGAGACCAGCTCCAGGAGGAGGATATCTAGGATAACCTGGAATCAGATTTGCATTAGGAATGTTATAACCTCCTGGAAAACCAGGATTAATCGGACCAATCTGGGGTTGTTGAAGCTGTTGATAAGTATAGCTAGGATACTGTTGATTCTGATAAATTGGTTTTTGTATAGTAGGACCGAATTGATACTGTCCCTGGTACGGTTGACTCATGGAAATTGTACTTGGACCAGCTTGTCCTGTAGGCATCTGGACCGAAGTCTGAACTATAGGTCCTGACTGGGGCACAGAGACTTGAGGAGTTTGCACAGATGCAGGGATAGTAGAAACCGAAGCTACAGATACTCCAGAAATAGGTGTGGTAGGTTGAACAGAAAATGCAGTAGTTACAACAGCAGTTTGAGGCAGAGACTGAGGTGAGCTAGGCCTAGGCTACTGAACTAAACCGGGTGCAGCGGTTTGAACTGTAGGTTGGACAGGTTGCTGGGTTGGATCAGAAACCAAAGGTTGTCCAGATTGATTAGATAACTGCACATTAGGTTGCATAGTATATTGAGTTTGAGATGGATCCCACACCATATTCATTCTGGGACCCATAAAAGGTTGTGCATATGGAGGACCATAACCTGGTTGAATGTAGGGCTGATAATTAGGAGGTACATTTCTAGCTCCTTGTAAAAATGATCAACCAGAAGGCGGTTGGAAACCTTGAGTTGGGTACTAACCTTGAGGTTGATAACCCTGAGGCACGTACTGAATCTGGGGTTGATAAGCATCCTGAGGAATATACTGAGTTTGGGGTTGACCTTGGGGTATGTACTGTCCTGAAGGTTGAAAATCTTGAGGTAGTCCTCCAGGCGGAAACTGACTACCTTGGGGTTGCCCCCCAGGTGATAAATGACTACCTTGAGGTTGCCCCCCAGGTGGTAATTGACTACCTTGCCCTCTAGGCGGTAACTGACTACCTTGAGGTTGAGGATTTGGAATACTACCAGACATCATAAAAATCTGCTCTGCGTTCAACGTTTTAGTTCCATTATTACCAGATGATAACTGATGTTCAGTTGGTCGAGGAGTTGCTCCCGAAAATGTACCACAAAGTGACTGGTACCCCAAAGGAACAGTAGGACCGCCATAAAAAAATGTTTCCGGTGATTGGGAAAACATAGATGACCGTCTTGACATGATTGATCAAGGATAATAATATTTGGGTGTAGGATGAAAATAATCACACGCAAACAAAAAAAATTTCAATAAAAGCACCTAAAGTCTCTAAAGAAACAAACAATTGAATCACACGCCTAAAAAATCTAAGAGTTCAAACCACACACAAACAGTAACTTCTCGTACTAAAAACACTAGTTGGTGATGAAATCTAACGTCGTAGAATTCTAATACAGAAAGGGCAGTTGGAATAGTTACCCCGACAACCTTCTTAATGAAACAGACTGGCAGAAGTTTCTTCACAAAACCATCTCAGGTGAAGAGAACCCCCTAGAGAGTCCAAGTGAGTCTAGTCGACGTTTGCTCCAGGTACAGTGAGACCTGTCCTTCACCGTCACCTTAGGAAATAATCTTAAGTTTATGGACACTAAGGTTACCAACAACAACAAATACAACTGGGGGAACAATCTACGATCCGATCTACGCGAAAGGGCAGAGTAACAAAGCTCAATCCCCTTGAAGGTTCCTCAACATGATCAATCCGAGGTTTACCAACAAGTGACCCCAGGCTCCTTAACAATGGTTAATCCGAGGTTTACGTTTATAATACGCGCAAATCTTTATCTTTCCCAATGAAACATACTTTATTGTCTCAAAGGTTCGGACATGATCTCGTGATTGACTCCTTTAAGAGAAGCTTCCCAGAATGTATCAATTACAATTGGATTTATTTCCTACCGCAAGATATAACTACTTGTTTGTTTTAACTATCTTGGAGATTTGATTACTCCCTACTCCAAGATACTAACCTAAGCTATATTGGTGATAAGAGCCCTAGAAATAACAAAGATTACTAGATCAATTTTAATTAAGCGTTGCTTTTATGGGTTGTTCTTTAAGTCAATACGTATGGAAATGAAACTTTGATGGTGTGAAGACTCGACTCCAAAAACACTAAAAAATGCACCTAAAATGATAAACAAATCGTTTTTTCTTTTAATGAATTCTTAGCTAAAAGAAAGAGTTCGAGAATGCAATTCTTTAAGAAACAAATCTTTCTTCCAACATGTAAATGAAAAGAAAATATTCTGTCTTTTTCAATAAGAACTCAAAACGAGACTACTAATTATGCTCACAATAAATCCCTTTCTTTTTCAAAACTCAAAACTACAAAAAGCAATTTCTTTCAAAAGAGATCTACAAGTTCTAGAAAACACTCAAAACCACAAAACTGATTTTGAGATCTAAAAACTTCTAAAAACCTAATTGTATAAAAGCTTCAATTCTTTTTTAGGACGTTTTACTTAGTTGTTCAGTAAACTAAGGATTCATTCGTTCAGAATAAAAAATCAATCCAAAACATCCAGATATGTTTTCTTTTATAAAAATGAAATTCAAAACTTATGACAAAGCTTGTTCAAATATTTGCAAAGAGAAAAGTAAATCTATTTCTCACAAAGGACAGATTTCACAAATAGGTCAGACTCATCAAGAAGACAAAAAGACACCAGGGTAATCTAAGGTTTCTCAGGCTTCTGATCTTTGAGTCACTACAGAAACCAAGTGAAAACCACTCCAGGCATGCAAAACTTCTAGAAAATCATCTAAAACAAAAATACCAATGGAACTCACTCACAAGAGATTTTTGACAGAACACATGAAGATCTGAGCAGACACTAAAAGCCGTAAATAAAACCTAAACTTAACTGGAAGAAAACATTTTAGGTTTTTTAAATTTTTTTACAGGGTCTACAAGCTTCCAAAAGAACCAAATGTGGTACCTCTCTGTGTACTAAAGAAAAGTGCGGAGATGCCCACACTGTCTGTAAACAGAAAGTGCGTTCCCCTGAAAACTTCGAAAAAAAAATAAAATAATCCATATCCTAAAACTACCCAATCCAACACACATCAAGAAAAAACCAGAAACGAGAACAAGTTTCTCAAGTCAAAGACAAAGGAAAACCAAAAACCAAATTCAGATCCCCAGCGGAGTCGCCAATTTGTTGGCCGGATAAAATGATCTTTCGGACAAGTCCAATCTCCCTAGTATCAAAAGATATCTAGTAACAAGAAGACAAATAAATCTATCTTTCTCTAAACATATGCGATTCATAAATAAAAACTATAGAGGTGTTTAGACCCTACCTTAAGTCCAATGCTAGTTTGTAGCAGCCATCCTTCAATCGTCCGAAAGAGTTTCCTTTTGAGAACCTGCAATCACAAACAAGGAAACATCAAATAACAGCTGCATAGCTAATATCATAAATCATGTTCATTATGGCGATCAAGGAATCCATTAAATAAACCATATAACAACAACTTATTGAGAAAAACAAACTTATTTGTATTAACTTTGAAGTAGAAGAACCTTACAACCTTTTCAGCGTTGATGTTGAACAAGCTCTTTGCAGGGTCTGAAAAAGGAATCTCCTTTACTTTGACAAGCCTTACACTCTTCCAAATGAGATCAAAGAGGTATGTAGTCTCTCCTCATAAAAGCTCAATTAGGAAGACAAAGTTCCAGCAGCATTTCACCTCAAAAATATTGAGCTTTCAACCTCTAGTAACCAGCCCAATGCTTCATTTTATAGTGCAGAGGAAGGAGGTTACAGGTCCACCTATGAAGGGATAGAGTCCTCCTTTAAAGGGATAAGCTCCTCACATCAAGGGGTTAGATCCTTAAGGTATGGGATGCATGAACCTTAAGGGAGCGAACTTGCCACCTCAAGATTCCTTCCGGAAGCTTCTAGAGATGACTGAAAGTGAGTTTTTAAGAATATACTTGCACCTTTTTAACTTTTACAGGGGTCCGCACCCATAACACATAGACAGAGCGGTCAGGTGCGCAGGAGACATGTCCATTAGGTGCAGGACCGCAGGTAATGCTAAGAGAAAGCGCGGAACCAGAGTTTTAGAGACTTTTGAGGACTTTCTCTTATTTTCAATGCTTGATATGAGGAACTGAGGCTGAAGACTTGCAAAGAAGGAAAGTATGAGTGGTAATGGACTCACACAGATTGCAGAATGTCAAGGTGACAATCTTTTGTGCAACAAGGGCCAACGCCGTCAACACCTAGGTACATAGATATTATATATCTGATCATTTACCCATCATTCTACAATGGATGCAGGAGGATATCAGGCATTGTATACCTTTTAAGTTTAATAGGGTATGGCTAGAGGACAAGGAGTATAAGGTTTTAGTGAAAAAAACATGTTTTGAGGTTTAGGTCCCGCAGATGGACTCGGTGATGCGAACCTTAGCTGGGAAGCTCAATGTTATTAAAAGCATAACCAAAACATGGGAGAGACAAAAGAAGAAACAATTATTATGGGAATTGGAGAAGATATCATTTAACATAGCCGAATTCAATAGATCCATGGAACTGAAGATCTCGACACAGGCTGATTGGGAAAAACTTAGGATATTGAATGATAAGAAAAATAAGGTTATATATATATAGGAAGTGACATGGAAACTTAAAAGTAGAGAAACCTGGCTGTGAGAAGTTGATCGCAACACCAAATATTTTCATAGATATGCAAATCACATAGAAACAACTTAACACAATATGGAAAATTGAACATGCAAATGGGGAGGTCAAGCATACAACTTCTGAAATACAAGTTGAGGTTGTACGATTATTTGAATTTTTTTATAAATCCAGGGAGTAAGTGAACTACGAGGACCAGTTATGGGAATTGGAACTATACCCTTACATGTTTACAGACTTCACAAATGAGGAGCTATACAAGCCTGCTAATATGGAGGAAATATTACCGGTTCTAAAATCTTTTTCCAAAGAAAAATGTCTGGGACTGGACGGTTGGACCGTGGAATTTTTTCTTCAATATTTTGAACTTATGGGATAGAGCATTTTGGACATAGTGGAAGAGTCCAGGACTCAGGGAAGGATCATTGGAGCTATCAATTCCACTTTTCGGCCCTCATCCGAAAGTCTTTTGCCCCAACAAATTTCAGGGACTTTAGGCCAATCTCTTTGTTTAACATTATTTATAAGATAATATCCAAATTAATCGTTGAGTGTATTAAACAGATTCTATCCCTACACATTTCTAGAGAACAATTTTGTTTTCTAAGTGACCGCTAGATACATGGTGCAATTGATTTGGCACAGGAGATAATCCACACTATTCACTCGAAGAAAAAAGAGGTAATCTACATAAGGCATATGACTGTGTGGATTGGTCATATATCTGCTTAATTCTTCATAAGATCAGACTACATCCACAACATGTGGAATGGATCATGTCTTGCATCACTACTGTTTGCTATGCTATTATGATAAATAACACCCTAAATTTGTTCTTTCAGGCTGGAAGAGGACTCAGACAAGGTTGTTCTTTATCACCTTTAATTTTTATTCTAGTAATGGGTGGCCTCAGCCTGAGAATCAAGGATGCACAAGCTCGTGGACTTTTTCAGGGTTTTACATCTCTAGACAGGTAAATATAACACAATTTTTTTTTGTTGATGATATTTTAACTTTTGGCATCATCTCTAGATCCCAGTGGTCCGCTCTACATCATATATTTATCAGGTATGGTGCAATAATGGGGTTGATCACAAATGGCGTAAAATCATTTATTTACTCCTCCGCTGGAAACAAGATGGATATCGCTTACATAGCTAGTATATTTGGAGTCCATAAAGCAACTCTAGAGAAAGGTTTTTCCTATCTCAGCTTTAGGCTCAGATCGAATTTCTATGGGGTAAGAGACTGGATGTGGTTGGTTGACAAATACAAGAAGAAATTGAGCACATGGAAAAACCAATTTCTCTCCTTAGGGGGTAGATACATACTTACTTAAGCTATCTTGCAGCAAATTATTGTGAACTGAACACACCTATATATCATCATGTCCACTATTGCTAATAAGATTAAGGCAATCACATCTCGATTTCTATGGTCCGGGACCGGGACTACATTGAAATATCATCTGTGAAAATGGAGCACGCAAACCATCCCCAAGGATATTAGATGATCCAGGTGGATATTGGAGGCCACCTGCCAAGTCCACTTGGACCCCCACCATTGTTTCTCTCTGCATTTTCAGTTTCCTTAATTGTAGCACAACTTACTATTTTTAGCAGTTTTTTCAGGTCTTGAACTTCTGGAGCCATTTTGAGGTGCTGAATGACGTTTTTTGGGAAAACTGGGAGCAACAAGGGTCCATGGACCGATGTTTCCTTCCCAAAGTTATAGTTCTCGGATAGATCTTTCTAACGAGATATTCTGCGCGTCAAATAGAGATCATATGCCAAATTTACGACCCCGGGAAGTTGATGTACCAATTTACCCAAATGGGGCCCACAGTTTGGAATTTCATCTTCTAAGGTTACATTTTTGGATGTTTAGGGTTTTACATTATTTCTAAACACTAAATAGGCCTTCGAGCCTCATCGTAACACAATTCAGAGGCATGTAGTTTCCACATCTTTTCTCAGAGATAAGCTACCATTGCCTTAGCTGGTTTATTTCCATTTCTCTTTGTAAGCATATTTTAGTATTTGACATTAATTAAATGAAGTATTATTTCCACTACATCTCTGTGTTTATGGTTATCTCTATATTTTTTTGCGTTCCTGTTTAAATCCGGATCAGTGCTATTAGAGCGGTCTGCTTTTTTTCTCTATTTTTCTTTGCATGTCCCCAGCGAGGTCGGGATATAAGGAGTTAGGGCTTGAACTGGTCAAACTTTTGCAAGACTAGCCTCACAAATCCTGACGGCCTCCCATGGAGGATGAAAATAAAGACGAGGGGGTAGGATATCCTATCAAAATCTTGCTCGAAGAAGCCCTCGAGCGACAAAGGAATGAGCTAATGGACATCTTTGCCTAGATCCTTCAGTGGCTACCTAGAGGCGATGCATCGGCTTCCAGCTGTTCCTTTGGAAATGCATGCCCTTTAAGGTACAAGTTAATTTGGAAATTCCCGTCTTCGAGGGTCAAATAGACACAGATGCCGTAGATAAATGGTTAAATCTACTAGAGGGTTATTTTTCTGTTCATGATTTTTCTAGTTGGGAAATGATTATTTTCGCTCTTCTCAAAGTAGCCGCCCACATCAAGGACTGGTGGGAAACCTACTGCGAGCTAAAGAATGAAAGTATAGGCTCACTATTTTCAGCCGCACCCAGTTGGGATCATTCCAGGATGCCATCAAGGAGCAGTACTACCCTGTCAGAAGCTATGAGGATCAATACATAAAGTGGACCATGCTGCGGGAAGGAAGGGACCAAGACGTGCCAGAGTCTACCAATATTTTCCATACCCTTCGCACAAAGTTGGGTATCAAATATTTAGAGCAGAATTTGGTACTCCAATACCACGGCTGCCTGCACAATTACATCCAGGAAGAAATAGAATTCCTAAACATCCCCTCGCTCGGCACGACATACCGATATGCCGTCAACGTCGAGCAAAAGTTTAAACAGAAGAAGCGAGACTTTGGTTCTAGGAAAGGTGCCCCCAGACCATAAAACAAAGGACAAAGCCAAGGTGGGCTAGTCCAAGACAACCCGCCAAAGCTGCAAGCAAAGAACAACATCGTGAAGCCGAAAAAGGACACGGGAAATTGGTGTGAGTTCCATAAGATCTCCAGTCACAACACAAGTGAGTGTTGGGCCAAGTAGTCACTGGTGGCCAAGCTAAAGGTTTCAGAATTAGATGCATGTTCTGACTCTGAGTTAGAACCCGACAAGGGGAATGACAGAGGGAAGCAGATTATTGATGCGGAGCCCAATGCCACTGTTGCCACCATGAAGATACAGAAGGAGGAACCCGAAGATCTAGAGGATGAGGAGCGCCTCTTCCACTCCCAGATATGGGTAAAGGGCTCCCCGCTACAATTCATTGTCGACAGCAGGAGCCAAAAGAACCTCATTTCGGTAGAGGTTGTGAAGCACTTGGGCTTACCGACCACAACACATCCACAACCGTACACCATCAGGTGGCTTCACCAAGGATGGGATCTTCGCATGAGCCAGCAGTGTCACTTTCCATACAACATCAAGCCCTTCACGGATGAGGTATTGTGTGATATTTCTCCCCTTGAAGTTTGTGATGTATTATTAGGACAGCCATATTTATGGAAGCGACATGCTGTGTATGAATCAAGGCCCCGTTTTGTTATTGTTACATTGGGAAATAAGTTGTACAGGATACCATAGGTAGCACCTCCTACCGCTATCTCTTTGGTTACTACCAAACAATGCAGTAAGCTCATTTCCAAAACTGTTAAATTTGTTTTCGTGATGATACGCCCTCAGGGAAAGAAAATGACGATGGCCACGACATCCAGATAGGGCCCCTCCGCACAACAACTATAGATGGACAAGGTCATGGAGGAGTACGAGGACATCTTCACCTCCCCCGTAGGGGTTCCTCTACACTGTCAGGTCAAACAGTCCATCGATCTGATCCGAGGTGCGCCGCTGCCCAATGGACCAATCTATCGGCGCTCCGTTCTGGAGAATGATGAAATCAAGAGGCAGATTTAGGAGCTGCTGCAGAAAGGTCGCATTCGTCCGAGTTCATCGCCTTATGGGAGCCCGATCATGTTGGTACATAAGAAGGATGGGACTTGGAGACTCTGTATTGACTATCGGGCGTTGAACAAGATCACTGTCCATAATAGGTACTCGATCCTGCGGTTGATGACCTCCTAGACTAGCTAAAGGGGGCAAAATATTTCAGCAAGATTGATATGAAGTCAGGATGTCACCAGGTACCAATCAAACCCTTTGATGTGTGGAGGACTGCCTTCAAAGCCAAGGAGGGCCTTTTCGAATGGTTGGTTATGCCTTTCAGATTGACGAATGCTCCTGCAACCTTCATGAGGCTAATATATGACATCTTGTGGCCATTCACCAACTCATTTTTAGTGGTATACTTGGATGACATGCTGATCTTCAGCCAGAGTTGGGAAGAACACCTCCACCACATCCGATAGGTTCTTCAAACACTATGGCAACACCATCTATGTGCCAATTTGAAAAAATGCACTTTTGGCATGACCCAAGTTCAGTATCTGGGATACATTATTGATGAACTGGGGGTGCATGTGGATCTCGCCAAGATCCAAGTCATTCGAGATTGGCCATCTCCAACTACTCTGAGAGAGCTCTGCAGATTTCTAGGTCTTGCCAAATTCTACCGCAGGTTTGTGTTGGGGTTTTCTCATATCACTTGGCCCTTGAGTCAAGTCACCAAGGGAGGAGTGAAAGAAAAATTCTTTTGGTTTGAATCTCAACAGAAGGTGTTCACAGAGTTGAAAGATCGCCTCTGCACAACACCAGTGCTCGCATTACCAGATTTGCAACAACCATTTGAGGTCGAGATAGCTACCTCTGACTATGCTATTGGGGCAGTCCTTACTCAACACGGGCATCCAGTGGCATATCACAGTGAGACACTTTCAGACATAGTTCGGAAGTATCCCACTTATGACAAAGAGATGTATTCCATTGTGCAGGCCTGCCGACAATGGAAGCATTACATTTTGGGGAAGGAAACAGTCATCCAAACAGACCACCAACCCTTGCAGTTCATACAGACCCAAGGGAAATTGTAGAATGATCGCCATCAGAAGTGGTCTACATACCTGCGACAGTTCCATTTGAATATCAACTATAAGAAGGGAAGCACCAATAATGTTGCAGATTGCCTCAGTCGACCACCGATCATGGCGTTAACCACTGTGCTCAACTCTTGTGGGCATGAGACTTCTGATTGGACACTTCTCTACAAACGCGACTGAGAATTTGGCCATACTTACCAAACACTCTTGGAGGGTCGACATGTTCCATATTTTCACCTCCAGGATGCCCTGTTATACCACCTGGGTCACCTTTGTGTTCCTTCAAGAGAGTGCGGCAAGATGATTTTGGAAGCACACTACAGTTGGGTTGCTGGCATTTTGGGGTCGAGAAAATGGTGGCAGTACTTCAAAAGTATTTCTATTGGCCGAATCTTCGACAAGATGTTGGGAAGTACATCCGATCATGTACTGCCTATGCCATTGCCAAACCGACCATCAAGAAGCAAGGCCTCTATACCCCACTGCCTACCCCTATTTGACATTTGGAATCCATCTCCATGGATTACATGTCAAGCCTTCCTTCCACTAAGCATGGAAACGATTGTGTTTTTTTGGTCGTCAACAAGTTCTCGAAGATGGCCATTCTGGCGGCCTGGAAGAAGAATATCACAGCAGAATTCACTGCTAAACTCTTCTTTGAACAAGTGTGGGTGCACTTTGGGATCCCACAGTCTATCATCTCAGATCGGGATAGTCGGTTCCTCAGTACATTTTGGTCCAGTCTCTGGTCAATGCTGGACACTAAACTCACTAAGTCGACAACCTTCCATCCTCAAACTGATGGCCAGATAGAGGCTGTCAACAAGATGATTGTACACATTCTGTGCATGTACAACTCACGGCACCCACGCAAATGGGACGAGAGCCTCCCCTATGTTTAGCACAGCTACAACTGAGCTCTTCACAGCTTGACTAGCCACAACCCTTTTCAGGTGGGATTGGGATTCCAACCACTATGTCCAATTGATGTGGCCATGCCATTTACAGCTACTCACACAGATTCGGCTCATGTCCAGTTTGAAACAGATAAGGCAACCAGCTTCATTGAGCACATCCAACATATTCACCAGCAGGTCCATGACATTCAAGAGAAATCAAATGCCAAGTACAATTAGCGACATGATCAACATCGGGTGCCACATAAGTTTCAGGTGGGCGACAAAGTCTGGTTGCATTTGTAAAAGGAACACCTTACCATAGCCTATCGGAAACTGAGACCACTTTGATATGGTCCTTACACCATTACCAAGGCTATGGGAGGTAATGCATTTGAGCTCAACATTCCCCCATTCCTTGGCCTACACCCAGTGTTCAATGTGGACTGCCTTCGACCATACTTTCCACCATTACTAGACACATCTGACATTGTAGAATAGCTCACACCCACATAATTAATTCCAGATTACATGGAACAAGCTGAAGCTGATCGGATCATGGACACATAGATCAAGCACACTCACCAATAATATATCCAACTATATCAAGTTGTCAAAGCAAGCCAACTCCTTCATCAGGGCAAGTGGCTCACCAGGGACCATGTTCAACAGAAGTTTCCTCATCTCATGGAGGAACTCAATGGAATGGGGACCATTGCTTCCTAAGGGGGGAGGAATGATCCAGGTGGATATTGGTGGCCACCTACCAAGTCAACTTGGACCTCCACCATTGTTTCTCTCAGCATTTTCAATTTCCTTAATTGTAGCACAACTTATTATTTTAAGCAGTTTTTTCGGGTCTTGAACTTCCGGATCCATTTTGAGGCCCTAAACAACGTTTTTTGGGAAAACTATGAGCAACATAGGTCCATGGATCGATGTTTTTCTTACCAAAGTTGTATTTCTCAGATAGATCTTTCTAACAAGATATTGTGCATGTCAAACGGAGATCATATGCCAAAGTTACGACCCCGGGAAGTTGATGTACCAATTTACCCAAACGGGGCCCACAGTTTGGCGTTTCATCTTCTAAGGTTAGGTTTTTGGATATTTAGGGTTTTCCATTGTTTCTCAACAATAAATAGGTCTTCAAGCCTCATTGTAACACAGTTCATAGGCATGTAGCCACCACATCTCTTCTTAGAGATAAGCTACCATTGCCCTAGCTAGTTTATTTCCATTTCTGTTTGTAAGCATATTTCAGTGTTTTACATTAATGAAATGAAGTATTATTTCCGCTACATATCTATGTTTATGGTTATCTTTGTAATTTGTTGTGTTCCTATTTAAATCTGGATCATTGGAGGATCGGGTTTGCTAGAGAAAAAAAATGGTTTTTCGTTGTTGATTAAATCTTTTTGGAGGGAATTGGTAAAGGGATTTGGCGGGACATCTTTCTGGACAAATAGATGAAGGAATATGACATTGAATCCATATATAGAGACACCAAACAACACATAACTAGAGGATCGATGATCTAGAGATCTTTTATAAAAAATTTTGACTGGTGGCGCATGAGAATGTTATGGGAATTTTGAAATGGACAAAAGATTCTTATAGGGACAGATAAAATAAAGGGTGAAAATGTTCGTACATATATTGTTGGAAATATAATGGCACTTCTACATCGTAGAGCATATATCTATTTGAACTAAATGATCAAAGAATGGTAGGTGAGATGATCGATTTAGAAGAATGGCAGGCGAGATGCTCGATGTGGATTTGAACTTTGATGGTTCAAGTCCCGAGGAATGGAAAACATATGTAAAGAACCTGAGCCTTGTAGGTTTGTGTTATAATGGAAGCAGAGACTACATAAATTGGGTTGGGAGAATAGTCAAGAATGTGCCCATCATGGTGGAAACATATAAATCATTGTCGGCACAAATTTACAATCCACACACACTACCATGGTTCTCAAAAATCTAGAAGTGGCAGGTTCCCATAAAAATCATCTTATTCTCATGACTGGTGTGGAGGAACAATATCCTTACATGGGACAACTTGCTGAAAAGGAGCCACTCAGGTCTGGGTTACTGTACATTCTATAGGGAATTGTTTGATTCCACCAACCAAATATTATTTACATGCACAATCATCAATATGATTTGGGAATGCATACCATCTGCTCTCCATATCACATACAGGAGAACTAACAACCTTGAATATTGTATAATGAATTGGAACATTGTTATAAAAATTACAAAGAGCTGCCCCTCTACATTATTTGGGAAATTTGGAGGGCACACAACCATCAATTGTTCGAAGGAAAGAAATATAACATCAGTTGGATTTGTCACAAGGTAATAACATGGATTTATGCTATCACACAGGAGACTGTTTACACAACTGATATTTCCCATAGATTGATTCCTCCATTGATGAATCTCCCAGATGGATTTTTCGATGTATCTGCACAATTGGGCAGATGTGGATGTGGTGTAGTACTTTGGATAGACAAAAGCACACAGTATAATATTCATTGGAACGAAGGCACATGCACCAACACAAGAGCTGAAGAAATCGATTTATGGGGATTACTACGGGTTGCATAAAAAAAGAAACCAAATTGTTTACATATCTATGGTGATTCCAAATATCTCATAGATTGAATCATGGGACACTCATATTTTGATCCCCGCACACTATCGGGTTTGAGAAAGAGGATCAATAACATATTGGGATCACTCGTGGAACACATTATCACTCACATCTATAGAGAAGTGTTGGCAATGTTGGACTTGCCAACATGTAAGGGGATCTCCCCGGTAAGAAGTCCCAATTAGGCCTCAGACAGTTTGGTGTAGGAGTCCCAACAGTGGAGACTTTACAACTTTATTACAAAATTAACCCAAAAAATGGGCTTTTAGCCCCAAAACTATTCTTGGGGGATCCCGTTCCCAACAAGAAGTTTGTGTAGACTCCCCAGCAATTGTTCTACAATTCTTGTAATTCTGTAGGCCATGATGAGCACAATTATTGAAGCTACAAATTAATGATGGAAAAAATAGTGACATATAGTCTACAGGCTGAGACACATCCTCAGGAGATAGGGTTCAAGTTTGCCAAGTTGCTCATCAGTATTCTTAATATAGCATTTGCTCCCAAAGATTTTGAAGTGCTTTACCGAAGGAGTCTCACCATACCAGAGCTCATGAGGAGTTTGAGTGCTGTTCAATCGGAAATTTGTTTTGTTGAGAATAACAACCGCAGCATATGCAGCTTCACCCCAGAAAGTTGCGGGAGTTCCAAACTCATCAAGCATAGCACGAGCCATTTGTTGGCTTGTTCTGTTCATCCTTTCCACCACTCCATTTTGCTGAGGAGTTCTAGCTGTAGAGAATTCTCTTCTTATCCCATTTTCTTCACAGAAATCGAAGAATTCATTTGAGGTAAACTCCCCACCTCTGTCGGACCTGAGGCACTTAATTTTGTGACCTGATTCATTTTCAACCAAGGCTTTGAAGGATTTGCATTTTTCGAATGCTTTGTCTTTATGCTTCATAAGTCCTAACCAAACAAACCTGGAGAAATCATCAATGAATAATATCAAGTATTCTTCTCCTCGAGGTGTCCTTTTCCTAAATGGACCACATACATCTGTATGGACTAGCTCAAGAGGCATGCTGGCTGATCCTTCCTTCTCCGGAAAGTTAGTTCTGGTTTGCTTTCCAAACTGACATGATTTGCATATGGTGTTGTCTGGAATTTTGATATCTGGAAGACCACGAACTGCCTGATATTTGCATGCTTTCCTCATTTGTGAAAAGCTTAGATGCCCCAACCTCTGGTGCCATAACCAGTGTTCATCATCCTTGCTCAAATAGCATTGTTGTTGTCCTTCTTCAAATATGTATAGATTATTTGGAGTTCTTCTACCTTTGATCACTGTTTCACCTGTATTAAGATCACGAACACGACATCCATTTGATCTAAATATTACCTCGGTTCCTTGATCACACATCTGGCTGACACTCAGAAGATTATGCTTCAGTCCATCAACATACAAAACATTTCCTGCTTTGACCTTTTCTTTTAACTGAGCAATGCCTTTTCCTTTTATAGCTGCAGGAGTATCATTTCAAAAAGAAACTTTCTTACCCTTTTCTAAAGCAGAATATGATTCAAGTTTTTCTTTATCACCTGTCATATGCTTTGAACATCCACTATTGATGTACCATAGATTTTCTTGTCCCTCTGCATAAAATGCTATCCCACATCTTTCTGTTTGTGGTTCCTTTATTCTCCATGTTCTGGTGCTTGAGGCTTGTTCCTTTGTCCGCTGAAACCTGCTCCTGCATTCAGAATCTTCATGACCAAAGTTATTGCAAATAGAACATTCAACTTCATTTTCAAGAGCCGAAAAGTTGTTATAGGTCCTTTTTGTAAACCCGGTCATACTTCTTTGTTTTTGAGCTTCTCTAGTCATGATTGTTTTATATGCAACACATTGAGCTGCTTTGTGACCAAAGTTATGGCAGGAGAAACATTGTCCATTGAAGAAACTTCTGCGATTATGATTGTAATTTCTATTGTCATCCATTTTTGAAGCAAATTGAGAAGATTTTACCTGTGGCTAGTTGTAGCTTTTGTTCACCCTTAAGATGAATTACCCCTGGTTTACCTGATAGTCTTTGTTTGTTCTCGATGTAATTCGTCCCTGCTTTACCTGGTGATCTCCATTGTGCTTTTGCTCATTCCTTCTTGCTGCATCAAGATAATTCTTTGAGGTGGATGCTTGAGATGTTTCTCCATTATATCCCAGACCTGTCTTGTTTAGTGGAGAACGTTGTACATTGATGATCTCATCCAGAGTTTCAGATCCTTTGAAAAACTTAAGATTAATAGCCTTTGTTTTCTCAATTTCTTTTCTAAGGCCAACAATTTCACATTCTAACTTTTCAAGAAGTTTTTCTTTTTCATCAATTTGAAATTGTAGGGTATCAATTATCACATTCTTTTCTTCTATACATGTCTTGAGTCTAGAAATCTCTTCATAAAAGCTATCCACATCTATAGCATCCATGTAATCATCATCTTCAAATGCCATTAAAATTTTATAGTCATTACTTTGTTCATCTTCTTCACTATTTGATAGACCATCACTGTCTTCATGAGTGTAGTAGCTTTTCTTTTTTTCATTATGTTTCTTGTTCCATCTAGCAGCTTCCTTTCCTTTATCAATCTTATCCTTATGAGGACATTTGGCAGCATAATGACCTACTCTTCCACAAGAAAAACATTTAAAAGGTAACTTACCTCTGAACCTTCCAGTACCCCGTTGAAGATTTCTGAAAAAATTTGATTCTTCTTCTTCTTCTGGCACATGACTTGCTTCATAGTAGTCTCCTTTGCCTGAAGCCTTAAAGGCAGCTTCTCTCCTGTCTGATGGACCTCCTTTTCTCATTTCATAGGCAGTTAGAATTCCGTGTAGCTGAGACATAGTAAGAGTTCGTAGATTTTCCTTTTCTTCTATTGCAGACACTTTAGATTCAAACTTGGGGGACAATGATCTTAGAACTTTTTCAACCACAATAGCCTCTTTTATTTCTTCACCCAAGTTTTTCATGCAATTAACAATTTCGTCTACCCGAAGGAAATAGTTAGCCACACTTTCATCATTATACATTCTGAGATTCTCATACTGAATCCTGAGGGTTTGAAGTTTAGCACGCTTTACCTGTTCATCTCCTTCGTAGGTCAAGACAATCTTGCCCCATATTTCTTTTGCGGATTTATATTGCATAACTTTCACGAATTCTGTTTGAGATAAGCATCCCAGCAGAGTATTGACTGCTTTAGCATTTGTTTCATATTTCTTCTTCTCGGCCGGATCTGTAGGTGTAGCTGAAGGAAAAGTGTAGCCTGTATCTATGATATCCCAAACTTCTGTACCCAGAGATTGAAGATAGGCAGTAACTCTTACCTTCCAATAATTGAAGTTTGTCCCATCAAAAATTGGTGGCCTGATTGATGCTTCCCTCTCATAGTTGCTCATGATGAATGATCTTCCTTCAAGCGATCAAGCTTCTCTGAAGGACCTGCTTTGATACCAATTGTTGGAAATAATACTGAGAGGGGGGGGGTGAATCAGTATTATTAAAACTTTTCAATATACCATCCAAATTTATACTTCAACTTATTCTTCAGATATTGATGATTAACTTATGCATAATAATGAACAAGAACATGAAAAACAGATAGTCACACCATAGAACACCAGATATAAGGTGGAAACCCAATGTGGGTGAAAACCACCTGCTGCAATATGTCTCTATCTTCTTTCAATTAGAAACTTCTTTTACAATGATTTTGTACTGGTGCAGTCCTTTACCAGTACGCAGGCTACAACCTGCGGAGAGCTACAACTCTCTCTAGTTTTCCAATTTCTCCTGGAAGGGGGCTACAACCCCCTACTTCTTTTCATTCAAGGACCACTTTTCATTCATTTTCAGACTGGATCCAAGAACATCAAATAAACATCAAGTACATGTGAATCAACCAATCTCCTTATACAATCAAACCAATGAGCCATCCGAATGCTGTAAACAAAAAACCAACACCAGTATCCTAAACCCAGAACACAACAGCAAATAGAAAACAGGCAGCCAACAAATATTTCAAAACAGGTCCGCAACTTCACCAATATAAACCTGCGGATACCCGCACTTCACCTTCAGTTGTTCTGCGTATACCTGCACTTCGTCTTCTTTTATACTGTGTACCCCGCACTGTGCCTTCAGCTGCTCTACGTATACCCGCTCTGTGACTTCCTTTGTACTACGTACCCCGCATTGCGCCTTTAGCTGCGCTGCGTATACCCGCACTGTGACTTCCTTTGTACTGCGTACCCTGGCACTCTTGCTTTAGATCGCCTGCGAACCTCTGATTAGGGCCAAATTAACAGTCCTCCAATGTACTACAGACAGTCAGATCCACAGATTTGATCATGCGCCTGAGAGATCACGACTTGGCAAAGATACGCCTTCAAATTTTACCTTGATTTAGATCTAGCTTTTAAAACTGATAACCCAAAATTCAGATCTTAAGATATTCAACTTTCAAAGATACATTAGCCAAGTGATCTCCTTCCCTATTTATAGTCAAGCCCTTATTCACACCATGGGACAAAACCATCAATAACCAATACAAGGGATCCAAACCGGGGCTAAATTAGATCCTATACCACGGGCCAAAACCATAGAATCAAGAACGGCGGGCTAAATACCACGGGCCAAACATAAGAAACCCCACGTGAGCGCGCTTCTCTGCCTTGAAGTGAGTGAACTGGGGGTCCGCACCTCATGAATGGGTAACCTGCGGATATGAACGCACTTCCTGGCCGGCGTACCTGCGGGTCCGCACTTTTTGAACCATTCACCTGTGTACCTCTTAATTTCCAACATTTTGAGAGCCTGAACAGAGCATTGCCAGCATTGCCACTTGAGTGAGTTGCCATCAAGTACAACACTTGTAACATAGGGCCACACCAGAATCATAATGCCAACAATAGGGAAGTTTATAAGAACAAATAGTCTTATAAGATAGTCCCTAGTTATTTTTGACTGAATGATACTCAGTATGATCTTACCCAAATCTCTGCATAAATACTTAAATATATGAAGCTATACATAATGAAGTAAGCACATATGAAAACTTACAAGAAGACAAAACTATAAAAGGAAAATTCAGAATCATTTCATTAACTTGGCAAATCTCCAGCTCGACTACGATTTTGTTCTCAAAGCTCATCCAAGGGTTCAACCCTTAATAACTCAAAGGAGGTGTTATTTATACTAAAATTTATACTAGATATTTTCAAAACAAAATTACAAAAATAGTACAAAATTGTAGTAAGTTCAAAATTGCTAAGTGTTGGCAATATCCTTTATGAATCTGTTGATGATGTGGTCCCCAAAAAGAGTTTCCTAGTTGTCCTTCAGTTCTTGATCAAAGTTACTCAATAAATTCATACAAGTGATCCCATCAGTCTTCACTTGGTATGGCAAGATTTACCATTTTTCTGTCAACTTCATTAACCTCGGTGTATTTGTCAAAAGTGGGCTTATTTACAAAAAGATGTTGAATTTCATGCTTAATAGTCAAATCAAAATCTAAGGATTCTAATTCTTCTTTCTCTGTAATATGTCCCTTTATACTTGCAAAGTTTTATTTATCAGTGGATATGGTATACAGATTTTGGCAGTATTCTTCCAAACAGATCAACCTGTCATTTGGGGCCACTAATCTTGGTAGTCCTCTCTAATTCAGTAAATTAAATTTAAAATGAAACCTCTGGACTGACGTATTCAAGCTTTGATACTTAGTCTCTAACTGAGTCATAAAATTCTTTTTTTGCAACACCTTCTTGATTTCCAAGATGGTTTCTGTTTTTTCAAGAATTTAAATCTGTTCTAACTTGGCCCTAGTTTTTGAGTTAAGAACTCTGATCATGTTTGTAGCTTCACTTGGTTTATCTTTGAGAAGATGCTTCACTTCATCAATAGCTAACTGACATCTATTTATGAGTTCCTCCTACTCAAAACTGATCTGAATGCAAGGCCATACTTCAGTTATGGCCTCACTAATATCTTCCCATATGCTTTCCTTGGCTTGGGCCAAGGTCTGAGACATCAATGACTGAATCTTCAACTCTTCAATTATTATGTTTAACCTATGTGTTTACTGCATTTCATCAACATGAAAAATATCATTCTTTATTTTCTGAGCTTCCAGATTTTGAATTTTCTTATGAAGACTTTCATTCTCTTGCTTCTCGTGAGTGAGCTCCTGTGAGTGTTTGTTCAAATCCTCCGTTGTCGATGTAGATTCCCCTGTGGCTGATGTAGGTTCCCCTTCTATTCTGGACACTGTAATAGGGACATCTATAATAGGAGCTATAGCTAATTGAGTAAATTTATCATGTACATTCTGCTCAATTATCATTTTGAGCATTTCTTCTTTGCATTGTTCATTCTCTGCTATCTCCTTGGTTTGCGGGTCCTCTATAGAAGACAGTTTCAACTATTTTCTGAGTAATGAAATATATGTGTTCTTCTTTCTGATACTATATTCAGCAACTTTGACATCAGTAGTGTCATATCCAATTTTAATTACTAAGTCATCCAATGACTTAACCCTATTGTCCTTAGCTAAAAATGATATTATCTCATTGTTCAACTGTGACTGCACATTTGAAAAAGCAGTTATAAGCTTTGATAATGGCATAGCAGTGTTGGTCATTGTTGAGAAAAACATCTCACCAGAATTCCTATGCATGTCCATTTGATCAATTGGATGGATATCATTAGCATCAAATGTAAATACAACTTTCTTATAATCAAAAGTACCTTTAGGAAAAGGTACTTGAGCCTGCAGAAAGGCCATCTGCATTCTTCTCTTCTCACTTTCAAATGTTGTCAGCAACCTGTGCTGTGATGTGGAAGTCTTCTTCCAAAAATGTGCATAAACATTAGCTTTTAAAGCTTCATTCTTCCGCTTGATTTCTAGGAAGTTAGTGAAGACATTTAGCTCTTATGCTTCACTTTCTCTTGCAGATTGAGTAATTTATAACAAATTTTCTGAAGTAGAAGAAGAAGGAGTAGTAATTACAGGTTCCTCTGTCCCTATGGAAATTTGTGAATCATCCAAATTGATGATAGTAGGCTCCTTTTTACCTTGAGTAGTAGTAGTTGTAGTGCCCTTTGATTCATTCCTTTATTTCTTCTGATAGTCGATGAATTTCTTTTCCCCAATTCCTGATGATGATGATCCTTCCCTAGGACTCTTGTCATGCTTAGTTTGAGAAGTAAGAGTCTGAAGAGTAGAAGGAGGTAAAACTCACTCTTCTGCTTCTAGAAGAGTATTATCTTCCCATTGTTCCTGATTTCTGAAATTCTCAATTTCTGGCCTAGGTGTATGATTATAAGGAGTGGTTTTGAGTTCCACCCTTCAGTCTGAAATAATGCTGACTGGATCATAAGACCAAGTGAAGCTGGGTTGGACACCCATATGTTTTAATATAACATCTGCCTCTAAATCAATTGATCTGGGGTTACAGATGAATGATCCAACCTATGCCTATATCTTGAACTATGATCTCCTCTTCCCTGAGATGAAATGAAGCTCATACATATTCATCATTTTCCCAATATATTCCAGAGAGAAGATTCTCATTAGAACATATTTTGGCAACGTATATTGAGACAACTCACAACCATATACTCTGACCTCTGTGTAGTTCTGGTAAAGATACTAGTCTCCAATTCTGACTTGATCACTAAGGTGCAGGATCCTTTTAATTTCTGTATTGATCCTAGGTTCACTCTGACAGCTAAGAAGCTATGCAACTAGGTGATTGAAATAGTCTATGAAGTCAGAAAAACTAAACTCAGTTGAGTTCTTTCTAATTAATGAAGTCCAATGAATAACTGCCTGATTCTCTTTCTGATCATCCTGCTTGTGAAAAATAATAGGCAACCTGTCTCCCTATTGAAAAAGAAACATATGAAATAGGATAAAGGAGTATTTAGAGACTCCTTTAGTAGTGAGGTTCATCAATTGCTCATGCATATATTCGCCCAAACATTGAATATAGTTATATATGAAGGCAAGCTTATTTTCTTTGGAAAAGATAGACAGATAGCCTATGATAGCTTCATCTACCCATTGGTCTGAGTGATAGCCTAACAAGGAAGAAATGAGGGAAATTATATGCTTGGCTCTTTCAGGGAACATAGATGGTGGGTAAGGAGGATTCTTCTTAGGGATATCAACATCTTCAGGCAGAAAAATCTCAAATATTTGAGCTCTTTGAGGGAAGGTCATTTTGTGATATAAATCGATTAAGGCTGCAGTTAAGAAAAAACTAAGGGAATCACTGTCAGGTATCAGAAGAATTTTTTTATGGTATATGCATAAATAGTTATCAGGATCTCTCCATTCTGAGCTACTGCTATTCTCTGTAAAGCATTATACTTGGATTGGCACCAGATAATTAAATTAGGAAAGGAGTAAGAATGGGGATCATATACAAAGGTAGATTGGATTCCCACAGGTTTATTTCAGCCTCATAATCAAATTAGGTCTGCTTCAACAAGTTGTGTAATTCGAACATGTCAAATTAAAATCTGGTGTCTGCAACTTTAAAGTATTGATCGGCTAATGGGATATGGTCCAGGTCCAAGGCATCAAAGTGTTGGGTTGTGCTATATTCTTTCCACAACTAGCCCACGTAGTTAACCAGGGGGTTAGAGGGGGGGCGCGGAGCCCCACTTCGTTGTGCCGATTGTGTAGCGGGGGGGGGTTACAGGGGGTTTGACGCGTACCCATAACCTCACTTTAAGGGGTCTGGAGCAGCGCCCCAGAAAATTTTGGTTTTGGACCCTATGTTAGGTTGGGTGGACCCACTATGGTTTTGTGCATGATTTTCGCACATGTTTTGGACGCGATGGTTTTTGGTCCAAGGTATTGGACGCGATAGTTTTCGGTCCATGGTATTGGATGCTTCGGCATGTATAAATATGTATTATTACATTGAAAGGAATATAATGAAAAATCAAGCTGGTAGTCCCGGTTTTGGGATCTAGGGGAAAATCTCTGTGTATATTTGTTTTATGTGTTATGCTCTTGCATTGTTTATTTTCTGTGTTTTAGAATTCGTATGCAGGTAATTTCTGTACGAGGTTAAAACCTACATTTGGTATTAGAGCCATTTTGGCTTCAAGGGGACGCCTTTGTTGCTGAGGGGTTTCGCTCGGGCTTGTGGTAGACCCTGTTTAGTGGGAGATCTGCGAGATTGATTCTGGTGGTGAAAGAAGATGGCGAGCAGTGGAAAGATAGAGATCGAGAAATTTAATGGTCAGAGTTTTGAGTTGTGGAAACTCAAGATGGAGGATCTGTTGGTGGATAAAGATCAGTGGATCGTGGTAGATCTAGGTACTAAACCAACGAGAGTGTCTGATGAAGAATGGAAGAAGTTGGATCGGAAGGCAAAGAGCACAATACGATTGTGTGTCTTAGATTCAGTATTATTGAATGTATCAGGGGAAGCTACGGTGAAGTCTTTGTGGGACAAGTTAGGGATTTTGTACCAATCTAAGTATTTGGTCAATAAACTGTTCCTGCGGAAAAAGATGTATAACCTGGGGATGAAAGATGGAGACTCGATGACAGAGCATCTGAACACATTTAATACTGTGGTAAGTTAGTTATCATTTGCTGATATTAAAATTTCAGATGAAGATAAGTGCATCAGTTTGTTGTGTTCTCTACCAGATTCGTGGATAGTCTGGTTTTTGCAATAGGTAGCAATGCAACTGCCTTGCAGTTTGATGAAATAGTCTCATCCTTACTGACGGAGGAGATGAGAGAGAAAAATATGGAGAGCCAAAATGGTGATGCCTTGTCTGTATGAGGACGGTCCCAGAAAAGAAAAAAAAATAAGTCATCGAGTGGGAGATCTAAATCTTTAGGAAAACCTTTAAAGGTGGTGTGCTGGAAATGCGGAAAGGAAGGGCACTACAAAAGGGACTGTAAATCTAAAGCTCTTGATAAAGGAAAGGGATTTGATGATGCTCCTTCTGCGAGGCAAAAACCACCTCAGATGAAGGTGTGGATGTGTACTTGGCTTCTTCAAGTACACATGTAGATCATGAGGCATGGTTGATTGACTCAGGTGCATCCTTTCACTTCACTCCCCATAGAGATTGGTTCTGCGAGTATGAGAGATACGATGGTGGTGATGTCTTCTTAGGGGATGATAAGAAGGCTAGAATCATTGTTCGTGGAAAAGTAAAGTTGAAGTTGCAAGGTGGAAGGGTTAGAACACTTCCGGGTGTTCTGCATATTCCTGCATTGGCTAGAAATCTGATTTCTGTAAGCAAGCTCGATGATGCAAGTGTAAAAATAGTGTTCGAGAAGGATACCTACAAGATAGTTAGGGGAGCACTGGTATTGAAGCGGGGAGTTCGAATTGGAACTCTGTGAAAGCTGCAAGGTAGCACTGTTGTTGATGGGTGCAACAGTTCTGTGGTTCCTAAAAGTGGAGCAGAAAATCTAATGGTCTCTGGAGAGAAGACCATTTTGTGGCATCAAAGGCTTGGACATATTGGAGAGAAGGGCCTTCGAATACTTCATGGTAAAGGTATGGTAGAAGGAATGAGTAATAGCTCTCTGGATTTTGATTTCTCTGAAAATTGTGTATACGGGAAGCAGAATAGGGTGAGTTTCCCCTCTGGTAGTAAGAGGGCAAAACAAATATTAGAACTTGTGCACAGTGATGTGTTTGGACCTGTGAAGGTTCCATCACTGGGTAAGTCTGTGTACTATGTCTCATTTATAGATGACTTCTCAAGGAATACATGGATATATTTCCTTAAGAAGAAATCTGAAGCCTTTGACAGGTTTAAAGAGTTTAAGGCTCTCGTGGAAAATCGGACAGAGAAGAAGATAAAGGTGCTGAGGACAGATAATGGTGGACAGTTTTGTAGCAAGGTATTTGAAGAATTCTGTAAGAAGTGTGGTATAGCATGACAGAATACTACTCAATATACACCTCAGCAAAATGGAGTTGCAGAAAGAATGAATAAGACGTTGATGGAAAGGGCAAGAAGCATGCTCAGTGGTGCCGGGTTAGGACAAGAATTCTGGGCAGAGGCAGTGGATACTGCATGTTACCTGGTCAATAGGTCACCTTCATCAGTGTTGGAGGATAAGACTCCACAAGAGGTATGGACTGGTAAGAAACCCTCTCTTTCACATCTGAGGGTATTTGGATGTAATGCATATGTACATGTTCTAAAGGAGAAACGAACCAAGTTGGATAGTAATTCTGAAAAGTGCATCTTTATTGGGTATCAGGATGGTTTAATGGGTTATAAGCTTTGGAACCCAGTCACACAGAAGGTTGTGTATAGCCGAGATGTGGTTTTTAGAGAGGTAAAATATGTTATTAAACATGAAGTCCAACCAAAATAACCTGAGAAGATAGAGTTTGAGCTAAAGGAGGAAGAATCAGACTCTACAACAGAGGAGGAATCAGAAGATTAAGAGCCACAAACTTCGGGTGTGAGAAGATCAGTTTGAGAAAGAAGGTAGCCAGAAAGGTATAGTCCATCTGCTTTCTGTTCAAATTTTTCTTTATCTATTACTGACGACGATCCCAGAATTGTGAAGGAAATAGTAGATTCAGAGGATGGAAAAATTTGGAAAGAGGCCATGGTTGATGAAATGACATCTTTGCACAAAAATGAGGCTTGGGATCTGGTGGAGTTTCCAGCTGGAAGGAAGCCCAATGGTAGCAAATGGGTGTTCAAGAAGAAGACAAATGAATAAGGAAAGGTGGACAAATACAAAGCTCGATTGGTAGCAAAAGGTTATTCCTAGGTTTCGGGAATCGATTTTGGTGATATTTTTTCTCCTGTTGCCAAGGTAACTTCTATTAGATTACTTTTATCTATTGCTGCTACTTTTTATTTTGAGGTAGAACAGATGGATGTGAAGACAACATTTCTTCACGGGGATCTGGAAGAGGAAATATACATGAAGAAACCTGAAGGCTTTGTGGTGAAGGGTAAGAAAGAATTGTTATGCAAGTTAAAGAAGTCTCTATATGGGTTAAAAAAGTCACCCGGATGTGGTATCAGAAATTTGATACATTTATAGGGGGACTTGGCTTCACTAGAAGCAAAGCAGATCACTATGGGTATTTTAAATTAATTGGTGACCGTGTTATTTATCTGGTCTTTTATGTGGATGATATGTTGATGGTTGGAAATGACAAAGACATTATCCAAGATTTGAAGACCCAATTGTCCTCCAAATTCAACATGGAAGATGTTGGTGCTACAAACTATATTTTAGGCATGGAAATTAAAAGAGATCGGGAAAAGAGGAAGCTCTGGTTAAACCAGAGGAAGTATGTTGAGACAATACTGCATAGGTTTAATATGCAGGATAATAAATTGGTGAAGGTTCCTATTCTTGTAGGTATGAAGTTACCTGCTGAACAGTGTCCCAAGACACAAGAAGAGGAAGAGGAGATGTCCTGTGTTCCATATGCAAGTGCAATTGGTAGCCTGATGTATGCAATGGTCTATACTAGACCAAACATTGCACATGCAGTGGGAGTATTGAGTAGGTTTATGTCAAAACCAGGAAAGGAGCATTGGACAACAGTGAAGTGGGTTTTCAGGTATTTTTGTGGCATTAGTGATTATGGTTTGTGTTACCAGGGAAGACCAGGATTGGATAAAGTGTTGGATATTCGTGGCTTTGTTGAAGCAGACTGGGCTGGAGATCTGGATCAGAGAAGATCTACAAGTGGCTATGTGTTTAACCTATTTGGAGGTGCAGTCAATTGGATGAGTAAGAAACAATCTGTAGTGGCACTATCAACTGCAGAGGCAAAATACATGGCAGCCACTCATGCAAGCAAGGAAGCAATTTGGTTGCAGAGATTGTGTTCAAGTATGTGGTTAGTATAGGGAGCTATAAGGATAGACTACGACAACCAAAGTCCAATTTTCTTGGCAAAGAACCCCGCATGTCATTCAAAGACAAAGCAGATTGATGTTCAGTATCACTTTGTGAGGGATATGATAGAAGACAAAAAGGTGTTGTTGGTAAAGGTGGACACTTTGAAGAATACTGCAGATGCATTGACAAAATATTTGAGCTCTTAGAATTTCTCTTGGTGTATAGAGACAATGGGCATTTCAGGGCTGGAAAAATGACTAATCTCTCTTGTGGCCCCCTGTGGAAACAAAACAAGAAGTGGGAGAATGTTGGGTTGTGTTATATTCTTTCCATGACTAGCCCACGTAGTTAACCAGGGGATTAGAGGGGGGGCAGAGCCCTCCTTCATTGCACCGATTGTGTAGCAGGGGGGGAGGGTCACAGGGGGTTTGAGGCATACCCATTACCCCACGTTATGGGGTTCAGAGCAGTGCCCTGGAAAATTTTAGTTTTGGACCCTATGTTAGGTTGGGCGGACCCACCTATGGTTTTGTGCATGATTTTCGCACATGCTTTTGGACACGAAGGTTTTCGGTCCATGTAATTGGACGCGATGCTTTTCAGTCCATGGCATTCGATGCTTCGGCATGTATAAATATGTATTATAACATTGAAAGGAATATAATGAAAAATCAAGCTGGTAGTCCCAGTTTTGGGATCCATGGGAAAATCTCTATGTATATGTGTTTTATGTGTTATGCTCTCGCATTGTTTATTTTCTGTGTTTTAGAATTCGTATGCAGGTAATTTCTATACGGGGGTAAAACCTACACAGAGGCCTTCGGGGTTTCTTGAGTTGCAGAGGAGCTAGTAGATGTCTTGTCCTTTTTCTTTAGTGCAATGATATAACAAAGTTTTAATGCTTGGATGGCAAAAAAATGTAGAGGTATGCTGAGAGGAGGCTTACAGCTACAGGTTTAGATCGACAGATAATTTATAGAAAAGAACAGAGAAAATAAAAATTGAAAGAGCAGTAGAAGAAAGTCAAATGTAATGGGGGAAATCTTTATTTAACAATGATTAAGACTACTGTTACAGTAGAGGTTGTCATTGATTGGCTAATCAGGAAATTAATGCATTAATGGGAAGGAAGAGCAGCAATGGGAGGGCATTAATGGAGGCAACATATATGAGGGAATTGTTAGGAGATATCAGGTGAGGGCACGTGGCATGGAGTCATTGGAGGAGGATGGGGCTGGAGGAGTGACCATTGGCGCGGTATCGGGAAGTGCGGGAGTATGGATGGTGGATTTCGGAGGGGGGCAGGTAGTGGTAAGTGTTTTGGAGAGAGGGGGGAATGGAACATTGAGGAGGTGACACTTAGGTTAGGGGCCATGCAGGAAAAACCGTTTTTAGCACCCCCCCCCCCCCACCGTTATCTCGTTTCATGGCGAGGAGGTGTTAAGAGATTCCCCATGATGTGGACAGGGACGTCGATGACTATTGATCTTTGCCCGAACTTTAACACTGTTCAACAATACATTTTTTCACATATTACATTGGCTAAAGGCATAAAACATATCTATTTACAAATGCATTAATCAACCTTTTAATAAGGTAATCAGATCCTAATGAAATATTAATCTAACTAGGGCGCGTTTAGACTAACTTCCCTTTAAAAAACTATTTAACTAATCTAAAGCTAATATAATATAACTTTTTAGGTTAATTTTTAAGCAGATTAGGCCTTTTATTTGTGCTAATCTATCCTAATTTCTAATTTTCAACCAAGATTAAGCTATTTGGTTGAATTTATTCTCTAGTCTAGAACAATTTTTTTAATGATATGATCAAGATTAAACAGTTTGATTCAGATAAGAAGAAAAGGTTGTGGCATAAAGGCACGCTGCACAGAGACATTCATTTATTACAAATGGAATTTATTCACGAAGTAGCATCCAAACAAGCACACTTATACAAATATTTTGATTTTATTTTGATGGGGTTTTATTTCATCTCTTTTTTTATTTTCTATTTTTTCATATTTTCATTTTTTATTTATTTTTTTATACACTATTTTATAAAATAACAACTAACTTATCAAAAAGAAAGCATGTTACAACATCAGCTCCAACTAGAGACATCATTCTATCCATCTGTTTCAAGAACCCCACCACCCAATCTTCAATACAAATCAAAAACCCCTTGAACATTAAGAACTAGGATAAAATTCTAGCAAAAAAAGCTAAATAATATAGAGAGAGCCCTCTCTAAGCCTAGGTTGGCTAGAGTCTATGCTCCAAAAGTGGTTTTTGGTTACCTCGGTGATCTCTTTATTTAACCTTGGGAAATTACTGAGTGATAATAGGGCCTTCAACTATAATTCTGTAATCTATAAGTTCATCTCCAGCCGAATCCTAGCCATCTCTATGCAAGCGTCATGCACCCCTCTTTCAAGCTTGTGGACATGCATCACGACCAGTTCTTCCTCAGGAATGGCCAACTCCGGGACCATTCAGCATGCCTCCTCCACGACCTGAATTATACGCTTGTTTTGGTCGGTTACCTCGATCATGGCGGTGATGGCAGAGTCTCACTGTAGGGCCATATGTTCATTATTAATCCTCTGCTTGTTGATTACCTGCAAAGCGCAGTGTTCGTGGGCCCTCAACTCCGCGATCACTCCATCTTGCAATAGGTGAAGCCCCTTGCCAGGGACCACTGCCAAGTTCAACTCCACTCCCTTGAGGGTGTTGATAGTGGGCCTGTTAGCTCCATTCTCCTTGGTCAATGATCAATCTGGCAGCACTATCGTGCTGGAGACCTTCACGCATAGCATCTCGGCAGCTTCTGAAGTGTCGATAGCGAGGTTTGTGGACACCATGCCAACATGTGGTGCATGCGTCTGTAGCTCCTGCAGACCTATCTTGATGGCTCCCAATAGTAGCTGCTGCTGCTGTTCAAACTGCTGTAGGGTCTCCGCGTGACATCCCGCTCTGTGTCTCCAATGTCGTGCAAATCGCCTTGTGTGAGGTTGATTGGGTCCAACGACGTCTTAGTGGCCTTGGATTTCTTCCTCGACCCTACTTTCTCTTGTTCCCTTGGATGCTTAATGCAGGAAGACGTCTCCTATGGGTCCGTGCCATGCTGCTCTCTTTGCTTGTCCGTTTCCTCCTCAGTATTGGGCGAAGGTGACCTCGCGCCTTTGTGAGAGCCCCACTCTGTTCTGCCTGTCTACTTTTCTGTCTACTGGGTGGTATCGTGCTCTGCCTGGGCCTTGTCAGTGACCTTCTTCTTCTTCTTCTTGGCCAATTGCGCCATCTTGAGCTTGGCCTCCTCCTTTTTGCATTGCGTGGAAGACTCGGTCGCTCCCACCGCTAAGTCTGATGTAGTGTGGTACTCTTTCGGCTAGTGATAAAGTACTGTATCAATGGAGTCATCTGTTGCTAAGTAAGGCAAGCCATACCATGTCTGCGCAGGGTCCTTCCACACCCTGATCGACACATGGTGGAAGTCTTCCCTGAACTCCGCATACCCTTTGCAGTTTGGACAAAATAGTAGGCAACAACTACGATTTGGATAGCCATGTGGATGTTCATCTCCATCAAGATCCAGAAGATCTTGTTATCCTTGATGCACTGATCATCCTTGGTCACCCACAGAGAAGTATACTTCGCTGCTTCGGGTAGGTCTAGTGTGATTGAGGGAAATTGACTATCATCCATTAGCTTCCACTCTACCAGTACAATAGACAGCATGAGCCACACATATTGAAAAGTCTTACTGAGCTCCTGTGCTTCGTGACAGTTCGTAAGGAACTGACTATAGAGATAGTGTGCCAAATTGAACTGGACTCCTTCGGCGCATTGGGCTAGAAGAGCAATGACTGGTGCCGACACTTCATCTGCATGACACTTCCTCATAACCTTTCCTTCCAAGATCTGTGTGGCCACTTTGACTGCAGGGTCACTGATACTTGAGATGGCATAGCCTCACGGTTTCTTTACAAGCTTAAATTTCTCCTTCATGCCCTCCACGAGGGCTTGCTCGCCACCTTTTCTGTCAAACATCATGGCCGGATTTTCTCCTGTGTAGGGTAGCCGTGTGATCCTATGGATCAATCTATCAGTGATGGGTATTGGCTCCTCCAGCCATAGAAACCCATTGTGCACCAAGCATAGCAGCTGCTTGATGACCAACACTGTAATGGGGGTGCAGTTGTAGTGTGCCACCCATAGCAGGTTGAGCAGACCTACCTTGTCTACTCCCCTAAGCCACTTCCACGGTTCCAATGTGGTCATCTCGGTGGTTGTGTCGATAATGCGTCACATTAGATACTCGATCGCCAAGTTCGGGAACTTATCATGGTCAGCTAAGTCCCAATATTCTAGCTTTAATAGAGGAACCTACCCCAAGCATGGTCCTTCAAAGACAATCTTGTCCAGCATTAGAGGGGTTTGCAAGGGGACCTTGCTCTCGTCAATGTCCTTTGACACCTTGGTCTTGCCCTTGCGTGGAGGGACGTACTCAGGCAACTGAGTGATAGGGTCAGCACCCTGGACTTCAACTTCCTCCACGTCTATTCCCAAGTCCTCATCATCCATCAGGATGTCTTCAATTTCTTCCTCCTCTAGCTCTATGTTAATGGCTTTGCCCTTTTCTTGTGTGGTGGGCCTGTCCTTCGGTGGGTTCCTTCTCGGCGACGTGCACATCGGTATTGCAGGATGCTTTCCCTTTTTATCCTTCGCACTCTCCTTGGTTGGGGTTGGCTTCGGTCAAGGTGTCCATGGTGATTTGGGAACTTCAGCTAATACTTCTGCAACCTCCAGGGCAACTTCCTTTGCCTCCTGTTATCACCCTATAATTTGAAGGCTGTAGGAAAAATCACAAGAATGTAACATCAAACCAACTTTGGTATGGGAATCTATCCCTTCCAATCCCAGAGAGGTCTCTCTCTATAAAATTTATCTTTGTTGCTTGAAAACCTTAGAATAGTTATGATTGTACTTGGGTGTTTGGTTTTGGAAGACTAATTTTATTCAATTTAATTAGCATCTATTGGGAAATGGAGTCAAGAGGTAAACTGGATGGTTGCATCAGTTTTTCACATAGTAAACTCAGGGAAAGTTAGGAATATTTACTGGATCTTTTAGAATAATAAGTGGATGATGGCAGAACAATGAAAACCTTCAGTAGAACTAAAGAGCAATTTAGAATTCTTTAGTGTGGAATTCAATCAATCAGGCAGAACTAAAGAGCAATCAAGAATTCTTTAGTGTGGCCTTCAATAGAAAACATACAGATTGCAAAAGCATCCAGAATAAGGTACTCAAAATTAAATCCTATTCATAACATTTATATTTTTCAATTGGAACTTAGATGATTACAGTGAAGAGATGACAGTGAAACACTTTAACATAAGAAAAACATCACCAATATTTAAGCCACAAGAATCCTATGAATGCTCTGTTTAGTATTCATGCTCTAGTGCTTTAAGAAAAACTTACAATGCTCCAACAGATCACTAATATTTCTGATCTCAAACAATCCACCTCTAATACTTCAAAATCATAAGTATTTATATAAAATTTACAAACTATTTACAATAAATGTTGTCTCTAATCGACATGACATTTTTAGACTATAGATGAACTGAAAAGATCTAACAGCTGCAGATTAATAGTTCTGGTGGAATGTGCTATGCAAATACTGTTGTTGTGGAAGTGGGAGAAGGTAAGATGTGGACCCAAATTTGTGGTTGTGCTGGCAGATGAACTAGCAAATGTAGATGTATCTCCCTTTTTCTAAGTAATTCACTCAACTGCTTGCTGATCATCTGACTTGATAATCTGAGACTTCCCTCACTAATGGCTGATCCTGTGATTGCCCTGTTGTTTTATCATCCATTAGTGTCACAAAATATTTTGGAAAATATATAATAATATATATATTTGAATAATATTTCTAAAATATTTTAGAAGAAATTTATTATTAAATTTCTACAAAACCATGGTGTTGTTTCCAATCCGTGGTTTTCTTCTCTTTCCATGAATTCACAAAACCATGTGTATTTTTGTTTCTATTACTCCTTCCTCTGTAAATTCATTTTAGCCTTGTAGAATGATGGGTTTACATAACCATGTGTTGATTTGTATGGTTGGAAGAGTATTCTCACTTTACTCTTTTACTTTCACCTACAACATTGTTGGGTTGTGTTATATTCTTTCCACGACTAGCCCATATAGTTAACTGGGGGATAAGAAGGGGGGCAGAGCCCCCCCTCTGTTGCGCTGGTTACGTAGCAGGGGGAGTCACAGGGGATTTGAGGGGTGCAGGTAACCCCACTCTATGGGGTAGGTTGGGCGGGCCTACCTATGGTTTTATGCATGATTTTCGCACATGGTTTCGGATGCGATGGTTTTCGGTCCATGGTTTTGGACGCGATGGTTTTTGGTCCATGGTATTGGATGCTTTGGCATGTATAAATATGTATTGTAACATTGAAAGGAACATAATGAAAAATCAAGCTGGTAGTCTCAGTTTTGGGATCCAGGGGAAAATCTCTATGTATATGCGTTTTATATGTTATGCTCTCGCATTGTTTATTTTCTGTGTGGCACTAGTGATTATTAGTGAGTACTAGTATTGCAGCAATAATGCTGCAACTCCTGGGGCTTCCTACTTTACTTTTATCAACCCAATAGTTCGTAACAAACTTGGAAGCGACAGTGTTGTATGTGCAAGTACTAGCTCTTACTGCAAGCTGTCACTTGGCCAGCTGGCACAAGATCACTAGGAGCTCAAGCCAACTTAAATGAGTTTCTAGAAGAAGCTTTTGACTGTGATGAAAGAGAGCTAACTCTATAGAAACTATTCTACTTGCAGAAAAAGAAAGAAGATTGAAGTGTAATGCAAACCCTAGCAAACCCTAACTTTCCAACTAACCCTACTTTTGCAGGAAAAGAGATGAAAACTGATGAAATGAGTGCCATTGACTACTGAAAAGGTAAATTGCATCTATTCAAGCTACTTCTGAAAGGAAATGAGAAGAAACATTTTTTTGTGTGTTTTTATGTGAAATTATTATGCTTGTAATTTATCTGTTTGTGTTGTGGCATAGGTTTGGTGGAAATGGAGGGTGTATCTGGCTTTTACAGGGGTGTAGGAAGGTGTGGAGGAGTCCTAAGAAGCCTCTAGCACCCTTCTGAATACTTCCCTTGCGATTGGATTTCAAAAAATCACTTACAGGAAATTCTACAGGAGGATGCAGGGGATCTACAGCAGGATCTACAGAAGGATGTCGAGAGTTATTTTTGGAGGTTTTGAAGGTGGAGAAATGGTGGGAAAGGGTAGCTGAAGACTAGAGGGGTGTGTTAAGGTGTCTGGAGCTTGTCAAGGAAGATCAAGAAAGAAGAGGATGGTTGGATTTGTTCAAATGGAAAGAGGGAAGCTTATGAAAAAAATGCAGAAATTAGGGCAGATTGGTGAAATGTTGCAAATGACTTGGGAAATCTGTGAGAAGTGAGCTGATGTTGGCTGCTTCATGGATGTATGGTGAGTGGAGGTGTCCTGCAAGAGATCTACACATCTACTTACCGAAACTGAGCAAAGAAAGGACTAGCTATATCATGAAAACAGAAATATCTCTAAGTGACCTAATTTCTGACCTAGAAACAGAAAATGTTGAACAATAACCTTTGAACAGAAAAGCATGCAAAGAGATCTATTGTAAAAATAGGAAATTATCTTGGCAAACTGAATCTGAAGCAATACATTAACTTTGAAATCAAGTCATCACACTAGAGATTTCATTGAAGAGCAAAATTGTGTTTTTGGTGGCAGCAATGGTGTCATGACCTCAAATCATGATCCCAGGAAGGGAGAAAAGAGATCAGGGCCTGTTGTTTGCCTTTTTGAATCTTAGACTACTACTATATGAACCTACTTCAGCAACTGAAACAAAATCAGTTATCCAAACCATCAAAAGAAACCTATTCTAAACAAGATAAAATGAATCTATGTAACAGAAATTAACTCATGAACTGAAGCAAAAACATACAAGTACAAAGCACGAGGTGCTGGGAAGCTTGGGTTGGGCCCTAACCCAAGAGCTTCAGCCCTCTGAAATAGATCAGTGTTGGCTCAAAAACTATTTCATCTCCATTATCAAAAATAAAAGTCACATTACATAAACTGTCCTAAAAAAGGAAGCTCGAAACTGAGCTGAACAAGAGCTGCACAAAAGTGCGAAAATTCTACTAATAACTGGCTAACCTACTAAGGCTCTAAGCCCCCTTAATTATACAAATGGAATCCTTTAACAACCCTCCTAAAATCAAGGAGCTCAGCTTCCCAAAACTGCAGATAAACAACAGTCCTTCTTTACTTGCTTGGCTGCCCCTTGGATGCACTAATGTGGCTACTTGTGCTCCATTTTTCTGATGGAGAATTGAAGGTAAGGGTTCATAAATGAAGGGGACACCCCCCTACAAATCCTCTTCCCTATTTTCCTTGAATATTGGCTGCCAAATGCTCATAAATCCTTTGACTTTGTCCAAAATTGACCAAAAAATCTGCATAAAGCACACATTAGACTTCATGGCATAATGACTAACCCAATTCACTCTATTAGCATAAATATAATAAAAAACATGCAATAAACTAATGAGAATGGTGTATTAAGTCGAATTAAGAGGAAGAATGAGCCCATATAATTACCCATTTATGGGGCTCATCATCACCCCCTACTGAAAGTGTTGCTCATCCTCTGAGCAACTAATCTATCTCTTCATCCTTGATGGCCTTGATGGCCTCCCTGACATTCCATGCTTCAGATATGAGATCTTCTTCCCTATCATGGAATCTAGCTTTGGCATCCAACTTTTCCCACTGTTGTTTTTCTTCTTCTTCCTTTGTGCCTTCTAGTAGTCCTAGCAGCAGTGGAGGACTCAGCTTCAGACCAATCCAATGGGCCTTCAGACTTTGCATAGAGTGCTTATACAGGGGCACTCTTCTTAGTGCTTCTCTCATTCTGTTTGGGGAGTGGTACTCCCTGATCTGTAGGCTGTGGGGTAGTGTGTTCCACCTTCTCATGCAGGCATGGATGCAATCATCCCCAAGCAATCTCTCCATGTCTTCAAAATGTGCAATAGCCTGAGCTTGCTCATTGATGTACTTAGGGGCACTTTGAGGATCAGCTGCAAGTTGTTGGTGGGTGCTAATGAGAGCCATAGGGTCTGATGGTTCTGCTCTAATCATCAGAGGTTCATTTTGTTCTTTTGCCATCAACTTCTAGATTTCTGCTGCTCTTTTGTCCTCATGACTCATCTAGGATGCCATAGCCATCAGCTGTAAGTCACCTAACTTTGCATTAGGGTCCCATAGGTTCATATCAGTAAGGGCCATGTTATGTAGATAAAACTCTGCCAACTTCGCCTTGTCCTCTGCTGAACTGTTTTCACACAAATCTATGAACTGTCCATAATCCTAGAAAGGTATGGTGCCCCTCTGGGCCAGGGTCTTGATCTGGAATTGTAGCCACTGATATTTGAGGTATACTGCATATGATTTGGCTGGCTGTCTACACTATAGTGCCTTTGCTTCTTCATCTGTTGTCTTTCATGTTCCTGCTGGTTTTGTTTCTTCTATCTCTGATTTGGTTTGCTCTTCTTTTTGTTTAGTTTTTGCCTTCTCTGTGGTAACCTTTTTCTGGACTATCTTAGGCTTTTTCCTTTATATTCTAGGCTTCTTCTTTTTCTGTGTTGTGGTCTTATCCTTCTCTGTTTGGGTTTCCTTTTTCTCTATTTTAGACTCTTTTCTTTCCACTTGGGTGTTCCTTTCCTCTTCTTGGGTTTCCTTCTCAGCTTCCCCTTTTTGTTCTTCCTCCTCACTCTCAGATGGACTGAGGTCATAAGTGAAGGCTTTCACATCATCCTCCTTGGTCATATTTCTAAAAATCTCCTAAGCTATGGGGATTGTGAAAGTGTGGAGGGCATCTTCCACTAGCAATTTAATTAGCCCATGGTGAGCCAATTGGTCTGGAACTCCTGCCTTCAATTTGATGCTAGATTCTATTAAGGATTGGAGGAGAAAATAGGGAATACTGAGTTTTTGAGGTGCAGGGAGATCCATGCCATAACTCAACTCATGCAAAAGTTTGAAATGATACCCATAAAATATGTTGTATCTTCCTTCACAAGAGATGTATTTTATAATCTGATAGCTGACCTCATCCTAGGGGTAAGGTATGCTAGTTCTCCTGATGCCATTCTTATCTTCCACAGGGTGCCCATTAGGCTGGAAAAAGGTTTTCTTGGCAAGCTGACCTAGTGGTTTTTTTTCCTTGCTCCACGGTAGTCCAGGTGTGAGACCGGTGACCATGCTGATGAATTTTAGTGTGAGTTCTATGGTTAGACCCCTGAAACTGACAGTGGCATGGGTTTTTGAGTAAGGTTTTAAAGACCATGCAAATTCCTCTGTGACTTCATCATCATACCCATGAAACTTTTTAAAGAAAGGCATCCAATTTTCTCTAGTAAAGAGGGCTACCACTTTTGGATGTTCATGCAAATTAGTTGAATTCAGAGGCTCCTTCCTCATAAATCCCCCTATCATGATGTTCAGAGTCTTATGGAATATCTCAGGTGAGGAAGGAGACAACAAATTTCAAACCCGAAAATAGAGGAAAAAACTGAGGTTTTCTTTTAAGAAACAGGTAGATTTTTTTAATGCAATTTTCCTTCCTTGGAGGCTTAATTCTTCCTAAAATTTCATTACTCCCTTGTAGATGGGAGTACGAAGGTGGTGAAGGAGACAATATCTCAAAATAGAGAATAGATGAAATGACTGTGTTTTTTTTTTTAAAGAAACATGCAGAACTTCGATTCCAATTCTCCTTCCTTTTCAACTCAATACTTTGCTAGAAATCACATCACCCCTTGTGTATATGAATATGCAGAGTGGGTTTACTCAGATCCTACCTCTTCAAGCTCGAATTTGCCAGAAAACCCCATTTTTTTCTCTGCGAGACTGCTCACTGGCCCTCCTGTAGAAAGGGCTCCTCTAGGACCTGTTTCTGCTCCTGTAGATCCGATAATGTTCCTGTAGAATCCGATAAGCAGAAGGGTTCTAAAAATGACAGAGAGCGATTGTTTTGAGGCTCTGGAGGTGGTAGGTAGCTTGTTGCACTCGAGAACACGATGATACAAATGAAAGCAAAGGTGGTGAGAGTGTTTCAAGGAGGAGTTCTTATGGTTATTTATGGAGATTTCTGGTGATTGAGGGTGAGCTAGCCAAGTGTACGTTGGCCCCATTCAGACCATTGGTCCCCACTGTAGTTCCATCATGAAACTTTATGCTTCTTTCCCGCAATCACTAGCACCATTTGCGTTGGAGTTCAAAACATCCACCACTACCAGTTTTTAGATTCTCATGAGTTCACTCGACACACGTGCAGAGTGAACTCCAGATGAGTGTTGTCAAAGTGGACGAGGGTGGCCAGTTAACTGGCCACCTATCTAGTTTAATCTCAACCATCCCATTTGTTCATGTAGTTTCGGATTATACAGATGCAACAGAGGAACAGGTTTAGGCACTTACCAGAGGAACAGGTTTAGGCACTTACCTGAGATCCGAATGCGCTTGCTGTGAGGTGCCATGGCTCCTTTGACTTTTGCATGCTTGTATTTCCCTTGCTGCATGCTCTCTACTTTCTAATGTGTGGTTATTTTTCTTGTGCAAATATCCTCTGGTTGGATCTAAGCTGCAGGAGTCTGCTTCAACCTTCAGATTTGCACCCTCACGTTGCTAATGCTAGATTTTAATGGGACAGTGACTTCTTTTCTCCATATCTCCCAAACCGTAGACCGGATTGAATTGAATTTTTCTGAGCATGTTTCCATCATCATTATGCACCTCCCATAGAAAAATTTTGGTCAATGGATGCATGGATTTCAAGAAAAACTGAAAATGGCTAAAGGTGATAGAGGTCGATTTCTTGGAAACCATGCACTGGAATTGGCTGAAATTGCTTGGGCATGTTAATATCACCCATATGCATCTCCCCATGAAACAGGTTTTTAAATGGATGCACGGATATGGAGAAAATGCAAAAATGGCTGAAGGTGATGGAGGCTGATTTCTTGGAAACCATGCACTGGAATTGGCTGAAATTGCTTGGGCATGTTGTCATCATCCCTATGCAACTCCCCATGAAACAATTTTTTAAATGGATGCATGATTTTCAAGTTAGGGAAAAAAACAAATCTCTGCTCTATGTATTTTTGTATTAGAGAATCATACAATTTTTGGATAGTAAGAAAAATGAGCTTGGGGTGTAATGCAGACTTGGAAATGATGGAAGAGAGGTTTGGAAGCTGTAGGAGGATTTATAAACCCTTTATGAAGTTTCCCTGTTCCCCAAACTTTTTTTGAAATCCATTTCTAGCTCTCTGTAATTTCTATAGTAGCCTCCTGTAGAAAACACAGTTTTTAGAAAAGAAGCACAGTGAGGTGGAAAGAATGTCAGGAATGATGGAGAAAGGTGAGGGAAGGTAGGATAGGTGCTGTTATTGGTTTCAGAGCTTTCTTGGCACTTGCTGTTGTTTCCTGAAGTTCTCCTGCAAACTTGCAATACAACTGGAAATTCATTTTTCTTTTTCTTTTTCTCTTTTTTTTTTTGAAAACAACTAGGGCGCCTCAAGGAGGTTTTCACCCTAATTGCCTGCCCTAGGTGCCTCCAAGGGAGGTTTTCACCCAGGGATCTTATTCTCTTTTTCTTTTCTCTTCTTTCCAACCCATTGACTGCCTCATGGAGGTTTTCAATCAATGAGCAAATCCGAGGCGCCTTCGAGGAGGTTTTCACCTTAGATTTATTTATTTTCCTCTTATTTTTCATTTTTTCATTTTATTTTTTTTCTCTACGCTACCCTACTTGAAAAAAAAAATCATTTTCAAGTATAAGAATACTTCCAATGGAGCCATGTGCACATTGAGATGATAGACAAAATGATGTGGAGGCTTGAAATGTATGCTTTGACATGCATCTAGATTTCATAGACCAAATGATTTGACTTTGTAGGGATCAAGCATAGTTGAGGAAGAGAGTACTGCTGCAACTTAATGACTATCTGGAACCATATTTGAATATAGTTGTGATGTCCTTGGTCCTTTTTCTAATCTGGATCATTCTTCATGTCTTCTTCTATCATGACCTTCACATCTTCCTCTTTTTGCTGATTTTTCTCTTGAATACATGGAGGATTTGATGGTAACCATGAGGGAGCTCTCTCGATCTCTGATTCTGATGTCTTCTCTTCATCAAGTGTAGCCCATGGTTCTTTGATCTTCTCTTTTACATCTTCTTCTGCTGGATGTGGTCCTTCAATGATATCAATATAATCTCTTTTTTGCAATACTCTTCCTGAGCTATGGTGAATATCATTGAGCTCAAGAGGCATTGTTTGGAAGCGTTGTACCTCAACATTGTAATTGGGTTGAGCTACTCCAATGTGCGGGTTTGGAAATGGTGGTTCCCCACTATATACTTGTTGGGCCTGTCTGTTGTTCAGGTTCGGGTTCGATTGGGTAGGCATTTGGGGTTGCCTTGGTGGAGCAGGAGGCAATGGTTGCGGTTGAGCAGGTGGTGGAGGCAAAAGAGTGGGAGGAGTGTTGTACTAGGGCCTCCACCCCTGATAAGGTGCATTCCACTGAGGTTGTGGCTAAGAATAGGAGTGGAATGAATGAGCAACTGGTTCAGTATGATATTGAGATGGATATGACAAAGGAGGAGGTGTGGACCAGGAAGGATGAGCAGGGGGGGCCCAAGAAGGCATGGAAGTGGCTTGATTGGGGTTGTAGTATACTTGGGATGTCCCTTTCATTCCCTACTGGTAAGGTCTAGGTCCATGAGGCCTCCTTTGGTTCATGAAATAGAGTGGTTCAGTGGCTCCTTCAGCCCTTTGGTATACAACTTTAAGTCCGGGCAAGGACGAGCACTTATTTGTGGAATGATTTTCTTCATAGATTGAACAAACCTCTGTAGAGTTCAATGGGCATTCATTCCTAGGATGCCTCCTGGTACATCTAGGTCAAAAAATGGCCAAAGACCTCTCTGCTTCCTCTTGTTTCCTTTTGATATGTAAGGCATCCATTTTCATGGCAAGAATCTGCAGCATCTCACTCTTGAGGTTTTCCAGCATGCTTCAAATTTCACCTTTAATGGATGAACTGGAAGAAAAGGTACTGCTCCCAACATTTCTGTTTTCAGCCATTAGCTCTAGAGGAATGTTTTCTTCTTCTTCTTCCCCTTATAGGTTCTTCAAATATGTGTGGTTGTTACCTAAGGTTTTTTCTTGATTGTAGCCACCGAAGAAGAGAGAAGGTTGGCTGTGTGAAGCAGTGGGGGTGTTGGGAAAACATTTTCCTGAATTATCTATGTTCCTATGAGGCATGAAGGGAAATCTCTTTTTTGGTGATTTTTGTTTTTTCTGCTTGTACCTGCAAAACTGAAATTGAATGAACAAACAAATTGCAACTAAATTTGAAATGAACTTACTGAAATGAAATTGTAGAATTGAAATGGAAGCAAGGAAATGACTAACCTACTTGTGCTGGAATAGAAATTGCAGAATTGAAATGAAAGCAAGGAAATGACTAATCTACTTTTGTTGAAATGGAAATTGCATAATTGAAAGGACTAATTTACTTTTGCTGCACTGGAAATTGCAGAATTGAAATGAAAGCAAGGAAATGGCTAATCTACTTTTGCTGAATTGAAAATTGCAGAATTGAAAGGACTAATCTACTTTTGCTGAAATGGAAATTTCATAATTGAAATGAAAGCAGGGAAATTCCTAATCTACTTTTGCAGAATTGAAATTGCAGAATTGAAATGAAAAAACTACTCTACTTTTGCTGAAATAAACTACTTAGCAGAACGTTGCAGTAGAAAATAGAAGAAAGCAGTAATCACAAAATACTCTGACGCTTCTCTAGCAACGACGCCAAAAAGTGTTGAGCACCAGTATTGCAGCAATAATGTTGCAACTCATGGGGCTTCCTACTTTACTTTTATCAACCCGATAGTTCGTAACAAACTTGGAAGCGACGGTGCTGTATGTAAAAGTACTAGCTCTTACTGCAGGCTGTCACTTTGTCAGCTGGCACAATATCACTAGGAGCTCAAGCCAACTTCTATGAGTTTCCAAAAGAAGCTTTTGACTGTGATGAAAGAGAGCTAACTCTACAGAGACTATTCTACTTGCAGAAAAAGAAAGAAGACTGAAGTGTAATGCAAACCCTAGCAAACCTTAATTTTTCCAAATAACCCTACTTTTGCAGGAAAAGAGATGAAAACTAATGAAATGAGTGCCATTGACTACTGAAAAGGTAAATTTCATCTATTCAAGCTACTTCTGAAAGGAAATGAGAAGAAACATCTTTTTGTGTTTTTGAGTGTTTTTATGTGAAATTAAAATGCTTGTAATTTATTTGTTTGTGATTGTGGCAGAGGTTTGGTGGCGATGGAGGGTGGATCTGGTTTTTACAGGGGTGTAGGAAGGTGTGGAGGAGTCCTAAGAAGCTTCTAGCACCCTTCTAAAGACTTCCCTTGCGATCGGATTTCGAAAAATCACTTACAGGAAATTTTATAGGAGACTGTAGGGGATCTACAGGAGGATGCCGAGATTTATTTTTGGAGGTTTTGAAGGTGGCGAAATGGTGGGAAAGGGTAGCTGAAGACTAGAGGGGTGCGTTAAGGTGTCTGGAGCTTGTCAAGAAATATCAAGAAAGAAGAGGATGGTTGGATTTGTTCAAATGGCAAGAGGGAAGCTTATGAAAAAAATGTAGAAATTACCGCAGATTGGTGAAATGTTGCGAATGACTTGGGAAATCTGTGAGAAGTGAGCTGATGCTACCTACTTCATGGATGTATGGTGAGAGGAGGTGTCCTGCAAGAGATCTGCACATCTACTTACCGAAACTAAGCAAAGAAAGGACTAGCTATATCATGAAAACAGACATATCTCCAAGTGACCTAATTTCTGACCTAGAAATAGAAAACGTTGAAAAATAACCTTTGAAATGAAAAGCATGCAAAGAGATCTATTGTAAAAATAGGAAATGACCTTGGCAAACTAAATCTGCAATACATTAACTTTCAAATCAAGTCATCAGACTAGAGATTGCACGGAAGAGCAAAACTGTGTTTTTGGTGGCAACAATGGTGCCATGATCTCAAATCATGATCCCAGAAAGGGAGAAAAGAGATTAGGGCCTGTTGTTTGCCTTTTTGAATCTTAGCCTATTACTGTATGAACCTACTTCAGCAACTGAAACAAAAGCAGCTATGCAAACCATCAAAAGCAACCTATTCTAAACAAGATAAAATGAATCTATGTAACATAAATTAACTTATGAACTGAGACAAAAACATATAAGTACAAAGCATGAAGTGTTGTGTAGCTTGGGTTGGGCCCTAACCCAAGAGCTTCAGCCCTTTGAAAGAGATCAGTGTTGGCTCAAAAACTGTTTCATCTCCATTATCAAAAATAAAAGTCACATTACATAAACTGTCCTCAAAAAGGAAGCTCGAAACTGCGCTGAGCAAGAGCTGCAAAAAAGTGCGAAAATTCTACTAATAACTAGCTAGCCTACTGAGGCTCTAAGCCCTCTTACTTATACAAATGGAATCCTTTAACAACCCTCCTAAAATCAAGGAGCTCAACTTCCCAAAACTACAGATAAATAGTAGTCCTTCCTTACTTTCTCGGCTACCCCTTGGATGAACTAATGTGGCTACTTGTGCTCTAAGTTTCTAATGGAGAATTCGAGGTAAGGGTTCATAAATGAAGGGGACACCCCCCTACAAATCCTCTTCCCTATTTTCCTCGAATATTGGTTGCCAAATGCTCATAAATCCTTTGACTTTGTCCAAAATTGACCAAAAAATCTGCATAAATCACACATTAGACTTCATGGCATAATGCCTAACCCAATTCACTCTATTAGCATAAATATAATAAAAAACATGCAATAAAATAATGAGAATGGTGGATTAAGTCGAATTAAGAGGCATAATGAGCCCATATAATTACCCATTTATGGGGCTCATCAATTATGGTTTGTGCTACCAAGGAAGACCAGGATTGGACAAAGTGTTGGATATTCGTGGCTTTGTTGAAGTAGACTGGGCTGGAGATTTGGATCAGAGAAGATCTACAAGTGGGTATGTGTTTAACCTATTTGGAGGTACAGTCAATTGGATGAATAAGAAACAATCTGTAGTGGAATTATCAACTACAGAGACAAAATACATGGCAGCCACTCATGCAAGCAAGGAAGCAGTTTGGTTGCAGAAATTGTGTTCATGTATGGGGTTAGTACAGGGAGCTATAAGGATAGACTGTGACAACCAATGTGCAATTTTCTTGGAAAAGAACCCCGCATATCATTCAAAGACAAAGCACATTGATTTTTAGTACCACTTTGTGAGGAATATGATAGAAGACAAAAAGGTGTTGCTGGTAAATGTGGACACTTTGAAGAATACTACAGAAGCATTGACAAAATCTGTGAGCTCTGAGAAGTTCTCTTGGTGTAGAGAGACAATGGGTGTTTCAAGGCTGGAAAAATGACTATGCTCTCTTGTGGCCCCTTGTGGAAAGAAAAAAACAAGTGGGAGAATGTTGGGTTGTGTTATATTCTTTCCACGACTATCCCACGTAGTTAACCAAGGGGTTAGAGGGGGGACGGAGCCCCCCTTCGTTGCATTGATTGTTTATCGGGGGGGGGGGGGGGGGTCACAGGCGGATTGAGGCCTACCCATAACCCCACATTATGGGGTTCGGGGTAGCACCTACGAAAATTTTGGTTTTGGACCCTATGTTAGGATGGACGGACCCACCTATAGTTTTGTGCATGATTTTCGCACATGTTTTTGGACGCGATGGTTTTCGGTCCATGGTATTGGACACGATGGTTTTCGGTCCATGGTATTGGATTCTTCAGCATGTATAAATATGTATTATAACATTGAAAGGAACATAATGAAAAATCAAGATGGTAGTTCCGGTTTTGGGATCCAAGGGAAAATCTCTGTGTATATGTGTTTTATGTGTTATGCTCTCGCATTGTTTATTTTTTGTGTTTTAGAGTTCGTATGCAGGTAATTTCTGTACAGGGTTAAAACCTACACACCTTGTAAATTGATTTCACCTTAATTTTCTATCGTGAAATGCATTTACATGAATGCTATCTTTGTTCTCCTGTACAATAATTTCATGTGAAATTTTCCATTTTATTTTCTCTGATGAATTCATGGCATCCGTGAATTTTATTTCTGCTGTAAAAGCCATTTTACCTTTTAATCTCATTCCACAACCTTAGTCTCATATTGCATGTAGCTATATAATTTTGCCTCAAGTATGGTTTCACCGGTAGCTCTGCAATATTGTTGCATTCTCATATCTCTATATTTCACTTGAAATTAATCTAGCCTATATTCCCGTAACATTTATAAGATTCAAAACCAAAACAGTTAATGGTTTATCACACCGCTTTAAAGTGGTAGGTGGTATTATTTAGGAGGACGCGATATAACGTGGGGCTGCCACGTAGCAAAAAGACAGGTGGGGAAAACCACTAATCTCACGTGCTTTTGGAGTGTTAAGCGTTGGATGAGCTGAGCACGCGAATGGAATTTTAACTGTTCATTTATTTTTACGAATCTCAAGGAAAATAAAAATGAAGTGGGTCTAATTCTTAGTGTGGGGTGGGCCATTGGTTGACTTTGCAGGGGGAAGAGGTAGTATAGGCTTGTGGGGAGAAATTAATATAAAGTCCAAAACTTTATATTAATAGGGTTTTGTGAAGTAAGAGGTAAAAAGAGGGATATATATATATATATATATATATATATACTTTATGGGATTTATCCCACATTCACAATGGAACATTTTTCATGATGGTTTATATAAGCCAATAGTCACATTGTGTTTCGACAAAATAAGCCCAAGGCTACCCACTTGTGCTTGGTGTTAGGTGTGCTAGGCTTAGGTATTGTGAATGCAGGTCGCATGGAGATGGAGCGGGAGCTAAGCTTTTGGGCTTATTTTTTATGCAAATTTCAATAAAATCCAAGGCTTTAAAACCAAAATCTCTCCAATATATAAACTTTTTATCACACAAACCTATTCTTAATGATTTGAAAGCAGGTATTCAGCTTATGTTGGGGTAATATTCGGATGAATTAACAAGGAAAGTGGGTGATAAAGCAGGAAGCTAAGTAAAGGATGATGCAAAATGGAGAGGAAGTGGGGCGAGTCAACAAGCCAAAAGCTTCATCATGAGAGCAACAAATAATATCTTAATCATCAGATTTCCTATAATTATAGGACCCTAACAACCTCCAACATAGCCTCCTCGGTTGTCACTGCTTTGGTGTCCATAACTTTTGCAAGTGTCAACATGACACTATGCAACAACTCCTGTGTCTTCTTTGGCAATGTCTCAAATACTGAACTGGCTAGCAAAGCTTTAAAGCTCTCGCGCTTCATGTGCACCTGAGAGCTCAAAAACTAAATTCTAATAATGCCAAGTGTTTTTTGCTGGGCAGCCACTTGTAATTTATAGGGCATTTTGAATTCAAATCCGACCGTTCCCCCCACATTCACTTCATTAATGCCGGATTGGCGGCATATTTCCAAGGATCTGACCCATAACGTACGTCTTAAATGCTGGTCGCCCACCCCATTTAGCCACTTTTCTACTGTCAAATCATGAACAGTAACTTTAATGGTCACTTTTCGACTAACCTGTGTGATTTCCCCCTCGGTAGTGTAGATCCCTTCAAGTTATCGCAAACCCTCGGAAATTTCCTCGCTTCGCACAATCTTCCAATCCCGCATCTCACCAACCCGGGTAGTGTAGTTTATAGTCTCACGCCTCCTTTCAGCTGCCTAGAGTGCTAAGATTCTGCTACCCTCATATAGTCACATGGACAGATCACTGATGTATGGCTTCAATCGACTGCCATTCACCTTTCCAGGGAAGGGATCTCCATTCAATTTAACCAACTGAACTTCTCCACCATCGGTAATCTCCTTAACGATGTAGGGCCCTAACCAATGCATTCTGAATTTCCCTGAAAATTTATCAAACATGCTGTCATATAACAAAATGAAGTCATTTACCTTAAAGGTGTGTAGCTCAATGTAACAATCATGCCATGCTTTTTCGCGTTGCTTTTGGACCTATTGGTGAAATCCAGCTAGAAATATTTCTTCCTCAAGCTCAGCTAGTTGCACGAGCCTCTCTTCTAGGGCCCCGTGATCCATCGTACTCGTGAGTGCCACTATGCTTAGAATAGGCACAATGTATTCCATGGGCATCACTACTTCAACACCATATACAAGCCTAAAGGGTGTCTGTCCAGTCAAATTTTTGCATGTTGTCCGATAGGCCCATAGTACTTCGGGTATGTGCAGGTCCCAATAACTTCGCTGAGCATTGCAAACCTTGGTTAGAACATTTTCTAGCACCTTATTGAATGTTTCCACCATCCCATTATCCTATGTGTGATAAGGTGTGCTTTTCTGGTGATATACCTGAAATTCCTCCGTTAGTGCGTTGATCGTTTCGTTCAGAAAGTGTGTACCATAGACGCTCATCAGAACCTTTTGACACCTGAATTGTGTTAGTACATACTCAAAGAGGAACTTTGCAGCGGTCACGCATGTGCAATCCTTCGCAGGTTGTGCCTCCACCCATTGAATCAAATACTCAGTCGCGGTGATAATGTACCACGCTCCCGTCTTCTTCCCTTGGGGCTGAATGGGTCCCACAAAATCTATCATCCATTTCTCAAAGGGTTGTAACATCATCTCTGAGTTCAAAGGTAGCTCAGGTCTCCGTGATGGCCTCATCTCTGGGTTCAAAGGTAGCTCAGGTCTCTGTGATGGCCTTCCAGTCCTTTGACACACATCACACGCCTTGCAGTAAGCTTTTGAATCCTGATTGAGGGTTGGCCACCACAAGCCTATGCGTAGAATCTTCTGCACGTTCGCTTTTCCTGCATAGTGACCTCCTATGGCTCCCCCATGTGTATCCACGAGGTTACTCCTCCTTTCAAACTCTGGTACATATCTTCATAATACTTCATCAGATCCCATTTTGTACAGATACCCAACAATTACACAAAAGTCTGTCGTGTGCACCACTAACTCCTTCTGCTGCTGGATGGTGTAACCTTCCGAGGTAGCTCATGTTGTTAGGAAGTGTATGATGTCTTCAAAGTGACCATCCGTGATGCACACTACAAATAGCTACTCATCAGGAAATCCCTCCTCCAAATTAGTTGTCTCTTCCCCTATTTCGATGCACAACAGATGGTCTGGTCCCACGTTTAGTCGTCCACGCTTCACAATAACCTCAAAATCATACTCCTGGAACAATAAAAACTACTTGCAGATTATCCCCCCCAACACATGCTTATTGAATAGGTATTTCAACTCAGAATGATCCGTATATGTTGTGGGGAAAAATGCCTATGCAGGACGATCCTATCCACCTAAGGTGTGACAATGCCTTAGCAACAAACGAATACAGCTATCATGATTTCTTCCTTTATGAAATGTGAAAGAGGGGAGATTGGTAGACTTACCATTGTCTTCCGGTTGTCCCTCAATCTAGATCCTCTTCTCTTTGGGTGTCCACAGCTACTTGCCTCCTCGCTTGCTCAAGAGAAAAACTACTTGATTCCCATGAGATCACAAGAGAACAGCTACTTGCGACAAGAGAAGGACACAACACAAAGGCAAATATACATATTCATAAATGATTCAGGATTAGAAGTAAATCAAATACACTAATGCAATCTTACAAAATACACCAGCATATAGGAAAGAATCAAGATAGCTTTATTGATTGATAACAAGGTTCAGGAAGAGATACAACCCATAGGGCTCCAATCCAGCATCTCCTTCCCAGTAGAATGGAATTCCTTCTTCAGCTCCCTTCAAAGCATTAAGCACCCAATGTCTCCAGTTACAAACCAACAGCAATTCTTTGCAATAACAAAATTCCAGCCTCCTAGATCCCATGGAGGAGAGATCTATATAGAGTTATTTTGGAGAGAGGATGAGTCAGCTTGAGATCTGACTAGTGTCCTCTCCCTCTCTCAGTTCTTGAGTCCACTTGGAGGTTCTTGCTTCCACTTGGAGATTTGGAACCTCTTACTCATCACCAGTCGAATTCCTTGATGCAAGTGTCATTTTGGAAGCTTCCTGGGCATTGACACATTGAGGAATGAGCCTGCCACTTGTCCAATTACGCTCAGCGCAGGTAGCCTTAAGGCAGTTTGACCTTCAACACAGGTAGGACACTTGCCAACTGCGTTGATCTCAGAAAAGCAGTTCTATGCACAGTTTGTTTTTATGAAATTTTGCCAGTTTTTCATCAAATCCAGGAACTTACTCTTCCTCTTGTTTGTTTTGCAGGGATCTTTGAGAAAAATGTCCCTTACATGGCGAGAACGAGAACATGAAGAGGAGGACATGATTTCCCTCCATGACCCTGTCACGGTGAACGCGCTGCGGAACTGTGGCCTGCTGAAGTTTTTCCGTGTCTCTAGCATGAGAGAACAGATCTCTTTACTGCAGTATATGCTTGATGCTTGGGATCCCATCAACAAAGTATTCCAGATTAGGGGAAAATCCATCCCCTTGACCATAGAGGACATTTACTTCTTGACTGGGTTGTCAAGGCGGGGTGCCCCCATTTCTTTGTCAGGTTCGGCCCGGGGGAATGACTCCGTGAGAGATTATGTCCGCCAGTATTGCAAGGAAGGTTCCCAGCTGAGCAGAGACAGCAAGGTTGTTATCCGTGAGATCACTGACAGGTCTCTCAGGTCCATTCTGTATACTATTGGTAGGATGGCCGGTAGCGCATCTCTACATGTTGCCAACAGATCTTATGTGCAGCACGCCTTGGAGTGTCTCCAACCGAAAGTATTCAACTGGTGTGATGCAGTACTTGTTCAGATGAAAAGTCAATTGACCAAGGTAAAGGACGGGAAGCTGAAGAACTTTGGGTATGGTTCTATTCTGACTGCCTTTGCCTTGGAGAAAATACCACTGATGCAGCCTCAGTATATCGCACTCGACTTGCCTTCTCCTACCGAGCCACGCATGCAGAGATGGGTTGATCACATGTCTAGGCATGCTGGTCAATCTCAGATTACTTTCACTGATACCTTCTTCAGGTGGTTCGAGCGCCAGGAGATGGTCTATTCCGAGTACCCATATGTTGGCATGGATTTCCGAGGCGATCCGGATTTGGTGCTACCGGATGGCGAACAGTGGGGCACTATTGGTAAAATCTTCGACCATATTACTGTTTACTGTTCTTATTTATAATGTCCTTGTGCTTTATTCTATCAAGACTTTAATCAAACTCATGTGTGCATGCAGATGTTGGTCCTGTTCGTCCAGCAGCTCGCCCGAAAGCGCCAGTTGCTACCCCAGCAGGGGAGACTGCTGGGAGGGTTATTCTCCACGACCTTGATGTGGCAGAGACTCTTACAGCTATGCAGGAGCAGGTTGAGAGTCTTACTCTCGGCATTCCCGATGTGAGGATTGATGAGTTACCTTTACAGTTGCAGCGACATACTACTGGTGTGCCTAGACGATGGACTCATCTCTTGCGCATGATTGCACAGGCCGTGACGTGCTATCATGAGCACCACTAGGCTAGGATGCCCCCTAGCATTTTTGAGTTTTTGGGTCATATGACCGATTTTGTCTTGGTTACAGAACATTATGTATGAACGATAAACAACTTATATATATATTTTGATTTTCGAGTTTTATTCTGGTTGAGTTATATGATCCATATGTACAATCATTGATGATGTGTCTCTTTTTATAAATGTCGCAAATGTCTATCTAACACATAATTTGCTAATGAGTCGGTTAATGTGTTTAAGTTTCTGGAAAAATGCTGGTATTGAATTGAATCAAATTGTCTTTCCAAAATCTTAACCCTTAGGAACATGCGATAAATAGCTGGATTGCGAACGGAATATATACCATTGAGTTGTAGTATTACGAGTTGCGAGTCTAGCCTGACAATTAGTCGGCGTATACCATGGGTGATGGCATCAGAGAGTAGTTCTATCAATGCGCTATACTCAGCGATGTTATTCGTTGATTGTCCAATACACACACCTCTGAAACTTACTAACTCGCCGCTTGGATCAAAAACGGCCCAGGCTGCGGAGGATAGGTTCCGCGAACTACGACTCGCTCCATCGGCATATACAACACATGTCTCCAGAAGGTTTGACATCTGCAACAAATGAAAAAGGTGGATCACTCGACCAGAACAAATAATTTAGCAAAAACAAAATACAACAAAAGCATGCAGGTCACTATTTAAGCATAGTAATGCTTGAGGTACAACCCGTTGCGGGGTTGCGCCAGTGGAATTCCGTCATAATCCATTAACTCGTAGGCTCCTTTTGCTAACACTCGTTTAACAATATAGGGGCCCATCCATAAGGAATTAAATTTTCCTGCTCCCAATTTATCGGATTCTTGGTCATAAAGCAAGACCAAGTCACCTTCTGAGAAGACACGGGGTTTGACATTTTTGTCGAACTGCGCCTTGACCCGTTTCTTATGGGCTTCGTTAGCCAAAGCGGCGTCACGACGGGTTTTATCCAATTGGATTAATTCCAAGAAACGAGCCTCTTCTTCCGAAGTTCCGGGGAGGAGATCAATTGCGAGTTTAAGCGACGAAATTTCGCACTGGATTGGCAAGACTGCTTCTAGGCCATACACCAGTTGGAAAGGTGTGAACCCGGTCGCGTTCTTTACCGACGTTCGGTAAGCCCACAAGGTTGAGTACAGGATTAGGTGCCACCTTCTTTTATGAACCCCGATCATCCTTTGCAACATACGCTTCAGGACCTTGTTGATTGCTTCAACTTGTCCGTTGGCTTGCGGATAATACGGGGTAGAGCTGTCGTGAGATAGCCCTAGCTTGGCAGCTAATTTGACCATCATGTGATTGCGAAAATGCGATCCATGATCTGTAACTATAGCCTGTGGTATGCCGAACCTGGCGACTACATGATTAAAAAAGAAAAGGGCAGCTGTTTCACCAGTGTTATCCAATGTAGGCATCACCTCGACCCATTTGGTAAAATAGTCAACAGCGACTATAATATACCCATGCCCCCCAGGTTGAGGTGGGGTTACATTGCATGAAATCGATGCCCCATTTGGCGAAAGGCCCAACAACAACTATTGGCTGTAAAGGTGCGGGCGGTCTTCTGGTTTTGCTATCAAAAATTTGACAAGCATGGCAACTTCTGACTGCGATTATGCAATCTTTGAACATGGTTGGCCAGAAGTATCCTGCTCGTATGATTTTTTGTGCTATTGCATATCCAGATTGATGCCCCCCACACGCGCCTGAATGACACTCATTCAGGTCTTTTTCGGCCTCCTCATGGGTAAGGCACCTTCTCAGAACTGTATCGATATCACGACGGTAAAGCGTATCACCGACGATCATGTAGTCTTTGGCTTGGTATCGTATACGTTTCTGTTCAGAGTGAGAGGTGTTAGGCCTGAACTTTTGGGTTTGGAGATAAACTATGATATCTCCATACCACTCATCGCTTGTAGATATCAGAAAGAAATTCTCATCCACGATTGATTCTTCGGATGTTTCATCGTTGGACGACGATGGGAGGTCGCATAATAATTCTGCGAAAACTAGAGCTTTCTTTGATTTGGATTTTACAAATTCCAGATCAAACTCTTGAAGGATCTCTATCCATTTTGAATATTTGCCCCCCAGCAACTATCGCGACAGTATATAAGTCATGGGGTTGCAATCTAACAAAATGGTAGTTTTCCGAAAGAGGACATAATGTCGAAATCTTTGAATCGCTTGAACAGCTGCAAGCACTAGTTTTTCAGCATAAGAATATTTACTTTCTGTATCATTTAAGTTTTTACTTAAATAATATATAGGATGTTCAATTCCATCGACTTCTTGAACTAAAACCATCGCAATGGTCGTATCCGCTGCAGCCAGATACAGGTTAAAATCTCTTTGATAGTCTGGGGCATACATTAATGATGCTTTTACTAGAGAATCTTTCAGAGCATCAAAGGAAGCTTGCGCTACCTGATCCCAGACAAAAGGTACATCCTTTTTCAAAAGACGAGTGTAACCTTTAGCAAGTTCTACGTAATTTGGAATGAACCTCCTCAGAAAGTTTGCTTTCCCTTGGAATTTCTGAATCTGAAGCAAATTTGAAGGTGGAGGCAAATTAATGATTGCCTGAACCTTGCAAGGGTCAAGACGAATCCCATCCTTAGAGACTACAAAGCCAAGTAAACGACCAGAACCGATGCAAAACACACATTTGTGCGGATTGAGTCTTATCTTGTAGTGTCGGCAACGTAGAAATATCGCTCTTAAATGCTGCGGATGATCAGTCCGCTTTCGTGAACGAGCCGGAAGGTCGTCGAGATAAGGTTGAACGATGTTCTTGATGTCATGGAAGGCATAATTCATTACCCTCTGAAACGTCGCCCCTGCATTCTTTAAACCAAAGGGTAATTTTCGATAAGCGAATGTGCCCCACGGACAAATAAATGCAGTCTTTGACTGGTCCTGTGGGCGGATATTTATTTGATTATACCCGGAAAATCCATCCATAAATGAAAAGATTTCACATCCGGCGCATTCATCAATTATCTGGTCGATGAAGGGTGTAGGGTAGTTGTCCTTTGGACAAGCTTGGTTTACATCCCTATAATCGACACACACTTTGATTGTCCCTTGTTTCTTCATAACATGGACAATATTCGATACCCAATCGGTTAGAGGAACCGGGTAGATGAAACCAGCATGGAGGAGCTTTTCAACTTCTACTTTAATGGCAGCAGCTTTCTTGGGGTGCACCTGCCGAAGCCGTTGTCTTACTGGTTTGACATCAGGATACATTTTAATTTCATGTTCAACGATACTTGAGTCTATGCCTGGCATTTCATCATATGACCAAGCAAAGACATCTCTGAATTCGCGAAAAAGAGTGTTATATATTTCCAGTTCTGAAGGGGAACAACGTTTGCCGACATAAATATTCTCTACAACATTTGTTTTAGTCGAGATATTTATGGCTATAGTCTCTTCAATATTGGATAAGTTTCGCTCGGAATCCACCGTATTTACAGTATTTGATAGGAATTCAAAAACTGAAGGGTGGTAAAGGTCATGTTGAGTATCTTATTCATATTCCGTAAGAAGGGAACGATGGTGGTAATCATTCCACGGTGCCCCCTCAATCAACATTGATTGTAAGATTCCTTCGTCAGTCCCATGCACTTTCGACCAAGGATCTAATGGGGTACCATATTCTCTAGACCTATCTACCCAAACGCTTGGCGAGCGTTGATTTGGGTTCGCCCCCCATGCCCGAAACATTGATTGCTACAATATTTCTATAGGGCTTGGGGACAAAACCATTGCATGATCCATGTCGACATCGTCTTTTGCGACCTTCATCGAAGATATCATGTTGCAGGTTGCTACTAACGCTATATTTCCTATGTATATAGGAGGTGGAAGCGCGAAAGTTCCCATCATTGTGGGGTCTTTCAGTAGACCTACTCCGATATCTTGAAGCGAATGGTTGCTCTCATGGATCATGGGAATGCTTCCTGTAACTTGTGAACCATTAGGGAGGAAGTTCTGTTGGTCGACGACCGTAATCCCTCCTTCAAATGGGAATGCGATCTTCCTAAAATAAGTCGACACAACAGCTGCCATGGCATAGATCCATGGTCTACCCAGTAGGATGTTGTAGTCAAGATTCCCATCGATGACCTCAACATCAATTTCCACTGTTTTTCCTCCCAGTTCAACCTTTAAGTTATTAAGGATACCGTACGGGGTATAAGTTCTTCCGTCGAAAGCTTTTAATGTCGTCGAAGATCGCGACAAGGTTGGAGATCCTAAAGTTTTCCAGCAACTCATCGACATAATACATGTAGATGCCCCCTCATCAATAATTGTTCTGTGAACAGTTTTGTTGAGGGTTTTCACTTGAATAAGGAAAGCTAGTTGAGCCGGTAATTGAGGATCATATCCTTTGTGATCAAAAGATACAAGATTGGAATCCTTAGGATCAACCCCACCAATAGCTGATAACAAAACCTGCCTTTGGGATGGGCAATTCTGTAGTACTTCAAGAGCTGACATAGTGGATGGCGATTGGGCCAAATCTTCCACTATGTTATAATGCTGCGCCGCTCTGGCGCGAGGATTAAATGTCGACTTGTGTACTACTCCCTTTGGCGGTTTTATTGTTAATTCAGGAATGATGGGCGGTACAACTTCTGTCGAAGTTGTTGTCGAACTACTCGGTTGATCTTTACCTTTGTCGTTCGACAGCTACGGATTCCCATAATCTTTGTTCCTTGTCGAAATCAAAGCATCATTCTGCTGTTTTGAAACCGACAACATAAGCACTTGCGACGGGGAAGCATTTCCACTATCAACCAAATTTTGACCTGGGTTGGGAAATGGATCAGTTAACACAGCTGAGGTTTGCGAAATTTTAAAGAACCTCTTCAACTCAGCTTTGAATGGACAATTCTTTGTATAATGATCCTCTTCATCACATATTTGACATGGATAAATTTGTTTCCCTTTCCCAGGAGGGTTTGAAGAAGTTTTTCCAGGAGATGACTCACCCTGTTTCTTCTTCTTCCCTTTGTTTTGCTTCTTCTTGCTTCCTGGTTGATTGGTTTCTTTGCCTTTATCTGCTGATACGACATTTACTTCCGAAGCAAGAATTTATTCTTTTGCATTTTGATCCGAATTCTTACGGGCTTTCTTAGATGAAGCCTTTATCGATTTCGTGTTTGCCGTGCCAATCACGCCATCACCGGAATGAGAGTCACTATTGGATTTAGGAGGAGGAGGAATTGAAAATTCCGGTCTAGGGGCGTCCGGTATTTTGTCGTAGAGCGTGCCAGACTGAGTATAAACTAAGTCTAGATATTGTGCACGAGCAATAACTTTCTCCTCTGTTACGACTCCCCCCTTCGCCACATCTTTCGTTATAGAAGGAAGTAACGACTTTATAAACCATTCAGCTAACAGCTGATCGGGAATGTATGTTTTCACCATCCTACGACGATGACGCCACTCATGTATATGATCAGATATATGAGTGGCAGTTGTCTGCTTGAAGTTGGTTAATATTTCTGTTCCCGTTTCATACCTTATCGGTAATTGAAAATGGGTTAAGAAAGTCGTGGCTAGGGAGCTAAAATTGTCGAACGAGGCTCTAGGTAATTCAATATACCATTTTGCCGCTGGACTCGTTAATGTCCTCTGAAAAAGGCGAAGCCTTATCGAATCATCTTTCAGGGTGTTTGATGAACACCACAGATGAAAAGTCATTACGTGATTCGATGGGTCTTCACCTGGATTTCCATTGAATTTAGGAATGTCAGATGGAAGTTTGTGAGGAATCGCTGGCCACCAAGGGGCGTAAGCAATCGGATCGTTGGTTAACCGGTGTAAATCGGGTAACTCTAAAGTTGCCACGAGTGGTAACTGTTGATTCAGGTTTGGCGAAGCATAACCAGGGTACGATGGAATCGCTTGAGCAGTGGGCCTTTGCATACCAGCATAATGTAATTGATGTTGGTACGACTGATACGGTTGGTGGACTTAACCACTGTAAAGCGGTTGGTTTTGACCGTTTTGAATATACGGCTATCCACTGTTCGCAAAGATCTGCTGCTCAGAACCTTGGTACACTTGCTGGAATTGTGGTTGTTGGTATTGCACCAGCCATGGTTGTGAAGCCATGTTCTGTTGTGCTATGCTAACCGTTGGACCAAGGTGTGGGGTAATTGTACCCGTTTGGACCTGTGTCACCCCACCAGTTGGCGATTGTGGTTGTGACCCATGGTCAAGGGGCTGTTGCATTACAACCTGAGAAATCTGAGGTTGACATGCAACAGGCATCGCTTGAACTTGTGACGCTGTTACAATAGCCGGTGTGGTTGGGATGTTCGTCATAGGTACACACTGTTGCATAGAATATACAACCCTTGGTTGTTGAGGTAGCATAGGTACCCAACCACTTGATGTAATTCCAGTATAACCTGAATATTGTTGTGAACTCCCGTATGGATACCCTCCCGGAGGGGGTAATGAAAGGGCATACTGCCCCCCATACGGTAGCAATCCGGAACTCAAGGGGATTGATTGTCCTTGGGGACTGGATTGCCCAAATTGACCTCCAAATGGATCAATCTGGCGAGTCTCAACATAAGAGTTGCCAGATATTATTCCGGATGAACAAACTGGAACAGACCACACTGTCGAAATAGTCCCTTGGTGGGCTCCTTCTAGCGGTTGTGAGCTAGTCGGGCCAGATGGTATGCCGACAAACATTGTCGGAGTGACGGCAGGGGCTTATGCTATCGCTGTGTCGTTTGACACAGTCCTAGATGTTGACGGTTGTTCAGACATTTTAAGTCTATCCAATAGATTGCCTAGCGATTCTACAGGAACTTCCACTTGTGGTGGATTAACTTCTGATGAAGGAAATAGAGTGACCCCGACTCCAAAATGGGTTGGATTACTTGCTTGCGGATCCTCTACAATTTCCTCTATCGCAATCAAACCTGGTGGAAGAGGAAGACCGTCAGGTCCGTAAAATATTTCTGGTGCCAAAGAAGGGGTTGATTCGACAGCGACAGTTGTTTGAGGAACAAAACTCTCTGGACCGGTTACAGATGGAACTGGTTCAGCTACGCAAGTATTTGCCCCCAGACTAGGATCAGTATTACTGTCCCTCTATGGCTGTTGAACTTCTTCTGTAGAGGCAGGGTTTCCAGAAATGTTTGGAGTAACCGAAATCTCAGATGTAGTTGGAACACTTGTTCTAACTTTGATAGGAGATTTTGAACCGGTTAAATGCGTTCGTTTTGTCCGTACTATTTTCGATTCCAGAGACAAAGACGGTTGACTCGTAAGCCTCCGCGAACGACGGGGGTTCAATTGACTTTCTTCCACGATTGCGGATTACTCGATCAACCAAAATACAAAAAGGGGAAATTGGTGTTTTCAAATTGAATGAATTTTATTAGACGCTTTACACACAACTTGCTTTTTCACTTTTAAAGAGTCGATAAAAAGCTAAAGATGACTCTAGTCTCCTTCGATGTTTTAACGAGCCCGAAGTGACAAATGCTCGGATGGACTTTTTCTGTTATAGAGTCTGAAAAAGGCCAAAAGAAACTGCTCTGGAGTTCTAGGCAGAGGGTGTGCCAAACTTTTCGCAAAACCGCAGAATACTTTTTAAGGTACGGGCGGTCGATCTTCGTGAATGCTGTGTTCACTGCATTGCGATCAGTAGGGCGGGCGACACGGCTTCCTAAGGATAAAAGATATATGCCTATAGGGGTCTCCCAATATATACGCGACGGTACGTGGGACCACAATCCATACTAGCGCTATCGTCCCTCAGGAGGAATCACCCACCTTCCACGAGATCGACAGTCACTAGGCTTAACGACGCCGAAACACGTCTCTAGCCTAGACCTCTATGTTGTGCGTTATGTTACAAAGCGTTGTTAGGTTCATTCAGTTTATTTTAGGTTGATCTTTTTAAAGTTTGCCTTTCAAGGTTCACCACGAGATGTATGATACAAATTCCTAAATGCAGTCTAAGATGATAAGCAAGCTTTATTAGCTTTTCAACTTTGAAAATCCTAGCTACTAAGGGAAAAGAAAAATACTATCTTTTCTCAAAGAGCAATCAGCACACTCTAATGCACTTTCCCTAAATCCAACATGCAAACTATCAAATGCAAAATGCACAATGCAGGTGTTTGTTTTCCACTTTCTTAGTATAAATTCCTACAAAGAAAGCTTTTTGCACAACTTTGAATTTGCTTTTAAAATGATCAATACAAACAAGTTCACTTTCTTCGAAATCAACAAGGGTAGAAGAGATTACAATCACTTTGCGATTTTCGAAATAAAGACTTGTTTTGACACTTTGAAAGAGACAAATTCAAACCAATAAGCAAAAGTAAATCTATAATCAATCTGAAAGCAGCCAATGAACTCTCTTCTAAGATCACTATCAATCAGATCTGAATCAAAGGCCACAGGATGACTACTTTACTCATGCAAAGGAAAACTGTAAATGACGCCACAAACACATAAAAACATTCACAGTCTTTTTGTACAAAAAGAGGCGGAATCTAAGCAGAGAAAAGGAGTTATCAAACTGGTACCTATGCTGGTTAAAGGCTACAAAAACAGAGATCAAAACAGGGCAATAGACAGCAAAGAACCCCAGCTGCACAAGGCTAAACTGGTTCAGCGCAAGTCTAACACTGTGGAGTTGACATTCAGCGCAGGTAGCCTTCACGGGACCTGCGTTGAAATGCAGACTGCCTTCACAGTGCCTGCGCTGAAGGAGAAACTCTCGTTTCCCCTGGGTTCTGGGTCACAAAATGCCCAAAAGTCAACTGTTTCAGGCCAAATCAGAAACACAAGCAAAGTATAAACAGAGGGATTCTTTGAGAGGGTACTAAAGACTATCACAAGGATCATCAAATCATTTGTGGATCTATTTTAGATCATAGACAAGTCCAGCAACTGGATCAAAGCAGCAACCTTCTACTTTCCATCCGGGAAAGATGCAGTTCGATAGTTGCTGTCAAGTCTATGAAGTAAACAAATGACTGAAACACAAATGAAATGAATAAACAAGTTCCTCCCCAGTGGAGTCGCCAATTTGTTGTGGGGAAAAATGCCTATGCAGGACGATCCTATCCACCTAAGGTGTGACAATGCCTTAGCAACAAATGAATACAGCTATCATGATTTCTTCCTTTATGAAATGTGAAAGAGGGGAGATTGGTAGACTTACCGTTGTCTTCCGGTTGTCCCTCGATCTAGATCCTCTTCTCTTTGGGTGTCCACAGCTACTTGCCTCCTCGCTTGCTCAAGAGAACAACTACTTGATTCCCACGAGATCACAAGAGAACAGCTACCTATGACAAGAGAACAGCTACTTGCGACAAGAGAAGGACACAACACAAAGGCAAATATACATATTCATAAATGATTCAGGATTAGAAGTAAATCAAATACACTAATGCAATCTTACAAAATACACCAGCATATAGGAAAGAATCAAGATAGCTTTATTGATTGATAACAAGGTTCAGGAAGAGATACAACCCATAGGGCTCCAATCCAGCATCTCCTTCCCAGCAGAATGGAATTCCTTCTTCAGCTCCCTTCAAAGCATTAAGCACCCAATGTCTCCAGTTACAAACCAACAACAATTCTTTGCAATAACAAAATTCCAGCCTCCTAGATCCCATGGAGGAGAGATCTATATATAGTTATTTTGGAGAGAGGATGAGTCAGCTTGAGATCTGACTAGTGTCCTCTCCCTCTCTCAGTTCTTGAGTCCACTTGGAGGTTCTTGCTTCCACTTGGAGATTTGGAACCTCTTACTCATTGCCAGTCGAATTCCTTGATGCAAGTGTCATTTCGGAAGCTTCCTGGGCATTGACACATTGAGGAATGAGCCTGCCACTTGTCCAATTACGCTCAGCGCAGGTAGCCTTTGTTGGAGTTGACATTCAACGCAGGCAGACAGTGGAGCAGTTGACATTCAGCGCAGATGCTCAGTGGAGCAGTTGACATGATCCAGAATTGGCTTGTTTTTGAGTGTTTTCAGGTGGAGAACTTCTGTGAATTGCTGTGGTTGGTTTGCCTTGTTCCTCTAGGGGTAGGAACAACATGTTTAGGGACTTTAGATCCCCTAGATTATGGACATTTCATGCTCAATGCTGTAAGGCACAAAAATGTCTATAACAGTATACATCTTAAAATGTCCACCCAACAAATAGTGTCTAAACTTCTGGAGCACGTATACCATGGCTAACCCTTCGCACTTGGTGGTGGAATATTTATTCTCAGCCTTGGATAACCTCTTTCTTGTGAACGATATAGGATGGTCCAATTCTCTGCTGCTAGCCTGTGTCAGTACTGCTCCCAGTGCTATACATGACGCATCTACATGTACATGAAACTCCTTCTTCCAATCCGAGAAGACTAAATTCGATGCGGTGACCATTTTCTCTTTCGATACATCCAAGATTTTCTTACAGTCCTCATTCCAACATAACGCTACATCCTTTTTCAACTTCTCCATAGGCGCGGTGATTTGGGAATAGCCCTTAATAAACTTCCTGTAATACCCAGTATGTCCTAATGTTGCGCGCAATTGTTTCACACTCCTCGGCACCTCCAAGTTAAGTATCACTGCGATATTCATGGGATCTACCATGAGTCTCTGTCTACAAACCACATGACCTTGCAGGGTCCCAAAAAGAACACAAAATAGACATTTCTTCAGATTGAGTGTGATCTAGTACCTTCGACACATATATAGCATCAGGCGCAAACTTTCCACATGGTGTTTCACTAGCCCAAACACAGTCCAGTCATCAAAGTACACTTCCAAAAACTTGTGAATGAATTATTTGAATGTAGCAATGACTACACGCGAAAAAATCGCAGGCGCATTCTTCAATCCAAAAGTCATTACAGTGTACCGAAAACATCCCCACTCAGTGTTACACCATATTTTTTCACTGACCCCACATCCCCTGATCCTGGATAGAGTCAGTCCCTGAATGACATTTGCTCTTTGTCATATATCAAAATATGTGTCCAAATCTTCCATACTACGCAAGAAGATTGCCTAAGCTCATTAATCCTGAAGTTGACCCCTTTTTACCCATGTTTCAAAATTGTCCCAGGTCATTAGTATCCTGCCTACGACGATAGCCCGGAACGAACTAACGCTTCGCGACGTTGTCTCTGAGTCTCAGTGTTTGACCCGCGATCATCTTTGAGTCTCAATGTTTCACCTGCAACGACCCAGATATGGCAAATTAGTTCAAACAGAATGCTTCTGGGTGGTTCTAGAGCTGGTTGTTGGGTCAAAGAATTTCACCTCTCCTCATTTGAGGTGATGGTTCCGCATTTTGAGTAACCTCCCATGAAGATAAGCTTCCTCTCCCCTCATTTGTGGAGGCTCCTCCTCTTATAAAAGCATCCTCCATGGCTATGATCAGTTGGTTCTTGGTAGTTAACGAATTAGATAGTTCATGGTTTTTTGGATTGATAGCTTACAATTTGGATTGCTGGTAGCCTAGCAATAGCTTGTGAGATATGAGAATAGCCTTTCATGTTGTGGATTGATAGTGTGAAGTGGTTTTGTAAGAAGGAATCCTTGTTGTGATTTCCTTATTTTCATACTTGTGCTTTTGGGTGAGAGAGAGAGTCATCAGTCCTTCTGGGAGACCTTTGAGAGTGAATGCTTATGGAGACATACTGATTGAACCCTTCAAGGAAGCTTGCGACGTCAAGGCGTGGTTGTAAGATTTACTATTGTTTATATTAATACAATCAATGGTTATTTCCTATATCATGTATGAAATGTATGGTGATAGCTTATGGTTCCTTGACTCTATAAGTGGATAGTTCATTGTTGTGCTCTATTATGTGTTTTGTCGTTTTCATATGTTGTTTCAGGTGAATCATTCATTAAGGAGAAGAAAGCGATATCTGAAGCAACGTGACGAAGACTTCATCAAACATCGATATAAGGTATGCCTCTTCAGTGATAACTATTTAAGGAATTAGCTATTGTCTTTGTCTTGTTATGACTAGAACGAATCTAGGGCTAGAGGGGTTGTCTTTGTCCATAGAGGGAACTTTCCTGCATCACAAGTTGGCGACTCCACTGGGGGATGATTTGTGTGTTGTCTCTTGATTTTTATCTTGTTGTTTTCGATTGAATTACATATTGTCTCTTTGTTTTGGGACTGAACCATCAGTGATTTGGATCACTCAAGTCGATCTGGTAGTCCACCTCACTATCTGAGTGATAAGCCTAGTGTCTTTCCACTATTTTGGCCTTGTTTTCCCTCTTGATTAAGATTGTCGCTGTTTAATTCCTAACAGCTACGATGAATCTCTCTTGTTCTCTTTACCCTCGTTGTACATCACAGATATCCCATCATACTGCTGCGATGATTCGTGAAATCAGACCGTCTCTGAAAACATGTGTACTCTTGTGATGACATCTCTCAATTGACTATGTTGTGCTTGTGATGATTAGCGATCATCTCAAGTTGTTAGTGTTGCGCCTGCGACGATTCCTATAGGGTTAACTTTTACAACCCTGCCTCCTGAATAGACCATTGTAGCTTGTCCTTTGATGTTTCTTTCACCTTGTTAAGATTGTTTTGATTTTTTTTACTGAGTCGTGTCCTTCTCGGTTCCATTTGTATGAAATTTGGGTTTTTGGACTGTGTGACCTCGGTATTTTAGGGTTTCATCAAGAATTCGCTAGTTTTGGGTTGCTTGTCCTTTCAAGTTTCTTAGCTACATCCACAACAGTCTTGTTGACTTGTTTGAAGTTGTTCTCTTGCTACTTGCCCATTTTCCTGGTTGATCTGTAGTAATTGGTCATAAAACTAGCTTGTTGTGTTGATTTGATTTCCATTCACTATTGAAGCATAGATTACATTTTCCTTTTGATTAGTCGGGCTATGCATTAGCTTGTTTGTTATTTATTCCAAAAATAGAAAACAATTTCACTCATATAGTATACAAAAATGAAAGCATGCTTGCATTACTAGATTCTTTATGATTAGGAATTGAAAAAGCGAAATTAAAATCTTTCATTTTTCATCATAGTAGTTGTGAGATAAGCGAAAATCGATGCATTGTGTTTCCTATTGATTGGATTACTTGCTTGCACTGTTGTTGTTTCATTTTCTTGTTATTGTCTTCGTTCGCTTGGAAATGAACACCTTACCCTCATTTAGGTAGTCGTTCATCGAAGGGAATCATTTTTTACTCATTGTAGTTGCATACTAGAGATTGTTGAAATACATTCACTAAGACCTTGAAATCGAAACTTAATTCAAGATCAACTGTTTTAATTCATTGAATTAACCTAAAAACACATTGGAACTTAACGCTCATATCTAGAGGTCTAGGGTAGAGACGTGTTCTGACGTCGTTAAACCTAGTTCCTATTGTTTTCACTAAGGTTGGGTGATTCCTCCTTTTGTGACGCGATAGATTCTAGTACGGATTTGTGCTCCCCGTACCATCGCATATATATTGGGAGACCCCACTAGGTTATCATCCTATTATCCATAGGAAGTTGAGTCTGCTGCCTTACGAGTCGTAATGCACCAAACATAGCATTCAGGAAGATTGACTATCGTACGGAAAGTCCTTGGTCATTTCTCTTTCATTTTATTACCAAGGTGTATATGCAGTTTTATGATTTATCTGGTAAACCTCTTGCCTAGAATTCCAGAGTAGTCACTTTCGTTCCTTTTTTACTCTTTAAAATTAAAAGGATCATTTGAGCACTTTTCCTTTCGGGATGATTAAACTTCGAAAGCGATAGAGTCACCTTTCATCCTTTTCTCAACTCTTAAAGTATGAAAAGGAAAAGTTTTGTTTAAATGTTGTACAATTAACTACCCACAAAATATTCCTGGTTCCACTTAATGTTTCTTTCAAATTCAATTCCAATGGCAACATTTCCAGAGTCTACCAATCAAGGTCTTCCCCTGGGTGGGAATCCTGGTCCTTTTCCTTCTTTTGGAAATGTTGGTGCTCCTTATATGGAAATGTTGTCCCTGCTTGGGTTAACGATTGGCCTACCTGTTTGGTTGTTTTCAACCTCGGTGGTCTTGAGCATCCCGACTCTTGTTCCGTCATCTGCTTCATTTGAATCACGTCACAGTGATTCTAAGGTTGACCCTTCTCCTTCTTCCCCTATTTCTTCACCCTCCTCTTCTATGCCTGATGAAAGTTCCAAATCCAGTAACTTGGAGGCTAAGAAGAAGAAGAAGAGGAAGACGAAGAAGAAGAAGTTAGATAAGTGACAGGCCAACCGTGCGACTATTGCTCTGAGTGCACCTCCAGTAGAAAAACCTTCTGACCCTCCACATAAGGTCAAATTTCCTTGTAAGTTGTGCAAGGGTGACCATTTCCTCCAAGACTACCCTAGAATTACTAGAGTCTTGGAGGTATGGTCTCAGATTTTGGATCGACCATCCTCATCGACCTCTAGAGATCATGTCGATACTACGCTCTTGGCTAGTGATGGTAAGAAGAAAGGGAAGATTAGATTTCCCTGTAGGTTATGTGAAAGTGAACATCTTCTTCACCTTTTTCCTCTCATGGATAAAGCTTCCAAAATTTTGGAAAACCTGGCAGTTCCTCAACCCCAATTTCCTATTGGTTATCAGAGGCTTTCTTTTGATCCTCCCCAGATTGGTAAAGAGATTGACTTGGATTCATCTCTTTCCCATCTTGCTCTTATTGAGCCTGAATGTGTTATGTTTGTTCCTGATCAACCATTGGTCGAAGAGAGTGTCGGCTTGGTTTCGCCACCAGTTGTTCATTCTGCTCCGGAAGAGCATAATGATCATACTGCTCATGTTCTTCTGGTTTCTTTAGATTCTCATGAATCCAAAAGTGACCCTCCTATCCCTGCTACTCCAGAGAATCCTTCTTCTATTCCTGCAGAGCATGGGGGCAATCATATGATACCCCCACCAAGTAGTTATGTCGTTTCCTTCGATTGGAGTCACTTGACTGCTTTCTGCCTCCCATCTTATGTGCCTTTCTAGATCACAGTACATGCCTATAATATGGCAGTACCTGGCACTCTCTTGGATGAAGGTGTGTCTATTAGCCTCATGTCTTCCACTACTTGGTAAGCTTTGGTCTCCCCACAGCTTGTTCCTATCACCCAGAATCTGTTGGCTTTCGACGGAGGAACCAGTCAACCCTTAGGGATCCTTCCGAAGTTCCCTATTACTTTGGGAGGTAAAACCATCTATATAGACGTGATGGTCATCCAAGGTGCATTGGATTTCAATCTCCTCCTTGGCCGTGACTATATTTATGTCATGGGAGCTCTTGTTTCTTCGCTTTTCTGTGTGGTTTGTTTCCCACATGATGGAAGAATTGTGACTATAGATCAATTGTCATTCTTTGGTCACCAGGTACCTCCTTTGCAACCATCATCCCCTATCGGCTCTTGTTTGCCAGTAGTACCTTCCCCGCCATAGGTCAATTATGTGGCTACTCGTTCCACCTCCATTGATGATCACACAGACGATCTAGTACATCATGTACTAGGGGCATTGAGACCCGATCTGTCATTGGTACCCAAAGACCTATATTCCTCCTGGAGCATGGTCCTTCCATCTAGTGAAGACCTCTTGGGAGCCCTATTTTCATATGGTCCATGAACAATTTCACTGAGGATAGTTATTTTCTTATGTCGACCTCGTTAAAAAATGAAACAAGGAGTCCCGAGGATAGTTCGTGATCTTGTGTCAACCTCGTTAAAAAATGAAACAAGGAGTCTCGAGGATAGTTCTTTTCTTGTGTCGACCTCGTTAAAAAATGAAACAAGGAGTCCTGAGGATAGTTCTTTTCTTGTGTCGACCTCGTTAAAAAATGAAACAAGGAGTATGGAGCATAGTTCCTTGTCTTGAGTCAAGCTCATTACAAATGAATCAAGGTGTCCCAAGGATAGTTCTTTTCTTGTGTCGACCTCGATAAAAAATGAAACAAGGAGTCCCAAGGATAGTTTGTTCCTGTGTCAACCTCGTTAAAAAATGAAACAAGAGGTGATGACTATAGTTTTTGTCTTGTGTCAAGCTCCTTAACAAATGAAACAAGTGTCTTGAGGATAGTTCTTTTACTGTGTCACCCTCATTAAAAAATGAAACAAATCCCTTTTCCCAATCGAGTCTTTGATTGAGATCTCGTAAAATTCCAGTTGAGTCTTTCCAAGATCTTGAAAGTGAACCTTCATTCCATCCACCTAGTCGAATGACATGAAGCTTGGGGGGAATGTACCTCGATTTGAGTCATTATGCTGGGGGCATGCGAACTTATTCAAGCATAGTTTTTCATTTCAAGCTTGTATAAAACATGAAACCGAATCCAAGCAGAGTTATCCATGGTTCAAGCTTGTGTAAAAATGAACCTGCACTTGATTTATGTCTCGTGATTTTCATTTTAATTAGCTGATTTCTGCTAGATGAGCCTTGGTTGTTTCATTCAATCGTCGCCATCTCTTTGGCTAATCATATGATTTCACTCGGTTATTTTTCCTTTCCTGAGGGACTGCAGCGATGAGTGGTTTTATTAGCCAGCCTCTTGACCATTACATGTTTTGAGCAGTTCCACCATTGCCGGAACCAGTTGCTACCCTTTATACCACTCATTCCTCTAGGACGAGTCACCTTTAAGCTCTTTTCTGACTCGTAAAAGCTGAAAAGATTGTCGAGTATTTTTCCCTTTTGACTCGTAAAGGAAATAAAATGGGGGGTCCGCTTTCAAGCTCTTTTCTGACCCTTTTAAAAATGAAAATATTACCGAGCTCTTGTCACTTTGAACTCATTAAAGGCTGCGAAGCGTCATCTACCTAGTATAAGTTTACCCCTTTTACGGACTAGGATAGATTACTTAAGAAAAAGGTATATGTTGATTTATCATGCTCAATAGGTTCCCTTGGGTATTGTTTCCTACCTTTACGAATTCGAGGGACAAATTTACGAAAAGGAACCTTTCAAGTTTTCTTTTCCGTGTCTTTTTCAAACTCTCTAAATATGCAAAAGACTCTGAGTTTTACCTATGTCGGACTTGTTAAACCCTGACAACAATGGACTTGTCGCCATGATGAGACCTGAGCTTCTCCTCCCTAGGGCTTGTTAAAATTTCACTGGGTTGGATTTATCCGAAGGAAAAACTTATATTGCAAGCATATGCTATCCCCTTCAAGCTTGCGTTTCAAAAATAATTGGGGTACTCGCCAACAATGGTGGGGGGAAATTTGGAAATATTCTGTTGATTGCCTACGGCAGCTTGTCGCTCTTCGACATCGACACTTGCTTCTCGCCGAGTTTGGGATATCCTCACTTTGTCATTAGCCTTTGGGGTTTGGGTTCTTTATTTTTCCTCATTCCATTCGATCCCTGCTGTCTCCGCATGACCTTAGATCCTTTGGTACCAAAATGTTGCCGCATTCTGGAGTCATGCCACCGATATGTTCAAGAGCTTAATCCTTCTACAGTTTGCACCCTTACATGCTCCTCTAATTCTATGTTTCATCTGTCTTCATCTTGTTCCTTTGTCTCGCATCGTTGATGTGGGAAATATTATGGCCCTCCTATGACGGATCGCTTCCTGTCGACATCGACTCATTATCTAGGAAGTTGATCTAGAGACTCCTTTCGGGTACCTTGGAGCCTGCATGCCTCAATGGCAAGTTCGTCGCATTCGACGACAAGATTGCATCATTGGCCTGTGATTGGGTGATTTCCCAAGTGTTCGAATCCAAATCATTCTTCACACTTTTTGGATTGTACTAGCAGTACCTTGAGAACCATTGACATTACTGGTGGTCTCTCTCGCACTTGTTAATGGTTCATATTATTGACTGGTAATCAAGTGATTTTCTAGTATGCTCGACTTCAACACATTTATTCGCATATTAGAAATTGTATGATGGACAGGTCTGGATTCAAGACCCTAGGCTCAGATTACACAAGTCTAGGTTGCATGGATTATTTATACATGACTCTTTTGATGGGATGGATGCGACCATACCTGAGACTTTCTGGATGGCTGCGACCATACCTATATTTTCATATGTTCTTGTCGACTGGATGGTTGTGTCCATACCACAGACCAGTTCTATTTGTCTTTTGGATGGTTGCGTCCATACCTCAACTACATGTATTTCTTTCACTATCAGAGATATCAGTTGTACTTGCGTCTACAAGTTCTCCTCGATGGTGTTCTGGTTCAGTTATGATTTCGTAAAGAATTTCACCCCTTCCACTCTCTCGATCTTCATGCTTTAGGGGGCATCTGTTACATAGTATTTTGTCACTGACCCCACATCCCCTGATCCTGGATAGAGTCGGTCCCTGAATGACATCTACTCTTTGTCATATACCAAAATATGTGTCCAAATCTTCCATATTACTCAAGAAGATTTCCTAAGCTCATTAATCTTGAATTTGACATCTTTTTACCCATGTTTCAAAATTGTCTCAGGTCATCAGTATCTTGCCTACGAAGATAGCCCATAATGAACTAATGCCGCACGATGTCATCTCTAAGTCTCAGTGTTTGACCTGCGACCATCTCCGAGTATCAGTGTTTCACCTGTGATGAACCAGATATGGCTAATTAGTTCAAACAAAATGCTTCTGGGTGGTTCTGGAGCTGGTTGTTGGGTCAAAGAAGTTCGCCTCTCCTCATTTGAGATGGTGGTTCCACCTTTTGAGTAACCTCCCATGAAGAAAATCTTCCTCTCCCCTCATTTGTGGAGGCTTCTCCTCTTATAGAAGCATCCGCCATGGCTATGATCAGCTGGTTCTTGGTAGTTAGCAAATTAACTAGTTCTTGGTTTGTTGGATTGATAGCTTACACATTGGATTGTTGGTAGCCTAGCAATAGCTTGTGAGATATGAGAATAGCCTTTCATGTTGTGGATTGATAGGGTGAAGTTGTTTTGTAAGAAGGAAGCCTTGTTGTGATTGCTTTAGTTTCATACTTGTGCTTTTGTGTGTGAGACAGAGTCATCAGTCCTTCTGGGAGACCTTTGAGAGTGGATGCTTATGGAGACATATTGATCAAACCCTTCAAGGAAGCTTGCGATGTCAAGGCATTGTTCTAAACTTTACTGTTTTTTATATTAATAAAATCAATGGTTATATCATGTATGAAATGTATGTTGATAGCTTATGGTTCCTTGACTCTATAAGTGGATAGTTTGTTGTTGTGCTTTATTATGTGTTTTGTCATTTTCATAGGTTGTTTCAAGTGAATCAATCATTAAGGAGAAGAAAGCAATAGCTGAAGCGACGTGACAAAGACTTCATCAAACACCGATATAAGGTAGGCCTCTTCAACGATAACTATTTAAGGAATTAGCTATTGTCTTTGTCTTACTGTGACTAGACCCACTCTAGGGCTAGAGGGGTTGTCTCTGTTCGCAGAGGGAAGGTGTGGAAGTCAAAGCCATGAAAGGCCCTAAAGTCAGGGTTGCGGTACGAGACCACATAGAGCTCCGATTTAGAGAAATGGAACCAATGATGTCAGCCAGGGAACGATAGCGCAATGGTAATGTCATGCCAAGAGTTGTGTGAAAATGGAAGCCTTCCGTGGGAAAAGGAAGTTCTCCACTTGACACAAGGTTCTCTTCGCCGCTAACAGGACTTGTCTCATCCATGTCAGAAGCAGACATTGCAATCGAAACACTAGGAGGAGTAGATGGGAGTTCATCATCTAAATACTCCCAGAGAGGATTCCAATTGATATCAAAAGGCTCCTCCCCTGGAGCTCAAGAGTCAAGAGGCTGAACACTTGGAACAATAGGAAGGGTACCACTAGCAGTCGATACCTAAGAAGAGACAGGAGATCCAGGGTCTCCGTTGCTTGGTACAGAGGACGAGATTGGTGTGTTCGCCAGGATGGCCTAAACTCAAAAATCCGGGAAAAAGAGATAATCGAATAGGGTCGCAACACTACACAAACTAAGAACACAATATGGCCAATATTAACAGGTAAAATGAGAATGTGGACAAATAAATTTTATGACATAGGAATGAAACTTATCTGCAGAGGGAACTTTCCTGCATCACACTTAGTCACGAAGGTTGTCTTGCTTCTATCCCCCAGTGCAATTTTGATTTGATGGTACCCAGAGAACCCATCAGTGAAGGAGTATGCTTCCTGGCCACCTACATTATCCAATACCTTATTAGTGAACAAAGTTGGGAAAGGATCATGTACACAAGCGTTATTCAACTTCCTGAGATCTACGCATATCCTTATTTCATCCTTTTGCTTCTTTTCCTATACCACCATTGGGCTTACCTAACTAGATTCTTCTACGCGCTCAATGATGCCTTCCGTGAGCATCTTGTCTAGCTCTAAGTGGACCATCTCCTTATACTTTGGATTGAGATGGTAAGGTCTTTGCTTAATCGGCTTCGCGTTGGGCTTTAACATGATCTTCATAATTCCCAGGTCTCCTATTATCCCTTTTAGCTTCGTAAACTTGTTAGGGAACAAATCCTAGTATTCTCTGAGAAATTCAGCAACCTTATCCACCATCGTATCATCCCAGTAATCTCCAATATTCATGAATTTGGGCTTTGCCTCCATACCAATATTTACCTATTTCGTTTTCAATGGCGTGGTTATATCAGGATTCTCAATTTTCAGGCCCTCAACCTCGTGGTGACCCTCTATTTCAGGGATGTTAATCTTTTACAGATCCCCATCTTCTTCTTCAAAACTCACGTTATAGCATTCCAGTGCGTGGCTCAGCTGAGTAGTCCAATCGGGTTGAATCAAATCCAAAGGATCATGCGGTATCCTAAAGATTTCTTCTTCATCAATATAGTCAAACCCGTCTTCAAAGCTGAACGCCATTATGAATCCTTCACGCAGATTATCCCATTCTCCTCTGCCATGTCAGAGCTCTTTTTACAAGTACTAGTTCATTGGGATGACATCCAAGGTATGATAGAACAAGTGCACCCATTCAGGTTGGGGATTCGCTTCATAAGCCTTAGCCCATTTGGCCAAGTGTGCGCGCGGATCATCCTTCCCATCATATTTGTCTATCATTCTTCCCTTTGGCTTTCCAAAGCGTGTTCTCATCATTCTTCTACACTCACGCTAACCATCAAAACTACCCTTGTGCGTACCCCACCATCTTGCGGATGTAGTGTGCAACACCTAGTCCAAAACCTGGAAGTGTTGCTTCTATGATACATCTCTCTCAGATGCATCCAAAAACACGTCTACATCATTTAGGCCATCATAAGTGGGAATATTTCTTACCTCTGACGATACATAGTGCAGCGACCAGGTCATCGTGTTACAACTTAGCGTGGTTACTTCATGTAGCCGATTCTGCTAGCGATCTAATTCTTTATCAAAGTCTGAGGTGCAGGAACTCTTGCGATCCCATGTAATTCATCCATCCACTGTTGGATTCACCCAATCTTGGTTTCGTGCTGTTATCTTATATATGCATTCCAAATCATGATCGCTCTCATAATCACGGACTGGTTCAGTATAGCGCGATTCTTCAACAGGATCTAGGGGTACTATTACGCGGAGCAATTTCTTTTCAAATATCATCTTTCGCTTCTCTAGGTTCATCACTATGTTCATGTTAGTGGCCCAATCAATGCCAAGGAGCATAGGTTAAGGGTTTCTATCATCCACAATTTCTATTACCTAAAAGTCAGCCAACGCACTCGCACCTTCAATATCTACAATCACTCCTTGCAGCCGTCCCATGGGGATGATATTTTGCTAATTTGCCATCCTTAATTGAATAGGAGACCACTGCAGTGTGGGTCTTCCTATCTGCTCCCAAGTTTGCTTTGGTAAAACATTCGCGTCTGACCCTAGATCCAAAATAACCTGATCCATTTCATATTCTCCTATCTTCACGGTCAGTCTCATCTCTCGTCATGTCCTTGTTTTATGTGTACCAATCTTCCGTACCACACGCGGTTCACCCGGAGTGTTTTCAGCACATATATTTATAAGCTTCTATAATCCCTTCACATCCTTGCTATTGCGCAACAGCTTCATGCAGGTTTCTAGAACGGTCGTAAGCATAGAAGGGTCCATTTACTGATTAGGCTTATCCTTGCTCCCTGAGGTGAAGGCCTTAGTGAAGCTCTTCTTTGCCTCCACGAGTGTTTCATGTGCGTGATTCAAATCAAATTCAACCTCCTTCATCAGAGCTTTACGAACCCATGCACTGTCTTCGGGCTGTTTCCCCTTATCGTCGCCCATTCCAATTCCACCTCGGAGCACTATATTCATATTCAGATCCTCTTCTCGAGGCTTATACCTCATCATCTGTAGGTTCTGAGTCAGCAGAGGTGGTAGCACTCCTTTGTCATGTATCCTCGCTATCAGCATAGGACGGTCCTTTGTCTCATGATCAAATTGAGTATAATATTTGCACGACGGTCACGTTGGGTTAGTGCATTCATGGGCATAGTGTCCTGGTCCTCTGCAGCTATAGTAGATTAGCTGTCCCTGACCTATATCAGGTTCTCCTCCACCTCGGCCTCGTCCGCGCCCCTAAAATCTTGTTCACACCATCCCAGCATTTTTGGTCAGGGGGCTGCATTTCTACCTGAACCCTATAGGTGAGTGTTCTGTCCATCATCAATTCATAACTTTTACAGTTGCACTCATCATGCCCTACCGACCTGCAAAAGTTGCATAACAGTTGTTGCGGTGTTTGCACAAACTTCTACAGCAAATGACAATTATTCGTTGTGTGTTTTCCTGCTACCTGACATATAGTGCACCAAAACGCAGGCCCCACACTCAGTCCTGCTTGGGCTTCCGAACTCAAAGGCATCGGTCCTCCTCCTGCAATATAGTTCACAAAGACTAGGCAGTGGTCTTTGTCATGCCCCTGACCTTTACATTTCAGGCACCATACCTCTTCGCGCACCTCCAGTCGAACTGTTCTGTCCTACTTCAAACTTTTCATTTCAAGGCAAAGATTTTGTAATTGCGCATGGATCTACTGAACCCCCAGATTCAAATCTTGCATCGGTGTTTCATGCAGTCTCATTGTAATCTCCAAGGCCTCTGCCTGAGTCGTAATCTTCTGTTGTGACAGTGCAACCCTTAGGTGTGGTAGGAGTGAAGCCACGAACCATTCGTGGTGCTATCCATCTGTTAAGTTCATATTGGCTTAGCAGATCTTACACTTCAACCTCTAATCCAATTCCCAAGGTGTCTCGCCTAGTTTCATTGCGATTCCCTTAAACCCCACATTCGACTGTGCCTCGGGTTTAGGCCTGTTGAATTCTTTATTCAGTGTGGTCTGGATGTCTGCCACTCCAGCGTTTGGGTTCTCATTAGCGTAATTGATGTACCAGGTTAGCGCATGATCGTCTAAAGCACTAACCAATGTTGCCTTCTTCATGTGATCATCTGTGACACCCTGAGCTTCCGATACAACTTTCATGATGAACCAAAACTGGTTCGGGTCCTCATTTCCCAAGCGTTTAAATAAAGGAAACTTCACTGAATTTTCCATGTTGAACTGTGGTGGAGGTGGTGGTGGTATGGGTGGAGTCGTAGGTGATGGTGGTGAAGTTGGAGGCGGTGTGGGTGGCGGTGGCAGTCGCAAGAATCCTTGTCTTATGAGCTAAATTTCACTTCGCGTAGAAGCCTACGCTACTCCCTCTTTGTCACCCAATGGAGGTGAGATCAGTGGGCTATACTTAGGACCCTTTCTTCCTTCTTTTCTATAAGTCTTTCCACTTCGCGTAGCTCCGAACATCAAGGTAGCTGCATAAGCTGTTTTTCGCACAATAACATCTTAATCCAGGTATTCAAAGACTTCAAGTACTTACCTCGTAGACCTTTGCAAAAGCGCCACTCCACCTCGCTGTAACTAACTAATGTATTGACCACGAATTCAATCACAAGTCCTCCTATGATGTGATCTATCCAATGATCAACAGTAAGAGTGATCCTATCCTCAGAGGCTTCCAGTCTCTGTACTAGCTCCGGGGTCCAGACAATAGGACCATCAAGTCTCCAAATTCCTTGGCTAACCACTAGCTTCGCGATCCAGTCATATAACTCAAATGGAAAGGAACATAAAAAGATCTCGTGGATCTTTGTATACAGGTACCGGTCTAGCCACTGTTCCTTTTTCAGTCATGGGTTTCTGTTCTCCTGCACCGCGAATTCATGGATCTTCATATCCACCTAGTCTTCGATCTCTTTCTCAGTTAGATTCCAGTGATACGACATCACACATCTCTCATGCAGATTCTGGTCCCAGAAACGAAACCATTTTCTGGTTGGGTGGGGCCAAACCTAGGTTCAGCGTTAGTTAGCCAAGCAAATCCCTACACTACTATCCCTTTCAGCGTCAGCCTACGGAGCGCAGACCGAAGTCTCACCCGAAGTTGTATAGGGGGATGCTAGAACCAAGTTTCCGAGTCATGATGTCAGTTTATAGCCTCTATTCCTATTTTTGCATAGGTCACTAAGCTCTAGGGTTCTCATAGTCAACCCTTTATTCCGCCCTTTAGTACTCCCACGAAGGTGTACAATTGACCTTCACAGAGCATTAACCTGTAGTCCAGGTACTTTTGCACTGCTATGACAACGTATTGTACAGGTTCCCAATTTACCTTATGTGTTTTACTTATCTTACTCAACAATCACAGTTAGCGCCACGTAAACTAATATTCTTACTCACGTTCAATTAACTAATATAATCACATACATTCGTGCATCACATAAACACTATAAATGAAACCCAAAATGCAATATAACCAGATGCATAAACTGGAAATAAATACACAGAATTTGCAGAATACTTCTCTTTATTGATATCTTCAGATTATTATAGACTCTATCCTCCCTGCGCACACAGCTGCAGGGGTTCGCGCACTCAGCTGCAGACTTCCACCCTAGGCCTCTGCGCACTCATCTGCAGAGCCTCTACCTACGCTAAGACCCGAACTCTTAGACTTCTCTACCAAGACTCTTCACTTCATTCTTCACTAAAGACTTCAGACTTCTTAGAGCTTACCTGCTTAGCTCCTTTTTATACAATCCCATGGTCTACGGACCATGGGTAGGTCTTTACAGCCGACTTTACTCTTTACAAAATAAGGGCGGATAGCCCTATATGTCTCTTGACACCTTCGCGCTCTGTGACCACAAAATGCAGAGACGTTACAACTTTATTACAAAATTGACCCAAAACATGGGCTTTTAGCCCCAAAACTGTCCTTGGGGGATCCCGTTCCCAACAAGAAGTTTGTGCAGACTCCCTAGCAATTGTTCTGCAATTTTTGTAAGTCTGTAGGCCATGATGAGTGCAATTACCAAAGCTACGAGTTAATGATGGACAAAACTGTGATGTGTAGACTACAAGTTAAGGCACATCCTCAGTAGGATTAAGGAACACTTGTAGTGCACAGAGGGTTCTAGGGACGAGGAAGAGTAGGAGGAGGAGCTAGAAGAGGTCATGGACATATCATTTGTTACAATTATGGGGAACTAGGTAGGTTTGCACGGGATTGTCAGAACCAAACATACCCATCTTGTCAATATTGCAGATAGTTTGACCATGTTATAGAATATTGTCCCATGCTCATCACAAAGATGCAAGAGAATAAGAACCAGTATCCCACTGAGAATATCCATATGATGAGATTGGAACCACATGAATATGGGCCCAGTCTTAATATCATTACGTGAATTGGTACCACTATTAGGGAGGATAAAGGGAAAAAACCAGAAGAAAGTTTATGGGTGCACAAGGCTCCTAACAAGGGTGTTGGGTTTGATTTGCATAAGGTAAAGGAAAATTTTATGGAGGTGAAAAAGAGCTTTGTGGATTCAGGATTGTGCTCATAAAAAATATAGGGTGCACGAATAGAGAAGCAGAAAGATTTCAGGGCTACGTAGGAAACAAATCCTTCATTGTTGACATCTTTCTTACAAACCTGCATGAAGCTCTTAAGGGACCAAAAAATAGTAGAGGGACTACGAGAATTCATAGAAAACTGCGCTGGCAAGGGTAATCCACTGCCTGAGTAGCGCACAGTGCACAAAGTGGATAAGGGTAAGAAATGAATTGGTCAAGAAATGAGATTGACTGCACAGATCGGAGAATTTGAAATGGAGCAGGTGATCCTAGATTTAGGATCTCATGTGAATGTATTACCTAAACATACCTGGGAAAGAATGCATATGTCAGCACTACAGTGGTCCCCAATTCAGCTAGGAAAGGTGAACCAGGAGAAGATTATTCTGATGGAGCGCTTACATGGAGTAACTATAGATATTGACAGGGTGCGTGCCATAACTGATTTTGAAGTAATTGAAATAGTTTATGACAATAATCCCTACCTGGCATTGCTTCGAATTGATTGGCCATTTGATATCAATGCAGTGATCAACCTGAAGAAGCACAACATGACATTTGAAAAGAAGGAACTGCGGGTCATTATTCCATTCGATCCAGCTGAGGGTGCGTAGTATAATGAACCCGTCCGTGATTACTATGAGGAGGATGATATTGAACGGATCTATAAGCTTACTACATGGGATGAGGATTGGATCAACCCTACGATGGATGGGTGAATTATGTGGGAAAAGGAAAACTCCTACAACTCGAATTTAGATGGGGAGCTCAAACATTGGCAGAATTGATTGTAAGAAGTATCAACGTTGTGATGCAACGAGCTTACTAAGTCACTCCAGTATATATCTACTGAGGTATGCAACTTATTGTATTATGATGGCTTAGACGATGTATTTTTATTTCTGGATAAATATGAAAGGGATGTAATAGAGGAGCATCAGTTCCAGGCTTTAGACATCGCGTTGAAAGCCACACCTGCCAGATGGTGAGATACACATAAGAACAAATTTTCATACTGGAAGGAATACCAAAGGATGACAAAGTTGTGGTTTCGGTATGCCAATACTTGCATGACTTAAAAATATATAGGGAAGGATGATCTATGTGAGCATCTAGCTCATTATACGAGAGCATGGGGAGAGGAACCATAGCCTCTATGGTTTCACATATTCTCCCACACATTGGATACTATCCCAATAAATTGGTATGTAGAAACAGCACTGCGACATGGAACCACAGAGTGGGATGTTTTGACGAAAAGTTTTATGTTAACTTCCTATTTTGAGGATGGTTTTGTCCTCTGAGATGACTCTAGATCAGTTATTCATGCAAGAGAACCTAAAATATTTTGTTGGTTTTAAATTTTATGGATGACCAATGATATGAATTATTGAAAATAGGTGCTTAAGCCTTAACAATTACTAAGCTAGATGAAAGGGATGTTATTTGTCTAGCTATAGTTAAATTGCTTTAAAGTGAATGAATAGAAGAATATTGATGAAGTATAACTTGCTAAATATTCAGATAGAATATTTGATTGGTTATAAGCAAAGAATACAAACAAACAATGTTTCCTATAGAACAAAATATATTTAAATGAATGTAGATTTGTGTGACAATTCACTGATATAGGGAAGTTTATAATAAAAAATAGTCTTATAAGCTAGTCCCTAGTTATTGCTGACCGAATGATACTCAGTATGATCTTACCGAAATCTCTACATAAAGACTTAAATATATGAAGCTATACATAATGAAATAAGCACATAAGAAAACTTACAAGAAGACAAAACTATAGAAGGAGAATTCATAATCATTTCATTAACCTGGAAAATCTCCAACTCGACTACGATTTTTTTCTCAGAGCTCATCCAGGGGTTCAACCCTTAATAACTTGAAGGAGGCGTTATTTATACAAAAAATTGTACTAAATATTTTCAAAAACAAAATTACAAAAATAGTACAAAATTGTAGTAATTTCAAAACTGCTAAGTGTTGGCAACATCGTTTATGAATCTGTTGATGACATGGTCCCAAAAAAGTGTTGCATAGTTGTCCTTCAGTTCTTGATGAAAGTTACTCAATAAATTCACACAAGTGATCCCATCGGTCTTCACTTGGTATGGTAAGATTTACCAATTTTCTGTCAACTTCATCAACCTTGGTGTATTTATCAAAAGTGGGCTTATTTACAAAAAGATGTTTAATTTCATGCTTGATAGTCAAATCAAAATCTAAGGATTCTAATGCTTCTTTCTCTGTAATATGTCCCTTTATACCTACAAATTTTTATTTATCAGTGGATATGGTATAAAGATTCTGGTAGTATTCTTCTAGACTGATCAACCTGGTAGTCCTCTCTAATTCAGTAAATTAAATTTAAAATGAAACCTCTAGACTGAAGTATTCAAGGTTTGACACTTAGTCTCTAATTGAGTCATCAAGTTATTTTTCTCCAACACCTTCTTGATTTCCAAGATGGTTTTTGTTTTGTCGATAATTTGAATCTGTTCCAACTCGGCCCTAGTTTTTGAGTTAAGAACTCTCATCATGTTTGTAGCTTCACTTGGTTTACCTTTGAGAATATGCTTCACTTCATCAATAGCTAACTGACATCTGTTTATGAGTTCCTCCTACTCATAACTGATCTGAATGGAAGGCCATACTTCAGTTATGGCCTCACTGATATATTCCCATATGCTTTTCTTGGCATGGGCCAATGTCTGAGACATCAATGACTAACTCTTCAACTCTTCAATTCTTATGTTTAACCTATGTGTTTACTGCATTTCCTCAACATGCAAACTATCATTATTTATTTTCTGAGTTTCCAGATTCTGAAATTTCTTATGAAGACATTCATTCTCTTGCTTCTCGTGAGTGAGCTCCTGTAAGAGTTTCTTCAAATCCTCTGTTGTCGATGTGGATTCCCCTGTGGCTGATGTAGATTCCCCTTCTGTTCTGGACACTGTAATAGGGACATCTATGATAGGAGCTATATCTAATTGAGTAAATTTATTTTTTCCCTTCAGAAATTTCTTAATCCACTCCTCCATAGTTTTAATATGTACATTGTGCTCAATTATCAGTTTGAGCATTTATTCTTTTTGTTGTTCATTCTCTGCTATCTCCTTGGTTTGTAGGTCGTCTATAGAAGATAGTTTCAATTGTTTTCTCAGTAATGCAATACCTGTGTTCTTCTTTCTGATAATATATTCAGCAAATTTGACATCAGTAGGGTCATATCCAATTTTAACTACTAAGTCCTCCAATGACTTAGCCTTGTTGTCCTTAGCTAAAAATTATATTTTATCAATGTTCAACTATGACTACACATTTGACAAAGCAGTTATAAGCTTTGACAATGCCATAGTAGTGTTGGTCATTATTGAGAAAAACATCTCACCAGAATTCCTATGCATGTCCATTTGATTAATTGGATGGATATCATTAGCATAAAATGTAAATACAACTTTCTTATAATCAGAAGAACCTTTAGGAAAAGGTACTTGAGCCTAGAGAAAGGCAATCTACATTCTTCCCTTCTCACTGTCAAATGTTGTTAAGGACCTATGCTGTGATGTGGAAGTCTGCTTCCAAAATTGTGCATAAACATCAGCTCTTAAAGCTTCATTCTTCTGCTTGATTTCGAGGAAGTTAGTCAAGACATTTGGCTCTTATGCTTCACTTTCTCTTGCAGATTGAGTAATTTCTAGCAAATTTTGTGCAGTAGAAGAAGAAGGAGTAGTAATTACAGGTTCCTCTGTCCCTATGGAAATTTGTGAATCATCCAAATTTATGATAATAGCCTCATTTTCACCCTGAGTAGTAGTAGTAGTTGTAGTTCCCTTTGATTCATTCCTTGATTTCTTCTGATAGTCGATGAAAGCCTTTTCCCCGATTCCTGATGATGATGATCCTTCCATAGGCCTCTTGTCATGCTTAGTTTGAGAAGTAAGAGTTTGAAGAGTAGAAGGAGGTAAAACCTGCTCTTCTGCTTCTAGAAGAGTATTATCTTCCCATTGTTCCTGATTTCTGAACTTCTCAATTTATGGCCTAGGTGTATGATTATAAGGAGTGGTTTTGAGTTCCACCCTTAAGTCTGAAATAATGTTGAATGAATCATAAGACCAAGTGAATCTGGGTTGGACACCCATCTATTTTAATATAGCATCTACCTCTAAACCAACTGATCTGGTGTTACATATGAATGATCTAGCCTATGCCTTTATCTTGAACTATGATCTCCTCTTCCCTGAGATGAAATGAAGCTAATCCATATTCATCATTTACCTAATATATTCGAGACAGAAGATTCTCATTGGAACATATTTTGGAAACTTATATGGAGACAACTCACAACCATATACTCTGACCTCTGTGTAGTTCTGGTAAAGATACCCATCTCCAATTCTGACTTGATCACTAAGGTGCAGGATCCTTTTAATTTCTGTATTGATCCTAGGTTCATTCTGATAGCTAAGAAGCTATGCAACTGGGTGAATGAAATAGTCTATGAAGTCAGAAAAACTGAACTCAGTTGAGTTCTTTCTAATCAATGAGGTCCAATGAATAACTACCCGATTCTCTTGTTGATCATCCTGCTTGTGCAAAATAATAGACAACCTATCTCCTTATTGAAAAATAAACATATGAAATAGGGTAGAGGAGTATTTAAAGACTCCTTTAGTAGTGAGTTTCATCAATTTCTCATGCATAGATTCAACCAAACATTGACTATAGTTATACATGAAGGCAAGCTTATTTTCTTTGGAAAATATAGATAGATAGCCTAGGATAGCTTCATCTACCCATTGGTCCGAGTGATAGCCTAACAAGAAAGAAATGAGGGAAATTATATGCTTGGCTCTTTTAGGGAACATAGATGGTGGGTAAGGAGGATTGTTCTTAGGGATCTTAGCATCTTCAAGTAGAAAAATATCAAAGATTTGAGCTCTTTGAGGGAAGGTCATTTTGTGATATAGATCGATTAAGGCTGCAGTTAAGAAAAAACTAAGGGAATCACTATCAGGTATCAGAAGAAGTTTGTTTATGGTATATGCATAAATAGTTATCAGAATGTCTCCATTCTGAACTACTACTATTATGTGTAAAGCATTATACTTGGATTGGCACCAGATAATTAAATCAGGAAAGGAATAAGACTAGGGAAGATATTCAAAGGTAGATTAGATAGCCACATGTTTATTTCAGCCTTAGAACCAAATTAGGTATACTTCAGCAAGTTGTGTAATTCGAACATGTCGAATTCACATTTTGTGTCTGCAAATTTAAAGTATTGATCGGCTAATGGGATATGGTCCAGGTCCAAGGCATCAAAGGCCTTTGGGGTTTCCTGAGTTGCAGAGGAGCTAGTAGATGGCTTGTCCTTTTTCTTTAGGGCAATGATATAACAAAGTTGTAATGCTTGAATGGCAGAAAAATGCAGAGGTATGCTGAGAGGAAGCTTACAGGTGCAGGTTCATATCGACAAATAATTTATAGAAAAGAACATAGAAAAGAAACATTGAAAGAGCAGTAGAATAAAGTTAAATGTAACAGGGGAAATGGGTATTTAACAATGATTTAAGACTACCGTTACAGGAGAGGTTGTTGTTGATTGGCTAATCAGGAAATTAATGCATTAACGGGAAGGAGGAGCACCAACGGGAGGGCACTAATGGAGGCAACAAATATGAGGCAATTGTTAGGAGATATCAAGTGAGGGCACGTGGCATGGAGTCATTGGAGGAGGATGGTGCCAGAGGAGTGACTGTTAGCGTGGTATCAGGAAGTGCGGGAGTGTGGATGGCAGATTTTGGAGGGGGGGTAGGTAGTGGTAAGTGTTTTGGAGAGAGGGGGGTGTGTAACGTTGAGGAGGAAACACTTAGGTTAGGGGCCATGCGGGAAAAACCATTTTTAGCACCCGCCCCCATTGTTATCTCGTTTCATGGCGAGGAGGTGTGAAGAGATTCCCCACCGTTGATATGGGCAGGGGGGGCTAATGACTGTTGATCTTTTCCAGAACTTTAACACTTGTCGACAAGACATTTTTTTGCATATTACTTTGGCTAAAAGCATAAAACATATCTATTTACAAATGAATTAATCAACCTTTTAACAAGGTAATTAGATCCTAATGAAATATTAATCTAAATAGGGCGTGTTTAGAATAGCTTTCCTTCAAAAGACTATTTAACTAATCTAAAGCAAATATAATATAACTTTTTAGGCTAATTTTTAAGCAAATTAGGCCATTTATTTGTCCTAATCTATCCTAATTTATGATTTTCAACCAATATTAAGCTATTTGGTTGAATTTATTCTCTAGTCTAGAACAAAATTTTTAAATTATGATCAAGATTAAACAGTTTGATTCAGATAAGAAGAAAAGGTTGTGGCATAAAAACAAGCTACACAAAGACCTTCATTTATTACAAATGGAATTTATTCATGAAGTAGCATCTAAAAAAGCACACTTATACAAATATTTTGATTTTCTTTTGATGGTGTTTTATTTCATCTCTTTTTTTATTTTCTATTTTTTCATATTTTCATTTTTTTCTTTTTTTTATACACTATTTTATAAAATAACAACTAACTTATCAAAAACAAAGCATGTTACAACATCAACTCCAACTAGGGACTGCTTCCTCCTGCAGGATGCAGAGAACTTGCAGATTGATGTGCCTTTTCCTTGGGCTAATGGGGTCTTCTATTGAAACAAATACACATTGCATGTAAAATAAAACTCTCTGGTATAATACAATGATGATTGAATGGAAACCTCTCAATACTGAATATAGTTCTTCAAGTACTTCCCATTGACAGGAAATGAGGAATACTCTCCCTCTAGATTTTGTAAAATGAATTTGTTATTATTGTTGACCTCAACAATGCTAAAAGGTCCCAACCAAAGGTTGTCAAACTTGTCATGCTTGCCTTTGTATTCTCTCCTAACATACCATCTCAGTACCAAATCACCTTGCCTGAAATCTCTTTCCTTGACTTTCCTATCAAACAAGCTTTTCATTTTACTCTGATATTTCTTGATCTTGTAATGTACTTCATCTCTATCTTCATTCAATTCTATGATTTTATTTATTCTTTGAGAGAAGTCATTAACCTCTTCATTTGACTCTTGCAAACACTTCAAAAAAGGAAAATCTAAATGTGTGGGAAATATTACTTCTTTTCCATAAACAGGCTGAAAAGGGGATTTACCTATCGATCTTTGGGGTGAAATATTGTTGGCCCAAAGTTCATAAATAATATGACTATCCCAACTCCTTTTATGATCCTCCAATGTTTTCTTTATTACTTTAACCAAAATTTTATACGAGGACTCTGTCGGTCCATTTCCCTGTGGATAATATGGTGTAGAATGATGGAACAAGATATGATATTTATGATAAAACTCAATCATCTTAGTACTGCTGAATGTTCGGTTATGTTATATTCTTTCCACGACTAGCCCACGTAGTTAACCGGGAGGTTAGAGGGGCGGCGGAGCCCCCCCTTCGTTGTGTCGATTGCGTGGCAGGGCGAGTCACACGGAGTTTGAGGGGTGCAGGTAACCCCACTCTATGGGGTCTGGGGCAGCGCCTCGGAAAATTTTGGTTTTGGACCCTATGTTAGGTTGGCCGGACCTACCTATCGTTTTGTGCATGATTTTCGCACATGGTTTTGGACGCGATGGTTTTCAGTCCATGGTATTAGATGCTTTGGCATGTATAAATATGTGTTGTAACATTGAAAGGAACATAATGAAAAATCAAGCTGGTAGTCCGGTTTTGGGATCCAGGGGAAAATCTCTGTGTATATGTGTTTTATGTGTTATGCTCTCGCATTGTTTATTTTTGGTGTTCAAGAATTCGTATGCAGGTAATTTCTGTATGGGGTTAAAACCTGCATTTGGTATCGGAGATGTTTTGGCTTCAAGGGGATGCCTTTGTTGCTGAGGGTTTTCGCTCTAGCCTGTGGTAGACCCTGTTCAGTGGGAGATTTGCGTGATCGATTCTAGTGGTGAAAGAAGATGGTGAGCAGTGGAAATATAGAGATCGAGAAATTTAATGGTCAGATTTTTTGAGTTATGGAAACTCATGATGGAGGATCTGTTGGTGGATAAAGATTAGTGGATCGTGGTAGATCCGGGTACTAAACCAACGGGAGTGTCTGATGAAGAATGGAAGAAGTTGGATCAGAAGGCAAAGATCACAATACGATTGTGCATCTCAGATTCAGTATTGCTAAATGTATCAGGGGAAGCTACAGCGAACACTTTGTGGGACAAGTTAGGGACATTATACCAATCTAAGTCTCTGGTGAATAAACTGTTCCTACGGAAAAAGTTGTATAACTTGAGGATGAAAGATGGAGACTTGGTGACAGAGCATCTGAACACATTTAATACTATGGTAAGTCAATTATCATTTGTTGATATTAAAATTTTAGATGAAGATAAGTGCATCAATTTGTTGTGTTCTCTACCAGATTCGTGGGATAGTCTGGTTATTACAATAGGTAGCAATGCAACTGCCTTGTAGTTTGATGAAATAGTCTCATCCTTACTAATGGAGGAAATGAGACTGAAAAATATGGAGAGCCAGAATGGTGATTCCTTGTTTGTACGAGGATGGTCCCAGAACAGAAGCAAAAATAAGTCATCGAGTGGGAGGTCTAAATCTAGAGGGAGATCTAAATCTCTGGGAAAACCTGTAAAGGTGTTGTGCTGGAAATGCGGAAAGGAAGGGAACTATGAAAGGGAATGTAAATCTAAAGCTCCTGATAAAGGAAAGGGATCTGATGATGCTCCTTCTGCAGAGGCAAAAACCACCTCAGATGAAGGTGGGAATGTGTACTTGGCTTCTTCAAGTACACATGTAGATCACGAGGCATGGTTGATTGACTCAGGTGAATCCCTTCGCTTCACTCCCCATAGAGAGTGGTTTTGTGAGTATGAGAAATATGATGGTGGTAATGTCTTCTTGGGGGATGATAGGAAGGCTAGAATCGTTGGTCACAGGAAAGTAAAGTTGAAATTTCAAGGTGGAAGGGTTAGAACACTTCCGGGTGTTCTACATATTCCTGCATTGGCCAGAAATTTGATTTATGTAAGCAAGATGGATGATGCAGGTGTAAAAACAATGTTTGAGAAGGATACCTGCAAGATGGTTCGGGGAGCACTGGTATTGATGCGGGGAGCTTGGATTGGAACTCTCTACAAGTTGCAAGGTAGCACTGTTGTTGATGGGTGCAACAGTTTTGTGGTTCCTGAAGGTGGAGCAAAAAATTTAGTGGTCTCTAGAGAGAAGACCATGTTGTGGCATCAAAGGCTTGGACATATTGGAGAGAAGGGCCTTCGAATACTTCATGGTAAAGGTATGGTAGAAGGTATGAGTAATAGCTCATTGGATTTTGATTTCTATGAAAATTGTGTATATGGGAAGCAAAATCGGGTGAGTTTCCCCTTTGGTGGTAAGAGGGTGAAACAGATATTAGAGTTTGTGCACAGTGATGTGTTTGGACTTATGAAGGTTCCATCACTGGGTAAGTCTATGTACTATGTATCATTTATATATGACTTCTCAAGGAATACATGGATATATTTCCTTAAGAAGAAATCTAAAGTCTTTGATAGGTTTAAATAATTTAAGGCTCTGGTGGAAAACCAAACAGAGAAGAAAAAGGTGTTGAGGACAGATAATGGTGGAGAGTTTTGCAGTAAGGAATTTGAAGAATTCTGTAAGAAGTGTGGTATAGCATGGAAGAAGACTACTCCATATACACCTCAGCAAAATGGAGTTGCAGAAGTAATGAAAAAGACGTTTATGGAAAGGTCAAGAAGCATCCTCAATGGTGTCGTGTTAGGACAAGAACTCTGGGAAAAGGTGGTGGAGACAACATGTTACCTGGTCAACAAATCACCTTCATCAGCGTTGGAGGATAAGACTCCACAAGAGGTATGGACTAGTAAGAAACCCTCTCTTTCACATTTGAGGGTATTTGGACGTGATGCATATATACATGTTCCAAAGGAGAAACGAACCAAGTTGGATAGTGAATCTGAAAAGTGCATCTTTATTGGGTATAAGGATGGTTTAAAGGGTTATAAGATTTGGAACCTAGTAACAAGAAAGGTTGTGTACAACTGAGATGTGGTGTTTAGAGAGGTGAAAGATGTTATTAAACATGAAGTCCAACCAAAGGAACCTGAGAATATAGAGTTTGAGCTAAAGGAGGAAGAATCAGACTCTGCAAAAGAGGAGGAATCAGAAGATGAAGAGCCACAAACTTAGGGTGTGAGAAGATCAGTTCGAGAAAGAAGGCAACCAGAAAGGTATAGTCCATCTGCTTTGTGTTCAAATTTTTCTTTATCTATTACTGACAATGATCCCAGAACTGTGAAATAAGCAATAGATTCAGAGGATGGAAAACTCTGGAAAGAGGCCATGGTTGATGAAATGGCATCTTTGCACAAAAATGAGGCTTAGGATCTGGTGGAATTGTCGGCTGGAAGGAAACCCATTGGCAGCAAATGGGTGTTCAAGAAGAAGACAAATGCAGAAGGAAAGGTCGAGAAATACAAAAGTCGATTGGTGGCAAAAGGTTATTCCCAAGTGCCGGGAATTGATTTTGATGATATTTTTCTCCTGTTGCTAAGGTAACTTCTATTAGATTACTTTTATCTGTTGTTGTTGCTTTTGATTTTGAGGTAGAACAGATGGATGTGAAGACAACATTTCTTCACGGGGATCTAGAAGAGGAAATATACATGAAGCAACCTGAAGGCTTTGTCGTGAAGGGTAATAAAGAACTGGTATGCAAGTTAAAGAAATCTCTGTATGGGTTAAAACAGTCACCAAGGATGTGGTATCAGAAATTTGATACATTTATACGAGGACTTATCTTCACTAGAAGCAAAGAATATCACTATGTGTATTTTAAATTAATTGGTGACTGTGTTATTTATCTGGTCTTGTATTTGGATGATATGTTGCTGGTTGGAAATGACAAAGAAATTATCCAGGATTTGAAGACCCGATTGTCCTACAAATTCGACATGAAATATCTTGATGCTGCAAACTATATTTTGGGCATGGAAATTAAAAGGGATCAGGCAAATAGGAAGCTCTAGTTAAACCAAAGGAAGTATGTCGGGACAATATTGCAAAGGTTTAATATGAAGGATAGTAAACCAGTGAAGGTTCCTATTCCTGTAGGTGTAAAGTTATATGTTGAACAATGTCCCAAGACATAAGAAGAGGAAGAGGATATGTCCTGTGTTCCATATGCAAGTGCAATCGGTAGCCTGATGTATGTGATGGTCTGTACTAGACCAGATATTACACATGCAGTGGGAGGATTGAGCAGGTTTATGTCAAAACCAGGGAAGGAGCATTGGACAGTAGTGAAGTAGGTTTTTAGGTATTTGCATGGAACTAGTGATTATGGTTTGTGATACCAAGGAAGACCAGGATTGGACAGAGGTTTGGATATTTTTGGCTTTGTTGATGCATACTGGGCTAGAGATCTGGATTTGAGAAGATCTACAAGTGGGTATATGTTTAACCTATTTGGAGGTGCAGTCAGTTGGATGAGTAAGAAACAATCTATAGTGGCACTATCAACTACAGAGGCAGAATACATGGCAACCACTGATGCAAGCAAGGAAGCAATTTGGTTGTAGAGATTGTGTTCAAATATGGGGTTAGTACAGGGAGCTATAAAGATAGACTATGATAGCCAAAGTGCAATTTTCTTGGAAAAGGACCCTGCATATCGTTCAAAGACAAAGCACGTTGATGTTCAGTATCACTTTGTGAGGGATATGATAGAAGACAAAAAGGTGTTGCTGGTAAAGGTGGACACTTTGAAGAATATTGCAGATGCATTGACAAAATCTATGAGTTCTGAGAAGTTCTCTTGGTGTAGAGAAACAATGGGCATTGCAGGGCTGGATAAATGACTAAGCTCTCTTGTGGCCCCCTGTGGAAATAAAACAACAAGTAGGAGAATGTTGGGTTGTGTTATATACTTTACACGACTAGACCACGTAGTTAATTGGGGGGTTAGAACGAGGGTGGAGCCCCCCCTTTGTTGCGCCGATTGCATAGCGGGGGGGTCACACGGGGTTTGGGTGGACCTACCTATGGTTTTGTGCATGATTTTCACACATGGTTTTGGACGCGATGGTTTTCAATCCATGGTTTTGGACGGGATGGTTTTCAGTCCATGGTATTGGATGCTTCGACATGTATACATATGTATTGTAGCATTTAAAGGAACATAATGAAAAATCAAGCTGATAGTCCCGGTTTTGGGATCCAGTGGAAAATCTCTGTTTATATGTGTTTTAATGTATTATTCTCTCGCATTTTTTATTTTTTGCATTCTAGAATTCATATGCATGTAATTTCTGTATGGGGTTAAAACCTACACCGAATGCTTGTACATTTTCTATCACTATTTACTAGGGGCATCCAAATCTAGAAAATGTATATTCTTCAACAAACTTGATAACAACAGTATCAGTTGAATTTATGATTTGAATGGATTCTACCCATTTGGTAAAGTAGTCTGTAGCAGTCAATATCGATATGTGCTGACTGCTTGCTGGAGGATGAATTTCACCAATGAAATTCAATCCCCATTGAAGGAATGGTTCCTGGATTAAGACCAAAACCAATGGAAGAGCTACTAATTGCTGCTTTCCAGCAAACATTTGACACTGTGTACAACTCCTAACCTTTTCTCCCACCTATGAAAAAAGAGTAGGCCAATAAAAGCCTTCCCTTAAGATCTTGTATGTTGTGGCCCTCCAAGAATAGTTTCCTCCACAAATTCTTACATGAAATTCATCAATGATCCCTTTTGTTTCATTCTCTATCAGGAAAAGTAAAAGGATATTAAGAGGATCCTTCCAATACAAAATTGCATTCACAATACAATACTTCACAACTTTCAATTTCAGTGCTTTACAATGATTTCTGGTAATTTCAGGTGGACATTCAAATTATATAAGAAATTTCACAATGTCGAAGTACCAATCTGATAACAAAATTTTTTCACCAATGTGAATAAAAATCGCTTGATATGGTGCAGAAGGTTCTTGTGGATTCTCCCATGTGGGGGTTGGAGAAGGTTCTTGTAAATTATTCTCAGTTGGGCTTTCAGAAGGTTCTTGTGGATTCCCCTGTGTGGGGGTTGCAGAAGGTTCTTGTGGATTCTTCTCAGTTGGGATGTCAAAAACATAATGTATTCCTAATATCTTGCAATTGTATTCAACAAGGAGATTGGCCAAGCCTTGACCTTTTATTAGTTTGGTAGTCTTGATGATGATATCATACTCTAAAATTTTAGTTATCCATCTCCCTCTCCTTCCATCAATGTCAGGCTAAGTTAGAACAATTTTAACAACACTATTAGGTACATAGGAAATGATAGAAGAGTGGAGGAGATAGAATCTAAATGCTTTCAGAGCTTGAACTAAATAATAGGCTTGTTTTTCAGTTATTTCATACTTTAGCTCAGCATGTCTCATAATCTTGCTAAAAAATGCAATGGGTTGGTCATCTCCACCTTTGTTCTTTTGCAAAATAATAATAGCTAATGTGGTTTCAAAAGAAAAAAGAAAATATACTAAAGGGTTCAGAGTAATCTAGACTAGCTAAGATGGGAGCTTCTGCAATGGCATTTTAAATCTTATCAAATGCATACCTAGCAAGAAATGTCCATTTGATTTCATGATTCTTTGTCAGCATATCAGTTATTGACTTAAGTATTTCATCATAGTTAAGGATAAATCTTCTTAAAAAATTAATTTTGCCAAAGAAAGATTGAACTTCCTTCTTGTTCCTTGGTGATATGAGTGACTAAATTGCTAAGACTCTTTTTGGATCAATGACTACTCCTTCTTTGGAAATGATGTCGCTGAGCAGTTTTCCTTCTTGGAGTGCAAACAAAGACTTCTTGGGATTCAAAGAAATCCCAAATTTCCTCCACCTATCAAAAACCTTTCTCAAATTCTTCAAATGGTTTTCATCCGAATTGAAAAAAATAGTTAAATCGTCTAAATAAATAGCAACAAATTTGTTGGTCTTACCTACAAATGCTAGGTCCATAGCACGTTGAAATGTGGCTCCAACATTAGTTAACCCAAAAGGCATCCGGTTATACATGAATGTTCCCCAAGTAGTTCTAAATTGATTTTTTTCTCTATCCTTTGGACTAACCATAATCTGATTATATCCAAAAAAACCATCTAACATGGAAATTCTCTGGGCTCCTGAAACTTTCTAAAGTAATTGATCCATCTTAGGTAATGGATAATTATCTTTAATGGAAGATTTATTCAAATTCCTAAAATCCACACATAATCTAATTTCACCATTCTTTTTCCTAACTAGAACTAGATTGGCTACCCAATCTCAATATCTTGATGGAAGTATTATCTTAGCATCCAGTAACTTCTTTAGTTATTTTTCAGTTACAGGAAGAAGGACATGATTAATGCTCCTCAACTTTTGTTTGAAATGTTTTGCCTATGGTTTCAATGGAATTTTGAGTTCAATAAGAGATGTATCATATGTTTTTAATTTATTATAAGACTAGGAAAAAACATCTTTGTAGGCCATAAGGAGGGATAAATATTTATCTTTAGCTTCCATTGATAGGGATGCAGAAATTTTAACGTTTCAGATCTCTTCAGAACTTCCAATGTTATAAATTTCAATATTTTCATCAGGTGAATCAAAGAGTGGATTTTTGGGAACATCATTATGATGAAAGAGCTTCTCAAGAGGGATTAACCCTTTTGGAATAACATTGTTAGAGATTTGTATAACGTTATGATCAGCAATTGTAGAATCAAATTGTGGTGTTTGATTTTCATTATCAATTTCAAGATTATCAAGTGGTTTTTCCTCAACTTGCATGTTTGAGAATCCATCTATGACTTACAAAAAGGTTTTTAGTTGCTCTTGATCATCAAACATTTTCTAGTACTTAAGATTGTATGGAATAGATGGTCTATACTTGACTTGAATTTGATAGCGGACAAGCATTTTATCAGGGATTTTAAAGGAACTTGCAGAAACAGCCAAGGAATCTGCATGCATGTTTTGATATCTAGGAATAACAGTAATATTGAATGCTAAAAAGAAATTTTCAATTGAATCCTAAACTTCATTCCTATAAGATATCAATATTGGGTGCTTAGTTTGACACTGATTCCTAACTTGTTTGACAATAAGTTCAGAATCATTGTATACACTTAAGTTTTGCACCTTAAGACTTCTTGCTCACTCCAATCCTAGCAGATAAGCTTCATACTTTGATACATTATTGGTTACATAGAATTGAATTTTGTATGATTGGGTAATGATTTATTTATCTGGAGAAATTAATACAATTCTAGCTCCTACTCCTTCCTTTGAGCAAGAACCATCAAAGTAAGTTTTCCAAAAATCAATTTCAATGTTTTTAGGTTGATCAACAATATCTTCAATAGTAAGTTGAGTATTTTTTGAATTATTCACAGATAGTTCAAAACAACCAAAGTCTTGGTCAACAACATAAATAGGATGATTCCTATCTTGATCATCTCTACAAGCAATGTTCATAAATCGAACCTCTCTCTATATCTTGAGATGCTTGTTGAGGGACAAAATCCCATAGGGTTTTGGGTCAATACCCTAGCAAAGCGGGGGTTATCTACAATAAAAAACAAGCATTCCACACAGCCATGATACTTAAATAAGAAACCTATGCGAAGAGAGGTGCACCTGGGGGTCCTTCATTCGGGTAGATCCAACCGGGGTCCAAACCCTCTTGGAGTTCCTTTCGATCCTTAAACCTACAAAACAGTCAATTCAAAGAAACATAGCAATATATGGACCAAGTATCATATAGAAATCAACTTCATAACATATTGAAAGGTAGTTAGTTATAAAATTGAAACAACTATTCATATGCAAACCATAACAACAACATCATAAGCATGAAGAAGATTGATTTTGGGAAAATAAAAACGTTTCTTTATTGCAGATAACTAAAACAAAGTAAGGAACGATATCACCTGAATCTTCCTCTTGCAAGCTCCAAGCGGAACCGTCCTCCAGATTCGTTCAATCCCAAGTCTTCAAAAGGCTCCTTCCATGATTCACACAAGGATATCTCAACTAGTGAAAATACATCATAGCTCAAGGAAACAAGGATTTCCTGTAATGGAGGAAGTGTTGGAAGCACAAGGATCTTTAGACCTGATTAGGGATAATCTCAGCAGAGTGATTTTTCTCTCTATTCTCTCCTCCTTTAGGCCTTCCCATTGAAGCATTTTTATACTTCTCCCAAAGTAGTTTTTTAGTTGGGAATTCGTTGGGAACAGTTGGGCCACGGGCATTAATAGGTCATCAACAGGTAAAACCGTGACTTCCACCTGAAATTAAGGAGACTAATTTTTTTTAAGTGTTTTAAGAAATATACGCGGGTTGGGTATACACAGACCTACATATGCACCCGTCTAGCTCAAGGAAATGTCGCGTATAGGGAGTAAAACACTGTTTTTTAAGTATTTGGACCAGGTCTGGAAGGAGGGGTTTCCCTAGGCCATAAATGTAGCATCACAAACATCAAGAGTGAGATTTGGAGCTATAACATATGCCCCCTAATATATGAGGTCATAAGGGGTACATGATGGCCGAAATGTATTAAGTAAGTACATGGAAAGGAAACCTGTAAAAAACTGAGAAGGACTTCACTAGAATTCAGCCTACCAAGCCACAAAAGGAGATCAGAAAGAAATACTGTCTGAGGCGGGCATACCCATGCTCAGAGAAAGTAAAGCATGTCGACATATCAAGTACAAGTGGATCCACTAAGTATACAAGTATAGGAGACTGGAAATACATAACGGATCATCTGATCACGATCGAACAAGTACATGTCTGAATATCAGATATAAGAATGTCAATGATGCTGAAAGATGAATCTGATCACTGGTATCAAAGACTGATCCCACTAGTACCAGACGAACATGATGGAAAAAGATGGTACTACACCGCAAACTCAGGTGCCAACATATAGAATGTCGCCATGAATGACTGCAACATATAAGGTGGAATGGTATCAACTAGCAGCGACAGGAGCAACTGTCAAGTGAACCAATGAATGCTGATGCAACCCAAGGTCTTCCCTGACCGCCGTGGTACATTTCTACACAATGGGAATAAATGATCTGAATTCGACCATGTGAGAAATCATTTGATTACCAATCATTGAGTATACCGTTAACAAATGCGAGACTACTCACCGATAATGATAATGAGAGTTAAGTTACCCAGTATAATCTAACAAGTGCAAATAGATGAGCTGAAGTCAAACACCTGTAAGAATCTATCAATCAGGAGACAATGATGGTTTCCCACTGTCAATAGCGAAGGATTTGCCATTGATGACTGCAAACCCTAAGGTACTGCAAAATGGACTCTAGACCTTTTCCTCAGAGCAATAAGTCATAGTCAATGGGAAAGATCGGCTAGAAGGAAGGCATTAAGGCATCCTTCATCAATCTAGCGCGAGTGTAACCCGCAGGCAAATAATGTGGAAGGAATCATATGAAAAAGATGTAGTAACCCGATCGAAGCACGTTTCCAGCATACACAAGATGTGGTTAGCGCATGACAGAAACCCTCTAAACCAACCAATAATGAAAGCTGACACAGAGGCAAGGTATCCACCAATAGGGTCAAATGGAAACCAAGGTACTGCACGAATCCCAATGTGTGATAATGTAAGCTGACATCGAACACAAGGGAAACCACTCAGTCAAATACCCATGATACTGATGAATGCTGAGCACAAGGTGACCTACCAATAATGAAAATAGGGCCAGGGTGTGGCTCTAGGCCTGTCCTCAAAGCAAGATGTCATCATCGATAAGGACAAGACCCGCCAACAAGAAGTCAATGGGGACCTTCTCAAACCGACACGAGTAAATGACCAATATAACTGATGTGATGATAGACAAGACATTGACAACCAGGGATGGCCGACTGAAAATGAGTCAAGAGACACTGCAGAGAGGCTGACTCAGGCTAACTTCCCTTGAACAAAAGCACAACTCAATGATGACTATGTGGCAGCATATGATGACTCTGTATAAGTTCGTCATGCAAGAGGCATGAATGAACTCTCCATATGATTGGAAGAGGTAACCAATCGGGGGAGAACTGATTCAATAACAAGGTTAAGGCATACCTAAGTCAAACTAAATCCCGCCCAAATGGAGGAGACTTCGTTTAAAGTGCTTTGTTCGAGGGCGACATGACTCTAGCTGCCAACAATAAATGAAAATATTGTCTCATTCCCACTCTTTTTGGAATATATAATTTTTTTTATCTTCTTCATTAAGCTTGAAAAAGAATAAAAGAACGCTATAATACAGTGGAAAGAACGAGTGTCGGTGAAGCAGACAATTTAGTTCCTGGGATTGGAACAATCCTATGCTCAATGTAGGGAGGCGAAAACTGGTCAAAGACACTCAAAGGTATGTTCTTTCCATGGGTCATGGTGTGTCAATTTGGCGAAGTTAAGGGATTGCAAGTTTGATTTTGCAGATGACTTGGTCAAAAGTTGGCTTAAACACGAGTCCAAGTGAAACCGACTAAAGGCCAAAAGGTGCAAATAGTCAATATGCAATGCAGTAGTAGAACTCAACACGAAGGAGCCTCTAGGGTATAAGGCCAGAATGAAGTGAAGAATCAAAGAGGAATGAGTCTTTAGCACATAAGTCATGGCGGGACTAAAGAGGACTCCCGAGCCTAAGAACAAAAAATCAACATGGGCACCAAGTGACAACAAGGTACTATCTGGGGCACCCATGATAAGGTAGGCTCTACCATACAAGTCATGATACTTCTAAGTAATGAGAAGGTTCTACACCATAACTTGGTGGGGTCGATCTTAAGGCCAAAATGGGAAAGGAAACTGATAACTGCAGGTGGAAAAACCGAACCTATATGCTAGTTTTGAGAACCAATACCTGTCAGAACGGATCAACCATAAAAATCTCTAAAGAATAAATCTTCCCAATTCTGTAAACATAAATAGGAACACTAGACAAGATGTTAATACATCCCACATATAAACTTCATATAGAATCTTGTGTTATAGAATACAAAACTTGAAAATATGTACCTTATATATATATAATATGGTACAGGGAACCATGCAACCTTGCGGTTTACGCATAATAGTTCTTATGGACAAACCCCTTGCAGAGCTCAGGCCAAGGACTCCTTTGGTAGTCAAAACTCATGGCTTCAAAGAGTTCCTCCTTTGAAGGCAAATCAAGTTCTGAGAAATCATGAGAACTACAAGGATCCAAAGAGGGAATTAAGGGGTCCCACGTCCTTATAGGAAGAATCGCTCAGTCAACTGTCGGGACCAAGTCCCAAGAAGGAGAATAATAGGTCAAAGGATCCTTATCAGAAGTGATTGAACATTGAGTATCCAATGCCACAAAATTCACTTGTGATGGGGTAGATTCTACTAGAACACTTGGAACAAACCAAGGGGTATTCCGTAATAAATTCGACTTAGGGTGGTAATTATCAGATGCAAGTTGATCAATAGTGACAATATTCCCTTCATGAGGAAAACACATCACTCAAAAGAGTTAAGACACCACAACATTCATAGAATAGACATAATCATGCCCAAGTAGCATATTAAAGTCTAAAGGGCTATCAACCACCATCATATCGATTAAGACAGTCTTCCCACCTAAAGTAATAGGCAATTGAGGAAGAACACCCTTAGATTCACAAGGTCTTCTATCATAAGCTAACAACTGACTCTGAGCTGTCAACAACTTTTGGGAACCCAAATCTTTCCAAGTCAACGAGGATATAATACTTGTAGAGGATCCTTCATCCACCATACATCAATACACGTTTGTGGAATTAACTTTGACCTTTATTTGGAAAGGTTCAGCAGAAGGAAGACGAGGCTCGGCAAGACTATCCCAATCAAAGGAGGCACTCCTAAAACTTGGAAGGGGGACATTCGAAGCAACCGGAATGCCCCCTATACTAGAGGACTTTGTACTAGAAATCAAACAGACTCTTTTGTTAAGCACTTCACCCTGCAAAAGAGGAGTGTAATCAGCCATAGATTGCACTGGCTCTACCACATTATCAACCAATGCTTGATGGGATTGATGAGAAACCATATCAGATCCAGGAGAAGAAGAACTTTCAGACTCGCACCATATCCTTTGTACCTCTGGAATACTAGGGCATAAATGAGTAAGATGGCCTCCCTTGCATATCTTACAAGGGAACTTAGGTTTAAAACTTCTACGTCCAGGTTTCTTATCAATGTCCATTCTGCCTACATGACTAGCAGTGGTTTGCAGAGAGTCTTGAACATGACTTGAAGAGGTTGGTGACTCATTGCTAGTATGACTTACAGTGACTAGACTTGTGCCCCCAGCATGAATCGCAGTGGCTGAAGGCTCATCTTCAACATGACTTGCAAAGGTTGAAGATGACTTTTTAGTATGATTCCCAATGACTAGACTTGTGCCCCCAGCATGACTTGCAGTGGCGAAAGGTGCATCTTCAACATGACTAGTAGCGGTTGATGATGAATTGCTAGTATGACTTGCAATGACTAGACTTGTGCCCACAGCATGACTTACAACGGTTGAAGGCTCATCTTCAACATGACTAGCATAGGTTGATGATAAAAGGATAGAATTATTCTTCTTCTTCGTCTTCCTCTTTCTCCTCTTTTTAGATTTCTTATTACAAGAAGGAGGAGAAAGAGGAATCCTAGATTTCTCTTTGAAAGAAGATGAATAATTAACATCCATGCGATGCCCCTGAAATAAAGCATTCATCTGAGAATCTTCAAGAACATCTGGAATATTCGGAGTGGACCACAGGCAAACTGGTAGTCCAACATTCAATCCAGGAATATTCAAAGTGGCCATCAAGGGGGTTTCAATGTTTCCAAAGAAAGTAAAAACATAAGAATCCCCTTTTGGGAGGGTACCTTGGTTGGTTTCCACAGGAATATTGGCCATATACAACTTATTCGCAGACCATTCGCTTACGGGAATGTACAAATGACTTTTGAAGGAAGATAGACACACAATAAAAAACCTTTGCCCTTGAGGAGGCAACTCCAAAATTGACAATATAAAAAAGGCCCTAAGTATGCTAAAACTTGTTGGTGTGTCTAAATTGACAATATAAAAAAGAGTTCTAGTATATTTTATTAGCACTTGATTTTAAGTGGCTGTTCTTTTTAAGTCAAAGGGATAAAATGGAAGTGAAACCAATGATGTGTGTATGACTCAATCAGGATCAACGAAAAAGTAACTACATGAATGGAAACATTTTTCTTTCGATGAAAAGATAATTCTATGTGGGTTCTACGAAACTCCTAAAAAACAAAAGTCTTTTTTTCTTTTCTTTTCTTGCAACACACTTCACACATACAAAAATATTACTAATGATTTAACAATGCAAACTATCCTAATGCAAGGTGTAATGAAGTTGCAAGAAACTTAAGATTACTCCAAAGCATAGTATGAAAGCAAATTGTTTATCACTTCTAATTAGCCATCTTAGATGTTCAGATAGAATATAAGTTCCTAATGCTAATTTTCATCCAAACACTAAAAGAAAATCTTAAGACAAACAAAATGCACTTTCACTCGCAAAAAGAAACCAAATCAAACAAAGGCAAAAGAAAGCAAAAACCGAGTTTTTCAAGAATTTTTCTTTTTCATAAAAGGAAAAACAACTTTTCAAAAGTGCTCCAAATACTACTGAAGATTTTGAGACCAAAAATAGGCAACAAAACACTTTGCAAGTTATCAACTCCAAATGGGCGAGAAATCAACAAAATAGGTGTTTCATAATGGCCTAAATGATGGAAAAGCAACAAAAAAAAGCTTGGAGACAATGATCAAAATACCAAGAAAGACAACTTTCAAAATCGTCAATCAACAACTTTCAAAAGGTGAGAAAAGCAAATGGCCACTAGATGCAGTTTTGACACAAAGCAAGAAGATCACTAAGATAAAGTTTGTCACAAAGATTGAAACCAATCCTTCTGCTCTGGAAGACCAGAATATCCAAGATTCCCAGAAAGAAATATCGTGTGCTCAAACACAAATTATGACACTTGCAACAAAACAAAACAAGACCAAAACTTTCCACAACAGGAGAGAATTCGAAACCATAAACTTGCTGCAAAACCAAAGACTGATACCAAAACTTGACTGCTCAGGAAACACTCAGACTAGCAAACAAATCCTCTGAGACAGAAAGACTTGAAAAAATCTTGGAAAATTAGGGTATACACGACTGTGTCAATACACAGTTGCGTGTATACATGATTCAGCCCAAAGAAACCTGCGTATACACGGGTTCATATGGGGAAACTTGCGTACATACGCTACTATAACCTGACAAAACTGTGTATATAACAGTTCACAAGAAAAAGTAAAAAAGGGGTCTGAAGAAACTACTCAGACTTAAAGTCCGAGTTCCTACAGGAACAAACAACTCAGTTACAGCAAGAAAAACAATGGCTGAGCCTTGATTGGCTTAAAATAACCCAAACTAGGAACAACAATACTGTTGTCCCCAGTGGAGTCGCCAATTCTGTTGAGGGACAAAATCCCCTAGGTTTTGGGTCAATACCCTAGTAGAGCAGGGGTTATCTAGAGCAAAAAACAAGCATTCTACACAACCATGATACTTAAATAAGCAAACTACGTGAAGAGAGGTGCACCTGGGGGTCCTTCATTTGGGTAGATCCAGCCAGGGTCCAAACCCTCTTGGAGTTCCTTTCGATCCTTAAACCTACAAAACAATCAATTCAAAGAAACATAGCAGTATATGGACCAAGTATCATATAGAAATCAACTTCATAACATATTGAAAGGTAGTTAGTTATACAATTGAAACAACTATTCATATGCAAACCATAATAACAACATCATAAGCATGAAGAAGATTAATTTTGGGAACAAGACAAATGTTTCTTTATTGCAAATAAATAAAACAAAGTAAGGAATGATATCACCTGAATCTTCCTCTTGCAGGCTCCAAACGGAACCGTCCTCCGGATTCGTCGAATCACAAGTCTTCAAAAGGATCCTTCCATGACTCACAAGGATATCTCAACTTGTGAAAAGACATCATAGCTCAAGGAAAAAAGGGTTTCCTATAATGGAGGAAGTGATGGAAGCATAAGGATCTTCATACCTGATCAGGGATAATCTCAGCAGAGTGATTTTTCTCTCTATTCTCTCCTCCTTTAGGCCTTCCCATTGAAGCCTTTTTATACTTCTCCCAAAGTAGTTTTTTAGTTGGGAATTCATTGGGAACAGTTGGGCCATGGGCACTAATAGGTCATCAACAGGTAAAACCCGTGAATTCCGCCCGAAATTAAGGAGTTTAAATTTATTTAAGTGTTTTAATACATATACGTGGGTTGGGTATACACAGACTCGTGTACACACACATTTAACTCAGGGAAATGTCACGTATAGGGAGTAAAACATTGTTTTTTAAGTATTTGGACCAGGTCTAGAAGGAGGGGTTTCCCTAGGCCATAAATGTAGCATCAAAAACATCAGGAGTGAGATTTGGAGCTATAACAATGCTCACCCCCATACACTAGAATAGTGGCATAAGACATATCCATTTGTAAGCTTCCTCCTAGTTTAGCACAACAATATCTTGATAGCAGCATACCAAATTTTGGAGGGATATGAGTAACTACTATGTCTAAAACCACACTTTTGATAGGGATCTTAGCTAAGGTTACCACCAAATATTTAATGAGTCCAAGACAAGGAACTTTCTTGGAGTCAAAAGTGTAAAGATCATGGTAAGTTATAGTGAATTCTAATTCCAACTGGTCCATGATCACTTTAGCCACTGGATTATGGGAAGCCCCAGAATCTAGCATACAGTTATATAGCAGGAAATCATGAATTCTCAGAGTCACATAAAACAGTGGTACATTCTCATCTATTATGTCAGAGCTAGGACCAAAAACTACTAAGGGTTTTTAATCGTGCAGACTTATCACATCCCCTTTAGTATCCACACTAGATGATTGAATCCATTTTGAAACTTGGTTCTTATACACTGGATTTTTTGATAGTTCAGCTAGGGGAATTGGTATTTTAACCCTTTCTAGTTCTCTTTCAACATTGAAGGTTTTCAAAATAGTTTTATCCATTTGAATTTTTTCACCTGTTTGATTCAATGGTTGAATGATAGTTGTCTGGGTTTCAACATATTTTATCGAAGTTTCTTTTTGAATGCGACATTTTGGAGGTCTACCGGGCCCTGCCCTAGGTCTAAGATCGTATCTTCTATTCAATTCTCCAATTAGGAATTCAGATAATTCCTGGTATTTAGAAATTTGACTGTCTTCTTGATTTTGGGAGGACTAATTTGAAGGGTGAGGAACAATAGCATTATGCATAGATGAAGAATCAAAATTATTTATATCTTTGGAAATTAGAAGACCAATATCATTTGGTTGTTGGTCATCAATCATCATAGGAGGTTGGATCTATTGATCAGTATTAGGTCTCTGTAAAATTTGAGTTTGAGGGGCTCTTCTAAATTGATTTTGTGGTCTGACAACAATTTGTTGTATGGTTATAGGTTGAGTTTCAATCATAGAAATACTATTAGATATGTTTCTAAGTAATGATTTTATCTGATCTATTTTTTGATAATAATTTTTGGTCTTTGAGGAAGATCCTTCCTCCTTAGCCTTCATTTTTCTTTCAGCCTTTTCAGCCTTTGCTTTGAGTTTAGATGAAGCTGATCTGTTAGCCTAAACTTCTATAGCATTATTTTTCATATCCTGAAGGGTAGGATATATACTTTCCCTCAGCATGACTGCAAAGTCATCATCAAAAGCTTTGGAAAAATAACCTTTGCTACTACAACAAGAGGTTTACAATGAGGAGGCATTTTCTGGTAGAGTTTATTCAATCGTTTTATGAAATCTACCACAGGTTCTCCATGGTTCCTTTTAAGCTCTTCAAAATCAGTAAGGGAGTAAACTACATCCTTTTTGACACCCCACTGATTCTTGAATATAGTAGTTAATTCATTCCAGGTTAGAATTGAATCATCCCTCAGTTTCCTAAACCATATCCTAACATTTCCCATTAAGGACTGAACAAATAAATGCATATATACATCCTCATGCTCTATATTCATATTATCTACAAAATTTAGGAATCCAGCTAGATGATCTTCTGCAAACAAGCCAGTTTCACCATTAAACCTGAGGAGGCGTTTCAAATACCCATCAAGAAAATTGTTTATCTGGTTAGGAAGATGAAAAGCAACATATCTAGCTTGGATTCTAGGCCAAAATTCCATATCTAAAGATGAAGAAGAATATGATTCATTAGAAGAGGATGGAGATGATTTAGTGGAGAATGATGAGGTAGGTCGTGAAGTTGTGGTTGAAGATGGAGGTGTAAAAGTGGGAGGAGGAGAATGGGAAAGAGGAGGAGATATAAAAGTTTTCAAAGGTGTTTTTATTACTAAATTTTGAACCTCTGTTTCAACCTGCTCTTTACTTTCAAACAGTGGGTTTGAATATATAGAGAAGGTTTCTTCAGGTTGGGCAGAACTGGATGGGAATTCATTATGAGTGGACGAGATAACATCAGTTGGTCTTATCTCCGATAAATGTACATATAGTTCTTCCTCTAACTTGGGATAATCTGAAAATATTTTAGGAAGTTTGTAAGATTCCAAAGATTGGACTAAGAGAGCTCACAGTTGGCTTGTTGGGGCCTGACCCAGGTTCAGAGTTAATTAGCCAAAAAATCCCTGTACTACTGGCCCTTTCGACAACTGTCTACAGAGCGTGGACTGAGGTATCACCCGAAGTAGTATGGGGGGTGTTGGAACCAAGTTTCTGCACCCTTAATATGTCTGAGGGTTTGATTCGGTCCAACTGCTCGTCCCTGGGTAGAGGTTGCTTCGCGTACTTCCCTGGCCTTCGTGCCCTGATGTACTTTCCTTCGTGTAGCCCTAGGGGCTGTGGGGCTTTCGTGCTGCTGGAGCAGCGCTCTACACTATTTCCCTAAGTCACACCTGAGATCTTACATATCTTCCTATGCTAGTTAGTTATCTTCATGTAAATAGAAGCCTTGTGTTATATTTATTTATACAGCACACACATATAAGTTCTTGCAGCAAATAAATAATACACTTGCAATTTATACACAATAATATATTAAGGAGGAAAAGATACACATAAATATGGTAAAATTCTCTTTATTAATTCTTGCAATGGTTACAGACTCGACCTGCCCTGCGCACTCAGCTGCAGACTACTAGGCTTCTACGCACTTAGCTGCAGAGCCTTCTCCTACTCTACAACCCAAAGACACACTTTAAACTTCAACTCAATCTCTTAGACTCATCACACTTCTTGTCTATTCCTTAGCTATATGCTATCTTCTACACTTAGAGCCTCGCTCTATTCATACAATCCCATGGTCTGTGGACCATGGGTAGGTCTATCAAGCCGACATTACATTACAAAAACAAGGGTAGACAACCCTGTGACTCTATTATGAATTTGCACTCCACGCTCATAAATTGCGGAGCCTTTACAAAGGACTTGGTGAAAACTTAGCCTTTAAGCCCCAAAACATGCCTTGGGGGGATTCCATGCCCAACAGGCCCCCAACACAAACATCGTGACTCGTCCTTAAGTCACTCTGTCGGCACAAAGATCTTCGCGTGGAGTCCCTCCAACTCTGTTCGAACCGCTGCAAGGTCGACAGCGCACTGAGCGACTGCCTATTAGATCTCCTGTAAGCATTGTTCTAAGACCGATGGTATCAGAACTACTTCCCTTCATCTGTTCCTACATCCCCTGCATTTGTTTATAGTCTAAGGCCTTTGGAGCACGAATACTATGTGTCTGCCGGCTAATCAGATAGCTAGGCCACCCGTGTAGGGCTTCAATAAGCTGCCATTCACTTTGCCTCGGAAACACTCTCCATTTAGCTTTACCAGTTGTACCACACCTCCGTCTGTGACCTCCTTAACAACATATGATCCCAGCCAATGCATTCTGAACTTTCCCGAGAATTTATCAAATTCAATGTCATACACCAGTACTAAATCATTTACCTTGAATGTGTGAAACTTAATATGGCGATCGTGATAGGCCTTCTTGCGTTTCTTTTGTACCTACTGATGGAAGCCAGCCAGGAACCGTTCCTCTTCAAGTTCTTCCAACTGTGCGAGCCTCCTTTCCAGGGCTTCGTGGTCTGTCATACCTATGAGCACTGCTATGCACAAACTAGGTACATACTCCATTGGCATGACAACTTCCAGCCATAAACCAACCGAAAAGGTGTCTTCCTATAAGCCCATAGTACTGTAGGTATGTGTAGGTCCCAATCACTTCATTGCACATTGCATACTTCGGTCAGCCCAGTTTCTAGTATTTTGTTGAATGATTCTACTATCTCGTTGGCTTGTGGGTGATACGGTGTGCTTTTTTGATGATACACCTGAAACTCTTCTGTTAGCGCGCTGATTGTTTTGTTTAGGGAATCCAAATTGAGTCAATACGTGTTCGAACAGAAACTTCACAGCCGTTGATAAATCTATTAGCACGTTGATTGTTTTGTTCAGGAAATCCAAATCGAGTCAATACGTGTTCGAATAGAAATTTCACTGCATGTTTCATACTTTGGTTAGCGTAGTTTCCAGTATTTTGTTGAATGCTTCTACTATCTCATTGGCTTGTGGGTGATACATTGTGCTTTTCTGATGATACACCTGAAAATCTTCTGTTCACATGTTGATTGTTTTGTTTGGGAAGTCCAAATCAAGTTAATACATGATTTGGATGTCAGGAAGTTTCTTGCATGTTGTCTTATAAGCCCATAGTACTATAGGTACGCGTAGGTCCCAATCACTTCACTGCGTGTTGCATACTTTGGTCAACGCAGTTTACAGTATTTTGTTGAATGCTTCTACTGTCCGATTGGCTTGTGGGTGATACGGTATGCTTTTCTGATGATACACCTGAAACTCTTTTGTTAGCACACTGATTGTTTCGTTCAGGACAACCTGTGACTTGCGAACACTATAGGGTGATCCAAGCCCTCTCCACCCTCCTATGTTAGTACCGCTCCCAGCGCTATACACGATGCGTCAACATGGACATGAAACTCCATATCCCATTTTGGGAAGACCAAGATTAGCGCAGAGGCCAATTTCCCTTTTAGTACATCCAGGCTCTTCATGCAATCATCATTCTAGCAGAACATGACATCCTTTTCAACAATTTCTCCATTGTTGCAGTGATCTGGGCATAGGTTTTGATGAACTTCCTGTAGTACCTCGTATGTCCCAGGATAGCCCGCAGCTATTTAACACTTCGCGCTGCTTCCAAATTTAGAATCACTGCAATATTCGTTGGGTCTACCATCAGTCCCTATTTACAGACCACATGTCCCAACAGGTTCCAAAAGGGAACGAAGAATGTACACTTCTTGAGGTTGAGCGCGATTTGGTGTCGTCGGAAAGTATCCAGCATCAAGCGTAAGCTTGTTGTTGAGTTGTGAAATGGGTATGTATTTACGCTTAATTTCATCACCTTTTTCCTCTTTTCTTATCTTTTTCATATCTTGATTTGCTAACATAGTGATGGATTATGATAAAAAATGGATGAATTACTCGTAGCTAAGATTTAGCTATCATAATTAACTTTTACCCCTATTTATGTAGAAAAACAACGAAAGGAACAATTATTGTTCCCTAGCGAGGGAACAACATAAAACAACAAACGGAGAATGGAATGTGGAAGTTGTGGACAGAGTGTAGGACGAATCAAGACGATCAGCGTGAAATAGGAAAGGTGTCTGAAGATAATTATCAGTTGCTAATCCCTCAGGATTGGGAGATCCTGAGAGATCGCATTTATCTTTTACCTCTTTATGAATATAAAAGCAAACGATTGTAGGAAGAAAGGGGATCAATCTTTGTTATTTCAAACTGTAATTTTAATTTATAGACTTGTGTTGTCAAGAGAATGTAATCATATTGTAATGTTACTTAAGTTCAATGATTAATATATAATTTGAGGTTGTTGTTCATTCGCCTTATCTAAAGTAGCTCAACAGCATTCGATGGCAGCTAAGGGCCCGACCTCTGGTGGATTAAACTTCATCCTTGTGTTATATATTTCTGATTCTTGCAAGTTTGAATTGTTTGATAATTTTCCATTTTCAATGAGTTCATCTTATTCGCTAAGTTACCACTTTCTTGTATTGAAGTAGTACGTTTCCTTTACATATTTTACAGCACTGTCATTTGATTTGATATACTCTTATTCCAGATTTAATTATTTAGATAGCGGATCATATTGATTTAATCAACTGTAAGAGTTTGGTTATTGCTATTGAACTCTCAGATTGACATCACTTTTATTTGGATTGCTTTGTAGATATTTAGTATGATTTAGGTTGAATCAGCTAAGAAGAGATGAGTTATTGCTACTGTGCTCTTGGTTGATGCTATTGTTAATTGAATTGCTTGTGTGAGATTTGATTATGATTCTGGTAGAAGATTGAGTCTCAAAGTTTAGATGTCATATTTCCTTTAATGATTGAAATTTGAGTTTATTAGATGCATCTGTTTACTCTTGTATTAGAAGTCTATACTTCCTTTTAAGAAACATTACTCTCTGGATTTATAGCATGCACATATTGTGTACACTCTTGGAATAAAAGGACTTACGCGGGTTGATGACTAATGTGGGGTAATTAGGAGTTTTAAAAGACACCAATTATCAACCAAGACTTTGGCTCCATTTCCTAGGAGAGTGTCTCCATCTTACAAAGAGTGATGTATATCTGATAATTGTTTTTGGGAAAGAATTGGGTATTGAAAACGAAAGGTAAGAACCTACGTAATGAGCAAGTAAAGTGCTTGCTACTCCACCCACTTTTTAGCACAATTACAGAAAAGTGAGGTATGTATTTGATGTTTGTCTATTGAGAGATACCTGGGTATTAAAAAGGGAAGGTAAGAACCCGCATACGGAGCAAGTAAAATGCTTGCTCACCTGCCTGCTTTCCAACAAAATTGCTAGGAATTTAAGGTAGAAATAAACATTTGAATTTTTGTATGAATGACTAAGAAGAAAAGACCAGAAAACAATATAATTCCACATTCCAAACCAAAAAAATCTAAGGGACTGGTGACCCTTGGATGATCAACTTTTATCGACGAGATCTTAAGAGAAGTTAAATCTCAGCCATTAGTAGATCCCCAAAACGTTGCTTCCAAACAACCTACTGTCTCCCTTCGAGCCACAGGCTCACCATCTATAGCCTACACTAAGGTCCACTGTAAAATTGAAGGGACTGAGCAGAGCTTTCAAGACATTGAAAATTTGCGACCAATTCCCTCACAAGAAGGGAATTCTTGCAACATTTGTGAAGGAGGAGGAGAAACAGGGGAAACAGAGGAAGCAAGATCCCCTCAGGTGGTAATTGAGCCGAGGACACCCAATGTCCCAGATCAAGGAAGTGCTGTTAGGATCATTCCCACATCTTCTAGACAACCCATAAATAACTCTCTAGCTCCATAGATCCCGGAAGGGTAGTGGCATATCTTTGATCAAATGGCCAATAATCCACAAGCACCCCAAACCTCTACATTACAGTGTCCTATTGTTGACACAGCTGTCAACGCACCCATGAAAGCTATCCCTCTATAAAATATTCCCACCTTTCGTGGACTCATGTCAGAAGATCCAGATGCGTTTTTGTTTGAACTGGATGTCCTATGTCAGAGTTATGATTACACCACCGATCCCCAGAAACTAAAGTTGTTTCCCTCCAATTTAAAGGGAGCAGCCTTGCGTTGGTTTATGGAACTAGGTGGGGGCACCATAAATGATTGGGACCAAATGAAAACTACTTTCCTTAAAAAATATCAGGATTATTGGAGATCTAGAGAACTAAAAGATGAGATATTCCAAATGGTAGCAAGTCCTAGTGAGACTTTGGAAGAGTATGTGGAGCATTTCCAATATAACCTCCAAAGGTCTCCCTACGCAAATCTGCCTCTGCCTGATAATGTGATAAAAACCACGTTGATTAAGGGGATGAAAGACCAGTGGATAGAGACATTAAATATTATGGGTAAGGGTGATATCTATCAATATGAATATGCTAACATTATTAATTTTTGTATCAGGTGCTCGAGGGGTAGTACAAGACTAAAGCCAGTTGAACGTGATATGATCACCAAGGACAGAAAAATCTCTAGCAGAAGCATTACTCGTACTGAAATTGTCAACCTGCTGGAAGATTTCAAAACGGATATCCTGGGAACCTTGACGACACAATTAGGCATCATGCAAGCCAAGAAGAAGCAGGCCAAAGCAGAACAGAACCTAGTGATTTTTTTCCCTCGATGCAGGAAGAAACATAGTCATAAAGAATGTCCACTGGATATGGTACAGACTTGTGCCATATGCACTAAAGAACATGCCATAGAAAATTGCCCATGGCTCGCAAGATTAAAAGAGGTCTTCAAAGAGGTAGAGGAAGAAATGGGAACAGTCTACCTATTAAACTAGTGTCGTCAATGGCAAGCATGACAAATAGGTATGCCTACTGACCCATCTTCATTTTTTCCATCCCTATAAATATAACACTCAGCAATACACAGGTGCTACATGGTAGAACCAGCCACCTTTTCGTAAATGGTCACCACAAGCATTTTCTATGCCACCTTGGTCCAATCAATCAAATCCAAATGACAGTTAGCCAAATTCCTCTTACTTTCCACCATTCTGGAAAAACAATCCATATCCATCTCAATGGTCCCCCTCCACTTCACAAAACCAAAACTGGCAGTCAAATTGGAAGAGACCTACAAACCAGCCAGCAGGAAAAATCCCCCTGCCTCAACTTATGCTACCAGCACCTTACACATTGCAACAAAATCCTCAACCCAATTTACTTGATAAACGATAGACTCGAGGTGTACATGGATGATTTTACACCCTATGGAGATGACTTTGAGTTGGCATTATAGACGCTGGAGAAAGTCTTGCAAAGATGCATTGCTACTAGGCTTTGTTTAAGCCACGAGAAATGCCACATGATGATGACCGAAGGCGTCATCCTGGGTCATTATATCTCAACAACTGGAATTCAGGTAGATCTAGTGAAAATTCAGATAATCCTCTTAATACCTACTCCCTGGTACATATTTTTTTGGGATTTTCTGGATATTATCGAAGATTTATAAATAACTTCTCCCAAATTTCTATACCATTATATGCTTTGATAGGAAATATCAATTTTATATGGACTAAAAAATGTGACATTACCTTTGAAGAATTAAAATGGCTAGTATCAAAAGCCCCAGTATTACGGGGTCCGAACTGGGATATACCATTCCAGATTTCATCCGATGCATCAGATACGTCCACTGGAGCAGTTCTCGGCCAAGAGGAAGATAAGAAACCCTATGCGATATACTACATCAGCAAAAATTTAACTCCTGCAGAGTTGAATTACACAGTGACCGAGAAAGAGTTTCTAGATGTAACCTATGCTATTAACAAATTCAGACACTATATGATAGGATACCCTATGGTTTTGTATACTGATCACTCTGCTATCAAATATTTAGCTAATAAAACTATTAAGAATGGAAGAGTGACACGATGGTTAATCCTTTTGTAGGAATTTGACATAACAATCAAGGATCGACCAGGAAAGGAAAATCTGGTGGCAAACTTCCTCTCACACGTGCCAAAAACAGATGACAAAGTAGCAGTAGAAGACCAGTTTCCCGATGAGCACCTATTTGATGTAATTGTGAAAACTATTGGGTGTGGAGCCTGATTATCTTCTGTATTAAAAGGTCTGAGCCGGATGTATACCCCAGGAAGATTGTACACCGCTCCACGCGGGGGGCTGCGGGGGGGACTTGTCCCCCTCACAGGGGTCTGGGGGGGCTAATCCCCCTCGGCTGGGGGGTCCGAGGGCCAGCAGTCCCCTGGCGAGGGTTCGGGGGCAATGCCCATGAAGCTAAAAATAGATGTAAAATTGCCTTGTAAAAGTCTAGTAATTTCTAGTCAATTTGGGCCATTCATTAGGCAGATGATCAGACGGTAGAAGTTATGTTTAGTTTAGGGTTTTTTGCCCTAGAAGGAAACCCCTCACTATATATGAGGGAATTGTATTGCCTCTATGTATCTTTGTATTCTGAGTGAGAAAGAGAGAGGAGATTGAGAGTGAAGAGGGTGTTACAGTGGATCCGATGTAGGTTGTATCTCTTCAGTTTGCTTGATAATATAATAAAAGAAGGACTGGCTATTTCTCTGTGGACGTAGCCCAAAGGTGAACCATGTATATCTGTGTCTCTCTTGTTTTATGCATTTTTTGTGTTTATATTTATGAAATATTTTATGTGTTCCATTGCTCTGTAATATGTAATTTTCTAACAAAACCACCATGGTACGCAGATGTCGTGAATTACCTAGTAGTGGGAAAATTACCCAAGCACCTGATGCCAAGAGAAAGAAAATTAATAGTGCAATGCAACACTCGGTTCTCCTATATCGGAGGATACCTCTTTCACAAAGGAGAAGATATGCATATCCACAGGTGTGTCAGGGAAGACGAAATCTATGACATCCTCAAAGCCTACCACGATGGACCTTGCGGTGGACACTTTGCAGATCGTAGGACTAGACATAAAGTCTTACAGATGGGCTATTATTGGCCCACCATTTTTAAGGAGGCCAAGAAATTTGTCTAGGCATGTGATAGAATCCAAAGAATTGGCCGCCCTGGCCAGTCTGACAAAATGCCCCAACATCCACAGTTAGTCATCAAACCTTTTGAACGTTGGGTGATAGAATTCATTGGCCCAATAAACCCATCATCTAATCAAAAGACATATATATTGGTTGCAACGGAATATGTGACCAAATGGGTGGAGGCAGAAGCATTACTAAGGGAAACAGAGGACACAGTAATCCATTTTCTTTTCCAAATTTGCGTGCGGTATGGCTTGCCCAGAGAAATAATTACAGATGGAAGGCCATAATTTGTAGGCCATAAGATTGTAACTACATTAAAAAATCATCACATTTTACACAGAATCACATCTCCATACCACCCACGGGAAAATGGCCAGGTAGAAAGTACCAACAAAGTAATCGAGGCCATACTAACAAAGACAGCCACCTCTCATAGACGTGACTGGGCTACTCGATTTCCAGACGCCTTGTGGGCATATCACACGACTTGGATGAATACCATAGGATACTCCCCATATCAGCTAGTCTTTGGCAAAGAACCTATCTTCCGAATAGAATTTGAAATTCAGACATTGAGGATAGCCCAAGAAGTAGGCTTGGATTTGAATGAAGCACAGGTTAATGGACTACATCACATTAATGAGTTGGATGAAATCCGGCTATCAGCTCTTCAACATACTGCACTAATCCAACAACAAAGTGAAAAATGGCATTATGCCCTCATCAAGAAAAAGATATTCCATGAAGGTGATTGGGCACTTCTGTATGATTCTAGGTTCTAGGATTTCCCGGGCAAACTCCAGACTAGATGGTTAGGTCCCTATGAGATACAAGAGGTGCACGATAATGGCACCCTTACATTAGCCACCATTGATGGGTCTGGCTACTCTTTTAAAGCAAATGGACATTGAGTATGCCTCTACCACAAATCGCTTACAAGGGAATCCTTTTGCCAACAGATACGTGAAGATTCTACGATACAAATTCTCGCTAAAGAGGGCAACTCTTCGACAGCACCAGTCCAGTGAAGAATTTATTTTTTGAAACCTGTACATAAAATTTCTTTTCTGTTTTCTTTCTATTTGATTGGATTTGCTTAGAACAATAGATTGTTTATTAGTTTTTTTTTCCTATTTTCCTTTGTTGTTCCCTATAGGGAAACAATTGTTGTTCCCTATAGGGAACATCACTTTTTCATGTGTATTTTCCTTTATTGTTCCCTACAGGGAACAACACTTTTCGTAATCATTTTTCTTTGTTGTTCCCTATAGGGAACAACACTTTTCATAAGCATTTCTTTTTGTTGTTCCTTATACGGAATAGTTGTTGTTCCCTACAGGGAACATCACTTTTTCTGTGTATTTTTCTTTGTTGTTCCCTACAAGGAACAACTACTCTTCCCTATAGGGAACAACACCTTTTGCATGCATTTTTCTTTGCTGTCCCATACAGGGAACAACTGTTATTCCCTATAGGGAACAATTGTTGTTCCCTATAGGGAACATCAATTTTCGTGTGTATTCTCTTTGTTGTTCCCTACAGGGAACAACACCTTTTTGTGTGTATTCTCTTTGCTGTTCCCTACAAGGAACAACAATTGTTCCCTATAAGGAACAACACCTTTTGCGTATATTTTTCCTTTGTTTTTCCTTACAGGGAACAACTGTTGTTCCCTCTAAGGAACATCACTTTTTTGTGTGTTTTTCTTTGTTGTTCCCTACAGGGAACAACTGTTGTTCCCTATAAGGAAAAACACTTTTTGTGTGGTTTTTCTTTTTCTATTCCCTTCTGGGAACAACACCTTTTTCTCTTCCTTGTGTGATCATCCCTAGACGATCCCAGTTCACTCTTTATGATCCTCTTTATGGCATAAAAGTACAAGTAAAATTAAGGACAACAACTATGGAGTCTACTGGAACAGGCATATATCTTGAATATTATCATCTTTAACAAGATTGGTTTGTGATGATCGAAAAAGAAAGGAAAAAATTATCTATATCACTTCACTGTCCTCATTTCCACTATAAATCAAATTGACTGATTATCTATACCATGCTGGTTCTCCCTTGCCCCGTATAACTCTCTCTATTTATTATCACTCTTTCTGTTTATTATCAATAAGATTATCGGTATATATTTTTTTCTATTGATATGTTCAAACTTCTTCTGCCATCCCTACTCTTAAGGAGTGCTGAGCCACCCTCTATATATAAAATGGGGACTGTTTAAAATATCTATATATATATATATATATATATATATATATATATATATATATATATATATATATATATATATATATATATATATATATATATATAGATATATATATATATATATATATATATAGATATATATATATTCACTAACAATTATATGAATTTTTTCCACAGATGGAGGATAGGGGGTCTCATCATGAGCCAGTCTGCCATGATCATAAGAAAGGAGCGAAGTGGCATTCCCACTATGTCCACCACACTAGGGATATGATCCAATGGATGCATCAAGAAATAAAATCCTTGGAACATGAGGTCTCATCATGAGCCAGCCTGACCACTTTCGCTACTTCCCAGTGAATGGAAATGTGTTCATCTGGTTACCATGCTAGCACATTGGTCTCTACTGTGGATATCATAATGCACTTCCCCAATTATACATAGAGGACCATGGTTCCCAAGGGTTAGAAAGCAACTCTGTCGAGGCTATCGATGCCTACAAGCAACATAATCTCTGCTGATGGTATTGAAGTTTTATTTTAGATCAATAATTATTATAATGCCCTCTTCTTATGTTTTCATCTTTTCTCTGGAGAGATTATCTCCCTATCTTACTTTGAACCTTTATGCATGCGTTAATCTTTTAAAAATCAATCACCTCAGTTTTAAGTAGAATAACGACGGTAAAGTATTATTTCCTATGTATGTTGTCCTTTTTCTTTATTACATCACCTCACAAGCATCTTATCACTTATTAATAATTCTCGTTACACGCCTAGATTTCATCACTCCAATATCCTTTATGATCCTTTCATTAATATGCATACCTTGCCACTTTCATTATCCAATTCATCACCCTTGTACTTCACCGCCAACGTGTTATTCTTTGATTCATTCGGTCGTAGGTGACCTATTATTTCGAGATGGGGCGAGGACCTCCCATAGACTTAAGCGTGTGATGTCATATTCTCATTTGATTTTTTAGAACAATACGACATCCCATGATCACAGAGCATGTGGCATCCTTGATAACGGTATTTATTTTTATAAAGTATCACCTAATAAAGCCATTACAACCATTTGATGTTCCATGTCTTGGCTCTGCTCATTACTGTTCTTTCCCCACTACACTAATTGTTTGCAAAATTCAAGCATTATGGGAGGAAGAATAGTGCACAGAGAACAGTTAACATTGGTTATCTCCGACGAAACTAGGAAAATTTTAGCTCGTGCAAGATGGATAACATATTTTACAATATTCAAACCCCCCAATGAGGAAATCGCCATCGCATTTTTACAGAATTTACAGAATGGACAACCTATAGTAAGAGGGAAAAAAATCACGGTAACGGACGCTGTGATAGTAGAAGTGTCTGGATTACCGGCAGAAGAACTAGTATGGGTTGGCAGGCGATTAAAGTTGCATGACACTATCGAGGCTTTCAGGGATGAAGGACAAGAGCTAATCAAGAAAGGTAAAGGAATTCAGCCATATTCTCTTCGAGAGCCATGGGGAGAATTGGCATGAATTGTTCAGAATTATATTACTTGCGATGGGCATAAAGACGTGGTAAGGCCACGACAACTTAAGCTTTTAGCAATTTTAAAACAAAAATGCTCTGTTAATTTTCCTGCACTATTGAATTCATTATTTCATGACACTGCTGAGAGTTTGAGATGCTCCCAACACATAGAAACAGTAGTTAGCCATCATTGTCTGATCATGTTAATGGTCATCTATAACCTTGCCCAACAACAATCAACCTGGGATGGTCTAATATTAGCCCTCGAATGAGGTATAACCCTACCAGCACCTAACCCTGTTCCAAAAAGGAAGGGGACTGCCCTTTCAGGAACAATACCTCATAAACGTAGACGATCCACAAGGTTGAGGTCAAAACAGGGAACATCTGAAAATCCTCAAGGCAACTCTAGTCAACCCATAGAATTATCTAGCCCAGTAAGTGAACAGTACTTGCAGCTAGAAGTAAAAGAGCAAGATAACCCTGAATCAAAACCTGAGGAAGGAACATGGCATTCTGAAGAAGAACAAAGAAACGAATTGGGGAATTCCCCAACACCAAATATGAGCCCCCAAGGTGATCTGTTGCACGATTTCGAGATGGCCTAGGTCCTGGCTAACATGAACGCCTTCATGGAAGCTGAAGGACTACTCAGTCCTAACTTAGGAGAAACCCAATCTCCTGAGAATTCTGGTCATACCAGAATTCTATCTCCCTCAAAAGATGCAAGTAATGAAGCGGAAATAGATGCAAAGGCCACTCAGGAGTTAGAGAACCAATCTGGTGACATGCTCCCAGTGGAAAATAGCCAGGAAGGGTTAGACCCAGTAAACATAGGCCAAGAGGAAGAAGCAGAGACAAAGATTATTCGAGAAGCTAATGAACAATCAGGAGACACGGTCTTGTTGGAACAGAGCCAGGGTGAACAACCAAGCTCTTTACATACAGGAGCTATTAATGAGGCTATCAACAGACCAGTTACTCCTCCGAAAAGGTATAGAGCCAAATTGAAGAAGCTAAGAAAAGAACATCAAAAGCTTTGCAAAACAATCAAGAGACTCAGAAGAAAAATAAAAGAAATCACAATGAGAAAGGTTCCGAACAATACCTCGGAGATGGTAAATGCAGACATACAAATAGGATTATATGAAGAGAGGGCTACAGGAACTCAAACTAAGCCCATACCTATTCAAACAGTCATCGCTCAAGAGGAACAACATGGAATGGTAGTAGACGTTGCTAGTCAAACAGAGGATGTACCCTCTTACAGCATAGCTACTCAAACAAAGGATGTACCCTCTTACAGCATGGCTACTCAGACGGAGGTTTGGACCTCCCATAATAAAGGAATACAGATAGAAGACATCCCTTCTCATCGCGTAAGCACTCAGACGGGCTTACAAGCCAAAGACATCATGACACACAATGACCGCATTATACTGAATATTCAGGAAGAATTGGCACAAGCTCGGCTCGCAATAGAATGATTTGAACAAGAAACTATTTCTCAGCAGAAATATCAAGAGTTGCAGAAGCATCTTCGGGAAATGAATGCAACAGAAAGCGAGACTTTTGAAAGATGCAGAAAGGTAGAGGAAAGAATAAAGAAGATCAAGCTCAAACTAGACATGGTCATAGGTCAGACAGACACCATCTGCTCACTATGTACAGATGTCTTGGCATGAAGGTCTCCAGCCAATAATTATTCCTTGTTTTTGTTAGAACGATACTTGTTGTTGAAAAATAAAGTTGTGAGAGCTGGAAAACCAATTGAGTTCAGAATAATTGAAGAGTTTATAAATTGCTGCAAACAATGTGGTGTAAAGGTTCAAAGGCTTCTTTGTGAGTTTTACTTGCACAATTTTGTATTAGAAAACGAGGTAGAAAAGTACCTTAACCCTTTTGTGGGAGATGTTCAATTCCAGGCCTTTATCTCGTTTGTAGTAAACCAACTCAAATGGTTTAAAGCTCATAACGCTTTTCAAAGGCAGGAACATGAATTGGATCTTTGGGTAAGAAGTGAACCCACACACCCCTTACAAATGCTTGCCAAACATAAGAGTCTAATGACATGGGAAGGGGTGATTAAAATCTTAGGGCCTATTCATAAGGAGATTGTACTGGGAAGGAGTATCATAATTCCTCTCCATTCAAGAAAGCTCTCTGGCTGCATCCAAGCTCAGGTGGATGGTTTCCTCCAGTAGTGTATAGGATAGGGAGCCATTTAATTACAGAAATTTTAAAGCAGCTGCGGTCCGTTTCATCACCTATAGCAATCTCATTTTAAGAGAATGCCCTTATTGGTTAGGATGTTGGTTTTGTAGCCCCATCATTTGGTATCCTCCTGAAGGTTATCAGGCTATCTATGAATTTCCTGAAGGAAAGGAAGGGCCCGCCTTTGCACTCCTGGCTCAACATCATGGTTTTAGATCAATTTTTGATGCTCCTTCTCCAACCTACTCTTTAACTGCATTGCATAAGAATTACTTATTTTTCATGAGGACATGAAAAAGGGTAAACAAGGGAGTATGTTGAGTTGTGAAATGGGTATGTATTTACGCTTAATTTCATCACCTTTTTCATCTTTTCTTATCTTTTTCATATCTTTATTTGATAACATAGTGATGGATTATGATCAGAAATGGATGAATTACTCACAGCTAAGATTCAGCTATCATAATTAACTTTTACCCCTCTTTATGCAGAAAAGTGACGAAAGGAACAATTGTTGTTCCCTAGCGAGGGAACAACATAAACCAACAAATGAAGAATGGAATGTGGCGGTTGCAGACAGAGCGGAGGACGAATTGGGAGGATCAGTGTGAAATAGGAAAGGTCTCTAAAGATAGTGATCAATTTTGAATCCCTCGGGATTGGGAGATCCTTAGGGATCGCATTTATCTCTTACCTCTTTCTGACTATAAAAGCAAACGATTGTAGGAAGAAAGGGGATCAATCTTTGTTATTTCAAATTGTGATTTTAATTTACAAACTTATGTTGTCAAGAGAACATGATCATATTGTAATGTTACTTAAGTTCAATGATTAATATATAATTTGAGGTTGTTGTTCATTCGCCTTATCTAAAGTAGCTCAACAGCATTCGATGGCAGCTAAGGGCCCAACCTCTGGTGGATTAAACTTCATCCTTGTGTTATATATTTCTGATTCTTGCAAGTTTTATTTGTTTGATAATTTTCTTGTTTTCTGTGAGTTCATCTTATTCGATAAGTTACCACTTTCTTGTATTGAAGTAGTATGTTTCCTTTACATATTTTACAGCATTGTCATTTGATTCGATTTATGCTTATTCTAGATTTAATTATTTAGATAGCGAATCATGTTGATCTAATCAACTGTAAGAGTTTGGTTATTGTTATTGAACTCTTATATTAACATCACTTCTATTTGAATTGCTTTGTAGAGATTGAGTATGATTTAGATTGAATCAGCTAAGAAGAGATGAGTTATTGTTACTGTGCTCTCGGCTGATGCTATTGTTAATTGAATTTCTTGTGTGAGATTTGATTATGATTCCAGTAGAGGATTGAGTCTCAAAGTTTAGATGTCATATTTCCTTTAATGATTACAATTTGAGTTTATTAGATGCATCAGTTTAATCTTGTATCAAAAGTCTATACTTCCTTTTAAGAAACATTACTCGCTAGATTTATAGCATGCACATATTGTGTACACTCTTGGAATAAAAGGACTTACACGGGTTGATGATTAATTTTGGGTAATTAGGAGTTTTAAAAGACACCAATTATCAACCAACACTTACTACATGGTGCTTAAAGAATCCAAATACAATCCAATCATCCAGATAAACCTCCAGGAATTTGTGGATATATTCTTTGAATGTTGCAACAACTATGCGCGAAAAGATGGTTGGTGCATTCTTCAACCCAAATGGCATAATGCTGTATTCAAATCAGCCCCACTCAGTTGCGAAGGTGGTCTCGCTTCTGTCTTCTAGTGAGATTTTGATCTGGTGGTACCCTGAGAACCCATCAGTAAAAGAATATGCTTCTTGCCCGCCGACATTTTCCAACACTTCATCTATGAACGGAGTTGGGAATGGGTCATGCACACATGCGTCATTCAATTTCCTAAGGTCCACACATATTCTTATCTCTCCCTTCTGCTTCTTTTTCTGCACTACCATAGGGATTACCTAGTCATATTCTTCTACTGGCTTAATGATTCCAGCTGCAAGCATTTTGTCTAGTACTATGTAGACCTTTTCCTTGTACTTCAGATTCAAGCAGTAAGGCCTCTGCTTAACCAGCTTTGCGTTGGGTTTTAAGGTGATCTTCATCATCCCTAAATCACCAACAATCCACTTTAAGTCCGTGATCTTGGTCGAGAATAAGTCCTGGTACTCGCGGAGTCACTCAGAAACCTTATCCACTCTCACATCATCCTAGTAGTGGTCGAGCATTGCATACTTAGGTTCGGCCTCCGTACCAATGTTCACCTGCTTTGTCTTTACCAGTGCGGTTATGTCAGGGTCTTCAATTAATGGGCCTTGAACCTCGTGATAGCCTTCCATTTCTAGAATGTTAACTTTTCGTGGATCTTCGTCATCTTCTTCAATATTCACGTTGTAACACTCCAGCGCGCAACACAGCTGGGTCGCCCATTCAGGCTGAAGCACTTCCATTAGCTCCTGGGATATTTTAAAGATAGCTACTTTTACTGCTTATAGCGCATCATCAACATTATCCCACCAACGATGCTGAAACATGAATGTTAACAGGAATCCTTCGCGCAAGATATCCCATTCACTCATTCCATGACGAAGCTCTATCTCTATATACGAGTTCATGGGTATAATATCCACGGTACGACAAAACAGGTGCACCAATTCAGGTTGTGGCTCTTCCCCATAGACTTTTGTCCATTTGGTGAGGTGCACACGTGGATCATCCCATCTATCATACTTGTCTTTTAATCACATTTGAGGCTCCCCAAATCGCATGCACAACATCCTTCTACATTTGTGCCAATCCTTGAAGCCCCTTTGGTGCGTACCCCACCACCTTGTGGGCGTAGTGCACAATACCCATTTCAAAGCTTCGAAACGTTGCTGTTCCGAAACTTCTCTTTCAAATATGTTTAGGAAGTCATCCACCTCACTTAACCCATCATACGTAGGTAGCTCCCTTACCTCCATTGATACGAAGCACAGTGATCTCGTCATCATGTTACAGTTTAGCGTGGTTACCTTGTGTAACCGATTCTGCCATCGTTCTATCTCTTCGTCAGAATTCAATGTGCAGGAGCTTTCACACTCCCATGAGATTCATCCATCCGCGGTTAGATTCACCAAGTCTTGTTCTTGCATGGTTATCTTGTAGATGCAATCCAAATTTTCGTAGCTGTCGTAGTCACACACTGCCTCTGTGTAGCGCAATCCTTATGCAGGGTCAAAAGGTACAACTACACGTAGATACTTTTTTTAAAAAGTCATCATGCACTTCTTTAGATTGATCACCCCATTCATGTCAGTGGCCCAATCTATTCCTAATAGCACGGGGTAGGGATTGTTGTCATCAACAATCTCTATTACTTTGAAATCTGCTAGTGCGCTTGTTCCTTTGATATCCATTGTGATTCCCTGCAATCTCCCCATAGGTAGGATATTTTGTTGGTTTTCCAACCGCAGTAGGATAGGAGACCATTGCAGTTTATGCCTTCCCATGTGCTCCCATGTCTGCTTCGGTAGGACATTCGCGTCTGATCCTAGATCCAGAATCACTTCATCCATCTCATATTCTCCAATCTGTGCGGTCAATCTCATCTCCCTTCTCGTTCACGATGTGTGCTTTCCGAGCTTCCGGGCTATGCGCGGTTCTCTTGGTGTAGTCCCAATGCTTCTATTTATGAGTTCTTGTAGCCCCTTTACATCTTTGATGTCATGCAATAGCTTCATGCATGTTTCCAAGAACATTGTGAGCATCAATGGGTCCATTTCCGGCTCCGGTGTGTCATTACTCCCTGAAGTAGAGGCATCATCGAAGCTCTTCTTGGCTTCCATGAAGGTTTACTTAGTGCACTCCAAATCAAACTCTGGTTCCTTCGTTGGAGCCTTGCGAATCCAAGTACTTTCTTCAGGCTACTTGCCTTTGTCATCCCCTATCGTAATTCCACTTCGGAGCACAATATTCACATTACGGTCTTCCTCACGTGGCTCAGACCTCATCATTTGCAGGTTCTAAGTCGAGGGAGGTTGGAGTGCTCCTTTATCGTGCAACCTCACTATCAGGGTGTGGCAAACCTCTGTCTCATGATCAAACAATGTACAATACAAGCATTATGGCCGCGTTGGATTTGTAAAATCGTGGGCATAATGTCCTGGCCCTCCACAATTGTAACATATGAGCTATCTGCGACCTCTTCCTTGTTCTCCTCCACCTCAGCCTCGTCCGCGCCCTTGAAATCTGGTTCATGTCATCCCTACATTCTGGTCAAGGGCCTGCGTTTTGGTCTGAACTCTGTAGGTAGGAGTTTGATCCATCATTAGCTCAATACTTCTATAGGTGCACTCATCATGTCCCACTGATCTACAGAAATTACAGAACAACTATTGTGAATTCTGCATGTACTTTTGTAATAAATGGAAGTTATCTATAGCATGCTTTCCTCCTATCTGAAAAATCGTGCACCATAATGCAAGTGCTGCACTCGGTCCTGCTTATGCCTTCAGTCTCAATGGAATTGCTCCTCCTCCCGCGAGGTAATTCGCGAACACCGGGTAGTGGTCCTTGTCATTTCCGTGACCCTTGCACTTTATGCACCATACCTCATCACACACTTCTGGGTGAGTTGTCCTATCTTGTTTCAAACTCTGCATCTCAAGTAACAAGGTTTTCAACTGCGCGTGAATCTGCTGAACTCCTAGGTTGGGATCTTGTATCAGGGTCTTGTGCAATCTCATCACAGCCTCCAAGGCCTCAGCCTAAGCTGTTAGCCTTTGTTGTGATAACGCGTTCCGTAGATGTGATTTTAACGATGCTACAAACCATTTGTGGTGTTGTCCATCCGTCAACATCATGTTGGCTTTGCGAATTGTGCACTTCAGTCTCTGATCCAACTCCCAAGGGGTCTCACCTGGTAGCATTGTGATTTCCTTGAACCCAATGATCGACTGCGCTTCTGACTTTGGCTTGCTAAATTCTTTGTTTAGTGCAGTTTGAATATCTATGAACCCAGCATTCGGATTGTCATTGGAATGCTTAATGTACTAGGTCAGTGCATGATCCTGCAGAGCATTGACCAACATCTCTTTCTTTATATTGTCATCTATGATTCCTTTCTCTTCTCATACAGATTTTATCATGAACCAAAACTGGTCTAGATCTCCATTCCCTACTCCCTTGAACACTAGAAACTTTATCACGCTCGCCATATTGATTCACGGTGGTGGCAGAGGTGGTATGGGCGAAGATGGGGATGAAGACAGAGAAAATGGTGGTGGTGTGGGTGGGGGTGGTATACGCAGAATTCTCTACCTTATCAAAGTGATCGCACTTCTTGGTGAAACCTTCACAAGCTCTTCCTCGCCCCCTCGCGGAGGTGAAATCAAGGGGCTAGTTTCTAGTTCTGTACTACCTTCATTTCTGTATATTCTCCCACTTTGCGTAACCCCAAAAATTAATTTATTCGCATAACCTGTTTTTCACAGAGTATCATTTTAATCCAAGTGTTCAAATATTTAACGTACTTACCTCGTGGCCGTTTGAGGAAGCATCATTCCACCTCATTATAGCTGACTGAAGTATCTACCGCAAACTCAGTGATGAATCCTCCTATAATTTGATCGAGCCAGTGATCAACAGTGCGCGCGATCTTATCCTCTGATGCTTCCAATCTGCACATCAATTCTGGAGTCCACACAATAGGTCTATCAAGCTCACACCTTCCTTGGCTATCTTCTAGCTTCGTGATCCACTCCCATAGCTCAGTAGGGAAAGATGTGAAGAAAATTTCATGGATCTCTATGTATAAGTAGCAGTCTAACCACTCTTCCTTTGAATCTTCCTATCCAACCAATCTTCAATTCCTTTCTTTTTCGGATTCCAGTGATACAACATTAGACATCTCTATGCAGATCCTGGTCCTAGCAACGGAACCATTTGTTGGCTTGTTGGGGCCCGACCTAGGTTCAAAGTTAATTAGCCAAACAAATCCATGTACTACTGGCCCTTTCAGCAACAGTCCACGGAGCGTGGACTAAGGTCTCACTCGAAGTAGTATGGGGGGGTGCTGGAACTAGGTTTCCGTGCCCTTGAGATGTATGAGGGTTTGATTCGGTTAACTACTCGTCCCTACGCACAGGTTGCTTCACGTATTTCCCTAGCCTTTGCGCCCTGATGTACTTGCCTTCGCGCAGCCCCAGGGGCTGTGGGGCTTTCACGCTGCTAGAGCAGCGCTCTGAACTATTTCCCTAAGTCACACCTGAGATCTTAACTTTATTCCTATCCCAATTAGTTATCTTCGCGTAAATAGAAGCCTTGTGTTATATTTATTTATACAACACACAAATATAAGTTCGCATAGCAAATAAATAGTACACTTGCAATTTATACGCAATAATATATTAAGCAGGAAAAGATATACAAAAATATGGCAAAGTTCTCTTTATTAATTCTTCCAACGGTTATAGACTCGACCTACCCTACGTACTCAACTACGAACTACTAGGCCTCTGCGCACTCAGCTGCAGATCCTTCTCCTACTCTACGACCCAAAGACACACTTTACACTTCAACTCAATCTCTTAGACTCATCATGCTTCTTGTCTATTCCTTAGCTATATGCTATCTTCTACACTTAGAGCCTCGCTCTTTTTATATAATCCCATGGTCCGTGGACCATGGGTATGTCTATCAAGCCAACATTACATTACAAAAACAAGGACGGACAACCCTGTGACTCTATTACGACTTCGTGCTCCGTGCCCACAAATTGCGGAGCTTTTACAAAGGACTTGGTCAAAACTTGGGCTTTAAGCCCCAAAACATGCCTTGGGGGGATTCCATGCCCAACACTCACTGCAGATTAACTCCTTTAGATAAAGTTTCTAAAACCCTAGGTGTTGGATCAACAAAATCTAATTGGGATGGAACATATCTAAAGGGATCAGAAGCTCAAATATCTTCAAGTTGTAATGGTACAAAAGAAGTAGAAGAAGCTTCAAGTCTCCTTCTAAATGAGGCCTCTCTCACCAGTCTCTCAGGATCAGATAAATGAGATATAATTTGAGAGACAGAGTGAGATATGGTGTTTTATAAGGATCCATATTGGTTTAGTGGAGTCTCCAAGTGAATGATTTTTAACCTACAATTTATTTATTCACCTGAAGGAAAAAAAATTCAATCGTTGTCCCAGGGAAAATAGTTCAATTTTCATCCCCAGCAATGGTGCCAGTCTGATGTTGTCCTCTGAGATGACTCTAGGCCAGTTAGTCATTCTATAGCATCTAAAATATTTTGTTGGTTTTAAATTTTATGGATGACCAATGATATGAATTATTGAAAACATTTGCTTAAGCCTTAACAATTACTAAGCTAGATGAAAGGGTTGTTATTTGTCTGGCTATAGTTAAAATGCTTTAAAGTTAATGAATATAAGGATATTGATGAAGTATAGCTTGCTAACTATTTATACAAAATATTTGATTGGTTATAAGCAAAGAATTCATGAAAACAATGTTTCTTGTAGAAAAAAATATATTTAAATGAATGCAGATTTTTGTGACAATTAATTGATATTGGGGAGTTTATAATAATAAATAGTCTTACAAGCTAGTCCCTAGTTATTACTAATAACTTCATAGGGGATGTTGTAGCATTTTTTTGGTTTTGATAAGATAGAATAGATTAGTAAAAAAAAAATATAAAAAAAGAATATTTTGAAAAAATGTTAAGTTAGGATATGGACATAACAATATTGAATAAAATGTTTTTTCAAAGGAAATGTTAGGTTATTATGCCCTAAAAAATCAAGGCAAGAAGAAAAGGTTAGGTTAGAAAGAAAAGAAAATAAATAAACCCTAAAAGTGAGCAAGTCTAAATGCCACTACTATTTTTTCCGCAAAATAATGGTTGTGTGCAGCTTGTCATAAATGCCACAACCAATGACAGTGAAATAGTTTAATCTTGACTGCTTCATGTTTTAAATTTCATGTTATAATTAGAGAACAAAGATCTGGCCAAAATGTTTAATCTTGGCAGATCAGTAATTAGGTAGAGAATAATAAGGTTCTCATCAGTTTAATATGAGCCCTTGAAGGTTATAAGGTTAGAATTAGATAGTTTTCTTCTTTAAAAATAAAAAGAAAGGAAAAGGGTTTGCTAGCTTAAATGCACCCATTAAGTGAAGAAAAAATGATAGGATAAGCAAAGGGTAAGTAGAAGAAAGGTTGCAGAAGTATGATGATTGATTGGAAAAAATGTACATTTATCATGTTTTCCCATATGTTTCTATGTCCATGAGGCAATTACGTAAAACAAGTGAAGGTCTACAAGATCAATTAATTAACTTCCCTCATCCCCATTCATCCCTATATTTACTAATTCCCCCTTCCCACCTTCATACAGTTCATATTCATTCATTTTCCATAAAAACCCCTTTTCCTAAGGTTAAAACCATTTTTACGTAGGAAAAGTGAAAACCCCATGTTAAATCCCTTTTAACCGAAAAATCCACAAAAATATGTTTAGACTAAGTATTGATGTATATATGTACAAAGAAAATAATTCATGAAAAAGCATTATACTTAGTGTATTTCCCCTTTTCGCTCATGTTTCTTAACGCTAACTTATAGTATTAAACCCCTAAAAGTTACCTTTCCCGTATATTATTAACTTCCTTTATTAAATAACCCAAAACCATTAGTTTTATTATAAAACTATGTATTCAATAAAACATCACATATCGACAGATCACAATGGACCTGGACCCAACACAAATATATTTCATAATCCATTGCCATTTTGCATTCGCCCTTCATCGCATGTCTCCGCTGAAACATATACCCTCCGCCATTACAATCTCCGATATGTGATGGGAACCCAGACCCGATCACAGTATTTCCTATGATACATTTTCCACATTGCATCCAGCCCCTGTCACATTCCTTTGCGATGGGCCTTCCTTCGCTAAACTATGATTGCAATATGCAATGAACCCAGACCCGACGTCATTTATCTGCCCAAATTCATATTATTTCAAGTCTACCATACCGAGCTTTGCAAAGGATTTCTTTCTTAAAAGGTTTTTCTATGATTTAAATGAAGAGTCAACCTAAACCTATGTTTAACCATAAAACCCTTCTAATCTCAGTTTTAAACTCATAATAAAGACATACCACCATGATTAATCGTTCGGCCCCTCCACGCTACTCTTTCGCTCCACCACCATTCGTTCAAATGCATTCAAATCCAATGACCCTTAGCGATTTTGGGTTGGCTCTCTGTCCAAGTATTACTCGCCCGAAAAATTAGTATTCCACTGACCTCCCCTTGCTATGTGTCAGGCTTAGACTCTATCGGGCGACCCCTCCCAAAACTGCCCACGCGTCATGAGTGGTGTGATGAAAACCAAAACGACCTCCTGCATAACGACAAAATGGCCACTGTTCACTTTGTGCCATATTTCAAAAAGTAAACTGTTTTTCTGTTTAAACGTAAAAATCACTATTTTTCTTTGTTTCACCCATTTACATAGTGAAACCTCCATAAGCCTCTGCGACCAATAAAACAATTGTTTTATCTTCCGGTAGGCTCTGGACTCCTTCCAATATCCTTTAAAGCTCAATAAAGCCATTGACGACCTTCTCTGTCACCTATGTTTTTCTTAACAAATTCTATGTTTTGCAGGTAAAAACTTCTGTTCCAGGCTTACAAAGAAAAAATCCTGCATACAGTTGGAAGACAAAAATGAAGATCATATCAAATCACTTTACCCTATAACATAAAATCGAAAATAATTTACTGTTAAAAGACACAGTAAAAACCTGAAATGCACAGTAAAGGTAAAAAGGAACACAGTAAAGGTTACTCAGCACAGTCAAAGGATATTCACAGAGTTTAAAGAGTAGCAGATGAAAGATCAAATGAAGGAATCAACCAGCGTAAAGGATACAAACAATCAAGCAAATTAAAGGGAAAAAATATCAAACAACAAAGCCAACACAACCTGAATAAAAGAGACAACAAGAGGCAGTTCAATAGCTGCCCCTATCTTCTTGCATGAAGATCTTTCCTTTCCTAGAATAATTATTAATCAATTTTTAGGATATTTTCTTAGTTTCATTATTGTATAAATAACTCTCTTCTTGAGTTGTTAAAGGTTTCAATGTTCAAGGTTCATTGTTCATTGTTGGTTAAGTCATGACTGTTCATTCTACAACCTCATAAACCTTAAGCACTTCATACACCACCTGCTGTCATCGATTTCTGACCTCTTGTACAGGCTAGATATGCTTCCTTAGTCTTACCTAATAACCTTGATGCATTCCCAGCTGGATACTTAGAATACCTTCCCAAGTACAATGGAGAAACTGGTCCCTCAGCTGAGGACCATATTAAAGCTTTCCTATACTTTGCAGAAAACATGAATATTGAATAAGCAAACATTTATATGAGATTGTTTGTATAGTCACTTGAAGGAAATGTGAGGATTTTGTTTAGGAAGTTACCAACAGCTTCCATTAGAAATTGGGAAGAGCTTACAACCATATTTAAAAATCAATGGGGTGTGAAAAAGGATCCTCTTTACTTCCTCACAGAATTTGAATATCTTAAAAGGAACTTTGGTGAACAAGTATCGGATTGTATCAAAAGATTAAATAAACTCTATAACAAAATGCCTGCTGATTGTAAGCCCCATGTAGCAGCAGCTAAGTCTAGATTTGCTTTTGATGATGACTTTGTTGTTATGCGACGAGAGAGAACTTCAAGAACTCTTGAAGATATTCGAACAAACACTATAGAAGTAGAAGCAAATAGGGCAACCTCCACTTCTTTAAAACTTAAGGAAGAAAAGGCCCAAAGAAAACTCAAATATGTTCAAGAAGCCTCTAGTTCCTCTAAGACTAAATCATAAGACTCAAAAATAGATGAAATAACATCTCTTCTTAGAAACCTATCAAATAGGATTTCAAAGATTGAGACCCAACCTAGGACAATACAACAAACAGTTATTAGACCCCAAAACCAAAATCAAGGTCAGCATAAAAGAAATCCACCACTACAAATTCTTTAGAGACCTAGCAATGGTCAACAGGTTCCTACTCCTCTATTGATAGATGACCAACAACCTGATGATAATACTATGACAATTATTGAAGATATTAATAGTATGGATTCTTCTTCTAATCAAACAGTAATCATTCCTCTTTCACAACAAAATCGGGTTCAAGAAGATCAGGAAGCTTCACAGGTCTCTAAATATCACGCTTTCTCTGAATTTTTGATTGCAGAGTTAAACAAGAGGTATGATCTTAGGCCTAGGCCTGGTCTTGGGAGACCTCCAAAGGAAACTCCAATAATTGAACTACGTACCAAAACTTTTGAAGCTCAAACAACTCTTATTCAGCCCTTGATCAGTCAATTGATACTACCCAAACTGGTAAAAACATTTTGACTACATTTAATGTTGAAAAAGAATTAGAGAGGGTTAAGATCCTAATTCCACTATCAAAACTTTCTAAAAACCCTAGTTACAAAAGCTAAGTCATAAAATGGATACAAAATACCTCGGTTGATGCTGAAGGTGATGTCATAAGTCTGCAAGATGAAAAACCAACAGTAGTTTTTGCCCTAGTTCAAACAATATAGATGAGATATTGCCTCCTTTCTATGTAACTCTTAAAACAAATGATTCCAGGTTGTATAATTGTATGCTTGATTCAGGAGCATCACACAACCTTATGCCAAAATCTATCACGGACCATTTGAAACTTGACATAACTAGATCCTACCATGACCTGTACACCTTTGATTCTAAAAGGGTGCCCTGTTTGGGAATGATCAAGGATCTAGTGGTTATCATTGCCCAAATTCCAGTGCAAAGTGTAGTTCTTGATATTGTTGTCACAGATATCCATCCCAAATTTGGAATGCTCCTTTCTAGGTCTTTCTGTGCCAAATTAGGGGGAACCCTACAGATGGATATGTCATATGCTACTATTCCTGTTTATGGGGGAGAGCAATTAAGATTATATAGAGAGGTAATATTGGTACATACTATTTGTAAGTCTGACCAGCCAAGGAACCATCCAATTTATGAAATAGATCAAGACTTTGGTTGCTTTCAACTCACTTCAAACCAACATAAAACTCAAGTCAAAATTGAAGAAGTAGTTGAAAGTCCTGAACAAAACCAAACTGATATTTGGAAATTGTTCTTTGATGGCTCTTGCATGAAAGATGGGGCAGGAGCTGGAGTAGTTTTAATTTCACCTGAAAAAGAAAATATAACCCAATCATGTAAATTAGACTTCGAAGTTACTAATAATGTGGCTAAATATGAAGCTTTCCTTTTAGGATTGGAATTAGCCAAAAGCTTAAAAGTTCAAAACTTAAGTGTTTTTATTGATTTAGAACTTATTGTTAAGCAAGTAAGAAATGTTTGCCAGACCAAGCACCCTAGACTTAGGTCCTACCAAAATGAAGTATGGGATTCAGTTGAAAACTTCTTTGATGCTTTTAATTTGACTCATATTCCCAGAGATCATAATATTCATGCAGATACCTTAGCTGTCTCAGCTAGCTCTTTTAAAATTCCTGATCATACTGATGTAATCTGTCAGATACAAGTCAAATATAGGTGATCTATCCCAGATAATCTGAAACATTGGCAAATATTCGAAGTTAATGAACATTTGAAATCATTTCTGCAGGTAATAGATGATTTTTCATTTCTACAAATCGATGAAGATAGAACTAAAATAAATGAAAATGCAGATGGAAATGATACTTCAGATTTTAAAACGCAAATTGCTAATCATGACATTATTCAATTATCTAATAATTTTATTCCAAAAGGACTCATTCCTTTAGAAAATTTGTTTGATCAAAATTATGTTCTTCGAAACCCTCAGTCAATTTCTTCAAAAGATGACATAGAAGAGATTAACATTGGAACTGATGAAGATATCAAGAACATCAAAATATGTGCATCTCTAGACCCTGAGATCAAAGCTCAATATCTTAAGTTACTGCAAATTATAAGGATGTTTTTGCTTGGACTTATGTTCATCTAAAGACCTATGATACTTCATTAATACAACATAAGATTCCTTTGAAGCCAGAAGCAAAACCTTATCAACAGAAACTTAGAAGAATAAATCTAGCCCTTCTACCAACTGTAGAAAGGGACATTAAGAAAATGCTAGATGCTCAAATCATCCTTCCTCTTAGATATTCTAATTGGGTTGCAGATATAGTTCCTGTTAGAGAGAAAAATGGAGAAATAAGACTCTGTGTGGATTTTATAAATTTGAACAAGGCATCATTAAAAGATAATTATCCTTTGCCCAAAATGGATCAGTTACTTCAAATGGTTTCAAGAGAACAAATACTTTCTATTCTTGATGGTTTTTCAGGTTACAATCAGGTGAATGTTGATACAATAGACAGAGAGAAGACAACCTTTACTACACCCTGGGGTACAATCATGTACACTAAGATTCCATTTGGCTTAACCAATGCTGGAGCAAAATTTCATAGAGCTATGGACATAGCTTTTATGGGCCAAGTAAATAAATTTGTGGTTATTTATCTTGATGACATAACTGTTTTTTCTAAATCTGATCAGAAACATCTAAAGCACTTGATGAAGGTTTTTGACAAGTGTAGAAAATTTGGAATATAATTGAACCCTAAGAAGTCCTTGTTTGTTGTCAAAGAAGGAAAACTGTTGGGCCATATAATTTCAAAGAAGGGAGTAGTAATTAACCCCAAACAAGTATCTGCCATTGAAACATTGACCTTACCTAGAAACAAGAAGGAGATTCAAGCTTTTCTAGGCAAGAATAATTTTCTAAGGAGATTTATTCCAAATTATGCAGAGATTGTAAAAGATATAATTGACATGCTCCGAAAGGACCATGAAGTCAAATGGATGCCTCTTCTAGGCATGCATTTGAACAAATAAAAAGGGCTATCTCTGAAGCTCCCACCTTATCCAACCTTGATTATACTAATCCATTTAGTATTTTCTCTTTTGCCTCTGAAACAACCCTTGTTGTCATTCTATTACAGAATGAATATTCCCATGACCAACCCATAGCATTTTTCAGTAAGGTTATGAAAGATGTTGAGCTTAAGTATGAAATCATTGAGAAGCAAGCCTATGCCCTTATTCAAGCCCTGAATTCATTCAGAATGTATGTCTTACATTCACCTATTACTGCTTATGTCCCTAATAGTGCTGTGAAAATTATCCTAACCCAACCAGAAACTGATGGGAAAATAGGTAGATGGATCACTCAAATTCTGGAGTTTGATCTAACTATCAAGACTACCAAGCTAGTAAAAGGTCAAGGATTAGCCAAGATTCTAGCTAAATCCAACTGCAAAGTACGTGGAATCAATTCTGTTTTAGAAATACAAGGGAAGGATACACAAGAACCTTCTGTCCTTGCAGAAGGGGAGAATCCACAAGAACCTTCCCTTCACCCTAAAGAAATGAACCCAAAAGAACCTTTTCCTTCAGAGCAGATCAATACTATACACATTGATGAAAAATTCTTATTGTCAAACTGGTATCAAGATATTGTAAATTTCTTGATCCATTTTCAGTGTCCAACATCATCCTCCAAAACCCATTGTAAAACCCTTAAGTTAAAATTAGTCAAGTACTGCATTATAAATGCAAATATATACTGGAAAGATCCACTAAATATTTTGTTATTATGTTTAACAGAATCAAGAACTAAAGGAATCATTGATCAGTTTCATACAGGATTTTGTGGGGGACATTATGCTTGGAGAGCAACAACATACAAGATTATGAGGGGAGGATTTTATTGGCCGACATTGTTCTTACAAGTAGGGGAAAAGGTCAGAGGTTGTGTTCCTTGTCAAATGTTTGCTGGTAAACAAAAATTAGTAGCTCTTCCACTCGTTCCATCAATAGTTTCAACACCTTTTTCTCAATGGGGATTAGATTTTTTTGGAGAGATTCACACCACTTCAGGTAATCAACATAGATGGATCCTCACTACAACAGACTACCTTACTAAATGGGTGGAAGCAATTCCAGTCATAAATGCTACTGATTGAGTAGTAATTAAGTTTATTGAGGAGAATATCTTATCTAGATTTGGTTGCTTAACTCAAATTGTCACTGATAGTGTAGCAGATTTTTCCAGTGTTAAAATGATTGAATTTTTCCAGAAATATCAGATTTTGTTACATCATTCAACTCCATACTACCCTCAAGGTAATGGCCTTGCAGAGTCATCAAACAAAAGTCTGGTAAAGGTAATAAAAAGGACTCTAGCTGATCATAAGAAGAGCTGGGATTCACATTTGATTTATGTAGTATGGGCAAACAAAATTACTCCAAAGAGATCAACTGGAAAATCTCCATTTCAATTAGTCTATGGGAAAGATGCAATATTCCCTACCAATTTGGCCTTCCCTGTTTTAAAATTCCTGCAAGATTCAACAAATGAACCTGATGATTTTTCAAGAAGAATAAATTAGATTATTGAACTCAATTAAAACAGAGATGAAGTTCAACACAAATTGAAGAAATATCAAAATAAGATGAAGGCCCTATTTGATAGAAGAGCCAGGGAAGGAGACTTTAAGGAAGGTGATCTAGTTCTAAGAAGCGATGATAGGAGAGAAGAGAAAGGAAAGCATGGAAAATTTGACAATCTATGGTTTGGACCTTTAGCAATTACTAAAGTGAAGGGTAACAACATGTTTTTGCTGCAGAATCTTGAGGGGCTATATTCCACTTATCCTGTAAATGGAAGGTTTCTCAAACATTACATTCAATACTAAGAAGTTGAAACAATTTTCATTGTAAATACTCTGGTTTTCTTTTACTTTTCAAGATGTCAGTGTGATGTTTTTACAAAAACGACTCCATAGCCCGAGGAGAAGGCACATGGATCTGCAGGTTCTCTGCATTCTACAGGAGAAAGAAGTCCCCAAATGGAGCCAATGTTGTAGCATTTTTTGGTTTTGATAAGATAGAATAGATTAGTAAAAAAAAATATAAAAAATGAATATTTTGAAAAAATGTTAAGTTAGGATATGGACATAACAATATTGAATAAAATGGTTTTTCAAATAAAATGTTAGGTTAGATGCCCTAAAAAACCAAGGCAAAAAGAAAATGTTACTTTAGAAAGAAAAAAAACAAATAAACTCTGAAAGTGAGCAAGTCTAAATGCCACTACTATTTTTTCCACAAAATAATGGTTGTGTGCAGCTTGTCATAAATGCCACAACCAATGACATCCAAATAGTTTAATCTTGACTACTTTGTGTTTTAAATTTGATGTTATAATTAGAGAATAAAGATCTGGCCAAACTGTTTAATCTTGGCAGATCAATAGTTAGGTAGAGAATAATAAGTGCTCATCAGTTTAATCTGAGCCCTTGGAGGTTATAAGGTTAAAATTAAATAGTTTGCTTCTTTAAAAATAAAAAGAAAGGAAAAGGGTTTACTAGCTTAAATGCACCCATTAAGTGAAGAAAAAATGATAGGATAAGCAAAGGGTAAGTAGAAGAAAGGTTGCAGAAGTATGATGATTGATTGGACAAAATGTACATTTATCATGTTTTCCCATATGTTTCTATGTCCATGAGGCAATTACACAAAACAAGTGAAGGTCTACAAGATCAATTAATTAACTTCCCTCATCCCCATTCATCCCTATATTTACTAATTTCACCTTCCCACATTCATACAGTTCATATTCATTCATTTTCCATAAAAACCTACTTTTCCTAAGGTTAAAAACCTTTTTACCTAGGAAAAGTGAAAACCCCATGTTAAATCCACTTTTACCCAAAAACCCACAAAAAGATGTTTAGCCTAAGTATTGGTGTATATATGTGAAATACAAATAATTCATGAAAAAGCATTATACTTAGTGTATTTCCCCTTTCTACTCATGTTTCATATTAATGCTAACTTATAGTATTAAACCCCTAAAAGTTCCCTTCCTCGTATATTATTAACTTCCTTTATTAAATAACCCAAAACCATTAGTTTTATTATAAAACTATGTATTCAATAAAACATCACATATCGGTGGATCGCAAGCTTTTCAACATGAATGCACTCTCCTCTACATTGTGATATTTGATGCACGATGGACCCGGACCCGACACAAATATATTTCATAATCCATTGCCATTTCGTATCTGCCCTTCATCACAAGTCTCGGATGAAACATATACCCTCCCCCATTGCGATCTATGATATGCGATGGGAACTTGGACCTGATCGTAGTATTATCTATGATATATTTTCCACATCACGTTCGGCCCCTATCACATTCCTTTGCGATGAGCCTTCCTTCGCTAAACTGCGATTGCGATATGCGAAACCTGGACCCAACGTCATTTATCCACCCAAATTCATATTATTTCAAGTCCGCCATACTGTGTTTTGCAAAGGATTTCTTTGTTAAAAGGTTTTTCTATGATTTAAACAAAGAGTCAACCTAAACCTCTGTTTAACCATAAAACCTTGCTAATCTCAATTTTTAACTCATAATAAATCCATACCGCCATGATTAATAATCGGGCCCCTCCACGTTGCTCTTTTGCTCCACCGTCATCCATTCAAATGCATTCAAATCCAATGATCCTCAGTGATTTTGAGTTGGCTCTATGTCCAAATATTACCCGCTCGAAAATGCAGTATTCCACTAACCTCCCCTTGCTACATGTCAGGCTCAGACTATATCGGGTGACCCCTCACAAAACCGCCCGCACCTCATAAGCGGTGCAATGAAAACCAAAACCACCTCCCACATAATGACAAAATGGCCACTGTTCACTTTGCGCCATATTTCAAAAAGTAAATTGTTTTTCTGTTTAAATGTAAAAATAACCATTTTGCTTTGCTTCGCTCGTTTACACAGTGAAACATCCATAAGCCTTTGTGACCAATAAAACCATTGTTTTACCTTTTGATATGCTCTGGACTCCTTCCAATATCCTTTAAAGCTCAATAAAGCCATTAACGACCTTCTCTATCACCTATGTTTTCATTAACAATTTCTATGTTTTGCAGGTAAAAACTTATGTTTTAGGCTTGCAAAGAAAAAAATCTTGCATACAGTTGGAAGAAAAAAATGAAGATCATATCAAATCACTTTACCCTATAACATTAAATCTAAAATGATTTACTGTTGAAAAACACATTCAAAACTTGAAATGAACAGTAAAGGTAAAAAGAACACAGTAAAGGTTACTTAGCAGGGTCAAAGGATATTCATAGAGTTTAAAAAGTATCAGATGAAAGATCAAATGAAGGAATCAACCAGCGTAAAGGATACAAACAATCAAGTAGCTTAAAGGGAAAAAATATCAAACAACAAAGCTAGCACAACCTGAATAAAAGGGACAACAAGAAGCAGTTCAATAGCTGCCCCTATCTTCTTGCATGAAGATCTTTCCTTTGCTAGAATAAATCTTAATCAATTTTTAGGGTATTTTCTTAGTTTCAATATTGTATAAATAGTTCTCTTCTTGAGTTGTTAAAGGGTTCAATGTTCAAGGTTCATTTTTCATTGCTGGTTAAGTCGTGATTGTTCATTCTACTTTGAACCTAGTTGCACCTTTGAAGGAAGCTTTTCTAGACACTTGATGTACTTAGTCTTTCTGGAACCTTAATAAAAAGCAGAGGATTCTGAATTTGGTTTTACACAGTTGGTGTTATCTTGTAAGTTTTTCTAGTTATCAATCATTATGTTTTTCTTCATATGCTTATTACTTATAGAGATATCTAGGTAGGAATAATTGTGTCTCAATTTATTCCTATAAACTCCTGAAGTGATCATCTATTAAGAGAATGGATTAATGAACTATATGTTTAGCTAATCCCCTCTAATCAATAAATCATCAGTATCTTTTATAAGCCTAAGTATACTACCTTGAATCTTTGGAACGTAGTTTAGAAGGTTTTCATACTTATAATTGTTCTGTTTTACAGTCTGGAAACTGTGATAATCATATTATTTTTTGTCTTCTTCTCACCACTATTTGATCTATATCACTGTGTAAAGCTTTATAGGAGCCCCTTGCTAAGAAATGAATATTATCCAAAGGATTAAGTATTTCAATTCTAAATATGTCTTCATTCATTGGTCTTAAGAAACTAAAACCAAAAACCCCAAACAATTATTTTAGATGCTCTGGCATTGGTAGCTAACCTACTACTATCTCAGAGGTACAATAGGGGATTTAAGAATAACTGATACTCAGAATGATCTTACCCAGATCTCTACATAAATACTTAAGTATATGAAGCAATACATAATGAAATAAGTACATATCAAAACTTACAAGAAGACAAAACTATAGAAGGGAAATCCAGAATCCTTTCATTAACTTTGCAAATCTCCAGTTCAATTACAATTATATTCTCAAATCTCATGAAAGGGTTCAACACTTAATAACTCGAAGGATGAGTTATTTATACAAAAAGTTGTACTAGATATTTTCAATAAAAAATTACAAAAATAGTACAAAATATAGGAATTTCAAAACTGTTAAGTGTTGGCACTATCCTTTAAGCATCTATTAATTATGTGGTCCCCAAAACGTGCTTCCCAGCTATCCTTTAGTTGTTGATGAAAGTTACTCAATAGCTTCACACAATTGATCCCATCGGTCTTCACTTGGTATGGCAAGATTTACCAATTTTTTGTAAACTTCATCAACCTCGGTGTATTTCTCAAAAGTGGGCTTATTTATAAAAAGATGTTTAATTTCATGCTTAATGATCAAATCAAAATCTAAAACTTCTAATGCTTGTTTCCCTATAATATTCCCCTTCATTCTGGCAAAGTTTGATTTATCTGTGGATATGATATAAAGATTCTGGTTAGTATTATTCCAGACTCGTCAACCTGTCATTTGGGGCCACTAATCCTGGAAATCCTCTCTGATTTAGTAAATTAAATTTAAAATGAAACCTCTGGATTGAAGTCTTCAAGGTTTGAAACTTAGTCTCTAACTCAGTCATCAAGTTCTTTTTCTACAACGCCTTCATGATTTCCAAGATGGTTTATGTTCTATCCATAATTTGAATCAGTTCCAACTCGGCCCTTGTTTTTGAGTTAATAACTCTAATCATGTCTGTAGCTTCACTTGGTTTATCTTTGAGAAGCTGCTTCACATCATCAATTGCTACCTAACATCCGCTTATGAGTTCCTCCTGCTAAAAAATGATCTGAATGGAAGGCCTACTTTAGTTATGGCCTGACTGATATCTGCCCATATGCTTTCCTTGGCTTGGGCCAAGGTCTGAGTCATCAATGATTGACTCTACAAATATTCAATTATTCTGTTGAACCTATGTGTTTTTTGCATTTCCTCAACACACAAACTATCATTCTTTTTTTTGTGAGCTTCCAGATTCTGAAATTTCTTATGAAGCCTTTCATTCTCTTGCTTCTGGTGAGTGAGCTCCTATGAGAGTTTGCTCAAATCCTTTGTTGTCAATGTAGATTCCCCTGTTGTTTTGGAAACTATAATAGGGATCGTTGGGATAGGACCTATAGATAATTGAGTAAATTTCTCTTTTTCCTTGAGTAATTTCTCAATATGCTCCACCATAGTTTTAATTTGTACATTCTTCTCAGTTATCAGTTTGAGCATTTCTTCTTTGTGTTGTTCATTATCTACTATCTCCTTCGTTTGAGGTTCATCTGTAAAAGGAAGTTTCAACTATTTTCTCAGTAATGCATTATGCAATATATGTGTTCTTATTTCTGATAATATCTTTAGCAGCTTTGACATAAGTAGGGCCATATCCAATTTTAATTACTAAGTCCTCCAATGAATTAACCCTATTTTCCTTAGCTAAAGATGATATTTCCTCAATCTTCAACTATGACTGCACATTTGGCAGAGTAGTTTTAAGATTTGACAATTCCATAGTAGCATTGGTCCTGGTTGAGAACACCATCTCACCAGACTACCTATGCATGTCCATTTGATCAATTGGATGGATCTCATTAGCATCAAATGTAAATACAATTTTCTTATAATCAAAATAACCTTTAGGAAAAGGTATTTGAGCCTGCAGAAAGCCCATCTACATTCTTCCCTTCTCACTGTCAAATGCTATCAACAACCTGTGTTGTGATGTGGATGTCTTCTTCCAAAACTATGCATAAACATTATCTTTTAAAGCTTCATTCTTCTGCTTGATTTCGAGGAAGTTAGTGAAGACATTTGACTCTTTTGCTTCATTTTCTCCTGCAGATTGAGTAATTTCTAGCAAATTCTATGAAGTATAAGAAGGAGTAGTAATTATAGGTTCCTCTATCCCTATGGAAACCTGTGAATCATTCAAATTGATGATAATAGGCTCCTTTTGACCCTGAAGTAATAGTAGTTGTAGTACCCTTTGATTCAGTCCTTGATTTATTCTAATAATTAATGAATTCCTTTTCTCCAATTGTTGATGATGATGGTCCTTCCCTAGGCCTCTTGTCATGCTTAGTTGAGAGGTAGGAGTCTAAAGAGTAGAAGGAGCTAAAACCTGCTCTTTTGCTTCTTGAAGACTATTCTCTTCCCATTGTTCCTAATTTATGAACTTCTTGTTATCACCAAAGAATTGATCATCTAGCCTAACTTACTAGACGGATCAAAGTACACCATGTAAAGCCAATTTTACCATAGTAAAATTGCTTTCACTGTGACAAATTACTTAATAAACCACCTTTGCTAAGTAAGTTATAGTTAAACCCTTGAAGAATAACTAAATAAATCATTATTTATTTGATTTTCTTCTAGGAATAATTAATTAAACCATTGTTCAATTATTATTCCTTTTCATATTTGACCCAATCATGAAAAATAAATAGATAAATCATTAATTGTCTTATTTTTATCTAAGAATGACTAATTAATTGTTAATTAATTATTATTCTTTGTCAAATTTGACTAAATCCCTTAGGAATAATTAAATAAATCCTTATTTATTTATTATTCCTTAACTAATTCCTTGATATAATAAATAAATCATTTATTTATTTATTATTTCTAAATAAAAGTTTAAATACTTTTTCCCTCCTAACCAAATATAATAAAATAATACAAGTGTTTATTCCAAGAATGGGATCAACAATATTGTATTATTGCTCATTATTTGAAGATAACTAAATATTTTTCTATAAATAGAAGGGTTTTCCATTCATTATCCACTTTTGATTATTTTCATTGTTGCACTCACTATATTAACTCTGATTATTTTCATTGTTGCACACCATGTTTTTGTTGGGTTTATACATTATAGAGGAGAGAGACTATACACAAGCTGAAGACATTTGAGGATAGCCAAGAACCCATCCCATAGAGGGGGACTGGTAACATTTATTTGTTCCCTTCACAAGTGTTATAATAAAACTATTCTTTGTATATTTGGTTTCCATTGGATGATTGGAGTTGTTACTCTTTCTTTTGCTATTTAACTATGATTTTTGCATAGATTAGAATTTTGGCAGGTTTTGGTTTTATCATTTGCTTTAGATCTACAATGTTTAGTCGCCATTTATATTGTTGAGATTGTTTGTCATCCACAATCTTAAGTGGGTTATTTTCGTACATCTTTGAGAAGAAAACACTACAACAAAATTGGCGACTCTGCTGGGTTTTATACTTCAGATCCAGAAACCTGGGTGACCTTTAGTTTTTAGCTTATGGTTTCTTATTTTTTTCAATTTTCTTAATGTTTCCTAGTTTTTTAACCCTCGGTCTCTTAAGTTCCTGACTTCCGCAAGCTTTATGGTCATTTTTGCGGGTCACAGGAACCAGTCGCAACAAAGGCCACATTTTTCCGAGATTTCTCGACCGGGATCCATGAAGAAAAAATCCAATTTTTGGCCCAAAAAGTGTGATATGGAGGCCAGAGAAAACTTATCAGCCCAAAAAGTGTGATCCCTACTAGAAAACAGGCTAGTAACTGTGATTTCTGGGTTTTAGGGTTTTTCTCAGATCTGTTTCTGGGTTTTGCAGAGAGTTGTCTGTTGGATTGTCTGACCTCCGTCTCATCCTGCTTAGGCTTTGATCTACTTTGATTTACTCATCGAAGTCGAATTTAGCCCCCCTAGGGCTTCTAGTACGCTTCCACCTTTATAGGAGGAGTTTAGTTGAGTGAGAAGTCTGAGTTTTTGCAGCGCTTTCAGCCAGATTTTCTAGATTTGTACCCTTTTGTTTCAGATCTATAAAGGTAGTTTTTCACCATCCATAGTTTCACTTTTGAACTTGTTTGGTCATTAGCTTTAGGGTCCCATCGGTTGCCCTAGGTTTTTCACCCATCTCCCTATCTTTTTGCAACAATTTTCCCCTCCAGTTCCTTGTTGTTGTTGCACCACTTTCTAGCAGCTTAGTGTCACTTGATCCCAGTCACATCGACATCTAGATCTCTTAACCACTTTAGTGTATTTTTTGTCGATTTAGCCACGAACCAACACTGTGTTTGTAAACCCAGTTTGGGTGGGGTTTAGTTAATTGTTTTTCTGTTCATTTTCTGTTGTTAATTTCAGTTTATTTTCAAAAAGATTTCTTCTTTTTTACAAACACGATCTGGGCTTAATCAATAAATACACTCGGATGCACAAGCACACCGCAAGTGAATGACACTTGGTTTACACTTCCAAGCCATGACTTAACATAATATATTTATCTCCCCTCATCGACACAAAGGCATATTGTTGATCTCCCTTCACCATTTCTGTGTCACATATGTCTTACCACCATTGCGCCACCAAGGCATTTGTCGCAGAGACTATTAGGCATTCACCCCCAGTTTCTACATGGGCGTATTACCCGTCCCCGTCGGGTTCGAGTTCACAAACCTCCAAGTCCCCATACTGACTCTTCTACTGGTTCATCTGATTCCTCATCTAAGTATGAGCCTCCTTCACCGCGTATCATCACCATGCCTAGACCCACAGCTGGTGCAGAAACCCAACCTGGTGTTGGTTATGGGTCTATCCCAGTGGTCACATCAAGCGGAACAGTCTCATGAATCATTCCGGAAGCCTCCATGCTCCCCTTTATGGTTGGGTTATGTCTACCCGATTTTAACCAGATGATAAACTACCCCATACACCACGATGCTGGTTGGCCTTCTATGATGACTAAGCTTCCCTCAGACATCCCAAATTTTGAGGGTAATGCTGGAGAGGATCCTACCAACCATGTTCAATCCTTCCACATGTGGTGTTCGTCCAACTCCATAATCGATGACTCAATTCGTCTTCGGCTATTCCAATATAGGCTCACTGGAGACACTACAAAATTGTATGTAGACTAGCCCACTACATCTCATTCTGTTTCTGCGATACTTGCTAAAGAGTTCCTTTTATATTTCCAATTACCTCCATGGTACGAAACTGGTACGGAGCTATTGACCTCATTCCATCAATCCTCTGCTACACACCTTTTCGACCATGTTCAAGAGTGGCATTGAAGGAGGAGCACATGTCATGCTCCGCCTTTCGAAGATCGTGCCTATCTAGATTGGTTTCTTAGGAGCCTTTTATCTCCCATTGGAAAAGATTTCATGTCCCATTTTCCTTAGACCAAGGAAGAAGCTCTCCAAACCACTCTGAGATATGATCTGATTTATGCGCAATCTAGTTATGTCTATACCGTCATTCCAGACCTCCCTCGTCCTGGAAGTGCCAATGCACCGGGGGCATCTCATGTCACCAATGGTGTCGTTGGAACCCTTTCATGCCCTTCTCCATATACTCAGCAAAGTTATGGCTATCCGCAGGAGGCACTAGTTCCTATAAAACGTGCACCCCTCCTCCTAGCAACATGGTTTCAGGACCCCAACTTTTCCACCAAATTGTTGCTCCTCCTTATGAGTAACCGAGTGCTCCAACCCCTCAAGCATTAGATCCGCAGCCTCCCATGCATCCTCAGCCCCAGCAACCACCGCCTCCTCAGGGTCACATCTTTGCATAGCAGAGTGTGACCAATACCCAAAATTCCAAGAAAAAAAATATGGGGAAAGGTAATAAGGGTAACCAGGGTAATCAAGGTAACTAGCCTAGTGAACCCCAAGGGAACCAACCTAACACCCACAACCAGCAGCAGGGAAGCTAGCCCAAGTAGAACAAGGATATTCGTACAATTAGGCCTTGTGCATGTTGTGGTGTACATGACCATTATACACATGAGTATTCGCTCTTACCCCATATGCGCCAAATGTGGGAAGCTCAAGCAACTTCTAGAGGTCAATAATTTCCTCAAAATCCTATGCCACATCAACCGGCAGTGCTCACAAGTCCTTTCCCTCAGCAAGGATTTGTTGTTGCTCAACCTTAGTCAGGTCAAGCAACCCATCCCTCTAAACCTTCTGTTCTTGGTGACTACCAGATCCTTATGATGAAATCTGGTGAGGTTAATCCCTCCAATATCAACCTAAAAACTTGGTCGCGTCAATATGACAAGCCATCGACTTCATCAGCCACTGAATCCAAAAATAAAGCATTTGTTGAGCCTCTTATGACATCAAATGGTCCGTTACAGATTCATCAACCTAAATTTGAGGCCATTCCCAAGATCCCAAAGGGACCATTACGTTGTAAAGTGGCTTTCAACCGAGCTGCCCATACATATAATATAGTAGACGACTTGGCACAATCACCAAATAATTTTGAGATTTTCATAATCATATAAGCAATAAGCAAAATAATTAACATCATATCCAAAAATGGTACATTTCTTTGATTTTCCCTCAAGATTTGTTCTAATTTCTTTATTAATGTGGACAAAGGCTTCACAACCAAAAGGTTTTAAAAATTAGTAGTTTACTATTTTACCTGTCCATGCCTCCTCTCGAACACCAACATCCAAGGAACTTGAAGGCCCTCTATTTATTAGACAAACATCAGTATCTACAACATGTGCCCAAAATTGTAAAGGCCATCCTGCATTGAATCTCATGCACCTTGCACGTTCCATGATTGTCTTGTCAATCCTTTCTGACACACCATTTTCCTATGGTGTTCCTGGAACTGTCTTCTGTCTACGAATTTCATGCTCTGAAAAGTAGTTATCAAACTTTTTGCTACAATATTCACCTCCATTGTCTGATGTTAGACACTTCAACTTATTTCCTATTTCATTCTCAACCAAAGCTTTCCATTTCTTGAAAGTATCAAATACATCAGATTTATTTCAAATACAATAAATCCAGGTTTTCCTAGTTGCATCATCAATAAAAGTAACATAATAATGAGAGCCACCAAGAGATGATACCTGATCAAGTCCCCATACATTTATATGCACAAGCTCCAATTTTTCACTCGTTGTTTCCTTCCCAACTCGAAGGAATCTGACTCTCTTATGTTTTCCATAAACACAATTCTCACAAAAATCCAAATCAACATGCTTCAAACCTGGAAATAAATTTCCTAACTAAAGAATCTGCATCCCCTTATTACTCATGTTCCCGAGACTATTATGCCACAATGTTGTATCTAGTCTTGTCAAGGTTAAATAATTAACAGAATTATAAATACCATTGCATAAATATAATGTACCAATATTTTCTCCTTTTTCTATTACCAGGGCTCCTTTAGTGACCTTCCAGGTTTTATTTGTAAACGTAGTTACACAAACTTCACCTCCCAACTGCCCTGTTGAAATTAGATTTTTATTCATATTTGGATCATGTCTTACCTCGTTCAATGTCCATTGGTTTCCATTTTTCCAATTTATGAAAACTTTACCCACTCCAATGATTTTACAAGGTTTATCATCACCCAAACGTACATGTCCAAAATATCCTTGAAACTAATCATGAAATTTTTTCCTATCGGGTGTGGCATGCAATGAAGCCCGTGAATCTACCACCCAGTAATCAATAATATTTTCTAATAAAAGAATTAAATAATCTTGCAACACATCACGTGTCACATTCTCTTCAATATTTTTTTCTTGTTGTGCGTCTCCTTCTTTTCCCTTCTGAGACTTACAATCTTTCTTCAAGTGTCCTTTCTTCCCACACTTCTATCACACTATCCCCGATCTGGAATTAGATATTCCTTTCTTTGACATACTATGATATCATGTACTCTTTCCTCTTTCCATTTCTCTTCCCCTAGTCTCTACATTATAATCGTTACCTGATGTTTCACCAAATATTTTTTGTCACATTTATGCGCTAAGGATTTCACTGAAAACATCATCAAACTTTAAAGTACTATATCCAAAGACAAATTTATTAATGGCCATAACTAAACCATTCCAACTTTTTTGCAATGAGCACCTAAATAACAAAGCCCTAACTTCATCATCAAAATTTACTTCTACAGAACTTAATTGACTGGTAACCGTATTAAATTCATTTAAATGATCGACAACAGATCCACCTTTTGACATCTTCATATTAAATAAACTCTTCATAAGAAATACCTTATATGAGGCTGAGGGTTTTTCATATAGTTTGGTCAATGCCAACATTAAACCCTTCGTTATCATTTCCTTTGAAATATTAAAGGCTACCGATGCCACTAGGCACAACCGTATTTTTCCAAGTTCCTTTCTGTCGATAATATATGATTATGTTTATATCATACTCGTGATTTTTTTTTTTCTTCTTAATGGTAGGTACAGATCTTTCTGATATAAATAATCTTCTACGTACATCTTCCACAGTAGGTAGTTTTGGCCATTAAATTTTGTTGACCCTAAAACTACCATCTCCCTCCAATACTCCTACTTGGACCAAGAACCCTTCTCTTGTGCGCATTTATTAGCCAAATATACGTTTGACTCCGATACGATTTGTTAGTAAATTATATGTTATAGAGAAATGGAATGCATAAAAATTGTAGAAATACAAACACAGAAAATGAATAAAATAAGAGAGAAACAGATATACATGGTTTACCGAGTTTGGGTTACATCCATGGAGAAACAGCAGGTCCTCGCTTTTATAGTATCCAAAAAATGAAGAGATACCACCTACAACAGATCTGTTGTAATTTTCTCTTCATTCTCACATAGTCTCCTCTCCCTTTCTCACTAAGAATACACATATAAACACCTACAATACAATTCTTTCATATATAGAAAGGGGTTTCCTTCTACAGAAAAAATCCATAAATTAAACATAACTTCTACCATTATATCAACTTATTAATGAATGGTTAAGATTGATTATGAAGATACAATATTTTACAAGAAAATTTTACATCTATTTTTAGCTTCAGGGGCATTTCCCCGGAACCCATGCCATGGGGGGTTCATAAAATTGTTGTCGCCCCTGATTGGAGCACCCTAACCATGACTAAATGGAAGATGTTGTCACATTGTTACTAAATAGGTTCCAACGTAGTGATACCTCTGAATAAAGATGATAATCAGGCTCCACACCCAACAATCTCCTACTTGGAGATTTATTATAGCAACTCCATCGGAGCTTCATTTCCTGGAAAATGATTCCACTTTGGACTTGGATATCTCTCATCCTCATCATCATACTTGAAGACCAATTGAAACCAAGAAGAATCTTAGTTTTTCCCTGGTTACAATTTTTTCCAACATACTGCATGATTCTGGATAGTGTGTATCTTTTCAAGCTTCAACTGTCCATCTTCTAACACTGACCATATGAAATGGTACATGAAATGTCTATGTTTAGTCTTGGAATGAAATGTTGAGTTATTTGCAAAATGAATGACACTCTAGCTTTCACTTTATAACTTTCCCATCTCCTGCTTCTTACCCAATTCATCCATAAACCTTTGCAACCAAATCATTTCTTTACTAGCCTTTGTAGTAGCAACATACTCTACTTCTATCGTTGAAAGTACAACAAAAATTTGCATTGTTTGAAACTCAAGGGACATTTGTTCCACCTACAATAAAAACATACCCTGTGGTGCTCCACATGTTATCTCTATCACCTCCCAAATCTGCATCAACATATGCATGTCGAGAAATGTTTGAACCACTAAAGCATAATGCTTGATTTGCGGTACCTCTCAAATACCTAAGAATCCACTCCACTATTATCCAATGTTATTTTCCTAGATTGTCCATTTACCTACTTACAATTCCCACTGCATGTGCAATATCAGGCCTTGTATAGACCATTGCATACATACATACGTGGTTCACTAAGTTTGGGCTACATCCACAAAGAAACAATAATTACTTCCTTTTATATTATCCTCCAAAATGAATAGATACAACCTACATCAGATCACCCGTAATTTCCTCTTCACTCTCACACATTCGCCTCTCTCTTTCTCGCTCAAAATACGCATATACACATTTGTAATACAATTCCATCATATATAGGGAGAGATTTACTTCTATGGGAAAAAACCATAAATTAAACATAAATTCTACCATTAGATCATCTACCTAATGAACGAATTAGATTGACTATGAAATTACAATATTTTACAAGCAAATTTTACATATATTTTTAGCTTCAGGGGCATTGCCCCCGAACCCATGCCTGGGGAGGCTCATAAAATCATTTTTTTCCCTCCCTAAACCCTCTTGATGGTGATCAAATAGGAGACGTTGTTGCCCCATTACAAATTAGGTTCCAATGCGGCGATATCTCTGAATAAAGAAGATAATCAGACTCCACACCCAATAATCTCCCACTTGGAGAATGGCTATAGAAACTACACCACCACTTCATTTCCTAGATGATTCTTCCACTTTGGACCTATCTATTTCTGATATTCATCATCATACTTGAAAACCAAATGAAACCTAGCATAATCTCAATTCTTCCCTGGTTACAACTTTTGTTAACATATCTAGAGGATTTTGGCTAGTGTGTATCTTTTCAAGCTTCAATGGTTCATCTTCCAACATTGATCGTATGAAATGGTACTTGAGATGTATATGTTTAGTCTTCTAATGAAATGTTGATTTCTTTGCAAGATGAATGGCGCTTTGGTTTTCACTATATACCCTTGTTGGAAATAATACTGAGAGGGGGGGTGAATCAGTATTATCAGAAAAACTTTTTCATTTTATGCTCAGAAACATATACGCTACTTCAGTTAAGTGAAACAGCGTGTACACGCAACTTTGTCTAAAGCAACCAACGTATAACAATAAAACTTATGATTCAGTAGCTTATCTTCAGTAAATGCATTAGGACATTATTAACCATGATAGTAAAATAGGTGCAGTATAACAGAACAGATCATCACACAGAAAACACACACATGAACACCATGATATAAGGTGGAAACCCAATGTGGGTGAAAACCACCTGCTGCAAGTCGTCTCTATCTTTCTTTAATATGAAACTTCAGTTTACAATCTTTTGTACTGGTGCAGCCTTATACCAGTACGCAGGCTACAACTTGCTGAAGGCTTCAACCTTCTCTCGTTCTCCAAACTTCCTTGGAAGGGAGCTCCAACCCCCTTTGCTCTTGTACTAGCTAAGATAATAGTACGTAGGTGCTGGCCTACAATCTTCTTTCCTTCAGGTACCACTTTTCATGCATTTTCAGACTGGATATTCCTGAAGCACAACATTACTATCTGAAGACCACAATTCATTCAACTTTCATATCAGATTACAAAACAACCAACAATCACTGAACCACTGAAACCCTGTCAAACCCAGTCACCAGAACACAGATCAGACTACAGAACTCTGCAATAACAGTCAGACCCAGCTGCAACCCAAAAATCAAGCTCCAAAAGATATACGCTGCTTCAATGAAGGAAACCCGCGTATACACGCGGTTTTACCGAAGACAACCTGCGTACAGATCTAAAAATAATTTTTCATAACTTGCAGCTGTACCAGACATCAGTTATACCCAGAACATAACATTGCGTCAGTATGCAGATCTAGAAATACGCATAATCAACCATATAAAGATAGTTCATTTCAAACCATTTGATCCCGATCTCTCCTTAGATCTTGTTCTCCATCAACCGATGAGATCTCTCCTTAGCTCAGATCAAGCAATACACCATCAACCAATAACCTGCATACTAGATCTAATACTTCATCAGATATTCAATACTTTTCAGATGCTCTTGCCTAATGATTTCCTTCTCCTTATATAGCCTTAGGCCTTGTTCAATACCAAGGGCCAAAACCATAGAAATCCAACACCATCAACTTCAAAACTAGGGATCAACACGTCCGTCGAGATACCAAGGTCCAAAACCATAGGCACAACTTCCAAGGAATAACCGCCGTGGACCAAAGATAAGTTTTCCACATACACGCGCTTTTACTGAAGCCAACCAGCGTTTACACGCGACTTGGTATATAGCGAACCTACGTATACGCGACTTGGTATATAGTGAACCTGCTTGTATACGCGACTTGGTATATAGTGAACCAGCGTGTATATATTTTTCTTCATACTTGTAGACTGATCATCAATTCCTTGCTGCTATCCTTCTGCACTATGATTTGTTATCAGTGTGATTTGCCATCAAGGACAATACTTGTCTCATAATGCCAACAATCTCCCCCTTTGGACTTGATGGCAACAACACCAAATCAAATCACTCTCCCCCTTTTTCATCAAGGGCAAAGGGTTGTGCTCCCCCTGAGTACATGCTGATATCTTTGCTTGGCTGTGCTGAAACATGCTCCCCCTGACTGTAGGCAAGATCTGCAAAAGATGTTCTTCAAAAGAACCAAGACTTATACACCATAAGGGACCTTCCTATCACCAAAAGACTCAATCCATACTCCCAACCAAGAGGGGATACATCAAAAACAACCAATTATATTACATCATTCATCCCAGGCATAGTGGGGAAACCAACATAGGCCGTTACATGACCTTGACACCATAAAAGAGATATCACAAAAAAAATACATGACATAGAGACAACAGATCTAGACCAAGACTTATGAAGGTCACAAGCAGCATCTGATAAACATCTTTTTAGATCAGCAACCAAGATTTCCTTCTGAGCTCCTTCTCCTGAAACCAACAACAGTTGTGTACTAGAACCAAAAGCATCTAAATGCCAACAATGCTTTATGAGACTTTAAGCTGCTCCCCCTGAACCTGTGCCTGCTGCATTCTGGCATACCCATCTCACACCTTCTTCAACCAGAGTCTGCCCTTGTTGTTCAAAACTCCATATACGCGACCTCTCCTGCATAAAACAGCGTATGCATGCGGATATGCTTTCTGCAACACGCGTACACCATACACGCGACTTTCCCAGCATAGATCGGCGTATATACGCGGATATCCCTTACGTAACTTGCGTATACCAACTTTTCTGTAGAACAGACAAGCTTCAACAGCAGGATGAAGCATCAACTACTCCCAGCTTTTGTCTGAGATATTCAAAAGTTTCCCTGGGCAGTGGTTTTGTGAGAATGTCAGCAACTTGTTCCTTAGAAGGAACATACTCCAACTTGACCTTCTGCTCAAGCACTTGTTCCCGAAGAAAATGGTACTTGATTGGTATGTGCTTGGTCTTTGAGTGCATGACTGGATTCTTTGAAATGCTGATTGCACTTGTATTATCACATAAGATAGAGACTGGTGAAGTGCAGGTGATTTGAAAATCCTGCAAGGTCTGCATCATCCAAAGAAGTTACATGCAACAAGATGCCGCAGCCACATATTCTGCTTCAGCTGTAGATAAGGCAATCGAGCTCTGTTTCTTGCTGAACCAAGATACTAATCTGGAGCCCATAAAGAATGCACCACCACTTGTGCTCTTCCTGTCATCCACGCTTCCGGCCCAATCTGCATCTGTATAAGCATGAAGTGTGAGATCTGTATCTCTAGGATACCATAAGCCATAATTTTGTGTCCCTTGAAGATACTTGAAAATTCTCTTCACTTCCTGAAGATGAGTCTCCTTCGGATTTGCTTGAAATCTACCAACTATTCCGACTGCATGCATGATGTCTGGTCGGGTACCTGTCAAATAAAGCAAACTCCCAATCATGGATCTATAAGTTGGTTGATGAACTGCTGCTGATTCATCATTTGCACTGAGGCTGCATCCTGTAACCATGGGTGTACATACTGGCTTTGACTCTTCCATGCCATACTTCTTCAAGATCTGCTTGAGGTACTTGGTTTGAGACAAGAAGATGCCTCCTTCATTTTGTTGGATTTGCAATCCAAGGAAGTATGTCAATTCTCCAAGTAGTGACATTTCGAATTCTTTCTGCATAACCAAGGCAAATTTTTGACTCATAGTCTCTTCATTGCTGCCAAAGATAATATCATCTACATAAACAACAAGTATTAGCAATTTGTTATTTTCAACTTTTATATAGAGATTGCTATCTGCTGATCCTTTTGAAAACCCTTGTTGGTGAAGATATTTGTCCAACCGATAGTACCAAGCCCTTGGAGCTTGTTTGAGACCATAGAGAGCCTTTTTCAATCTGCATACAAGGTTTGGATCATTCCCAAGAATGAAACCATCTGGCTGTTCAATATACACTTCTTCTTCTAAGTCTCCATTCAGAAAGGCTGATTTCACGTCCATTTGAAATACCTTGAAGTTTTGAAAGCTTGACAGAGCAAGGAACATTCGGATGGCCTCAAGTCTTGCTACAGGAGCAAAGGTCTCTTCAAAATCTATCCCTTCTTGCTGCGCATACCCTTTACAAACAAGTCTGGCCTTGTTTCTAATTACTTCTCCATTTTCATTCAATTTATTCTTGAAGACCCATTTTGTCCCTATGACATTCTTATCTTTTGGTCTAGGAACCAGTTCCCAAGTGTTGTTCTTTTCGATCTGCTCAAGTTCTTCATCCATTGCTTTGACCCAACATTCATCTTTGCATGCCTCTTTCACATTTTGTGGTTCAGTGGAAGAGAGTAATGCCAAATAGCTTGAAGCTTCTGCAATTATTCTTCTTGTTTGTACTCCTGCTTCTTTCTGCCCCACAATCTGAGATTCTGGATGATTCTTTTGAACATATCTGGATGGAGTCTTCTCTTCTATTCTTGTCTGCTCCTCTGGTTCTTCTTGAGGTTCTTCCTCTTCTTGAGGTTCTTCTTCTTCATCATTCTGCCTTTGAGGGTAGCCTTCATCTTCTTCAATGTCTTCATGATGAACTTGCCTAGGAATGTATCCCTTCTCATCAACCACTACATCAATGCTGTCAACAATTCTGCCAAGTCTTTTATTGTAGCATTTGTATGCTTTTCTATGTGGAGAATAACCAAGAAGAATACCTTCATCTGCTCTTGGTTCAAGTTTTCCAAGTTGCTCATCATTATTCTTAATATAACATTTGCTCCCAAAGATTTTGAAGTGCTTCATCGAAGGAGTCTCACCACTCCAGAGCTCATGAGGTGTTTGAGTGCTGTTTACTCGGACATTTGTTTTGTTAAGAATAATAACCGCAACATGTGCAGCTTCACCCCAGAAAGTTGCGGGAGTACCTGATTCATCAAGCATAGCACGAGCCATTTGTTGGATTGTTCTGTTCATTCTTTCCACAACCCCATTTTGCTGAGGAGTTCTAGTTGTAGAGAATTCTCTTCTTATCCCATGTTCTTCACAGAAATCGAAAAATTTGTTTGAGGTAAACTCCCCACCTCTGCCAGATCTGAGGCACTTAATTTTGTGTCCTGATTCATTTTCAACCAAGGCTTTGAAGGATTTGAATTTCTCGAATGCTTCATCTTTGTGCTTCATAAGCCCTAACCAGACAAACCTTGAAAAATCGTCAATGAATAATATCAAATATTCTTCTCCTCGAGGTGTCCTTTTCCTAAATGGACCACATACATCTGTATGGACTAGCTCAAGAGGCATGCTAGCTGATCCTTCCTTCTCTGGAAAGTTAGTTCTGGTTTGCTTTCCAAACTGACAAGATTTGCATATGGTGTTGTCTGGAATTTTGATATCTGGAAGACCACGAACTGCCTGATATTTGCATGCTTTCCTTATTTGTGAAAAGCTTAGATGCCCCAACCTCTGATGCCATAGCCAATGTTCATCATCCTTGCTCAAGTAGCATTGTTGTCTTTCCTCAAAGATATATAGATTATTTGGAGTCCTTCTTCCTTTGAGCACTTTTTTACCTGTATCAAGATCGCGAACACAACATCCATTTGATCTAAATATTACCTCTGTTCCTTGATCGCACATCTGACTGACACTCAGAAGATTATGCTTCAATCCATCAACATATAAAACATTTCCTACTTTGACCTTTTCTTTCAACGGAGCAACACCTTTTCCTTTTATGGCTGCAGAGATATCGTTTCCAAAAGAAACTTTCTTCCCCTTTTCTAATGCGGTATATGACTCAAGCTTTTCTTTGTCCCCTGTCATATGCTTCGAACATCCGCTGTCAATGTACCATAGACTTTCTTGACCTTCTGCATAAAAGGCTATCCCACATCTTTCTGGTTGCGGTTCCTTTATTCTCCATGTTCTGACATTTGAGGTTTGTTCCTTCTGAGTTGTCTTTCGAAACCTGCTCCTGCATTCAGAATCTTCATGACCAAAGTTATTACAAATAGAGCATTCAATTTCATTTTCAAGAACCGAAAATTTGTTATAAGTCCTTTTCATGGTTCTAGTCATTCTCCCTTGCTTTTGAGCTTCTCTAGTCATGATTGTCTTGTAGGCAACACATTGAGCTGCTTTGTGACCGAAGTTATGGCAAGAAAAGCATTGGCCATTAAAGAAACTTCTGCGATAATCAGATCTATCATCCAACCGATTGTAGCTTCTATTCACATTCATTCTTGGAGCAAGTTGGGAAGATTTTACCTGAGGCTGATTGTAGCTTCTATTTGTCCTTAAGGCAGTTTGTCCCTGAATTTCTTGATGGTCTTTATTTGTTCTTGAGGTAAACGGTCCCTGATTCACCTGATGACTTTTATTTGGCCTTTGCTCGCTTCTCCTTGCTGCATCAAGATAACTTTAGAGGTAGAGGCTTGAGATGTTTCTCCATTATATCCCAGACCTGTCTTGATCAGAGGAGATTGCTGCACATTGATAATCTCATCCAAAGTTTCAGATCCTTTGACAAATTTGAGATTAATCGCTTTTGTTTTCTCAATCTCCTTTCTAAGACAAACAATCTCACATTCCAATTTTTCAAGATGTTTTTCCTTTTCAGTCAGTTGACATTGTAGAGAATCAATAATAGCACTTTTCTCTTCTAAGCAAACTTTGAGATTATTCATTTCTTCATAAAAGCCTTCTACATCTATAGCATCCATGTAATCATCATCTTCAAAAGCCATTAGAAGTTTATATCTATAACCTTGTTCATCTTCGTCACTATTTGAAAGACCATCACTATCTTCATGAGTGTAATAGCTTTTCTTCTTTTCATTCTGTTTCTTGTTCCATTTAACAGGTTCCTTTCCCTTGTCATTCTTATCTTTGTGAGGACATTTGGCAGCATAATGACCTACTCTTCCACAAGCAAAGCATTTAAAAGGTAACTTACCTCTGAATCTTCCAGAACCCCTTTGAAGATTTCTGACAAAATTTGATTCTTCTTCTTCATCTTCTGGCACGTGACTTGCTTCATAATAATCTTCTTTGCTCGAAGCCTTGAAAGCAGCTTCTCTTCTATTTGATGGACCTCCTTTTCTCATTTCATAAGCAGTTAGAATTCCGTGAAGCTGAGACATAGTAAGAATTCGTAGATTTTCCTTTTCTTATATTGCAGACACTTTAGATTCAAATTTGGGGGACAATGATCTTAGAACCTTTTCAACCACAATAGCCTCTTTTATTTCTTCACCCAAGTTTTTCATGCAATTAACAATCTCATCTACCCTAAGGAAATAGTTAGCCACACTTTCATCATTATACATTCTGAGAGTCTCATACTTAATCCTGAGAGTTTGAAGTTTAGCACGCTTTACCTGTTCGTCTCCTTCATAGCTTGTGACAATTTTGTCCCATATTTCTTTTGCGGATTTATAGTGCATTACCTTCATGAATTCCTATTGGGATATACATCCTAGAAGGGTACTGACTGCTTTTGCATTTGTTTCATACTTCTTTTTCTCGGCTGCATCTGTAGGAGTAGCTGAAGGAAAAGCGTAGCCTATCTCTACAATGTCCCAAACTTCTGTACCCAAAGATTGAAGATAGGTAGTAACTCTTACCTTCCAATAATTGAAGTTTGTCCCATCAAAAACCGGTGGCCTGATTGATGCTTCTCTCTCGTCGTTGCTCATGATGAATGATCTACCTTCAAGCGATCAAGCTTCTCTGAAGGACCTTCTCTGATACCAATTGTTGGAAATAATACTGAGAGGGGGGGTGAATCAGTATTATCAGAAAAACTTTTTCATTTTATGCTCAGAAACATATACGCTACTTCAGTTAAGTGAAACAGCGTGTACACGCAACTTTGTCTAAAGCAACCAGCGTATAACAATAAAACTTATGATTCAGTAGCTTATCTTCAGTAAATGCATCAGGACATTATTAAACATGATAGTAAAATAGGTGTAGTATAACAGAACATATCATCACACAGAAAACACACACATGAACACCATGATATAAGGTGGAAACCCAATGTGGGTGAAAACCACCTGCTGCAAGTCGTCTCTATCTTTCTTTAATATGAAACTTCAGTTTACAATCTTTTGTACTGGTGCTGCCTTATACCAGTACGCAGGCTACAACCTGCTGAAGGCTTCAACCTTCTCTCGTTCTCCAAACTTCCTTGGAAGGGAGCTCCAACCCCCTTTGCTCTTGTACTAGCTAAGATACTAGTACGTAGGTGCTGGCCTACAATCTTCTTTCCTTCAGGTACCACTTTTCATGCATTTTCAGACTGGATATTCCTGAAGCACAACATTACTATCTGAAGACCACAATTCATTCAACTTTCATATCAGATTACAAAACAACCAACAATCACTGAACCACTGAAACCCTGTCAAACCCAGTCACCAGAACACAGATCAGACTACAGAACTCTGCAATAACAGTCAGACCCAGCTGCAACCCAAAAATCAAGCTCCAAAAGATATACGCTGCTTCAATGAAGGAAACCCGCGTATACACGCGGTTTTACCGAAGACAACCTGCGTACAGATCTAAAAATAATTTTTCATAACTTGCAGCTGTACCAGACATCAGTTATACCCAGAACATAACATTGCGTCAGTATGCAGATCTAGAAATACGCATAATCAACCATATAAAGATAGTTCATTTCAAACCATTTGATCCCGATCTCTCCTTAGATCTTGTTCTCCATCAACTGATGAGATCTCTCCTTAGCTCAGATCAAGCAATACACCATCAACTAATAACCTGCATACTGGATCTAATACTTCATCAGATATTCAAGACTTTTCAGATGCTCTTGCCTAATGATTTCCTTCTCCTTATATAGCCTTAGGCCTTGTTCAATACCAAGGGCCAAAACCATAGAAATCCAACACCATCAACTTCAAAACTAGGGATCAACACGTCCGTCGAGATACCAAGGTCCAAAACGATAGGCACAACTTCCAAGGAATAACCGCCGTGGACCAAAGATAAGTTTTCCACATACACGCGCTTTTACTGAAGCCAACCAGCGTGTACACGCGACTTGGTATATAGCGAACCTGCGTATACGCGACTTGGTATATAGTGAACCTGCTTGTATACGCAACTTGGTATATAGTGAACCAGCGTGTATATATTTTTCTTCATACTTGTAGACTGATCATCAATTCCTTGCTGCTATCCTTCTGCACTATGATTTGTTATCAGTGTGATTTGCCATCAAGGACAATACTTGTCTCATAATGCCAACAACCCTGCCCATCTCTTGTTTCTTACCAAATTCATTCGTAACCTTTGCAACCAAATCATTTCTTTACTAATTGTTGTAGCAACAACATACTCTGCTTCTGTCATTGAAAGAGAAACAACACTTTTCATTTTTGAAACCCAACTGAGATCTATTCCACCTATAGTAAACACATACCTTGTGGTGCTCCTCCTGTTATCTCTATCACCTGTCATATATACATTAACATATCCCTGTAGCGCAATTTTGAGCCACCAAATCATAATGTTTGATTTGTGGTTCCTCTCAAATACCTAAGAATCCACTGAACTTCCCTCCAATGATCTTTTCCTGGATTGTTCATGTACCTACTTACAACTCCCATTGCATGTGCAATATCAGGCCTTATGTAGACCATTGCATACATTAAGGTTCCAACTATTGATGCATATGGAACTTTAGGCATATAATCCATCTCTTCCAGAGTCTTGGGACACATCTCTTTACTTAGTTTGAAATTTCTAGCCAAAGGTGTACTAACTGGTTTTGCATTCTACATATTAAATCTTTCCAACACCTTTTGTATGTACTCACTTTGAGACAATGTTAATTTGGGATTTTTCGTGTCTCTAGTTATTGTCATACCAAGGATTTGTTTTGCAGCACCCAAATCCTCATTGCAAATGAATTTTCCAATTTTCCTTTCAGCACATTTATTTCCTGCATGTTAGACCCTGCAAGAAGAATGGCATATGCATACAATAACAATATGATATAGTTGCCATCATTTCTGCTTTTGAGATAAACACAATGATCAAAGTGAAATATACTATAACCTTGTTCATACATAAACCTATCAAATTTTAGATACCACTACCTTGGAGACTGTTTTAAGCCATACAAGGTCTTCTTCAACTTCACAGTAGTTTCTCCTTCCCTTTGGCCTCATATCCTTGTGGCTGCTATATATAGATATCTTCCTCCAAATCCCTATGGAGAAAGGTTGTCTTTTCATCTAACTACTCACGATGCAAATATTATGCTACTACTAGACTTAAAATAGTTCTAATTGAAGTCATTTTAATGATAGGAGAAAATATTTCATCAAAGTCTATACCTTTCTTTTGTGCAAACCCATTCACCACAAGTCTAGATTTATAGATTTTTCTACCTCCATATTCTTCCTTCAACCTGTAAACCCATTTATTATGTAATGTTTTTTTACCTATAGGAAACCTAACTAAGTCCCAAGTCTAGTTATGTGCCGAGGAGTCCATATATTCTTTCATGGGTAGCTCCCACTTCTTCCTAGTTTCTACCAGAATTGCTTCTTCATAAAATTATGGTTCACCAGAATCAGTTAACAATACATAATATAATGAAGGAGAGTATCGTTTAGGGGGTCTACTTATCTTGGTAGATATTCTAACACCACTTTCAGATGTTTGAGGTGCCTATTGCTGTTGTGGTTGTTTTTGTTGTTGTGGCTAATAATCATTATTATTTTCAGACACCTTTACTTTTTGTATGATCTCATCAAGGATTGTGTATTCTCTCTATGCTTTTTTCCTGTTTCTTTTCCTGCATTTGATCCTTGTACAAGACCCTTTCATTGAATATGACATCTCTACTCCTAATGATTTTGTGATTTTTATAATCATATAAGTGATAACCAAAATCATTAACACCATATCCAATAAAGGTACATTTCGTTGATTTTTCCGCAAGATTTGTTGTATTTTGTTTATTAATGTAGATATAGGTTTCACAACCAAAAGTTTTTAAAGATCAGTAGTTTACCTTTTTACCTTTCCATGCCTCCTATGGAATACCATCATTCAAGGAACTTGAAGGCCCTATAAACAACAATATCTACAACATCTGCCAAAAATTGTAAAGGCAAGTACACATGCAATATCATGCACCTTGCACGCTCCATGATTGTCTTGTTCATCCTTTCCGACACACCATTTTCCTATGGTGTTCCTGGAATTATATTCTTTGTGAATTTCATGCTTTGCACAATAGTTATCAAACTCTTTTCTGCAATATTCACCTCCATTGTGTGATCTAAGACACTTCAACTAATTTCATGTCTCATTCTCAACCAAATATTTCCATTTCTTGAAAGTATCAAATACATTAGATTTATTTTGAATACAATAAATCCAGGTTTTTCTCGTTGCTTCATCAATAAAAGTAACATCATAATGAGAGCCACTGAGAGATGATACCTAAGTAGGTCCCCATAAATTTGTATTCACAAGCTCTAATTTTTCGCTATTCTTTTCTTACACAACTCTAAGGAATATGACTCTCTTTTGTTTTACATAAACACAATTCTCAGAGAAATCCAAATCAACGTGCTTCAAACCTAGCAAAAAAATTCTTAAGTTAAGAATCTGCATCCCCTTCTCACTCCTGTTCTTGAGCCTATGATGCCACAATGTTGTATCTCCTCTTGTGGAGGTTAAAGCATTAACATAATTAATGTTATCAACCTATTTTTCCCCTCTGGGTTAGTGACCCTTAGTACTTGAGTCTGATTGGTTTCTAGACCCACGACTCCTTTTTCTCCAGTTTGACCCCCAGACACTGGCACAACAACCTATGGGAGCTTCCAAAGCCTCCTAGATACTCTCATGAATTCCCTCCAGGGAATATTTTCCATCTTTCAGTGCTAGCATCCATGGATGACTTCTAGAGTGCCTTATGCCCTAGGAGATCAATTTTATTTTTCGTCTATTCGAATTGGCGAGGGATGTTTAGTTAGATGTTTTTATGACTTCTCTTTGTCATGAATGTCCAGATACATCCGTCCGGGACCTCCCTTCTATCTACTTATACTATATCATTCGAGAGTGTCAGCTAGTTTTAGAGAGTTAGTATTGAGAGCTTGATCGTGAGCGTATGTTGTTATTTTTCTACCAAAGTGTGCTTGTGAACTCTTTTTCCATTGGTCTACTACTCTTCATACTCATTTCTTGGACATAGTGGGAAAAATCTGTCAGATTGTGGAGAGGAAGCTTGGAGGTGAAGGTATATCACTGTATTGATATTTCATAATTAATGGAAACATGAGTTCCCTTCCTTACATGAATTTGTGTTCAGGATGTTATATGGTTGTATCTATTTCTTTTGATCTAACAATCTTCCACGGAATATCACCTTTCATCTTTGTTTGGTTTTGATTGTGTGCAGGAATACAGATCTGGTGTAGACATGTTGGATCGCTTGAATGGAGCGCACGATCTACATCTAACTCAAAACCCTTCCCCGACATGCTAGGATTCCAGGTGTGATCTATTATCTTTATAAAATAGATTTGACTGCTTGTTTCACGATTGATAATTTGAGATTGGGATCACTCTCTTGTTTCATCGGTCTTGTCTTTCTCTATTTGGTGATCTAATTTGGACACAAAATCACGGAGAAACATATCCTTGAAAATTTAGCTGCAACAGAAGTGGTGCTTTCAATTAGATCATACTTTCTTTCTATCTGCTTTGCCTCTGACTTTGATCGATTTCTCTCTAGCTTGATTTGTTGAGTTTTCCTATATCTCCAACTTTTTAAAGTTATTTTCAGGGTTATTGCCCGTGTGTTTCACTTGTTTCTCATCCTGAGTGTGGGTTTTTAGATAATTTTTAAGTTTTTTCCTAGATGATCTTAGAGAGAGCCATTCGAGCGTCGAGGAATCCCTAGACGTTGTCTTGATGATATCCTCTGAGCGTCCCTAGATGCCCTGACCTCATTTTGTGCCAGCATCATAGATTTTGGCCCTGGAAAAGGACTTCATCTGTTCTGAGTTTATTCACCTATGTTCCTGCTCAGTCTTGGCCCCCTATTCATCTGATGTTTGGTCCATCTATGTTGTTGTTTATTGGATTCCCTTAGATTAGCCACTTATCATTAAGGCGTATTTTTAATATTTGATTGGGCTTAGGCCCTCTTATATTTCACTAATATATTATAGGTTTGTGTGATTTATGGTTTGTTGTTGCTTATTAGCTATTGCATGTATCTCGTATGATCTTTTCTATCAAAATTCTTCCATTGCTCTTAGCCCTTCAATTTGTTTTTTGAAGTTTTTGTTGGATTATTCAGTTTTGAGGCTTGATTTTCGCCTCTAGATTGAACTTCCAGATTTGATTGGTCATTGTAAGAAATTGTTTAGGCCTCATCCATGCCTTATTGTCAGACTTTTGCCACTTTTACTCACTATTTTTATCTCTTGTTGAGTGATATTTCTCTTATTTAGGTCATTTTTGTCACAATTGGTGGTGTTGTGTTTCGTTGTGCATTTGTCATCTAGAAAATCTCTCTTGAGTGTGTTTTAATTGTTTTGTATCGCCCTCATTTGATCTTGTTTAGGCCTTTTAGCCTTTAGGGTCAAGTTGTGACCTTTGTAAACTATTGGGCTTGGTTGAGCCATTGTGCTACAACCCTAGCTTGTTGATATTTCCTTCTTCCTCTCACTTTTGGCTTTTGATTTCATTGCTTTGAGTGTGTTTCTTTGATTGGGCTTTGTTTTCCTAGCTGTGACACTTTTGGAGTGTTTGCATTCTTTCTTGGGATGTTTTTCTTCGGTTTCTTTTCAGTTTCTTCCTTCTTAGTAATTAATTCACAACATATTGGGATAATTTTCATTTACAAAGGTTTAGTGAAGAGGTGCTTTAAAATAGGCATCAGTGTGTTAGAAGTCTCTTACCCTTTTGTAGTTAGCATTCATCGAAGTGAAATTTGAAAATTTCATATAGATGCATTAGGATGACTAACTAAGATTCATTCACACCATCGTAGTTTCCCATTGCATCTCACTTTTATAAACAACAACCATTAAAATCAACGCGATAATAAAATTAGATAGATTCATATTTTATTTTCACTTGTATTACACCGACACTAGCTTAAGCTAGAGTCTTGGAGATAGGAGTGTGAGTTAACTACTCCAAGACTTCAAAATCAACATAGTAGCTTGTGGTAGGGAGTTAAATCCATTTGCAGTAGTGCAGTTTGGGAAGCCCTTCTCACAAGAGGGTCAAGCAGGTGGTCACACTTGGGCTAGGTCAGTGACATGACCCATTTTTCTTAGTTTCGGGTGGCACGATATAACAGAATATCCACGCATACAAATGGTGTCATTATCACTTGGGAGCCACTTTGGAAGAAACTCTCAAGGGGTTTTCTGTCTTAGCTCCTTTTTTGAATTAAGTTTCATGCCCTTGCATGTGGATTTGTCCTACATCTGTTCCCGTAGGTCATGTTATTGTATGTGATGACCATAGTGTCCTATCATCTTAGGGCTCATACATAGGTGTAGGGTTGATTTCTTCTTCTTTGTACTTGGAACAATTATTAATCACACTCTCTCAGTCCCCTTGGGGGGTGTTCCACATCTTGTGAGCACACTTGGTCCAAGTTCACAGCTCAAAGGGTTGGGAAGCAAGTTGCTAGCATAATTGTTCCACCGCCAAATTCTTCGTATTTTGGTTTGCATGTGCTACCTTTTAGGACATTTCTAGTGTGTGGTGTTTGGTCTAAGTCGGTAGTTTTGGCCTTTAGGGTGTTTTCACTAACATAATTGTATTTAAATTACAAGTTATCACCTTGGCTGAATTTGCTCGTCAATGATCTCGACATCTTCACTCTTTACCTTCTTAATGTGGTGGACTTGTTATACCTGCATGAAGAGTGTCTATCGGTGCTCAGGACTTTGGCCAACACATAGTTGTGGACTCTATACCTAGTCCTTCCGGTGTTTATATGGTTTCTATCGAGACTTTGAAGGATGATTCTACTGCTCCTGCCAACTCACCTTTGGCTAATCCATTGGGACTTGAGTTATTGTAGCTAAACCCTAAAGGTTCCACACCAGCCTAAACTTACGTGCATTTTTCCATGACTTACCCTAAGGCAAAGTCTAAGACCTCCTTACCTTTTGCATCAGCAATACCAAATTTGATGTCATCATTTCCACATCTTAGTGTGGCTATTCTCACTCCTCCATCCACACCTATCACTTATTCTTGGGGCATTCCACAAGTTTATTCTATGACTCCTGCTAATTTCTCGAATGTTTCCATTCCCACACCATCTCTTATGCTGACCATGGCACCTCAACCTAGTCAGCTGGTAGGTTTAGAAATATTTTAACCACATTTTTCCCAACCAACTATTCATGTCCCTTAGTTAGGCATGGTTAATTCTAGTAATGTGTGGGGGGATCACTAGTTGTTCCTCATCAACCTGGAGGCAATGCCACTTCTAGTATGTCACAAGCCTAGTATAGTTTGCTCTTAGGAGGGGTGCCACCTACCAGTACTTTTACTACAGGGGATATTTTACATGGGGAAAACCTTGCTACCAGTACCATTTCTCACATGGGTTATCCCCCTTCTATCATTCTGACTACGCAGAGTGGTCCTTCTTCCATCCCTCATTACAACCCCATTAGAATCCATGCTTTTTTGAGTCATTTTCTCTCTGGTGGTACTTATCCCAGGGGGTGACATCCTTTTACCACTGATGCTGGCCCGCAATAGTCCTATGTCAGGGTGAACCCTTTTCTTCACCAATGGGTGCATGATTCCCCTTCTTGTATGGGGTCACCCATGGTTGTTTGGGGGCTTCTCCTTCCTACGACCCATGTAGTCAACTTAAAAATCCATTTTTATCTTCTCTCAATTTACTAGATTTAGAGAACTTGACTAATGACCCCATCAATCATGATCCCTCATGGCCACCCATGGTTTCCAGATTGCCATATTATATTCCAAATTTTGAAGGAAAAACTCGGCGAAATCCATCCACGCATATTACCACTTATCATTTTTGGTGCTTATCCAATTATTTGGTGGATTATTCTATTAAACTTTGTTTATTCCAACATATGTTGACTGGGGACGCTACAAAGTGGTACATTGAGTTAGATACCACATCCTACAATGACTTTTCTCCCCTAGCTCAAACATTTTTGACACACTTTCAGATACCCACTCAGTATGAGATCAATTTTGACCTCTTGTCTAATTTTAAGAAAGATGATTCTACTTTAATCTCTACTCATATTCATGAGTGGCGCCGTTGCAAGAGGTTGGTGAGAACCAAGTTAACTAATGAGATATTATGTAAATGGTTCATCCGACCTCTCTGACCTCGGATTTCTAAGAACGTGTCAATGTTTTGAGTTGTTACCAAGGAACAAGCCATTATATCTTCCCAACAGTTGGATCTTATCTATTCATAATCTAGTATGCTCTATGAAGTGTTGCATAATGCCCTTAGGCCTTCTGTTGACCCTCCCACACCTATTATTGGCCCACATGTCGATGGCATGATTGGGTCAGTTTCTTATTCTATGAGCCAACCTGTTGCCCAACTTGGGCAATTGATTATTACATATCAAGCCCCAACAAGTGTGTCTTCTCTGCTGAATGAAGGATTTGGGTGTTGCAAACAACTCCTTGGTATGAGAAAAACTAGAGACAAGGAAAGCCGTAAATTAACATTGTCTCAAAGTGAGTACATACAAGAGGTGTTGGAAATATATAATATGCAGAAAGCAAAAACATTTGGTACACCTTTGGCTACCCATTTCAAACTAAGGATATGTGTCCCAAGACTCTAGCAGAGATGGATTATATGCCTAAAGTTCCATATGCATCAACAGTTGGAAGCTTAATGTATGCAATGGTCTGTAAAAGGCCTGCTATTGCACATGCAGTCGGAGTTGAAAGAAGCTACATGAACAATCGAGGAAAAAAACATTGGATGACAATGAAGTGGATTGTCAGGTATTTGAGAGGTTCCAAAAGTCAAGAATTATTCTTTGATGGTTCAAACGTTACTCTATAGGTATATGTTGATGCATATTTGGGAGGTGATAGAGATAAAAGGAGGAGCACCACAAGGTATATGTTTACTATAGGTGGAACAAATTTTAGTTGGGTTTCAAAAATGCAAAGTGTTGCTACACTTTCAATGAGAGAAGCAAAGTATGTTTCTACTAGAAAGGTTATTAAAGAAATGATTTGGTTTCAAAGGTTTATGGATGAATTGGGTAAGAAGTAGGAGATGGGAAGGTTATGCATTGATAGTGAGAGTTCCATTCATCTTGAAAAGAACTCAACATTTCATTTCAAGACTAAACATATATAACTCAAGTAGCATTGCATATGGTCAGTGTTGGAAGATGGATAGTTGAAGCTTGAAAAGATACAAACTATCTAGAATCCTGCAGATATGTTAAGAAAATTTGTAACCACGAAGAAACTCCAGAAGAAGAACTTGTGGTGCACTAACTGTGAAACTATTTTTCTAACTATTAAATATGCCAACTATTTTGATCTGGATGTCTCACAAATGCAGTATGATATATATTGTGATATATGTCAAGTGGATTCTAATCATACAATGAAAGACTCTTAGTACAATCTTCAGAACACTAAGCCCAAGTGGTGCTCCATTTGTGAAGGTAATGCACATTCAATATAGGATGTTCGATAGCTGGGAAAAATAAGCCAAAATATCATGTTTTGTACCACACATGACACATATCAGTTCAACAAGCCACCATCTTATGGTAGATGAGGACATGATCAAGGAAGTTATGCTCGTCATTGCGAGGGATACAATGGTAGATGTCGAGGCAGTGGTCCTGTTAAGATTCCAAGAAATTCTCCTAGGTTGTAGCTCGGAGATGCCTGGTAACATATAAATTCAAATATTGTTGCAAGGTTTGATGGAAGGAATGATGGTTTGGTTCAGGCCAGATAACCACTTCTAATCTGTTTCACTCCAGACATGCATGAACACCCTTAGAATACAAGGCTTTAGACCACCAATGCTCACAGTTTAGATATTTAGGTGAATATGGAGAATACTAACCACACTAGCAGATACACAAGACCATGTGATGGTCCGTTGCAACTAGTACAAAAACCTACAAATATAATCTATTAATGCAAAGACAGGATGACAACTCTCGTGCATTAGATAGAAAGAAACCCGAGTAACCTATTCAGTCATGAATTCAATATTCCAACACAGAGATAAGATGATAGTTATCTAGTGCTAAATATAAAGAGATCAAGAACACAACACATCAAGTACAAGCTTAGAGCAGAGGAAAATGGACAGTGAGCAGTTAACAACAAAAGAAGCTTGTATTGCTGAAACTAAAAATGAGATGCTGCAAGTGACAAAATGTCTACAGTCTCTAGAAGTTGAACCTTACATCAAATGAAAACCTTGATTACATCTTGCTCCTGGATATTTATAAGTTTTTGTTACAATGGCACTTGGATGTTTAGGTATGTAGGGGTCATAATTGACCACCAAATGCATTTAACTACTTGATGGAGTCTTTGGATGAGGTTGCTTGGTTCACTGGGTGAATTTGATTTGTTCAGGTGCTGCACCGTCCTTTAGGTGGTTGGAGTGCTCGTACCAGTGGAGTCATGACTGATAAATTTAGTTACAGAGTCGTGTTATGTCATTTTCTCCTTTGGCCATGCTTTATGTTAAATATGGTTGTTGGGGGTCCGACAGTTGTCAGTCAATCAGAGCGGGTTATCTCCTTCCTTGGTCAACAGAATGGATGTGGGACGTAGAGTGCATGGGTAGGTGGACAATTTGGGTGAGTGAGAAGGATGACCGTTGGATCGGGGAGATGAATGGTAGAGATGGTTCGGTGAAAGCTATAGGTCGAGGTGGGAACGGGGTGCATCAGTGTCGTTGGATCTTAAGCGGACAGATCGGATAGTCATCGGGCGATGGAGTTGCACGGGCATTTAACAGACGAGGGCGGTTTGGTCGGGCGGTAATGGTTTTCATCATCGCTTTCGGGGGCTAAGTGGTAATGGCTCAAGGTCGTACGATTCCACTCAATGAGCAACACGTAGTAGCAGATGAGAGAGAAGAACCGCCCTCATCGTGCACTATCGCTCGATCAAGTTGTCTGTGCGATGTATGTGAAGACCGTCAGATCTGGCGGAGATGATCTATCAATGAAAATTGGTCGAGCGGGTCACCTTTATCGAGTGCGATGTGGGCCATTTGATTGTCAGGGAATGATCAATGGTGGGAAAGCGATGAGGGGTTTATGAACGCGTGAGGGCGTATGGTTAAGGTTTTATGGTTGGTTTGACTTTGCGCTTAGAGCTAGCGCCGAAGGGGACTTTGTCGGATTTTAGAAGGTTTATTTAGGGAATGGGAAAGGTTTAGAAGTGAGTGGGGTGAAGGAAGAAAGGGAACAGCGACCAATGTGAGCCCCCTTTGGACACAACCAAACAGACCATGCTTCTTTCTGACCTTAGAAATTTAGCGCTTCATAACAGAACGAACACTTGCTCCTTCTGGGGATGAAATCCTCCCTGTGAGGTTTCAAGAACCATAGACCACTGTCTTTCATACAAAAACGAGATCAGCGATATTTCCTAGTGTTCCATTGGGCATGGAGTCTAATTAAGCCTACACTAAAACTTGTAAAAAGAACATATTTACAATGCTGAGGCCTAAAGGCCTTAATTAACATAAACCTTCAAAAACCGCCCATTGACTGGGCCATCAAAAACTGTTTCTCCTTCCATACTTTGCAGCATGAAAGTGTTGTTCCCCTGGACCTGAGCAATGACAAAAGGTCCAGTCCACAGAGCATCGAACTTCCCATGATTGCCTTTCTTTTCCTTCAGTGCATCCCATTTAAGAACCAAGTCTCCAATTTGAAAATTGTCCATCTTTGCCTTTCTGTAAAAGGTTTCATTGATTCTCTTTTGATGTGCTTCAGACTTTTCAATCAATTGATCTCTAATTTGATGCACTTCAGCCAAGTCACTAATCCTCCTTGCCATGTCATTTCCCTCATTCTAACCTTCCTGCAAGAACTTGGCCACAGGGAGGGTCAACTGGATTGGGAATACAGCCTCAGTGCCATATACCAGCTTGAACGGAGAATTCCCTATGGATTTCTTGGTGGTCACCCTGTCAGCCCACAATGCAAACTTCAGTTTGGAATCCCAGTTCCTTTTGTTGTCTTCCAGCAGCTTTTTGATTATCCTTATCAGGCTCTTATTGGATGATTCTGCTAGACCATTACCTTGAGGGTAATATGAGGTGGAATGCACTAGCTTAATGCCCATTGAGTCACACATGTCCACCAACTCTTTTGCCCTGAAGGCTGCTGCATTGTCTGTAACCAATTTGTGTGGACAACCAAACCTGGTGAAAATGTTTTCTGTCAAGAACTTCATGACAACATGGTGATCAGCTTTCTTAGTAGGGATGGCCTCAATCCATTTAGTGAAGTAATCAGTGGCTACTAAGATCCATCTATGCTGGCCACTAGAATGTGGATTAATTTCCCCTATGAAATCCAAGCCCCACTGCTGGAAAGGGCCACTGGCATGTATTGGCTTCAAGGGTAAGGACTTCAACTGTTGTTTTCCTTCAAACCTCTGGCATTTGTCACAGGATCTTACAAATGAAAAGACATCAGAAAATAGAGTGGGCCAATAATACCCAGCTTTGAGGATCTTGTGGGCTGTGGTTTTCCAATAGTGATGTCCTCCACAGATGCTGGAATGAAACTGATGCATGACTTCCATAGATTGTTCTTTGTCCAGACATCTTAAAATGATTATGGATGGATCCCTCCAAGAAAGAAATTTTTCATGAATACAGAACTTGGTTGCTCTGAGCTTAATAGTCCTAGCTTGGCTTGAACTAAGGCCTGGAGGGACTTCTAACTTTAGCAAAAAATGAGCTATTCTAGAATACCATTCACAAGAAGCTATATTTTCAGCCAACAACCGGTCATGTCCTTGTCCTACTGTTGCTTCTTCCATCAGTCCATCCTCTAAATTTGTACCCATGCAGCTTATGTCAAGAATTTTGCAATTTTCTTCAGCCATCAGCTGAGCAAGGCCCTGGCCCTTGACAAGCTTGGTGGGCTTCAATTCTATGTTGAATTCAATGAGCTTTGCAATCCATTTAGCCCTTCTTCCATCAACATCTAGCTGCGTTAGGACATCCTTTACTGAAGCAGAGGGCACATATGCAATTACCTTGGAGTGCAGAATGTAGATTCGGAAAGCTTTTAAAGATTTGATAAGAGCATAAGCTTGCTTTTCGATAATATCATACCTTAGTTCAGCATCCCTTAAGGTTTTGCTGAAAAATGCCACTGGATGCTCTGAATCCTCATCATCTTTCTGCAATAAGACTGTTGCAAGGGTGTCACAGGAAGAAAAGGAGAAGATATGGAACTCCTTGCTATAGTTTAGGTTGATCAAAGTGGGAGCTTCCATAATATCTCTTTTGATGGCTTCAAGAGATTTTCTTGCTGCATCGGTCCATTTGACTTCTGATCCCTTCTTCAGCATAGAGGTGATGTGTTTTACCAATTCTGCAAAATTAGGAATAAACCTCCTTACAAAATTTATTTTTCCCAAAAAGGATTGGATGTCCTTTTTTGATCTTGGAACAGACAAGGCCTGTATTGCTTTCACTCTCTCTGGGTCAATCTTGACACTTGCAGCAGAAACAATGTGTCCTAGAAGTTTTCCCTCTTCTAAAGAAAATTGTGACTTCTTAGGATTTACTGATATCCCAAACCTTCTGCACTTCAAAAACACTTTCTTCAAATGCTGCAAATGATCTTGATGGCTGTTGGAGTATATTGTTATATCATCCAGGTAGACAAGGAAAAATTTATCCTTCTCTCTTATAAACGCTATATCCATGGCTCTCTGAAAGGTAGCCCCAACATTCATCAACCCAAAGGGCATCTTAGAGTACATAAAAGTGCCCCAAGGAGTGGTGAAAGAAGTCTTTTCTTGGTCATCTGGATGTACAACAACCTGGTTATACCCTGAAAATCCATCCAAGAAAGACATAACTTTAGCTCCTGAGACTTTTTGTAGCAAATGTTCCATTTTGGGTAGGAGATAATTGTCTTTCTTAGAGCATTTGTTCAAGTTCCTGAAATCAATACACAGCCTGATTTCTCCACTTTTCTTCCTCACCACTACCAAGTTGGCTACCCACTTCAAATATCTCAGGGGAACTATGATTTCCTTTTCAATCAGAGGGAGGAGCAAAGGATTTATGGGTCTCAGCTTCTGTTTGAAAGGAATGGTGTCTTTCTCCAATGGGATCTTATGTTGGATGATATTTTTGTCATATGTTTTAAGATCAATGTATTCCCAGGCAAAGACATCAGAAAATTGCTTCATTAAGGTGTAGTACTCAGAACTTTGGGCAGCAGACAAATGGGTGGACAGATTTATATACTTTGGATGATCTGGACTCCCTATGTTATGCCTATGGACTGCAGATGATTTTATTTTTGGGAAATCTTATGAGGCACATCATTATAGTCAAGCAACTTCTCTAAAGGCACTAGCCCTTTAGGTATATGATTGCTAGGCAACTGTACAATGTTGTCTTGGCCAATTCGGTTCCTTAGCTAGGGCTGGGGACATTCCTCCAAGGTTTCATTCTCTTGATCAATTTGCATTTCAGAGAATTCATCAATGACTTGCAGAAACCTATTTACTTCATCATCTCCTCAAAGAGGGTCTATATTTTACCTGGACTCGATAAGCCAATCTAGAGGGCATGGGAGGGATGAACATCTAGCAGACACAGCAAGGGAATCAACAAGCTAATTTTTTACTCTAGGAATATATGAGATACAAAAGCTATCAAAAGAATTTTTGAGTCTCCATACCTCATCTCTTTATGCTTTCAGCCTTGGGTGCCTTTCTTGGAACATTTTGTTCACCTGTTGAATAATGAGATCAGCATCTCCAGACACCTTGATGTCTTTGATTTCCATGTCTTTGGAAGCGTTTAAGCCCAATATCAAAGCCTCATATTCTGCTATATTTTTGGTGACCTGAAAAGTCATCTTAAAAGACAGATGTGTGCTTTCCTATTTTGGAGACTCCAGCACCACTTCTGCTCCTACAGTTTCCTTTGAACAGGCTCCATCAAAGAACATATCCCAAGCCTGTGTCCCTTCCTCTTCCATGGCTTGACATATTGGTTTCTTGAGCTACACGGAGGCCCTCTAGATTCTTCAATTTGGAGAATACACGCTCCAAAATCAGTGTCCATAGCGTAAATGGGATGATTAGTGGGATTCTTCTCATCACTAATGATATAGGTGAGCTAGGCTTCCCTATATAGTCTTTTGCTTTCTCCTCCAAAAACTGGGATGGTGGCATAACACAAGTCATTTTGCAATGTCCCACCCAACCTCTTAATCCACCCTCTGGAAAGTAGCATACCAAACTTAGGGGGAACATCCGCTACCACAATATCCATCATCATGCTTTTCATGGGCAGCTGAGTTAGGGTGATGGCTAAGTCTTTGATTAACCCCAGACATTTCACCTTCCTCGAATCAAAGGAGAAAAAATCATGATAAGGTCTTCTAATATCAAGGCCTAACTCTTCCATGATAGCTTTGGGCATCAGATTATGGCTAGCCCTTGTGTCCAGCAGACAATTGTGGAGGGTTTTGTCATGAATGGTCAAGGAGACATAAAATGATGGGGAATTGTCATCAGCAGGTTCAGTCATTGGGCTAAGCACAACTACAGGTTTATCATCTTGTAAATTCACATAGTCATTGGATGCTTGTAAGGCTTTCAGCTCAAGGGCATCAAGGATGGGCTTCTTAAAAGCCTCACTCTTTACAAGTTCTATCAAAGGTACAGATATTTTTAACTTCTGGACTTCTGATTCAAAGCTGAAAGGGGAAGGAGACTTATCAGGGCCTCTTACCTCTTGAGCTGGTGCTTTCAGGATGGTAGGATCAGCTGTCGGTCGCTTCTGCTTGCTGATCTACTGCTCTGTGGGGACAATAGCTCTTTGGGCAGGATTCTCTTTGACATTACTCACTCTTGACCTCAGGTTATATCTCTGCTGGTCTTCATTCTGTAGAATAGCTTCTCTGTCCCACTCTTGGCTAGTCTGATCCTTGAGTAATGACTCCTCATAGGCAGCTAATGTCAAAAAGGTAGCACTGCCCTTGTCTTCCATGTAGTGAATCTCATCCTCTTCATCAAACTGCTCCTCCTCCATGACTACGTTCTAGAAAGGAGTCTTAATCCTTTGTTCTTCACTGGCCTCTTTGACCCTCTGAATGATCTGCAACTATTCATTTGCTCTTCTATATGGATTTGGATTTCTAGGAGCAAATGTATTAGGAGCCTTGCTTTCCCAGGATTTTTCTCAACCTTCATCTTGGAGATTTCAGCAGCCAATGACTCTATCATTTTAGACGTTCTATCCATTTTGGGTTCTAAAGATGAAGAAGAAGAGGAAGACTCACCTCTCTGCCTCCTTCTATCAGCATGTTCTTTGAGCTTCTCTACAGCCATGATATTGGATTCCACCTCCAAGGTTGCATCTTGCATTTCAGCTAGAGAGGAACATCTTCTCTCTCTTAACAACAGGAAGAAATCAGAGTCAAAGGCATTGGCATAGGTGAGTTTGGCAGAGGTGGGGGTAGGCTTCACTTCAGTTGGTATCTTGCTATACATACGATTGAATCTTTTATTAAAGTCAAACAATGACTCACATTTTCCCTTTTCAGGTTGCCAAACTTAGTATGGTAGTATAGCAGGTCTTTCTTATCTCCCCAATGCTTTAAAAACACATCATCTAATGCTTCAATGTCTGTTATAGACCTAGGGGTCAGCTTTCTGAACCACTTTCTAGCCTCTCCGTCTAGGCTTTGGACAAATACTCTCATCCACACATCATATTCACTGAGATCTAGGTTATCAGAATAGCTATAAAAAGACTAAAGGTGCTCTTCAGTTGTTACTCCCTCTATACCAGTGAACTTAGGCATGTATTTATGATATTCTCTTATAGGCATAGCATTCATTAGAATAGGCAGGATCAAGGGTCCATACCTAGCAGCTATTATTCTTTCCATTTTGGTGGGCGCTTGTGGACCTGCCATGACTAAGGTGGATGGAAGGGTGCTAGCAGTCTGAAAGGTAGGGAGTTGAGAAATGACTGTCAGGGCTAAAGGAATATGATGGATAGGAGGGGAGGTTTCCTTTGGGCTGAGATCCAAAGGAGGACCTAAAGGAATGGGAGCTTTATGATTCTCTGAAAATATTTCTTCACTGCTAGTACTAGAGGCTATATTTTCAACATGTAGATGCTCTGTTACAAGCCTTTCTCGCAGAGATACATAAGATTGCTTAGGCTTACCTGATCCTGATTCTCCCTTTTGTGATGCCCTTCTCTGCTTGACAATCTTCTCAGGGTCAGGTACTGAGTCAACTGGTGATTTCTGGGGATTTCTCCGAGTATGCCTCACAAACTGAACCAGAACTGTGATGTGGAGTTGCCAAGAGGTTCGGCCTCCAGTAGAGTCACTAGATAGATGATTACAACCAAAAATGTGTCTAGACTTTTTCTATCATCAAAGTTGGATCTGTGTCATTCTCCCAGGGAAGCTGAGCTTCAATCTTCATTCCCTAGAAATGGCGCCAATTATGTTAGGATTCTAAGAAACTCTCCTAGGTTGTAGCTCGGAGATTCCTGGTAACATATAGATTCAACTATTGTTGCAAGGTTTGATGGAAGGAATGATGGTTTGGTTCAGGCCAGATACCCACTTCTACTCTGTTTCACTCCAGACATGCATGAACACCCTCATACTACAAGGCTTTAGACCACCAATGCTCACAGTTTAGATATTTAGGTGATTATGGAGAATACTAACCACACCAGCAGATACACAAGACCATGTGATGGCCAGCTGCAACTAGTACAAAAACTTTCAAATCTAATCTATTAATGCAAAGACAAGATGACAACTCTCTTGCATTAGATAGAAAGAAACCTGAATAACCTATTCAGTGATGCATTCAATATTCCAACACAAAGATAAGATGATAGTTATCTAGTGCTAAATATTAAGAGATCAAGAACACAGCACATCAGGTACAATCTTAGAATAGAGGAGAATGGACAGTGAGCAGTTAACAACAAAAGAAGCTTGTATTGCTAAAAATGAAGATGAGACGCTGTAAGCGACAAAATGTCTACAGTCTCCAGAAGTTGAACCTTACATCAAATGCCATCCTTGATTACATATTGCTCGTGGATATTTATAATTTTTTGTTACAATGGCACTTGGCCGTTTAGGTATGGAGGGGTCATAATTGACCACCAACTGCATTTAACTGCTTGATGGAGTATTTGGATGAGGTTGCTTGGTTCACTGGGTGAATTTGATCTGTTCAGGTGTTGTGTTGTCCTTTAGGCGGTTGGAGTGCTTGTACGAGTGGAGTCCATGACTGAAAAATTCAGTTACAGAGTCATGCTATGTTCTTTTCTACTTTGGCCATGCTTTATGTTAAATATGGTTGTTGGCGGTCCGACTGTTGTCAGTCAAGCAGGGCAGGTTATCTCCTTCCTCGTTCAACAGAATGGATGTGGGATGTAGAGTGCATGGGTAGGTGGACAATTTGGGTGAGCGAGAAGGATGACCGTTGGATCGGGGAGATGAATGGCGGAGATGGTTCGGCGAAAGCTATAGACCGAGGTGGGAAAGGGGTGCATCAGTGTTGTTGGATCTTGAGCAGATAGATTGGACAATCATCGGGCAACGGAGTTGCACGAGCATTTAATGGGTGAGGGCGGTTTGGTTGGGCGGTAACGGTTTTCGTTGCACCACTTTTAGGGCCTTAGTGGTAATGGCTCAGGGTCGTGCAATTACACTCAATGAGCGATACGTAGCAGCGGATGAGAGAGAAAAACCGCCCTCATCGCGCACTATCGCTCAATCAAGTTGTCTGCACGATGTATGCGAAGACCGTCAGATCTGGTGGAGATGGTCTGATAGTGGAAATTGGTCGAGTGAGTCACCTTTATTGGGTGTGATGTGGGCCGTTTGATTGTCGGGGAATGATTAATGGTGGGAAAGCGATGAGGGGTTTATAAGCACGTGAGAGCGTATGGGTAAGGTTTTATGATTGGTTTGAATTTGCGCTTAGAGCTAGGGCCAAAGGGGACTTTGTCGGATTTTAGAAGGTTTATTTAGGGAATGGGAAAGGTTTAGAGGTGAGCAAGGTGAAGGAAGAAAGGGAAGAGCGACTAATGTGAGCCCCCTTTGGACACAACCAAACAGACCATGCTTCTTTATGACCGTAGAAAGTCAGCGCTCCATAGCAGAGCTAACAGGTCCAAGTTAAGGAATATTTTACTACTTTACCTATTAGTGGTAAGGATAAACAACCCTAAACTGTCCACTAAAATGTAACACCAACCTGTGTTTCTGTAACATTGTGTTTTAGGCGATTATCCAGTAGAAGATTGCCCTAAAATTATAGAAATATTTTTCAATAAAATAACTATTGTTATAACCATTTTGAAACAAGATATATTGAATTCAAATAATATTCATGTTTTTACAAGGTCAGGTTCTGAAAGAGACAATAATGAGAAATCCATTCGACCAACCAAAAATGTGACTAGATATCTCGATATGTAGGAATAAACTGACACAATGAAAGATCAGATGATTTCTTTTCCATAGAAGCCAAATCACATAAAGTGTAGAAGGATGCCATATTAGAAGAATTTTTAGAACTTAAAAAAAAGAGTATTTAGTTGGTTCTCTAGTAAAGATTTTGAAAATGTTAAAATATTGTAATGAAAGCAGAGAAAAATGTAAAAATGTTCCACAACTCTCGCAAGGAAAGCAATTTGAATACCATGATCCATGAGTGAACCTTGAAATAAATGGGTATATGATAAAACAATTCGTCACTGACTTTGGATCTAAATTCAATATACTCCCGCAAGAGACATGGATAAGCATGGGAAAACCAAATCTACATAAGATGACTAATTATCTTAAACTTGCTGACCAAATATTCATAGAACCGATTGGAATGTCAAGGCAAGTGAAAATTTCAATCATGGGCATCCCAAATATCATTTATTTTGAATTCATTGATTTAATTGATGAAATACCTGCATATATTTGTTTAGTCAAAAGACTGTAGGGTCGGAGGATGAAAGAAACTATATCACTAGAGAATGATAGAATCAAAATACTGTGGGGTCCGAGGATGAAAGAAACTATATCACTAGAGAATGATAGAATCAAACATAAATGAAACAACAAGAAAATTATTATTCCTATGGACCAACGTGATGGAAATTCGTGGATCGAGGCTTGTGAAGAAGGAGAAACATGAAGGCTATACCAAGTATTACATGAAGATCGGGGTAATGTAGAGCCAAACACTTTTTGTGAAATCTTGATAGGACCACCTCTCGCTATTAGGCATAATTCTAACGCAAAGCTCTATGAGTGGCAATTCAAGAACTACAAAACAAAGCTAAAGAGTGTTGGACAATTGAAGTGATTCTAATGAAGAAAATTTAACCTTGTTAGTCCCTTAAAGTTGTTCCTATCCTAAAAGCGAAAAATTTTAGAGGAATTTCATCATTTCTTCCAACACATTTAAGGTAAGGCTCTAGTAGTTTTATTCTCTTTAGTGAATGGGTTTCACTTGTAAAGCACATTGATCAAGCAACAAAAACTATTAGTGAATAGGGAAGGATGAAAATTTTGGTGCAAACATTTATGGGTCAAGCAACAAGATGGTGGGACATCCACTCATCTCTACTTCAAACGTGGAAAACACTAACAACATATTTTGTTGAATGTTTTGGAGGTCCAAATATTTCTGCACAAGAAGATATACCTATCTTCAGCTCTAGATAAGACCTCTTTCAACATATAAAAAATTGTGAGTTGGAATGGCCAAGGATCAGATACAAAGATGAATGAGTCTCGCCTCATATGTTTGCGAACACTTTAGACAACTTTCCAAATTAGTGGTATAAAATAGAAGAAGCTCGAGGGAAATCCTAGCAATGAAAAAATTGAGAGAGAAATTTATTAAGGATTTTAAATTTAAACTACAGCAACGCGAATTGAATGGTGCATTTCAAAAAGTAAAGGAATTTATAAAAGAAAATTGACTCATAATAAATCAACAGTCGATACCTTATATACATGTAATTTTGTGTCATATACATCAGAGCCTAGAATGGCCAATTGACTAGAAATGGAAGAGCAACTTATCCTTAGCCAAAGATTTTGCTTGAAGAAATATCATTTGGAGAACCGAAAAACAATAAAACCAATGTATAAACTTGGGAGTTAAGAAACTAGTTTAACTAAGGATACTCCACGAACCTCTCTAAGACATATCGAACAAGAGAAACATCAGTCGAATGAAATGCTTCAGATCAATATAACTCTAAAGATAATTCATCAGAACGTACCTAGTCAGACGACACAATCATTACTCATAATGAGTAGACTCAACATACGACAATTGTGCCAATAAACGAGTAGCAAAAATTACCAGCAAATCTTCCATCAACCAATCCATCAGTCACCTAGCCTTCTTCGACTCACACAATGCCATCTAGGTCGATGACAAAAAGTACATAGGGAACTCAAGTTAAGAAAGAATTGATTGATATCCACACTAAGTATGTGAACCTAAAGCTTGCCAGTGATAAAAAAAAATTTGAACTATTAGATAATTATGTAAAATAATCTAAGTTGTAGTTGAAAAGGAGAAATCAATACACCATCGAGCTTCAATGGAAACCAGAACAAGAAAGGGAAATTGGGTTGGACTTTCACCACCGGGCAACAAAAAAAGTTAACATCAACATTCCACTCAAAGCTCCTGATCATCTCCTTACCTTTCAATAGTTGGTGTATCAGTTAATTCCAAAAAATGAGTAGCTCAGTGCACAAATAATAAACTTATAGAATCGAGTGACAATAACATAAGGTGAGAAATTTATGGAAATACTTAAAAATGCTCATCACGAGTTCTTAGCAACCAAACATATGTCAGAGCAGACACTCGATAGAGGAGATGCCTTGACAACTACTCTCAACAATTGGCCCACTTACTTCACATCAAATCGTAGTTGCATCAGAGCACAAGAAATAATTATTCGTGATTTGGATATAAGGGATGTGACAGATGCTAGAGATAAACAAGTATTGAACAAGAATTTAGAACATGAAAGGGAGCTATAGGTCGAGCTAATGCAACATGAGAATTAGTGGTTAAGGTAAGGAAACGATGCATAGCTTGAAGCAACTAATGATTCCAACATCTTACAAAGTATAATTACTCAGGTCCAATAGATTGATCACGCTAAGCCTTTCAAGCAAATGGAATCAAAGGAGGCCCCATTCGAAGAGAGAGTCCAATTTTTGCCAAACCTCAAGGAATCAAATGCTCAAGAAAGGTTAGCAGTTCAAAAATGGTTAATATTTGATGAACATTTTAAACGTTTTGCACTATTCATCTATCAAACTACTTTCATAACATGCCACTGCCATCATCGATTCACTCGTCATCTCAATAACCGCCATGACCCACCCATCAATTTTATGCACCTAGCATCTCGACATGTGCACCAACTTCATAACAACAATCACATGAGGTCGAAGTGGATCAACTAGTGCACCACTATGTAGAACCAGTTCCACCTAAGCCTTAGATGCACCTGTCAAAGAAATAATAAATATTCTTCCTTGATTTATCTTTTATTGATATATATATATATATATATATATATATATATATATTATATATATATATATATATATAATATATATATATATATATATATTATATATATATATATATATATATATATATATATATATATATATATATGTCTATGTATCAATGGATCAGTTCTACTTGGATTTTAAGAGACATAATATTTATTATGCTTCCACTGGTTCACCACAACTTTTACCTCTCCTATTTCTTGTTGTTATGTGATTTTATATGTGAATACTTGATGCCTATGCCACTGGTAACCAAGTTCACTTTTCCTTAGATTACAACAAAACTCGAATCTACTCATTATATTGAGGCACATTGAAATATTGGAGTAACTGTAGACTTGTTTAATGCTTCACTTGCTTCATGGAAAGATGCATGATTGCTTGATTTAGGAGAAACTTGCCACATGACATTTTGAAGAGTTTTATTTTAAGAATTTGGTGACAATGTAGATGGAGTAGTCTACTTTGTCGACAAGTCAAAGCTCAAGCCATCTGGACTTGGCACCATTAGGTTCAAACTTCCTAGTTTTGATGACTTTCTTGTACATGCTAATCTCTACATCCTAGATTTGCAAAGAAACTTGTTGTCCTTGGTTCCCAACAACTATCAAGGGAACTCCATTCACATTTTTGATGGCAAGGTTCAAGGGAGAAAAGCATAAAAAAATTGACTTATCATGAGTGGGATAGAAGAATAAAGACTCTTGAAGCTACAAGGAATCTATGCTCATGAAAAAAAATTGCATATAGTTCTTAGTATGATGAAGGTACACTACCATCCAATCTCATATGGCATTCTATATTTGGACATCTAAACTATGACAATCTTCTATTATTAAAGATAAATGGTGTTATTAGTATTCCCACCATTCCTAGGAAACTTAAGAAATGTGATGATTGTATCTTAGGAAAAAAGAGAAAACAATCATTTCATGATTCTCATTCCAAAGCATGTAGAAATCTTGAACTGATTCATTTTGACTTGTGTAGCCCCATGAATGTTCCTTCCGCAAATGGAAATAAATACATGATGAATTTTATTGATGACTATACTAGAATGTGTTAGGTATATCTGTTGAAGAGTAAATCTGAAGATTTTGAAACTTTCAAAAATTTCATGCACGGATTGAAAATTATACACAATCTCATATTGGCTTTATTCATATTGATAATGGAAAATAAATTACTTCAAATGAATTCGAAAACTATCTTTGCTAGCATGAGATCCAATATCAGGCAAGAGTGCCTTATAATCCTCAACTGAATAGTGTAGACGAAAGAATGAATAGGATAATATTAAATATGGTACATTCAATGATGTTTTTATAAAATATGAAGTTGATGTTTTGGGCTGAAGAAATTTTATGTGCAATATACATTAAGAACATGTGTCCATCTCAAGCTTTCAAAAACAAGATTCCCTTTGAAATGTGGTATGTCCACATTCCTTTAGTGAGGCATCTCACAGTTTTTGGTTCCACCTATTATGCCTTGATACCTAAGTAACAAAGAAACAAACTTGGTGCAAGGAGTCGAAAATATATCTTCTTGGGGTACTCAAATACCACCAAAGCATATCATCTCTATGATGAAGTAATAGGAAATTTATATTATCTAGATATGTAATATTTCTTGAATCTTCCAATACTAGCAATGATGTTGAGTGACATCTTGATCGCTTCGATAGATTCAGACATGAGAAATATTTTCTGGAATTTTATAATGAGATTCCACATCTTGAAGGGGTGATCCCTGTGAATCAATCTGTGTAATTTTGTTATGGAACCAGCTCAAGAAAAGATAGAAAAGAAAGATCAACGCCTTAGAATTCAGCCTCTTCGAGGGGGCAACCTCCTTTACATTACATAAATGAACAATTCTTGGATGATACAAATGACAAAACCTCCTTTCTATATATAGGAGTCTAAGGAGTCACAATATAATCCAGCCGACCTAACAATAATAATATAAAGCCACAAAAATAATAATAGAGGGATTCTATGGGGCACAGAAATAACAATATGTGGGTAATAGGGGCACAACAATATAAATAAGGGGTATAACTACAATAGTAATGGGGTAATCACTAGTATTATAGGGACCCAACAAATTTCCTTCTGAAGAATTCTCTCCCCTCATGATGTTCCATATGTTGATTAGGAAGACACATTGAGTGATGTGATTGAGAGAAATTTTGGAAGGTTAAATCTTGATTCAACCCCATCATAGTCAACTAAACAACTTGGGCCATCTCAAAAAGGTCCTCCAAAATGGCTCTCCAAGACACTTCAAAGTGTTCATCGTGATGAGGTTGGAAAGACGTGAATGAGAAGTTCGACTAGACGAATGGAGGTGATGTTGACTATTTTGATTTAGCTTTTGATATAGATGTTTCTTATGATTATGAATTTCAACTTGTCTATAGATTTCAAACCAAATTCCTTTAAAGAATCTACTACTCATGATGAATCGAAAGAAGTAATGCAAGATTAGCATGATGTTATGATAAATAATGGATCATGGAAGTTAGTGTACAATCCATTGGGAACCAAACCAACTCACCACAAGTGGGTCTTCAAGAAAAATATAAAGCAGATGGCTCACTTCACAAGCACAAAGAAATTCACGTGGCAAAAGGTTTTGCACAAAAAGAAGGGGCCGATTATGAGGAGACTTTTTCTCCAACAACCAAATGGGCTACCATTCGGACTCTCTTTTCCTTGACAACTCAGAATGGATGGGACTTCCATCAAATGGATGTAAAAAATTATGCTTTCTTCAATGGAGCTCTAAAATATATTGTTTTATGTCTCAACGTGAAGGATTTGTTGTGAAGCAATAATAGCACAAGTTATGCATACTTGTCAAATCCTTGTATGGCCTCAAACAAGCACTACAAACCTAGTACGAGAAATTGAGTAAGAAACTTTTGGAACTTAATTTCAAACACTATGATGTTGATGATGCAACTTTGTTTGCCAAGAAGATTGAAAAAAATATTGTTTATCTTTTTGTGTATCCAGATGATCTATAGATGATAGGGAACAATGAAAATTATATTGCATCCATAAAGAAAGAATTGAGGAAATGTTTTGACATCCCAAATTTTGGATATGTTCACTACTATGTGGGTATTGAAGTAACCCAACACCCAAAGTTTATATTCCTCTCCCAAAAGAAGTACATTGGATATTTATTGAAAAAATTGGAATGGATGAATGGAATGCTTTGACCACTCCAATGAAACAAAATTTAAGGCTCGTGTCCAAAGAAGAAAAATAATTTGAGGATGAAACAAAGTACAAACAACGCTTAGGAGGTCTTAACTACCTAACTACTACGAGACCAGAAATTTCATTTGTTGTTGGAATTCTCTCTAGGTTTATGCAAAAACCTTTTGAGGATCATTGGTCTCCTACAAAAAGAGTTATAAGGCACTTGAAGGGAAATCAAGACTTTGGACTAAAGTATACACATGTAGATGACTTCAGCTTTATTGGATACTTTGATTTAGATTTTGATGGAGATAAATAAAATGGAGTATCTACATTAAGTTATGTTATGATTCTTTTCTGAAGGTCACACAACAAGTCAATTCCATCAGATTCCACAACAAAGGAAGAATATGTGGCTACTACAAAAGCAACAAAGGAAATTTTGTGGCTCTGAAAAAGTCTCGAATATTTGCACGAGAAACACGTGCATCCTACTCTTGTTTTAATTGGAAATACTTCTGCCATAAAATTGGTAAAGAATTCAAAGTTCCATGATCGAACTAACCATATCCATACAAAGTATCATTTGATTCAACATCATGTTGAGGCCAAGACTAGTCACCTACACCATTCTTCCACAAATGAGCATATTACAAACATCTTCACCAAAGCACTTGGAAAACAAAAGTTTGAAAGATTGAGAATTATGCTTAGACTCACCAACATCTAGTCAAATTAAGGGGGGGAAATGTTGACACCTAATCCTTAGGGATTGGGAAAATATTGTAAATACTGCAAATATGAAAATGAGAAAGTGAAGAGACATTGAAATATGAATTTCAAGAGTCTCTCTCCAATGTATATATAAATAACTCTTCCTTATAGAAAATAAGATATTGCGGACTTACCAATGTTTCCAGTGACAAATTTCTTTATTTAATAGTTGTGCTAGATTTATTATTAAATCTTTTGACTTGCTAGTTTAAACCTTACTCCTTTAACAACTACTTTGATTAATTTATTATTAATTCCTTAATGGCTAATTGGCATTCTCTTGCATTAAAGACTACTCAACACTTGTTTGTTATCATTTTTCTTTTAGGTCCATGATGATGGGTGGAGTGTTAAGGTATATTAAAAATTCTCTACACAATTTCGTCTAAAAATTCTCCACATAATGTAGACATTTAAATATGAGCTCAATATGAGAGAGATGTTGTAATGTCCTTAAAATGAATTGAATATAACAAACTTACAATAATCCTAAGTCAATGAAAAAAATAATAAATAAAGTAATAAATAAATTCAATTCAATTTGTTAAGTTGTTATTTTGTTTTTATTAATAAAATTGCAAACAATTATTTCATCAAAAAATCATCATATACATATCATATTAAAATAAGTTTTAAAATAAATTTAAATAATAATGGTCCATATGGATTCTACGTGCTCTTTCTTTTATATACAGTGATTGGGTGTTTTGTGAAGGCACTCCTTCATGTGAAGTCACAGGTTCAATTCCCCACCCGGGACATGCTATCAGTAACCAACATAGACTATCTTAACTTCTTATCTACCAAGTGGCAAGAGGTATCAAATTTCTACAGGTGCGAATAGTTCCTTAAATTTTACACTAAACAATAGGTCTACATCTTGGAAAGTTAAGTTTGATCCATATCTATAGTTCTTTGCACTCAGAGGTGCTCTAGAGCCCATTATGGAAGAAATGTTGTAAATAGGTCTACATGTTGGAAAGCTAAGTTTGATCCATATTGATGCTTCTTTGAAGCCAGAGGTGGTTATGGAACACATGTTGGAAATATGTCCATCCAAAAATTCTATAATGTAAACATTTAAATATCATCTCTATATGAGAGAGATATTGTAATGTTGGTAAAATAAATTGAATATAACAAACTAACAATAATGCTTAAATTAAAAAAAATAATAAAAAATTCATTCAATTTGTTAAATTCTTAATTTTTTTTATTAATAAAATTGTAAACAATTATTTCATTAAAAAATTATCATATACATATGAAATTAAAACAAATTTTAAAATAAATTTAAATAATGATCCATATTGATTCCACTGGGTCTTTTATAGATGGTGATTGGGCGCTTTGTTAAGGCACTCCTTGATGTGAAGTCACAGGTTCAATTCCCACTTGGTATCAAATTTCTAGAGGTGCAAATAGTTCCTTAAATTTTACACTAAAAAATAAGTCTACATCTTGTAAAGTTAAACTTGATCCATATGGATGCTTCTTTGCACCCTATGGAGCCCATTATGGAAGAGATGTTGTAAATACCTCTACATCTTGGAAAGTTAAGTTTGATCCATATTGATGCTTCTTTGCAGGTAGAGGATGGAAGAGATGTTGTAAATATGTCTATCCAAAAATTCTCCACATAATGTAAAAATTTAAATATGAGCTCAATATGAGAACTAGAGGATGGAAGAGATGTTGTAAATATGTCTATCCAAAAATTCTCCACATAATGTAAACATTTAAATATAAGCTCAATATGAGAGAGATGTTGTAATGTAGTAAAATGAATTGAATATAACAAACTTACAATAATGTTAAGCCAATTAATAATAATAATAATAATAAAATTCCATTTAATTTGTTAAATTCTTATTTTGTTTTTATTAATAAAATTGTAAACAATTATTTCATAAAAAATCATGATCACATTAAAATAAATTTAAATAATAATGATCCATATTGATTTCACTAGGTCTTTTGGGTGCTTTGTTAAGCCACTCCTTGATGTGAAGTCATATGATATTGATAACCAACATAGACTATATTAACTTTGGATCTAGTGGTGGGTTTTGAGCTCTAGATTTATGATAACTCATGGTATTGACCCATCTATTTAAGAGAGGACATGAAATTAGCATAGATCCATCTTAACTAGAGATACCATCAAATATTTCAAATAGTTGATTAAATATATATTTTTATAATAATATAATTATGAGGTTTTTTTTTGTAACTTAATACATTGACCATTTCAAATAAAGGATTAGATATTTATTTTTAGAATAATATAATAATATATTGACTTATTCTCTAATCAAATTTTCATAATTTTTAATTAAAATATTTTATTTTCCTAATGGTCATCTTTGGATGCATCTTAAACAAGTTGATAGACTCATTTTTTCACCTTAGGATGAACCTCATTAGTTGAACCACATTAGTTGGTTAGAAATGTCTACACCAACTTGAAATGTAATTAATACTGAAAACATTATCAAAATTAGTTAAAATGTCATTAATATGAAAGACATTATCAAAATCCTTAGGGATCACAAAAGTCTAAAATCATGGATAAAATATCACGAGATTTTAAATATAGATCTAGATAAATCTATACTAGTTTACAATGAACAAAATAATAAAAAAATAATTTAATAAATTTAAATTTAAATAGATAATTAACTAAATTATAATAAATTAATTTAACAAATTAAAATTTAATTAAATAATACATTATGATGGGATAGAATCTTAATTAAATTAAATTGAAATAAAATATAAATCAAACCTATATCTATACTTTCTAAGTAACATCATACATATCCTAACACATAGCCATCACCAATCAAACTCCCAAATAAAACTAGAAATTAAAATATTAACTTAAAATTTAAAATTTATTATCAATATTGTCAATCGCGAATCTATATATTCAAAATGACATTTCCAAATAAGATATTCTATACATAAATATAAAAAAACAATAAATAAATCTGTCTGCTTTCGTTAAAATCACTAAAAATTAATAATATTTAAATACAAAATATATAAAATATTATTTTGAATGTTTTTATAAAATAATGTTAATGGTAAATTTTATGTGAAATCATTATTTCTTTTAATTAAAATAAATTTTGTATGTGTAAAAAATTACTCATAGGAAATTTTCAAAAATAATCATTTTATATAAATTAACTATTTAGATATATTAGTTTAAAAAAAAAATGGAAAATAACCTAAAGATTTTCATTCTACTATTCACCCTTCCGTATAAACAGTACAATGACGATTGGTGTAGGGTTATTTTGTACCAGGGTTAAGTAGAAGTAATGTTCTTCTTAATATTTTATGTGCAGCACATGTGATTGTTACTGCAACTTGTTTTTTTTGGTTTGATTTTTTCCAGAAATCAGTAACCAACTTTAAATTATTGAATTGAATTAAAATTTAGTTTGCATAGTTGCATATATATTCTTTAAATTGAATTTGATAGGGATTGGATTTGGTCAAATAATCTAAAGTCAAGTTTAAATAAGAATTGATATATAAATTTGATCTAGTGATGGAATCAAAATTCTAGTTAATAGTTATGGTATTGTACATTTGGTATTGGTTACTTATAGGATTGAGTTTATAAAAGTGCATGTAGTTAGGACGTAGTTAGAGTTGGGATTCTCCATTGTATGTAGTCAAAGTTGACTTGGGGCAACTCACTTGGTTGGGGTGAGGATGTTGACTGTTTATAAAATTGCATGTAGTTAGGACGTAGTTAGAGTTGGGATTTTCCATGGTATGTAGTCAAAGTTGACTTGGCAACTCACTTGGGTGGGTGTGGTTGGGTGAGGATGTTGATGGGCTTAGCTGAGTTTTATCTAAGAACAATAATAAATTTATTATTTTAATTTATTAGTTTTTGGTTTTTCTTATTTGAATTGAAGTTTTCTAGACTAAATTATAATGTACATGATTATGATTTAAATAACTTGTTGTTATGTATATGCTTATTATATTTATTTCTTTAAAATTATTTGAAATAATAACACAAATAACTAGATTTCAAATTTTAGTTGACTTCAAAAGTTATATAACATAAAAACAAAAATTCAAAATTCTTAAATATAATAATGATTTATATGGATTCTACAGAGTCTTTTTTTTATATACCTTGATTGGGTGTTTTGTTAAGGCACTCCTTCATGTGAAGTCACGGGTTCAATTCCCCACACTTGACATGCTATCATTAAGCAACATAGACTATCTTAACTTCTAATCTACAAGTGGCAAGAAGTATCAAATTGCTACAAGTGCAAATAGTTCCTTCAATTTTACACTAAAAAATAGGTCTACATCTTGGAAAGTTAAGTTTGATCCATATCTATGGTTCTTTGCACTGAGAGGTGCTCTAGAGCCCATTATGGAAGAGAAGTTGTAAATAGGTCTACATCTTGGAAAGCTAAGTTTGATCCATATTGATGCTTCCTTGAAGCTAGAGGTGGTGTAGAGCCCATTATGGAAGATATGTTGGAAATATTTCTATCCAAAAACTCTCCACATAATGTAAACATTTAAATATCATCTCTATATGAGAGAGATATGGTAATGTTGGTAAAATAAATTGAATATGACAAACTTACAATAATGCTTAAATTAAAAATAAAAATAAATAAATTCCATTCAATTTGTTAAATTCTTAATTTTTTTTATTAATAAAATTGTAAACAGTAATTTCATAAAAAAATTATGAGATACATATGACATTAAAACAAATTTAAATAATAATGATCCATATTGATTCCACTCGGATGATGATTTGGTGCTTTGTTAAGGCACTCCTTGATGCGAAGTCATAGGTTCAATTCCCACCCAATGATATATTGGACTTGATATTGATAACCAACATAGACTATCTTAACTTTGGATCGACCATGTGGAAAGAGGTATCAAATTTCTAGAGGTGAAAATAGTTCCTTAAATTTTACATTAAAAAATAAGTCTACATCTTGGAAAGTTAAACTTCATCCATATGGATGCTTCTTTGCACCCTCTCGAGCCCCCATTATGGAGGAGATGTTGTAAATACCTCTACATCTTGGAAAGTTAAGGTTGATCCATATTGATGCTTCTTTGTAGGTAGAGGATGGAAGAGATGTTGTAAATATGTCTATCCAAAAATTCTCCACATAATGTAAACATTTAAATATAAGCTCAATATGAGAGAGATGTTGTAATGCCAGTAAAATGAATTGAATATAAAAAACTTACAATAATGCTAAGCCAATTAATAATAATAAGAATAATAATAATAATAATAATAATAATAATAATAAAATAAATAAATTCCATTCAATTTGTTAAATTATTATTTTGTTTTTGTTAATAAAATTGTAAACAATTATTTCATAAAAAATCTTCATTTGCATATCACATTAAAGTTATTTTTAAGATAATCATCATATACATATCACATTAAAATAAATTTAAATAATATAGATCAAGATCGATTTCACCAGGTCTTTTGGGTGCTTTGTTAAGCCACTCCTTGAAGTGAAGTCACATGATATTGGTAACCAACATAGACTATATTAACTTTGGATCTAGTGGTGGGTTTTGAGCTCTAGATTTATGATAACTCATGGTATTGACCCATGGTATTCATGTGGAATATAGCATATTTAAGAGAGGACATGAAATCAACATAGATCCATCTTAAATAGAGATACCATGTTGGCTTGTTGGGGCATGATCCAGGTTCGGAGTTAATTAGCCAAACAAATCCATGTACTACTAGCCCTTTCGGCAACAGTCCACAGAGCGCGGACTGAGGTCTCACCCGAGATAGTATGGGAGGGTGCTGGAACCATGTTTCCACACCCTTGAGATGTATGAGAGGTTCGACTCATCCAACTGTTCGTCCTGTATGCAGGTCACTATACGCACTTCCCTTTCTCTCATGCCCTCATACACCGCCTTCGCGTAGCCCTAACCAGGGGTTGTGGAGCTTCCGTGCTGCTAGAGCAGCACTCTGCGCTATTACCCAAGATCTTACTTCTCTTCTTATACCAGTTAATTACCTTCACGTACTTGGATGTTTTACATTATATTTATTTATGCAAAACGTCCATATGAGTTCGCGCAACAAATAAACGGTATACTTGAAAATTATACCAATCATACATTAAACAGGAAAAGATACACATAAATATGGTAAAATTATCTTTATTGATTCTTCCAAAAGTTACAGACTTGAATTGCCCTGCACACTCAGCTGTAGGGGTTTGCACACTTAGCTGCAGACTACTAGGCCTTTGTGCACTCAGCTGCAGAGCCTTCTCCTACTCTACGACCCAAAGACACACTTTACACTTCGACTCAATCACTTAGACTTATCATGCTTCCATTCTATTAGTTATGCTCTCTTCTACACTTAGAGCCTCACTCTATTTATACAATCCCATGGTTCATGGACCATGGCTAGGTCTATTACATTACTTTACAAAAATGAGGGCGGACAACCTTGTGACTCTATTATGATTTCGTGCTCCACGCCCACAATTTGCGGAGCTTTTACAAAAGGATTTGGTCAAAACTTGGGCTTTAAGCCCCAAAACATGACTTGGGGGGATTCCATGCCCAACAGGCCCTCAAAACAAACATCGTGACTTGCCCTCGAGTCACTTTGTCAGCGTGAAGATCTTCACGCGGAGTCCTTCCAACTTTGCTCGAACTGCTGCAAGGTGGGCAGCGCACTGAACTGCTATCTACTGGATCTGCTGTACACGCTGTTCCGAGACCACAGTGTTAGAGCTCCTTCTCTGCATCTGTGCCTGTATCCCCTGCATTTTTGTGAGTTTGCCTTCAATTTCTACTATGATGGTGAAGGCCTTATCGATCCAAGGCTAAATGCGCGCCTTCACGACTGCTTCCTTGTGTCATGTCATGTCCACCTGTTCTTTCAGTGCTTTGGCCTGCTGCATTCGCGCAAGCCTCTAAGTTGGGGCCACTCTTTGCACAGTTCCTTTGACGTTGTCATATTGCTGTTGGAGTTCTTGCACCTCTGTCTCTAAGCACTGGATGTTGGGGTCCTCCTGCACATTCATGAGGACCTCAAATGAGTCTTCCAACATGCTGGTGTAGTCTCGCACTGCACTGTTCATCTCATCCAGTCACGTTGTGATAGTGCTGGCGCACTTTTCTTTGACTTCCGGAGGGGTGGATGGTTGCTCCTTTAACCGCAGCTCGGCGATCTGAAGGTTCAGCTCCAGCTGAACCTTTGCTATTTCCTCCAGTGCCTCGCACACACCTGCTGCTAGCCTGTGGATGCATGCCTCTGCTGGTGTGTCTGCTGGGATGGCTAGCTCAGGGACACTTTGACAAGCTTCATCTAGTACCTGTACTAGCTGTCGATTCTACGACACCACTTCGTCGTGCTACAAGCTCAACTATTCCATGTTGATTGCCTCCTCGTTGAGGACTTGCAATGTGCAACTCTCCATAGCCCGCAGTTCTGCAGTTATCCCATCTTGTAGAACGTATAAGGTCTCCTGCGGGAGTGCAACCATGTTGATGCCGAGACCCTTCAACATGCTAACCGTAGGCCTGTCGGCCTCATTTGTTGTCACTAGTGCCCCTTCTAGCAGCACTATGGTATTCGTCACCCGAGCGTGCAACATCTGTTCTACTGCCATTGTTTCGACTGCGAGGCTGTTCGAAAGGGTACTAGCATGAGGATGGCACACCTACAACTCATTTCACTATGCTTTGAGGGCCCCCAACACAATTTGGTTCTCCTGCATAAAATTTTGGAGGGCCTCGGAGGTGACATTGCGCATTGTCTCACCGATGTCATGCAGATCACCCTCGGTTAGGGTGATCGGGTCAATAGACAACTTCGATGCCTTGACCTTCTTACGTGGCCCTATCCGCTCGGTCAGGTGCTGGCGCTTCAACTGTGTTGACCGGTTTGTGGGTCTGCACCTCCCTCTTCTTCCTCTGCTTCCTACCCATGTGAAGGCGACGGTTGGCCCTCGGGCGCCTTTGTGGCTACCTCCTACGCTGCTACTACTGCTGCAGCCTTTTCCTGTTTAGTTGTTATCTGTGCAACGTCCCGTGTCACCAGCGCTTCAGCTGTCGCTGCTTCCTTCCTTCTCTTTTCTGCCAACTGTGCCATGTATAGTTTGGCCTCCTCTTTCTTCCTCTGCGCCATCGACTTCTCTATCTACACGATGTCTGGAGTGCACCACTCCAGCGACCATGTCTCTAGTATGTTAAAGATTACATCGTCCGTGGCTACAAAGGGTAGCTCTCTCCATTTCTTGGCCAGGTCCTTGCACACTCTGATGTATATGCTGTGGATGTCTGCTTTAAATTCCAAAAAAATTTGCAGGCTGTTGTAGACAGTGAGTGTCAACCACGGCTTGTGGTTGATCCCCATTCTGAGGTTCATCTCCATGAACACCCAAAATATCTTACTGTCGTGGATCCTATTTACATCCTTTGTGGCCCAGAGCGTAGCGTACTTCGCGGCCTCTGGAAAATCCTTGTCAATTGTGGGGAATTAACTATCTTCCAGCAATTCCCTTGCCACGAGCACTATGGACAACAGAAGCCATGCATAGTGGAACGTTTTTCCTGTCCTTGAGCATCGCGGCAATTCTCCAAGAATTCCTTGCAGAGGAACTTGGACCAGTTAAACTAGACCCCCTCCGCGCATTGTTCAAGAAATGCTACCACTGGTGTGGGTACCTCATCCGCGCAACACTTGCGCATAAAATTACCGGCCAGTATTTGGGTCGCCACTTTCACTACTTTGTCATTGGTGCTGGATATGACGTAGCCCCTTTACTTCTTTGCTAGCTTGTATTTCTTCTTCATGGACTTCGTGATGGCCAAGTCACTGCTTTTCCCCTCCGAGATGTCTGCGGGGTCCTCTCCTTTGCATGGAAGTGGGGTAATGCGGTGAATCAAGTCTGCCGTGATGGGGATGGGCTCCTCCAGCCACAAACACCCATCATGCACCAGGAAGAGCAGCTGCCTGATGACGAAAATTGTTATTGGGGCGCAGTGGAAATGTGACACCTAGAGCAAGTTAAGTAGCCGGCCTTTTCCACTCCACGCAACCACTTTCGCGGCTCTAATTCTGTAACCCCCACTGTGGTGTTCTGCTTGGGCTTCATGAGGTGCGAGGTCTCAAGGTGAGGGAACTTCTCATGTTCAGTGAGGTCCCAATCTTCAAATTTTAAGCTTGGAACCCATCCTAGGTGTGTGCCCTCAAAAATGATATTGTTTGGGAGGAGTGGGGTCTGGAGCGAGCTCTTGGTCTTGTCAAGGTCCTTGGGCACTTTAGCCTTCCCTTTCTATGGGGGGACATAGGTGAGCAACTTTGTCGGAGGGTGCACAGGCTCAGTTCCTCCTCTATGCCTTCGTCGTTGTCTTGTTGATGATAAGTTCCTCAAGGACTTCTTCTTCCTCATTGATTTCTATGGTAACAACTTTCCTCTTGTCCTCTGTCGACATCTTGGTGTGTAGTGGGTTTTGCGGGGACACACGTACGGGAACCATCGCTTGTTTGTCTTTTTTTGGTCTTGGCATGCGTGCTGATTTGCGATTTCTGCCACAATACTGGCACCTTCCGGAGCATCCCCCACAGTTAGGGCCTACATAGCCTCTTCCGAGGTCATCTCTGTTATTTCCATAACTTCCTCAGTTGCTACCATCGTGTCCGTCTAGAAATCTATCACTCGCGAACTCAGGGGCTCAATCAACACTCAACACAAAACAAACAGGGCTCTGCTCAATAGCTCAGTTCGCAAATGACCAAGTGTTTTTTTTCGGGTAGCCCTTTGTAATTTACAGCGCTTTTTGAATTTGAATTCGATCGTTCCCCTAAATCTGGTTCATTAATGCTCTCTTGGTGGCAGATTTTCCGAAATCTTTCCCATAAATCACGTCTTAAATGCCTACTGCCCACTCCATTTAATCTCAAGTCGAGCATCCAATCATGAATAGTGACTTCAATGATCACTTTCTGGCCAACCCACGTGGCAGTGCAGCCCCCATGCACGGTCGTGGACCTTGTGACTCTTTGCTTCTGCGCGCAGCTCCAACATCACGCAGCCCCGTGCAGAATGGTTTATAGTCCCACGCTTCCTTTCAACTACTTGGAGCACTAAGACTGTACTTCCCTCGGCTAGTCAGGTGGTCACCCCACCTGTATAAAGTTTCATCTTGTTATCCATCACTTTTCCTGGAAAATACCCACCTTTTATTGTTACGGGCGGCGTCGTGCACTTTATCATTTGCAACGCGCCACCCTAATTGATTCGCTTAGTAATGTGTGGTCCAAGCCAAGGCATCAAACTGATCAATTTGCGGTGATAGTCCTCAAACTTGTCAGCGTGATCATGCACATCCTGTCTTATCACCCTGGTCTTTTTATCGAGAAAATCTTCCTTTATCTCCTCCTCCAACTTCTTGACTTCCACGTCTACCATAGCGCTTTTCTTCCTTAATCGCACCCTTTCTTTCTCAAGTTCTTGGAGCCTAAAATTTCCCTATTGGATTTCTTCTTCAAAGGTTTCGTGCACCATCGTATCTACCGGTGCTATCATGCGCGGTCTAAGCGTTCGCTCTACACTCTAGCCTTGGCAGTGCCTGTGCGGTCAAGTTCTTGCACATGGTCCTATAAGCCCATAGAACCACTGGTACGCGTAGGTCCCAGTTAGTTCGCTTCGCATTGTAGACCTTGTTAGCGCTTTGCGTACTTTGTTAAAGGCTTCTACGTGGATATCCTTCTGCGCACTTGGTCTTTCCATACTTCGTGGCCCCAACCGGAGGGGTCGTTCACGCCATTGCCTTGACTGCACCTCCTTACTAACCGTGTCTCCTACTGAAAGGACTATGTGCATCCGTGCAGGTTTCGCACCATATGCTTGTATCCACTTGGATAGGTGGGTGAGCGAACTGTTTCTTCCGAAAATCTTGTATGTTAATCACATCTAACGATTCCCAAACTGCACGTGCATCATCCTTCTGCATTCGCGCTAGTCCTAAAAACTTCTTTGGTGTGTACCCCACCACCTCGCGGGCGTAGCTCGCAATACCCATTTTAGAGTGTCGAAGTGTTGCTGTTCCGACACTTCTCTTTCAAATTTGATTAGGAAGTCATCGACCTCTCTTTACCCGTCATACATAGGCAAATCTCTTACCTCTATTGCTACGTAGTGCAACGATCTCGTCATCATGTCCTAGTTGAGCATGGTTACCTTGTGTAACCGATTCTACCATCGTTCTATCTCCTCGTCAGAATATGATGTGCAGGAGCTTTCGCGCTCCCATGAGATTCGGCCATCCGCGGTTGGATTTACCGAGTCTTTCTCCCACGTGGTTATCTTGTATATGCAGTGTAGATCGTCGTAGCTATCATAGTCGCGTACTGGCTCTGTGTAGTGCGATCCTTCTACAGGGTCTAAAGGTACAACTACGCGCAGAGACTTTTTCACAAAATTCATCTTGCGCTTCTTCAGATTTATCACTCCATTCATGTCAGTGGCCCAATCTATTCCCAGTAGCACGGGGTAGGGATTGTTGTCATCAACAATCTTTATCAATTTGAAATTTGCTAGCGCACTTGCTCCTTCGATATCTACTATGATTCCTTGCAATCTCTCCATAGGTAGGGTCTTTTGTTGGTTCACCATTCACAGTAGGATAGGAGACCATTACAGCACATGCCTACCCATGCGCTCCCATGTCTGCTTTAGCAGGATGTTCGCGTCCAATCCTAGATCCAAAATCACGTGGTCCATCTCATATTCCCCAATCTGCGCGGTCAATCTCATCTCCCTTCCTATTCGCGTTGCGTTCTTCCCGAGCTTCTGGACTACATGCAGTTTTCCTGGCGCGGTCCCAGCGAATATGAGTTCTTGCAACCCATTTACAGCCTTGTCGCAGTTTCATGCATGTCTCCAAGAATGTAGTGAGCATCGATGGGTCCATTTCTAGCTCCAGTCTATCTTTACTTGCTGAAGTGGAGGCATGAATGAAGCTCCTCTTAGCTTCCATGAAGGTCTCCTTAGTGCGCTCCATCAAAATTTGGTTCCTTCATTGGAGACTTACAAACCCAAGTACTTTCTTCACATTGCTTGCCTTTGTCATCCCGTGTCATAATTCCACTTTGGAGCACGATATTTACATTAGGGTCTTCCTCACGTGGCTCAGACTTCATCATTTGCAGGTTCTGGGTTGGGGGAGGTTGGAGTGCTCCTTTATCACATAACCTCGCTATCAGTGTGGGACAATCCTCTGTCTCATGATCAAAAAACATACAATACAAGCATGATGGTCACGTTGGATTCATACAATCATGGGCCCCTCTGCAATTATAACATATTAGTGGTCCGCGACCTCTTCCTGGCCCCCTTCCACCTCGGCCTCGTTCATGCCCGTGAAATCCTGTGCGCGTCATTCCTGCATTTTGATCAAGGGGCCGTGTTTTGGCCTAAACTCTGTAGGTAGGAGTTCGATCCATCATCAGCTCATAACTTCTACAGGTGCGCTCACCATGTCCTACTGCCCTATAGAAATTATAGAACAACTCTTGTGAATTCTGTGTATACTTTTGTGATAGATGGGAGTTATCTGTAGCATGCTTTCCTTCTATCTGACAAATCATGCACCATAGTGCAGGCGCCGCACTCGGTCCTGCTTGTGCCTCTGGTCTCAATGGCATTGGCCCTTCTCTCGCAAGGTAATTCATGAACATTGGGCAGTGGTCCTTGTCGTACCCCTAGCCCTTGCATTTTATGCACCATACCTCATCGCGCATCTGTGGGCGGGTTGTCTTGTCTTGTTTCAAACTCTGCATCTCAAGGCACAAGTTTTTCAACTGCGCTTGAATCTGCTGAACACCCAGGTTGGGGTCTTGTATCGGGGTCTTGTGCAATCTCATCGTGACCTCCAAGGCCTCGCCCTGAGTGGTTAGCCTTAATTGTGACAACGCATTTCGTAGATGTGGCGTTAACGATGCTACAAACCATTCGCGACGTTGCCCATCTGTTAACGTCATGTTAGCTTCGTGAATTGTGCACTTTAGCCTTTGATCCAACTCCCAAGGGGTCTCGCCTGGTAGCATTGTGATTTCCTTGAACCCAATGATCGACTATGCCTCTGACTTTGGCCTGCTAAATTCTTTGTTTAGCGCAGCTTGGATATCCGTGATCCCCGCATTCGGATTGTCATTAGAATGCTTAATGTACCAGGTCAACGCGCAATCCTGTAGAGCGCTGACCAATGTTGCCTTCTTTATATTATCATCCGTGACTCCCTGTGCTTCCCATATAACTTTTATCACGAACCAAAATTGGTCTGGATCTTCATTCCCTACTCCCTTGAACACTGGTAGCTTTATTGCGCTCGCCATACTGCTTCACGATGGTGGCCAAGGTTGTATGGGTGAATATGGGGGTGAAGACGGTGAAATTGGTGATGGTGTGGGTGGGGGTGGTATGCATGAAATTCTTTGTCTTATCAAATTGATCTCACTTCTTGGTGAGACCTTCGCGAGCTCTTCTTCGCCCCCTCACGGAGGTGAAATCAAGGGGCTAGTTTCTAGTTCTTTGCTACCTTCATTTATGTAGATTCTCTCACTTCTCGTAGCCCCAAACATCAATTTATTCGCATAACGCATTTTTCACACAATAGCATTTTAATCCAAGTGTTCAAAGATTTAACATACTTACCTCACAGTCCTTTGAGGAAGCGTCATTCTGCCTTGCTATAACTGACTGAAGTATCTACTGTGAATTTGGTGATAAATCATCCTATGATTCGATTAAGATAGTGATCGACAACGCGCGTGATATTATCTTCCAATGCTTCCAATCTGCGCACTAATTCTGAAGTCCACACAATAGGTCTATCGAGTTTACACCTTCCTTGGCTATCTGCTAGCTTCACGATCCACTCGTATAGCTCATTGGGGAAGGATGCGAAAAAAATTTCGTGGATCTCTGTATATAAGTAGCAGTCTAACCACTCTTCCATTGATAATCGCAGATTCCTGTTTTCCTGCACCGTGAACTCATGAATCTTCCTATCCAACCAATCTTCAATTCCTTTCTTTGTCGGATTCCAGTGATACGACATCAAACATCTCCATGCAGATCTCGGTCCTGGCAACGGAACCATTTGTTGGCTTGTTGGGGCCTGACCCAAGTTTGGAGTTAATTAGCCAAACAAATCCCTGTACTACTTGCCCTTTCAGCGATAGTCCGTGGAGTGCAGACTGAGGTCTCACCCGAAGTAGTATGGGAGGGTGCTAGAACGAGATTTCCGCACCCTTGAGATGTCTGAGAGGTTTGACTCGTCCAATTGTTCGTCCCTGCACGTAGGTCACTTCGTGCACTTCCCTCTTCCTCATGCCCTGATACATCGCCTTCATGCAGCCCTAACCACGGGTTGTGGAGCTTCTGTACTACTAGAGCAGTGCTCTACGCTATTACCCGAGATCTTACTTGTCTTCCTATACCCGTTAATTACCCTCGCGTACTTGGATGTTTTACGTTATATATATTTATACAAAACATTCATATGAGTTTGCACAACAAATAAACAATATACTTGCAAATTATATCCAATCATACATTAAACAAGCAAATATACACAGAAATATGGTAAACTTCTCTTTATTGATTCTTCCAATGGTTACAGACTCGACATGCCCTACGCACTGAGCTTCACGGGTCCGTGCACTCAGTTGCAGACTACTAGGCCTCTATGCACTGAGCTGCAGAGTCTTCTTCTACTCTACGACCCAAAGACACACTTTACACTTCGACTCAATCACTTAGACTTGTCATGCTTCCATTCTATTAGTTATGCTCTCTTCTACACTTAGAGCCTCACTTTATTTATGCAATCCCATGATTCGCGGACCATGGGTAGGTCTATTAAACTGACATTACTTTACGAAAACGAGGGCGAACAACCATGTGACTCTATTATGATTTCATGCTCCCCGCCCACAACTTGCAGAGCTTTTACAAAAGGATTTGGTCAAAACTTGGGCTTTAAGCCCCAAAACATGCCTTGGGGGGATTCCATGCCCAACATATGATCAAATATTTCAAATAGTTGATTAAATATTTATTTTTATAATAATATAATTATGACTTTTTTTATTTTTTTATATTTTTATAACTTAATACATTGACCATTTCAAATAAATGATTAGATATTTATTTTTAGAATAATATAATAATATATTGACTTATTCTCTAATCAAATGTTCATAATTTTTAATTAAAATACTTTATTTTTCTAACGGTCATCTTTGGATGCATCTTAAACAAGTTGATAGACTCATTTTTTCACCTTAGGATGAACCACATTATTTGGTTAGAAAAGTCTACACCAACTTGAAATGTATTTTTTGAACCAGATTAGTTTGATAGAAAAGTGGACCACCAACTTAAAATGTAATTAATATGAAATTCATTATCAAAATAAGTTGAAATGTGATTAATATGAAAGACATTATCAAAATTCTTATGGATCACAAAAGTCTAAAATCATGAATAAAATATTATAAGATTTTAAATATAAATCGAGATAAATCTATACTAATTTACAATTAACTCAATAATAAAAAAATTATTTAATAAAATAATTTAACAAATTAAAATTTAATTAAATAATACATTATAATGAGATAGAATCTTAATTAAATTGGAATAAAGTCTGAATCAAACCTATAACTATAATTTCTAAATAACATCATGCATATCCTAATACATAGCCGTCACCAATCAAACTCCCAAAAAAAACTAGAGATGAAAATATTAACTTAAAATTTGAAATTTATTATCAATATTGTCAATCACGAATCTATATATTCAAAATGACATGTCCAACTAAGATATTCTATACATAAATATAAAAGAAACAATTAAAAAACAATAAATAAATCTCTCCACTTTTGTTAAAATCACTAAAAATAATAATATTTATAATTTGGACTTTTATAAATAAATCTCTCCACTTTTGTTAAAATCACTAAAAATAATAGTATTTATAATTTGGACTTTAATAAATAAATCTCTCCACTTTTGTTAAAATCACTAAAAGTAATAATATTTATAATTTGGATTTTTTATATAAGATAATGTTAATGGTAAATTTTATGTGAAATCATTATTTCTTTTAATTAAAATAAATTTTGTAGGTGTAAAAATTTTACTTTGAAATTTTCAAAAATAATCCTTTTATCTGAATTAACTATTTAGATATATTAGTTTTAAAAAAAATTGCAAAATAACCCAAAGATTTTTATTCTACTATTCACCCTTCCGTATAAACAGTACAACGACGATTGGTGTAGGGTTATTGTGTACCAGGGTTAAGTAGAAGTAATGTTCATCCGAATATTTTATGTGCACCACATGTGATTGTTACTGCAACTTGTTTTTTTTGGTTTACGTTTTTCCAGAAATCAGTAACCAACGTTGAATTATTAATTGAATTAAAATTTAGTTTGCATAGCTGCATATATATTCTTTAAATTGAATCTGATAGGGATTGGATTTGGTCAAATAATCTAAGGTCAAGTTTAAAGAAGAATTGTTATATAAATTTGATCTAGTGATGGAATCAAAATTCTAGTTAATAGTTATGGTATTGGACATTTGGTATGGGTTATAAAATTGCATATGGTTAGGAAGTAATTAGAGTTGGGGATTCTCCATTGTATGTAGTCAAAGTTGATTTCGGACAACTCATTTAGTTGGGGTGGGGATGTTGACTAGTTTAGCTGAGTTTTATTTTAAAATAATAATAAATTTATTAATTTTTAGTTTTTTTAATTGAATTAAAGTTTTCTAAATTAAATCATGGTGTACATGATTTAAATAGCTTGTTGTTATATGTATACTTATTGTATTTATTTCTCTAATATTTTTTGAAATAATAACACAAATAACTAGATTTCAAATTTTAAGAAAAATCAAAATTCTTAAAATTTTGGCAGATCATTTAAAATAGATGTTTAAATTAAACCCAAAATACATCCACAGCTAGAGAACAGCAAGATACATACATCCACCGTCAGAGAACCCTAAAGCTGAATGCAAAACAAAAATATGAATATCAATATGAGAAATATATCAATAACTTTAAATCCAATTAAACCATTTCCTTGAGCAGATAGACTGCAGAGGCCAAGGTTGTGGCAATCAACACTGTGATCCATTATTCTATTATACTAAACATGATATCGTCAATCAGGTGAAACTCAAGCTGTGGTCAGCAGATACCCTTCCACAGCCTTAAAAGTGCTGATGGCTGCTTCCTTGATTGGCTCTGTTGGGGGAGTTGCGTTGCCTGCTGGTTCGAACTCAACGTTCCAGCTTAATTTGGAGGAATTGGCATCAGCTCCTGGAATTACCTTCAAGGTCGGCTTGAAGACTTTGAATATGCCCAGAATCTCGCCCTCGATTACTGTATAAGTAAGGGTCATATTAGTTTCGTCCAATGCTTCAATTCTCTCGGATGCATGGGTCGCCCCTTTCGTTCCTGCACCCAATAGAGATTTTTTCTCCCTTATATTCTTGTATATAATTTTAGGAAAAGAACCAGATACATGTAAATCAAAACAATAAGATTTAAATGGTAGGGAAACAGATTCTGAAACCTGTGCTAATTACATGTTTTTCGACATCCAAAACTCAAATTCCAAACTTGAGATTTGTTTCATACCTTCTCCGTATTTAATTTTGATGATGGTGCCGACTTTACCGTCTCCGACCACTTCCATGCTTTTGAAGTGAGAGGGCATTATTTTCGGAAATAAGGTTGCAGAATCCTGAATGGCACCCCACAGTTTCTGAGCAGAAACCTTCAAATCCATCTCTACGCTCACAGATTGCGCCATTTTTTCAGCTCAAAACTTCCCAAAAAGCGGAGCAAAATCAAAATTATGAGTGTTGGAAGAGGTGAGACGTTTGAGGGAGCATATATAGGCGGTGACAGTCCAGAGATTAAGATGGTTGGGCGATTTTAGCTCTACACATGTGAGGAGTTATGATATTTATGGTTGGCTGCATAATACTTAACCCTTCACTAAGTTTGGTGAAGGAACGGGATATAAAATAATAAATTAATATTTCCGATTATTTTTTGTTTTATTTGAAATTGTTTTGAAGCAATGTATAAGTGGTAATTTAATAAATTGACTTCTTGTTTTTGTTTATTTATTTATTTATTTAATGGATAATTTAATAAGACAACGGGATATAAAATAATAAATTAATATTGTTATTATTTTTTATTTTACTTGAAATTGTTCTGAAGCAATGTATAAGTAGTAATTTAATAAATTGACTTTGAATAATTATTATTATTATTATTATTATTATTATTATTTATGGATAATTTAATAAGTTTATTTTTATTTATTTATGGTCTACCTTATTTTATTTGAAATTTGGTTTAAAGTGTGATTATTAAAATTTAATAAGTTTTGATTGATTTTGTTTTGTTTTTCATAAGTTTGAATTGTGAATTTTGTATAGCTTAAATAAATTTATTTTCAATTTGTTAGAATATTGAACGTATTTTTATATTAAAAAAATATTTTAAACAAAAAACAATAATATGCTAAAAAAAATCACCAACTTAGAATAGTAACACTATAATGTTTTTAGGACTTGTGTTTTTTGGCCTGGTTCAACTTACTTTTATCAAAGTAAAAATGTTTTGAGGACTTGTCTTTTTTACAGCTGGTCACAACTCGCGAGGTTTGAGCGAGGGTCACAACTCACGGAGTTTGAACTTCAGCCTTTCGAGTTTGATTTTACAATTTCAATTGTTTCACATTTCTCGGATTAACCAATTGAGCTCCCCCTACTACAAACAGGTCACAACTCGGGGGGTTTGAACCTAGGTCCCTTAGTGAGGGTCACAACTCATAGAGTTTGAACCTCGGTCTTTCGAGTTTGATTTCACAGTTTCAACTCTTTCACATTTCTTGGATTAACCAATTGAGCTTCCCCCTACTACAAACCCCTCGGTCTTTCGAGTTTGATTTCACACTTTCAACTATTTCACATTTCTCGGATTAACCAATTGAGAAACAAACCCCTCGGTCTTTTGAGTTTGATTTCACACTTTCAACTATTTCACATTTCTGGGATTAACCAATTGAGCTGCCACCTACTACGAGGACTAAGTTTTTCTTTTGAAAGGATATAAAATCTTAATATTAAGGATATTTTTTATTTTATTCAAAATTACCCCGATCTTTCAACTATTTCACATTTCTCGAATTAACCAATTGAGCTGCCCCCTACTACGAGGACTAAGTTTTTCTTTTGAAAGGATATAAAATCTTAATATTAAGGATATTTTTTATTTTATTCAAAATTACTTTGGTTTTTCGAGTTTCAACGATTTCCTAGTTTCAACTATTTCACTTTTCTGGGATTAACCAATTGAGTTGCCCCCTAAAGGATATAAAATCTTAATTTTAAGGATATTTTTTATTTTATTCAAAATTGTTTGAGGTAAAAATAACGTGGAGATTTTTGGGTTTTTAAGTGGATATGTTTATTTGATTGAATTTCCTTGAAATTTGGTTCAAAATGTTGTAGTATAAACTCTACCCTAGATATTCTTTATCCCTTCACTTAGTTTAATTGGGAAGGATGATATTGATGTAACTTTAGAGAGTCATTCTTGACTTTGGTGTAAAGTTAATTCCAATCCCTTGCCCCATGGAGCATTCCTTACAAATTGTAAGGGTTTTACGACATAAAGATCTTGTGTGTGTTTATGTGATTCACTTTATATTATGTACATTTTCTTTCTTACTTGTAAAACTAAATAGGCTCAAATACCAATAAGTGTATCTGTAACACCCCTCTGTTGTATGTAACACTTTATTGACCTAAGCTAAGAAAAACTAGGTATGGGGTATAACAATGAAAGTAAATACATACAGATTCAGCTGAAGGGGCACTAGTGAAACCATGTTGATGCTGAGACCCTTCAACACGTTGACTGTAGGCATGTCGACCTCATTTTTTGTCACTAGTGCCCCTTCTGGCAGCACTATGGTATTCATCACCCGAGCGCACAACATTTGTTTTGCTGCCATTATTCTGACTGCGAGGCTGTTCGAAAAGGTACTAGCCTGAGGAGGGCACACCTGTAACTCCTACCACTGCGCTCTGAGGGCCCCCAACACAATCTGGTTCCCCTGCATAAAATTTTGGAGGGCGTCGGAGGTGACATCACACACTCTCTCGCCAATGTCATGTAGATCTCCCTCGGTTAGGGTGATCGAGTGAATAGACAACTTCGATGCCTTGACCTTCTTGTGTGGCCTTATCCACTCGGTCAGGTGTTGGCGCTTCAACTATGTTGACACGATTTGTAGGTATACACCTCCCTCTTCTTCCTCTACTTCTTTCCCATGCGAAGGTGACAGTTGGCCCTTGTGCACCTTCGTGGTTTCCTCCTACGCTGCTATTGTGGCCTTTTCCTGTTCAGTTTTTCTCTGTGCAACATCCTATGTCGCCCGCACTTCAGCTACCACTACCTCCTTCCTTCTCTTTTTTTCCAACTGTGCCATGCATAGTTTGGCCTCCTCTTTCTTCCTCTGTGTTGTCGACTTCTCTATCTCCACAATGTCTGGAGCGCGCCACTCTGGTGGCCATGTCTCCAGTATGTTAAAGATTACATCGTCCATGGCTACAAAGGGTAGCTCTCTCCATTTCTTGGCCGGGTCCTTGCGCGCTTTGATGTATATGTTGTGGATGTCTGCTTTAAATTCCGCAAAACTTTGCAGGCTATTGTAGACACTGGGTTACAACTGCGGCTTGCGGTTCATCCCCTTTCTGAGGTTCATCTCCATGAACACCTAGAATATCTTACTGTTGCGGATCCTTTTTGCATCCTTTGTGGCCCAAAGCATAGCGTACTTTGCGGCCTTTGGAAAATCCTTGTCAATTGTGGGGAATTGACTATCTTCTGGCAATTCCCTTGCCACAAGTACTATGGACAACAGAAGCCATGCTTAATGGAACACTTTTCACTGTTCTTGAGCTTCGCGACAATTCTCCAAGAATTCCTTGCAGAGGAACTCGGACTAGTTAAATTGGGCCCCCTCTGCGCACTGTTCCAAAAGTGCTACCACTAACGTGGGTACCTCGTCCGCGCGGAACTTGCGCATAACCTTACCAGCCAGTATTTGGGTCGCCAATTTCACTGCTTTGTCATTGGTGTTGGATATGGCGTAGCCCCTTTTCTTCTTCGCCAGCTTGTATTTCTTTTTCATGGCCTCTGCGATGGCCAAGTAACTCCTCTTCCCCTCCGAGATGTCTACGGGGTCCTATCCTTTGCATGGAAGCGGGGTAATGTGGTGAATCAAGTCTTACGTGATGGGGATGGGCTCCTCCAGCCACAAACACCCATCATGCACTAGGAAGAGCAGTTGCCTGATGATGAAAATTGTTATTGGGGCGCAGTGGAAATTAGGCACCCAGAGAAGGTTAAGTAGCCTGGCCTTTTCCACTCCTTGCAACCACTTTCACAGCTCTAATTCTCTAACCCCCACTACGGGTTCTGCTTGGGCTTCATGAGGTGCGAAGTCTCAAGGTGAGTGAACTTCTCGTGGTCAGCGAGGTCGCAATCTTCAAATTTTAAGCTTGGCACCCATCCCAAGTGCGTGCCCTCAAAAATGATGTTGTCTAGGAGGAGCGGGGTCTGGAGTGAGCTCTTGGTCCTGTCAAGGTCCTTGGGCACTTTAGCCTTCCCTTTCCATGGGGGGACATAGGTAGGCAACTTTGTCAGAGGGCGGGCAAGCTCAGTTTCCTCCTCTATGCCTTCATCTTTGTCTTCTTCAATGATAAGTTCCTCCAAGATTTCTTCTTCCTCATCAGCTTTTATGGTAACAGCTTTCCCCTTCTCCTCTATCGACATCTTGGTACATAGTGGGTTTTGTGGGGACACACGTACGGGAACCATCGCTTGTTTGTCCTTTTTTGGTCTTGACGTGCGCGGTGATTTCAGTATTTTGGCCACAATCCTGGTGTCTTCCGGAGCATCCCCTAGAGTCAGGGCCTGCATGACCTATTCGGAGGTCATCTCTGTTATTTCAATAACTTCCTCAGCTGCTACCATCGTGTCCGTCCAGAAATCTATCACTCGCAAACTCAGGGGCTCAATCAACACTCAGTGCAAAACAAATAGGGCTCTGCTCAATAGCTCAATTCACAAATGACCAAGTGTTGTTTGCTGGGTAGGCCTTTGTAATTTATAGCGCTTTTTGAATTTGAATTCGACCGCTCCCCCCAAATCTGGTTCATTAATTCTCTCTTGGCAGCAGATTTTCCCAAATCTTGCCCATAAATCGAATCTTAAATGCCTACTACCTGCTCCATTTAATCTCAAGTCAAGCATCCCATCATGAATAGTGACTTCAATGATCACTTTCTGGCCAACCCACGCAACAGTGCAGCCCCCCGTGCGCGGTCGCAGACCTTGTGACTCTTTGATTCTGTGCGCAGCTCCAACATCGCGCAGCCCCTGCACATAATAGTTTATAGTCCCGTACTTCCTTTGAACTACCTAGAGCACTGAGACTGTACTTCCCTCAGCTAGTCAGGTGGTCGCCCCACCTGTATAGAGTTTCATCTTGTTATCCATCACTTTTCTTGGAAAATACCCAGCTTTTATTGTTACAGGCAGCGTCCCGTACTTTAACATCTGCAATGCGCCACCCTCATTGATTCGCTTAGTAATGTGTGGTCTAAGCCAAGGCATCAGATTGATCAATTCGCGGTGATAGTCCTCAAACTTTTCAGCGTGATCGTGCACATCCTATCTTATCACCCTGGTCTTTTTATCGAGAAAATCTTCCTTTATCTCATCCTCCAGCTTCTTGACTTCCACGTCTACCAGAGCGCTTTTCTTCCTTAATCGCACCCTTTCTTTCTCAAGTTCTTGGAGCCTAAAATTTCCCTGTTGGATTTCTTCTTCCAAGGTCCATGCATTTTCATATCTACCGGTGCTATCATGTGCGGTCTAAGCGTTCGCTCTACACTCCAACCTTGGCATTTCCTGCGTGGTCAAGTTCTTGCACACGGTCATATAAGCCCATAGAACCGCTGGTATGCGTAGGTCCTAGTGAGTCCGCTTCGCATTGCGGACCTTATTGAGCGCTTTGCGTACTTTTTTAGAGGCTTCTCCATGGATATCCTTCTGTGCACTTGGTCTTTCCATACTCGGTGGTCCCAACCAGAGGGGTCGTTCACGCCATTTCCTTGCCCACACCTGCTTACTAACCATGTCTCCTACCATGAGGACTGTGTGCATCTGTGTAGGTTTCACACCATATGCTTGTATCCACCTAGATAGGTGGGTGCGCGGACCATTTCTTCCAGCAATCTTGTATGTTAATCGCAATCTAAGGATTCATAAAATGGTATGCGCATCATCCTTCTGCATTCGCGCTAATCCTAGAAACTTCTTTGGTGCATAGCCCACTACCTCATGGGCGTAGATCGCAATACCCATTTCAGAGTATCGAAGCATTTATGTTCCGACATTTCTCTTTCAAATTTGCTTAGGAAGTCATTCACCTCTCTTAACCCATCATATGTAGGAAGATCTCTTACCTATGTTGCTATGCAGTGCAATAATCTCGTCATCATGTTACAGTTGAGCGTGGTTACCTCTTGTAACCGATTCTGCCATCATTTTATCTCCTCATTAGAATCTAATGTGCAGGAGCTTTCACGCTCCCATGAGATTCGACCATCCACAGTTGGATTTACCCAATCTTGCTCCCACGTGGTTATCTTGTAGATGCAGTCTAGATCATCGTCGTTGTCATAGTCGCGCATTGGGTCTATGTAGCGCGATCCTTCTGCAGGGTCTAAAGGTACAACTACGCGTAGAGACTTTTTCTCAAAAATCATCTTGCGCTTCTTCAGATTTATCACTCCATTCATGTCAGTGGCCCAATCTATTCCCAATAGCGCGAGGTAGGGATTGTTGTCATCAACAATCTCTATCACTTTGAAATCTGCTAGCGCGCTTGCTCCTTCGATATCTACTGTGATTCCCTTGCAATATCACCATAGGTAGGGTCTTTTGTTGGTTCACCATTCACAGTTGGATAGGAGACCATTGCAACGCAGGCCTGTCCATGCGCTCCCATGTCTGCTTTGGCAGGATGTTCACGTCTGATCCTAGATCCGGAATCACTAGGTCCATGTCATATTCCCCAATCTGCGCGGTCAATATCATCTCCCTTCCTGTTCACATTGTGTGATTCCCGAGCTTCTGGACTACATGCGGTTCTCTTGGCACGGTCCCATCAAATCTATTTATGAGTTCTTGTAGCCCCTTTACAGCCTTGCTGTCACGCAGCAGTTTCATGCATGTCTCCAAGAACGTAGTGAGCATCGATGGGTCCATTTCCAGCTCCAGTCTATCTTTACTTGCTGAAGTGGAGGCATCATCGAAGCTCCTCTTAACTTCCATGAAGGTCTCCTTAGTGCACTCCAAATCAATTTTTGGTTCCTTCGTTGGAGCCTTACGAACCTAAGTAATTTCTTCAGGCTACTTGCCTTTGTCATCCCCTGTCGTAATTCCACTCCGAAGCACGATATTTACATTAGGGTCTTCCTCACTTGACTCAAACCTCATCATTTGTAGGTTCTGAGTCAGGGGAGGTTGGAGTGCTCCTTTATCGCACAACCTCGCTATCAGTGTGGGACAATCCTCCATCTCATGGTCAAACAACATACAATACTATCATGATGGTCACGTTGGATTCATACAATCGCAGGCATAATGCCCTAGCCCTCCGCAATTGTAACATATCAGTTGTCTGCAACCTCTTCCTGGCCCCCCTCCACCTCATCCTTGTTCGGGCCCCTGAAATCCTGTGCGTGTCGTTCCTGCATTTTGATCGAGGGGCCGTGTTTCATCCTGAAATTTGTAGGTAGGAGTTCGATCCATCATGAGCTCATAACTTCTACAAGTGTGCTCACCATGTCCTGTTGACCTACAGAAATGACAAAACAATTGCTGTGAATTCTGTGTATACTTTTGTAATAGATGGTAGTTATCTGTAGCATGCTTTCCTTCTATATGACAAATCGCGCACCATAGTGCAGGCACCGCACTCGGTCCTGCTTGTGCCTCTGGTCTCAATGGCATTGGCCCTCCTCCCACAAGGTAATTCATGAACACCAGGCAATGGTCCTTGTCGTGCCCCTGGCACTTTCATTTTATGCACCATACCTCATTGCGCATCTCCAGGCGAGTTCTCTTGTCTTGTTTCAAACTCTGCATCTCAAAGCACAAGTTTTTTAACTGCGCGTGAATCTGCTGAACTCTGAGGTTGGGATCTTGTATCGAGGTCTTGTGCAATCTCATCGCAACCTCCAAGGCCTCACCCTGAGTGGTTAGCCTTTGTTGTGACAGCGCATTCCATAGATGCGGCGTTAACGATGCTAGAAACCATTCGCGATGTTGCCCATTTGCTAATGTCATGTTAGCTTCACGAATTGTGCACTTCAGCCTTTGATCCAACTCCCAAGTGGTCTCGCCTGGTAGAATTGTGATTTCCTTGAACCCAATGATCGATTGTGCCTTTGAATTTGGCCTGTTAAATTCTTAGTTTAGCGTAGCTTGGATATCCGCGATCCCCGCATTCAGATTGTCATTGCAATGCTTAATGTACCAAGTCAGTGCGCAATCCTTGAGAGTGCTAACCAATGTTGCCTTCTTTATATTATCATCCGTGACTCCTTGTGCTTCTCATATAACTTTTATCATGAACCAAAACTGGTCTGGATCTTCATTCCCTACTCCATTGAACACTGTTAGCTTTATTGTGCTCACCATACTGCTTCACGGTGGTGGCTAAGGTTGTATGGGAGAAAATGGTAGTGAAGATGGTGAAACTAGCGATGGTGTGGGTGGGGGCGGTATGCGTGAAATTCTCTGTCTTATCAAATTGATCGCACTTCTTGGCGAGACCTTTGCGAACTCTTCTTCTCCCCCTCACGGAGGTGAAATCAAGGGGCTAGTTTCTAGTTCTATGCTACCTTCGTTTCTGTAGATTCTCCCACTTTGTGTAGCCGCAAACATCAATTTATTCGCATAACCCATTTTTCACACAATAGCATTTTAATCCAAGTGTTCAAAGATTTAACGTACTTACTTGAGGGTCCTTTAAGGAAGCGTCATTCTGCCTTGCTATAACTGACTGAAGTATCTACTGTGAATTCGGTGATGAATCCTCCTATGATTTGATCGAGCTAGTGATTGACAACGCGCATGATATTATCTTCCGATGCTTCCAATTTGCACACTAATTCTGAAGTCCACACAATAGGTCTATCGAGTTTACACCTTCATTGGCTATCTACTAGCTTCGCGATCCACTCATATAGCTCAATGGGGAAGGATGTGAAGAAAATTTCGTGGATCTCTGTATATAAGTAGCAGTCTAACCACTCTTCCTTTGATAGTTGCGGATTCCTGTTTTCCTGTGCCGCGAACTTGTGAATATTTTTGTTCAACCAATCTTCAATTCCTTTCTTTGTCGGATTCCAGTGGTACGACATCAGACATCTCTATGCAGATCCTGGTTCTGGCAACAAAACCATTTGTTGGCTTATTGGGGCTTGACCCAGGTTTGGAGTTAATTAGCTAAGCAAATCCTTCTACTACTTGCGCTTTCGGAAATAGTCGGTGGAGCGCAGACTGAGGTCTCACCCGAAGTAGTATGGGAGGGTGCTGGAACCAGGTTTCCGCACCTTTGAGATGTCTAAGAGGTTCGACTTGTCCAACTGTTTGTCCCTGCGTGCGAATCACTTCGCGCACTTCCCTCTTCCTCACGCCCTCATACATCGCCTTCGTGTAACCCTAACCAGGGGCTGTAGAGCTTCCGTGCTGCTAGAGCAGCGCTCTACGCTATTACCTGAGATCTTACTTATCTTCCTATACCAGTTAATTATGTTCGCGTACTTGGATATTTTACATTATATTTATTTATACAAAACATTCATATGAGTTCACGTAACAAATAAACAGTATACTTACAAACTATACCCAATCATACATTAAATAAGAAAATATACAGAAATATGGTAAACTTCTCTTTATTGATTCTTCCAATGATTACAGACTCGACCTGCCGTGCGCACTAAGCTTCAGGGGTCCGCGCACTCAGTTGCGGACTACTGGGCCTCTGCGCACTAAGCTGCAGAGTCTTCTCCTACTCTACGACACAAAGACACACTTTACACTTTGACTCAATCACTTAGACTTATCATGCTTCCATTCTATTAGTTGTGCTCTCTTCTACACTTAGAGCCTCGCTCTATTTATACAATCCCATGGTCTGCGGACCATGGGTAGGTCTATTAAGCCGACATTACTTTACAAAAACGAGGGCGAACAACCCTGTGACTCTATTATGATTTCGCACTTCGCACCCACAATTCGCAAAGCTTTTACAAAAGGATTTGGTAAAAACTTGGGCTTTAAGCCCCAAAACATGCCTTGGGGGGATTCCATGCCCAACATATGATCAAATATTTCTAATAGTTGATTAAATATTTATTTTTATAGTAATATAATTATGCTTTGTTTTATTTTTATTTTTATTTTTATAACTTAATACATTGACCATTTCAAATAAATGATTAGATATTTATTTTTAGAATAATATAATAATATATTGACTTATTCTCTAATCAAATGTTCATAATTTTTAATTAAAATATTTTATTTTTTTAATGGTCATGTTTGGATGCATCTTAAACAAGTTGATAGACTCATTTTTTCACCTTAGGATGAACCACATTAGTTGGTTAAAAAAGTGGACCACCAACTTGAAATGTATTTAATAGGAAAGGCATTATGAAAATGAGTTGAAATGTGATTAATATAAAAGACATTATCAAAATTCTTATGGATCACAAAAATCTAAAATCATAAATAAAATATCATGAGATTTTAAATATAAATCTAGATACATCTATACTAATTTACAATTAACTTAATAATAAAAAAATAATTTAATAAATTTAAATTTAAATGAATAATTAACTAGATTATAATAAATTAATTTAACAATTATAAATTTAATTAAATAATACATTATAATAGGATAGAATCTTAATTAAATTGGAATAAAGTATAAATCAAACCTTTAACTATAATTTCTAAGTAACATCATACATGTCCTAACACGTAGCCATCACCAATCAATCTCCCAAAGAAAAAATATTAACTTAAAATTTAAAATTTATTATCAATATTGTGAATTACATCTATATATTCAAAATGATATATATATATATATATATATATATATATATATAAAACAATTAAAAAACCAATAAATAAATCTGTCTGCTTTTGTTAAAATCACTAAAAAATAATAATATTTAAATACAAAATATATAAAATATTATTTTGAATTTAATTAAAATAAATTTTGTATATGTAAAAAAATTTACTTCGAAATTTTCAAAAATAATCATTTTATATAAATTAACTATTTAGATATATTAGTTTTAAAAAAAATTGCAAAATAACCCAAAGATTTTCATTCTACTATTCACCCTTCCGTATAAACAGTACAATGACGATTGGTGTAGGGTTATTTTGTACCAGGGTTAAGTAGAAGTAATGTTCTTCCGAATATTTTATGTGCAGCACATGTGATTGTTACTGCAACTTGTTTTTTTTGGTTTTACCTTTTTTCCAGAAATCAGTAACCAACGTTAAATTATTGATTTGAATTAAAATTTAGTTTGCAAGTTGCATATATATTCTTTAAATTGAATTTGATAGGGATTGGAAAAATCAGTAACCAACGTTAAATTATTGATTTGAATTAAAATTTAGTTTGCAAGTTGCATATATATTCTTTAAATTGAATTTGATAGGGATTGGATTTGGTCAAATAATCTAAAGTCAAGTTTAAAGGAGAATTGTTATATAAATTTGATAAATTCTAGTTAATAGTTATGGTGTTGGGCATTTGGTATTGGTTATTTATGCGATTGAGTTTATAAAATTGCATGTGGTTAGGTAGTAATTAGAGTTGGGGATTCTCCATTGTATGTAGTCAGAGTTGACTTGGGACAACTCACTTACTTTGCGTGAGGATGTTGAGTGGCTAAGCTGAGTTTTATTTTAAAATAATAATAAATTTATTATTTTTTGATTTTTTCTAATTGAATAAATAGTTTCATGTTTTGAATAACTTGCTGTTATGGGTATACTTATTATATTTATTTTTGGAATATTTTTTAAATAATAACACAAATAACTAGATTTCAAATTTTAGTTGACTCCAAAAGTTATATAACACAGGAAAAAAACCAAAATTCTAAAAAATTCAAAATTCTTAAAAATTTGGCAGATCATTTAAAATAGATAGTTAAATTAAACCCAAAATACATCCACAGCCAGAGAACAGCAAGATACATACATCCACCGTCAGAGAACCCTAAAACTGAATGCAAAACAAAAATGTGAATATCAATATGAGAAATATATTGATAACTTTCAATCCAATTAAACCATTTCCTTGTGGCAATCAACACTGTGATCCATTATTCTATATACTAAACATGATATCGTCCATGTGAAACTCAAGCTGTGGTCAGCAGATATCCTTCCACAGCCTTAAACTTGTTGATGGCTGCTTCCTTGATTGGCTCTGTTGGGGGGGGGTTGCGTTGCCTGCTGGTTCGAACTCAACGTTCCAGCTTAATTTGGAGGAATTGGCATCAGCTCCTGGAATTACCTTCAAGGTCGGCTTGAAGACCTTGAATATGCTCAGAATCTCGCCCTCGATTACACTATAAGTAAGGGTCATATTAGTTTCGTCCAATGCTTCAATTCTCTCGGATGCATGGGTTGCCCCTTTCGTTCCTGCACCCAATAGAGATTTTTTCTCCCTTATATTCTTGTATATAATTTTGGGAAAAGAACCAGATACATGTAAATCAAAAGAATAAGATTTAAAATAAATTTAAGTGGATTGTAGATTTCGAATATATTTTGAAATGTACTGTATAGGAATATAGTGATATATTTTCAAAATCTAAATTTCTATATGTTAGCAAAATTTATGATTAAGTTAAGCAAATTTTAAATATACAAAATTATTGGATTTTCATACTTATTTTATTTCTAATCTATTATATGGACTAATTGTCACAATGGAATTTACCCTAAGACTTTTCAAAAAGTAATGATAATGATTTTGAAGTTTCTTAAACCGGTGGGTTTTGGTATAACCACAAACTTTTTCATAGTATCTTAGCCTTAGCCCAGGTTAGACTCTCAAATTTGAGCTCGAGGAGATTTGGATTTTCACACTCAGGGATCAACTAACCCTAATCTGAAATCCACTTTAAAACCTCTCAAAATAATAATAATGATTTGAGAAATTTATTAAGCTTATGGATTTTAATATAATGACCCACATTTTCAAAAACATATATTCTACCCTACATAACATAAATGTAAAATACTAAACATATATTCTACTATGGATAACATAGCTGTATTGATTTAATATTCTCTGCGTTCTCTCAAAAATCATCAACTCCACAACCATCCACCTTTAAATTAAAGAAAAAAACACTACTTCCAGACACCCCACTGCCTACTGACATAACCAATAGTAAAATGGCAGAAACATCACAAAACATTTATAACAGAGAGATGTAAATGGTAGTGAAACAGATTCTGAAACCTGTGCCCACAGTTTCTGAGCAGAAACCTTCAAATCCATCTCCACGCTCACAGATTGCGTCATTTTTTCAGCTCAAGCCTGGCCAAAAAGCGGAGCAAAATCAAAATTATGAGTGTTCGGAAGAGGTGAGAGGTTTGAAGGAGCATATATAGGCGGTGACAGTCCAGAGATTAAGATGGTTGGTTGGCTGCATAATACTTCTTAACCCTTCACTAAGTTTGGTGAAGGAAAGGGATATAAAATAATAAATTAATATTGCGATTATTTTTTATTTTATTTGAAATTGTTTTGAAGCAATGTATAAGTCGTAATTTAATAAATTGACTTCGTGTTTTTGTTTTTTTTTATTTAATGGATAATTTAATAAGAGAATGGGATATAAAATAGTAAACTAATATTGCTATTATTTTTTATTTTATTTGAAATTGTTTTGAAGTAATGTATAAGTAGTAATTTAATAAATTGATTTTGAATTATTATTATTATTATTTTATGGATAATTTAATAATTTTATTTTTATTTATTTATGGTCTAGCTTATTTTATTTGAAATTTGGTTTAAAGTGTGATTATTAAAATTTAATAAGTTTTGATTGATTTTTGTTTTATTTTTCATAAGTTTGAATTGTGAGTTTTGTATAGCTTAAATAAATTTATTTTCAATTTGTTAGAATATTGAACGTATTTTTATATTAAAAAAATATTTTAAATAAAAAACAGTAATATGTTAAAAAAAATTTCCAACTTAGAATAGTAGCACTATAATGTTTTTAGGACTTGTGTTTTTTTAGCCCGAGTTCAACTTGCTTTTATCAAAGTAAAAATGTTTTGAGGACTTGTCTTTTTTAGACTCGGGTTTGAATCTCGGTCCCTTAGCGAGGGTCACAACTCACGAAGTTTGAACTTCAGTCTTTTGAGTTTGATTTTACAATTTCACCTGTTTCACATTTCTCGGATTAACCAATTGAGTTCCCCCTACTACAAACGGGTCACAACTCGGGGGTTTGAACCTCGGTCCCTTAGTGAGGGTCACAACTCATAGAGTTTGAACCTCGGTCTTTCGAGTTTGATTTCACAGTTTCAACTCTTTCACATTTCTTGGATTAACCAATTGAGCTTCCCCCTACTACAAACCCCTCGGTCTTTCAAGACCCCTCAGTCTTTCGAGTTTGATTTCATGCTTTCAACTATTTGACATTTCTCGGATTAACCAATTGAGCTACAAACCCCTCGGTCTTTTGAGTTTGATTTCACACTTTCAACTATTTCACATTTCTGGGATTAACCAATTGAGTTGCCACCTACTAGGAGGACTAAGTTTTTCTTTTGAAAGGATATAAAATCTTAATATTAAGGATATTTTTTATTTTATTCAAAATTACCTCGGTCTTTCAACTATTTCACATTTCTTGAATTAACCAATTGAGCTTCCCCCTACTACGAGGACTAAGTTTTTCTTTTGAAAGGATATAAAATCTTAATATTAAGGATATTTTTTATTTTATTCAAAATTACTTCGGTTTTTCGAGTTTCAACGATTTCTCAGTTTCAACTATTTCACTTTTCTGGGATTAACCAATTCAGTTGCCCCCCTACTTCGAGGACTAAGTTTTTCTTTCGAAAGGATATAAAATCTTAATATTAAGGATATCTTTTATTTTATTCAAAATTGTTTGAGGTAAAAATAACATGGAGGTTTTTGGGTTTTTAAGTGGATATGTTTATTTGATTGAATTTCCTTGAAATTTGGTTCAAAATGTTGTAGTATAAACTCTACCCTAGATAGTCTTTATCCCTTCACTTAGTTTAACTGGGAAGGATGATATTGATGTAACTTTAGAGAGTCATTCTTGACTTTGGTGTAAATTTAATCCAATCCCTTGCCCCATGGAGCATTCCTTACACATTGTAATGGTTTTACCACATAAAGATCTTGTGTGTGTTTATGTGATTCACTTTATATTATGTACATTTTCTTTCTTACTTGTAAAATTAAATAGGCTCAAATACCAATAAGTGTATCTGTAACACCCCTCTGTTGTATGTAACACTTTATTGACCTAAGCTAAGAAAAACTCGGTATGGGGTATAACAATGAAAGTAAATACATACAGATTCAGCTGAAGGGGCACTAGTAAAACCATGTTGATGGTGAGACCCTTCAACGCGTTGACTGTAGGCATGTCGACCTCATTTGTTGTCACTAGTGCCCCTTCTGGCAGCACTATGGTATTCGTCACCCGAGCGCACAACATTTGTTCTGCTGCCATTATTCTGACTGCCAGGCTCTTAAAAAAGGTACTAGCCTGAGGAGGGCACACCTGTAACTCCTACCACTGCGCTCTGAGGGCCCCCAACACAATCTGGTTCCCCTGCATAAAATTTTGGAGGGCGTCGGAGGTGACATCACACACTGTCTCGCCAATGTCATGCAGATCTCCCTCGGTTAGCATGATCGGGTGAATAGACAACTTCGATGCCTTGACCGTCTTGTGTGGCCTTATCCACTCGATCAGGTGTTGGCGCTTCAACTATGTTGACACGATTTGTAGGTCTACACCTCCCTCTTCTTCCTTTACTTCTTTCCCATGCGAAGGTGACAGTTGGCCCTTGTGCACCTTCGTGGTTTCCTCCTACGCTGCTACTGTGGCCTTTTCCTATTTAGTTTTTCTCTGTGCAGCATCCCGTGTCACCCGCGCTTTAGCTGCCGCTACCTCCTTCCTTCTCTTTTTTGCCAACTGTGCAATGCATGGTTTGGCCTCCTCTTTCTTCCTCTGTGCTGTCGACTTCTCTATCTCCACGATGTCTGGAGCGCGCCACTGTGGTGGCCATGTCTCGAGTATGTTAAAGATTACATCGTCCATGGCTACAAAAGGAAGCTCTCTCCATTTCTTGGCCTGGTCCTTGCGCGCTTTGATGTATATGTTGTGGATGTCTGCTTTAAATTCCGCAAAACTTTGCAGGTTATTGTAGACACTGGGTTACAACTGCGGCTTGCGGTTCATCCCCTTTCTGAGCTTCATCTCCATGAATACCCAGAATATCTTACTGTTGCGGATCCTTTTTGCATCCTTTGTGGCCCAAAGCATAGCGTACTTTGCGGCCTTTGGAAAATCCTTGTCAATTGTGGGGAATTGACTATCTTCTGGAAATTCCCTTGCCACAAGTACTATGGACAACAGAAGCCATGGTTAATGGAATGTTTTTCACTATTCTTGAGCTTCGCGACAATTCTCCAAGTATTCCTTGCAGAGGAACTCGGACTAGTTAAATTGGGCCCCCTCTGTGCACTGTTCCAAAAGTGCTACCACTAACGTGGGTACCTCGTCTGCACGGCACTTTCACATAACCTTGCCGGCAAGTATTTGGGTCGCCACTTTCACTGCTTTGTCTTTGGTGCTGGATATGGCGTAGCCCCTTTTCTTCTTCGCCAGCTTGTATTTCTTTTTCATGGCCTCTGCAATGGCCAAGTCACTCCTCTTCCCCTTCCAGATGTCTACGGGGTCCTATCCTTTGCACGGAAGTGGGGTAATGTGGTGAATCAAGTCTTACGTGATGGGGATGGGCTCCTCCAGCCACAAACACCAATCATGCACCAGGAAGAGCAGTTGCCTGATGAAGAAAATTGTTATTGGGGCGCAGTGGAAATTAGGCACCCAGAGAAGATTAAGTAGCCTGGCCTTTTCCACTCCTTGCAACCACTTTCACAGCTCTAATTCTCTAACCCCCACTACGGTGTTCTGCTTGGGCTTCATGAGGTGCGAGGTCTTAAGGTGAGTGAACTTCTCGTGGTCAGCGAGGTCCCAATCTTCAAATTTTAAGATTGGCACCCATCCCAAGTGCGTGCCCTCAAAAATGATGTTGTCTAGGAGGAGCGGGGTCTGGAGCGAGCTCTTGGTCTTGTCAAGGTCCTTGGGCACTTTAGCCTTCCCTTTCCATGGGGGGACATAGGCGGGCAACTTTGTCATAGGGTGGGCAAGCTCAATTTCCTCCTCTATGCCTTCATCTTTGTCTTCTTCAATGATAAGTTCCTCCAGGATTTCTTCTTCCTCATCAGCTTCTATGGTAACAGCTTTCCCCTTCTCCTCTATTGACATCTTGGTGCACAGTGGGTTTTGTGGGGACACACGTACGAGAACCATCGCTTGTTTGTCCTTTTTTGGTCTTGGCGTGCGTAGTGATTTCAGTATTTTGGCTACAATCCTGGCGCCTTCCAAAGCATCCCCTAGAGTGAGGGCCTGCATGGCCTATTCGGAGGTCATCTCTATTATTTCAATAACTTCCTCAGCTACTACCATCGTGTCCGTCCAGAAATCTATCACTCTCAAACTCAGGGCTTCAATCAACACTCAGTACAAAACAAATAGGGCTCTGCTCAATAGCTCAATTCGCAAATGACCAAGTGTTGTTTGCTGGGTAGGCCTTTGTAATTTATAGCGCTTTTTGAATTTGAATTCGACTGCTCCCCCCAAATGTGGCTCATTAATTCTCTCTTGGCAGCAGGTTTTCCCAAATCTTTCCCATAAATCGCATCTTAAATGCCTACTGCCCGCTCCATATAATCTCAAGTCAAGCATCCCATCATGAATAGTGACTTCAATGATCACTTTCTGGCCAACCCACGCAGCAGTGCAGCCCCCCATGCGCGGTCGCAGACCTTGTGACTCTTTTCTTCTGTGCGCAGCTCCAACATCGCGTAGCCCCTGCACATAATAGTTTATAGTCCTGCACTTCCTTTGAACTACCTAGAGCACTAAGACTGTACTTCCCTCAGCTAGTCAGGTGGTCGCCCCACCTGTATAGAGTTTCATCTTGTTATCCATCACTTTTTCTTGGAAAATACCCAGCTTTTATTGTTACGGGCAGCGTCCCGCACTTTAACATCTCCAATGCGCCACCCTCATTGATTCGCTTAGTAATGTGTGGTTTAAGCCAAGGCATCAGATTGATCAATTCTCGTTGATAGTCCTCCAACCTTTCAGCATGATCGTGCACATCCTATCTTATCACCCTGGTCTTTTTATCGAGAAAATATTCCTTTATCTCGTCCTCCAGCTTCTTGACTTCCACGTCTACCAGAGCGCTTTTATTCCTTAATCGCACCCTTCCTTTCTCAAGTTCTTGGAGCCTAAAATTTCCCTGCTGGATTTCTTCTTCCAAGGTTCCATGCACTGTCATATCTACCGGTGCTATCATGTGCAGTCTAAGCGTTCGCTCTACACTCCAACCTTGGCATTTCCTGCGTGGTCAATTTCTTGCACACAGTCATATAAGCCCATAGAACCGCTGGTACGCATAGGTCCCAGTGAGTCCGCTTCGCATTGCGGACCTTATTGAGTGCTTCACGTACTTTTTTAGAGGCTTCTCCCTGGATATCCTTCTGTGCACTTGGTCTTTCCATACTCGGTGGTCCCACCTAGAGGGGTCATTCACACCATTTCCTTGCCCACACCTGCTTACTAACCGTGTCTCCTACCATGAGGACTATGTGCATCTGTGTAGGTTTCACACCATATGCTTGTATCCACCTGGATAGGTGGGTCCGCGGACCATTTCTTTCATCAATCTTGTATGTTAATGGCAATCTAAGGATTCCCAAATGGTATGCACATCATCCTTCTACATTCGCGCTAATCCTAGAAACTTCTTTGGTGCATACCCCACTACCTCATGGGCGTAGCTCGCAATACCCATTTCAGAGTATCGAAGCATTTATTTTCCAACATTTCTCTTTCAAATTTGCTTAGGAAGTCATTCACCTCTCTTAACCCATCATATGTAGGAAGATCTCTTACCTATGTTGCTATGCAGCGCAATAATCTCGTCATCATGTTACAGTTGAGCATGGTTACCTCTTGTAATTGATTCTGCCATCGTTTTAACTCCTCATTAGAATCTAATGTGTAGGAGCTTTCACGCTCCCATGATATTCAACCATCCGCAGTTGGATTTACCCAGTCTTGCTCCCACGTGGTTATCTTGTAGATGCGGTCTAGATCATCGTAGTTGTCATAGTCGTGCATTGGGTCTGTGTAGCGTGATCCTTCTGTAGGGTCTAAAGGTACAACTACGCGTAGAGACTTTTTCGCAAAAATCATCTTGCGCTTCTTCAGATTTATCACTCCATTCATGTCAGTGGCCCAATCTATTCCCAATAGCTCGGGGTAGGGATCGTTGTCATCAACAATCTCTATCACTTTGAAATCTGCTAGTGCGCTTGCTCCTTCGATATCTACTCTGATTCCCTTGCAATATCGCCATAGGTAGGGTATTTTGTTGGTTCGCCATTCACAGTTGGATAGGAGACCATTGCAACGCAGGCCTGTCCATGCGCTCCCATGTCTGCTTTGGCAGGATGTTCACATCTGATCCTAGATCCGGAATCACTTGGTCCATGTCATATTCCCCAATCTGCGCGGTCAATATCATCTCCCTTCCTCTTCACATTGTGTGATTCCCAAGCTTCTGGATGACATGCGGTTCTCTTGGCACGGTCCCATCAAATCTATTTATGAGTTCTTGTAGCCCCTTTACAGCCTTGCTGTCACGCAGCAGTTTCATGCATGTCTCCAAGAATGTAGTGAGCATCGATGGGTCCATTTCTAGCTCTAGTCTATCTTTACTTGCTGAAGTGGAGGCATCATCGAAGCTCCTCTTAACTTCCATGAATGTCTCCTTAGTGCACTCCAAATCAATTTCTGGTTCCTTCGTTGGAGCCTTACAAACCTAAGTAATTTCTTCAGGCTACTTGCCTTTGTCATCCCCTGTCGTAATTCCACTCCGAAGCACGATATTTACATTAGAGTCTTCCTCACTCGACTCAAACCTCATCATTTGCAGGTTTTGAGTCGGGGGAGGTTGGAGTGCTCCTTTATCGCACAACCTCGCTATCAGTGTGGGACAATCCTCCATCTCATTGTCAAACAACATACAATACTATCATGATGGTCGCGTTGGATTCATACAATCGCAGGCATAATGCCCTAGCCCTCCGCAATTGCAACATATCAGCTGTCTGCAACCTCTTCCTGGCCCCCCTCCACCTCGTCCTTGTTTGCACCCCTCAAATCCTGTGCGTGCCATTCGTGCATTTTGATCGAGGGGCCGTGTTTCATCCTGAAATTTATAGGTAGGAGTTCGATCCATCATGAGCTCATAACTTCTGCAGGTGTGCTCACCATGCCCTGCTGACCTACAGAAATGACAAAACAATTGCTGTGAATTCTGTGTATACTTTTGTACTAGATGGTAATTATCTGTAGCATGCTTTCCTTCTATCTGACAAATCGCGCACCATAGTGCATGCACCACACTCGGTCCCGCTTGTGCCTTTGGTCTCAATGGCATTGGCCCTCCTCCCACAAGGTAATTCATGAACACCAGGTAGTGGTCCTTGTCATGCCCCTCGCACTTTCATTTTATGCACCATACCTCATTGCGCATCTCCAGGCGAGTTCTCTTGTCTTGTTTCAAACTCTGCATCTTAAAGCACAAGTTTTTTAACTGCGCGTGAATCTGCTGAACTCTGAGGTTGGGGTCTTGTATCGAGGTCTTGTGCAATCTCATCGCAACCTCCAAGGCCTCGCCCTGACTGGTTAGCCTTTGTTGTGACAACGCGTTCCATAGATGCGGCGTTAACGATGCTACAAACCATTCGCGATGTTGCCCATTTGCTAATGTCATGTTAGCTTCGCGAATTGTGCACTTCAGCCTTTGATCCAACTCCCAAGTGGTCTCGCCTGGTAGAATTGTGATTTCCTTGAACCCAATGATTGACTGTGCCTTTGAATTTGGCCTGTTAAATTCTTAGTTTAGCGTAGCTTGGATATCCGCGATCCCCGCATTCAGATTGTCATTGCAATGCTTAATGTACCAGGTCAGCACTCGATCCTTCAGAGTGCTAACCAATGTTGCTTTCTTTATATTATCATCTGTGACTCCTTGTGCTTCTCATATAACTTTTATCATGAACCAAAACTGGTCTAGATCTTCATTCCCTACTCCATTGAACACTGTTAGCTTTATTGTGCTCACCATACTGCTTCACAATGGTGGCCAAGGTTGTATGGTAGAAAATGGTAGTGAAGACGGTGAAACTAGCGATGGTGTGGGTGGGGGCGGTATGTGTGAAATTATCTGTCTTATCAAATTGATCGCACTTCTTGGCGAGACCTTTGCGAGCTCTTCTTCGCCCCCTCACGGAGGTGAAATCAAGGGGCTAGTTTCTATTTCTATGCTACCTTCGTTTCTGTAGATTCTCCCACTTTGTGTAGCTGCAAACATTAATTTATTCGCATAACCCATTTTTCACACAATAGCATTTTAATCCAAGTGTTCAAAGATTTAACGTACTTACTTGAGGGTCCTTTGAGGAAGCGTCATTCTGCCTTGCTATAACTGACTAAAGTATCTACTGTGAATTCGGTGATGAATCCTCCTATCATTTGATTGAGCTAGTGATTGACAACGCGCATGATATTATCTTCCGATGCTTCCAATTTGCGCACTAATTCTGAAGTCCACACAATAGGTCTATCGAGTTTACACCTTCATTGGCTATCTACTAGCTTCGCGATCCACTCATATAGCTCAATGGGGAAGGATGTGAAGAAAATTTCGTGGATCTCTGTATATAAGTAGTAGTCTAACCACTCTTCCTTTGATAGTTGGGGATTCCTGTTTTCCTGCGCCGCGAACTTATGAATATTTTTGTTCAACAAATCTTCAATTCCTTTCTTTGTCGGATTCCAGTGGTACGACATCAGACATCTCTATGCAGATCCTGGTCCTGGCAACAAAACCATTTGTTGGCTTATTGGGGCTTGACCCAGGTTTGGAGTTAATTAGCTAAACAAATCCCTGTACTACTTGCCCTTTCGGCAATAGTTGGTGGAGCGGGGACTGAGGTCTCACCCGAAGTAGTATGGGAGGGTGTTGGAACCAGGTTTCCGCACCTTTGAGATGTCTAATAGGTTCGACTTGTCCAACTATTTGTCCCTGCGTGCAGGTCACTTCGTGCACTTCCCTCTTCTTCACGCCCTCATACATCGCCTTCGTGTAACCCTAACCAGGGGCTGTAGAGCTTCCGTGCTGCTAGAGCAGCGCTGTACGCTATTACCTGAGATCTTACTTATCTTCTTATACCAGTTAATTATGTTCGCGTACTTGGATATTTTACGTTATATTTATTTATACAAAACATTCATATGAGTTCGCGTAACAAATAAACAGTATACTTACAAACTATACCCAATCATAAATTAAATAAGAAAATATACAAAAATATGGTAAACTTCTCTTTATTGATTCTTCCAACGGTTACAGACTCGACGTGCCGTGTGCACTAAGCTTCAGGGGTCCACGCACTCAGTTGCAGACTACTAGGCCTCTGCGCACTAAGCTGCAGAGTCTTCTCCTACTCTACGACACAAAGACACACTTTACACTTCGACTCAATCACTTAGACTTATCATGCTTCCATTCTATTAGTTGTGCTCTCTTCTACACTTAGAGCCTCGCTCTATTTATACAATCCCATTGTCCGCGGACCATGGGTAGGTCTATTAAGTCGACATTACTTTACAAAAACGAGGGCGAACAACCCTGCGACTCTATTATGATTTCGCACTTCGCAACCACAATTCCCAAAGCTTTTACAAAAGGATTTGGTTAAAACTTGGGCTTTAAGCCCCAAAACATGCCTTGGGGGGATTCCATGCCCAACATATGATCAAATATTTCTAATAGTTGATTAAATATTTATTTTTATAGTAATATAATTATGCTATGTTTTATTTTTATTTTTATAACTTAATACATTGACCATTTCAAATAAATGATTAGATATTTATTTTTAGAATAATATAATAATATATTGACTTATTCTCTAATCAAATGTTCATGATTTTTAATTAAAATATTTTATTTTTTTAATGGTCATGTTTGGATGCATCTTAAACAAGTTGATAGACTCATTTTTTCACCTTAGGATGAACCATATTAGATGGTTAAAAAAGTGGACCACCAACTTGAAATGTATTTAATAGGAAAGACATTATAAAAATCAATTGAAATGTGATTAATATGAAAGACATTATCAAAATTCTTATGGATCACAAGAGTCTAAAGTCATAGATAAAATATCATGAGATTTTAAATATAAATCTAGATACATCTATACTAATTTATAATTAACTTAATAATAAAAAAATAATTTAATAAATTTAAATTTAAATGAATAATTAATTAGATTATAATAAATTAATTTAACCTTAAATTATTGATTTGAATTAAAATTTAGTTTACAAGTTGCATATATATTCTTTAAATTGAATTTGATAGGGATTGGATTTGGTCAAATAATCTAAAGTCAAGTTTAAAGGAGAATTGTTATATAAATTTGATCCAGTGATGGAATCAAAATTCTAGTTAATAGTTATGGAATCAAAATTCTAGTTAATAGTTAATTTGAACTATTAATTCTAGTTAATAGCATTTGGTATTGGTTATTTATGCGATTGAGTTTATAAAATTGCATGTGGTTAGGTAGTAATTAGAGTTGGGGATTCTCCATTGTATGTAGTCAGAGTTGACTTGGGACAACTCACTTAGTTGGGGTAGTTCGGGTGAGGATGTTGACTGGCTTTGCTGAGTTTTATTTTAAAATAATAATAAATTTATTATTTTTTGGTTTGTTCAAATTGAATTAAAATTTTCTACACTAAATCATAATGTACATGACTTAAATAACTTCTTGTTATGTGTATACTCATTATATTTATTTTTCGAATATTTTTTAAAATAATAACACAAATAACTAGATTTCAACTCCAAAAGTTATACGACAAAGGAAAAAAAAACCAAAATTCTTAAATTTTTACATATTAATAAAAAAAAAATCAAAATTCGTAAAAATTTAGCAGATCATTCAAAATAGATAGTTAAATTAAACCCAAAATACATCCACAGCTAGAAAACAGCAAGATACATACATCCACCGTCAGAAAACCCTAAAACTGAATGCAAAACAAAAATGTGAATATCAATAACTTTAAATCCAATTAAACCATTTCCTTGAGCAGATAGACTGCAGAGGCCAAGGTTGTGGCAATCAACACTGTGATCCATTATTCTATTATACTAAACATGATATCGTCCATGTGAAACTCAAGCTGTGGTCAGCAGATATCCTTCCACAGCCTTAAAAGTGCTGATGGCTGTTTCCTTGATTGGCTCTGTTGGGGGAGTTGCGTTGCCTGCTGGTTCGAACTCAACGTTCCAGCTTAATTTGGAGGACTTGGCATCAGCTCCTGGAATTACCTTCATGGTCGGCTTGAAGACCTTGAATATGCTCAGAATCTCGCCCTCGATAACTGTATAAGTAAGGGTGATATTAGTTTCGTCCAATGCTTCAATTCTCTCGGATGCATGGGTAGCCCCTTTCGTTCCTGCACCCAATAGAGATTTTTTCTCCCTTATATTCTTGTATGTACTTTTAGGAAAAGAACCAGATACATGTAAATCAAAAGAATAAGATTTAAAATAAATTTAAGTGGATTGTAGATTTCACGAAGAACATAGATTCAAAGTACAGATGGGGCTTGGTGTGGGCTCAAACAACTTTGCGGAAATAATGGCTCTTCGCAATTTATTACACTTTTCCCTGGAACAGCAGTGTCAAAATCTTAATATATTTGGGGATTCGAAGACTGTTGTAAATTGGTTCAACCATATTACAATTTGTCACATACATACTCTCAGCAATATAATGTATGAAATACAAACTTTCAAGGCAGCTTTCAATCACATCTCTTGTCTTCACATATACAGGGAACATAACAGCTGCGCTGATCAATTATCCAAGGAGGCTTTGGCTCTTCCCAGAGGAGAATGGATAATATTGGAACAGCAAGGGTCTGAGGAGTACCGTTTCTTCCACAGGCCATATATAGACCAGAGAATCCAATAGGGACAACAGTCCCGAATATCAGAGAAATAAATGCATAAAATCTGGAATTTTTTGACTATCCACGAAAACATATATATAGAGAAATTATGACCCTGCGTGGTCTTGTACAGGCGAACAAGCCAGACAGTAAAAATAGGCTATCATCATTATATTTGGTATACAATGACAGATCACCCTGCGTGGTGGATCTTGGTATGAAAAGATTTAGCATATGCTACTGCATTTACAATATGTAATTTTCTCCTTTTAATGAAAATTACGGATTTTTCCAGTGGAAAAAGTGGATTGTAGATTTCGAATATATTTTGAAATATACTGTATAGAAATATAGTGATATATTTTCAAAATCTAAATTTCCATATATAGGCAAAATTTATGATTAAGCTAAGCAATTTTAAATATACAAAACTATTGGATTTTCACACTTATTTTATTCCTAATCTATTATATGGACTAATTGTCACAGTGGAATTTACCCTAAGACTTTTCAAAAAATAATGATAATAATGATAATGATTTTGAAGTTTCTTAAACGAGTGGGTTTTGGTATAACCACAAACTTCTTCATAGTATCTTAGCCTTAGCCTTAGCCCAGGTTTGAGGAGAGTTAGATTTTCACACTCACGGATCAACCAACCCTACTCTGAAATCCACCTTAAAACCTCTCAAAATAATAATAATGATTTGAAAATTTTATTAAGCTTATGGATTTTAATATAATGACAGAAATTTTCAAAAGCATATATTCTACCCTACATAACATAAATGTAAAATACTAAACATATATTCTACCATGGATAACATAACTGTATTGATTTAATATCCTCTCAGTTCTCTTAAAAATCATCAACTCCACAACCATCAACCATTAAATTAAGGAAATAAACAATACTTCTAGACACCCCACTGCCCAGTGACATAAAGATCAGCCAATAGTAAAAATGGCAGAAAAATCACAAAACATTTATAACAGAGAGATGTAAATGGTAGTGAAACAGATTCTGAAACCTGTGCTAATTACATGTTTCGAAATCCAAAACTCAAATTCCAAACTTGAGATTTGTTTCATACCTTCTCCGTATTTAATTTTGAAGATGGTGCCGACTTTGCCGTCTCCGACGACTTCAATGCTTTTGAAGTGAGAGGGCATTATTTTCGGAAATAAGGTTGCAAAACCCTGAATGGCACCCCACAGTTTCTGAGCAGAAATCTTCAAATCCATCTCCACGCTCACAGATTGCGTCATTTTTTCAGCTCGAGGCTTGCCAAAAAGCGGAGCAAAATCAAAAGTATGAGTGTTGGAAGAGGTGAGAGGTTTGAAGGAGCATATATGGGCGGTGACAGTCCAGAGATTAAGATGGTTGGGCGATTTTAGCTCTACACATGTGAGGAGTTATGATGTTTATGGTTGGCTGCATAATACTTCTTAACCCTTCACTAAGTATGGGCGGTGACAGTCCAGAGATTAAGATGGTTGGGCGATTTTAGCTCTACACATGTGAGGAGTTATGATGTTTATGGTTGGCTGCATAATACTTCTTAACCCTTCACTAAGTATGGGCGGTGACAGTCCAGAGATTAAGATGGTTGGGCGATTTTAGCTCTACACATGTGAGGAGTTATGATGTTTATGGTTGGCTGCATAATACTTCTTAACCCTTCACTAAGTATGGGCGGTGACAGTCCAGAGATTAAGATGGTTGGGCGATTTTAGCTCTACACATGTGAGGAGTTATGATGTTTATGGTTGGCTGCATAATACTTCTTAACCCTTCACTAAGTTTGGTGAAGGAACGGGATATAAAATAATAAATTAATATTGCGATTATTTTTTATTTTATTTGAAATTGTTTTGAAGCAATGTATAAGTGGTAATTTAATAAATTGACCTTGTGTTTTTGTTTTTTGTTCTTGTATTTTCTTTTTTTAATGGATAATTTAATAAGAGAACGGGCTATAAAATAATAAATTAATATTGCGATCATTTTTTATTTTAATTGAAATTGTTTTGAAGCAATGTATTAGTAATTTAATAAACTGATTTTGAATTATTATTATTATTATTATTTTATGGATAATTTAATAAGTTTATTTTTATTTATTTATGATCTAGCATATTTTATTTGAAATTTGGTTTAAAGTCTGATTATTACAATTTAATAAGTTTTGATTGATTTTTGTTTTGTTTTTCACAAGTTTGAATTGTGAATTTTGTATAGCTTAATAAATTTATTTTCAATTTGTTAGAATATTGAATGTATTTTTATATTAAAAAAATATTTTAAATAAAAAACAATAATATGCTAAAAAAAATCTCCAACTTAGAATAGTAACACTATAATGTTTTTAGGACTTGTGTTTTTTTTAGCCCAGGTTCAACTTACTTTTATCAAAGTAAAAATGTTTTGAGGACTTGTCTTTTTTAGATTGGGTCACAACTCGGGGGGTTTGAACCTCGATCCCTTAGCGAGAGTCACAACTCACGGAGTTTGAACTTCAATCTTTCGAGTTTGATTTTACAATTTCAATTGTTTCACATTTCTCGGATTAACCAATTGAGCTCCCCCTACTACAAATGGGTCTACCACGCGTCACCCGATCATTGTGATTGCTTGTCCTTTTACGATTTCCGCTCTCCCCCAAAAGTGGTGCAATCAATTCCGCTTACCGCTTAAACCTGCCCCGCTTGTTAATTCCCGTGCACTTTGTCAGCCCGATAGCCATTGGATCTGCCGTCCAGTCACTTAATCTAATGGCGCACGATTGTTTTCTTCCGTTGCTTCCATTTTTCCCACTGTGTCATATCCGCCGCCCATCTGTGCGATCAAAGGTCTCATATCCCTCCCCCGTCATGCAATCTTTCACGTCCATAGCCTGTACCATGCTCCCGAAGGACAGAAGCGGCCATCTGTCAGTGTTTGGCGATGAATTTCATCTTCAACCACCGCATTTAACAAACAGGATGGCCAAAAAAGGGAAAGGACCAGCCTCGAGCAGATGAAACATTTATTAGTTATGGAGCTACATCCATATTACACGCCACCTGCTCAGGGAAGAACTGCCGAACAACATAAAAGGTCAATTTATTCATTAAAACACGTAGATCGTAGTAGAGGCCCATTTTAGATAATTAATGTGGTGGGTGGTCCATTATGACCCCTCCACGCATTGATCAGCACAGCATTTTTGTAATCAAACTCTATATATGCCCTAAACAAAGATGTAATCGGGGATGATGGTGGATGGATATTGTTTTGATGTAAGGTTCAACTTCTGGAGATTGTAACTACTATGATACCTACAGCGTCTGGTCTTCATTTTCAGATAATACAAGCTTCTTTTGCTGTTAATTGCTCACTTTCCACTTCTTATTTGTTCCAGGTTGTGCCTGTTATGCATTTTTCATGTGCTCTTGATGTTTAGCATTAGAGGGGTTGTCATCCCACCTCTGTGTTAGAATCTACTCTGTATCATTGAATGTGTATGCAGGTTTCTATTATTTTAGTGCCAGAGAGCTGTCATCCTGTCTGTGCATTAGGAAATAGATTTACAAATCTTTTAACTGGTTGCAGCCGGCCATCATAGGGTTGTGTGCATTTGCTGGTGTGGTTAGTATTCTCCATGTTCACTTATTCCTCAAATTGTGAGTAATTGGTGGTCTAAAGCCTTATAGTCTCGGGGGTGTTCACCCATGTCTAGAGTTAAGCATAGTAGAAGTGGTTATCTGGCTTGAATATGCATCATTCCTTCCATTCATCCACCTTTTTACAACATTTTTGTTGAGTTTGTAATGTTCTCGAGCATCTCTGAGATACAACCTAGGAGAGTTTCTTGGGGTGATAACAATAAGACTTCTAGATCCAAATTTAGTTATGCTTAATAGATTGGGAGATAAATATCCATTAAGCTTCTTAGCTCGAGAAAGATGTTAAGTTTAAGAAAAACATAAAAGCCTTGGAGGAGAGAAAAACAAGATTTTATGAGAAAAAGTCTTGCGGGAGATAAAGGCGAGCTTTTTTGGGAAAAACCTAGACAAATGGATAAAAAGTTCCATAAAAGCGGGACATCGCTAAAGGAAACCATATCATGAAAGAGGGCATTAAATATCCATTTATGAAATCAACAAGGGGCAGTTGATCCATGGCAAGAACTCTGAGCTCGGGGGTGAACTGGAGGAAGTGAGTTATAGCTTGGGGGTGGTGCTCGATTTTCCAAGTGACATTCTTTCAGCTGTTCTCATCTAATTCAATTGCATGGGATTTTTTTTATGTTGGTTCCTTACCCTTTATGTTATCAAATCTATAAGCATATGAGCATAATTTCATGTATTATCCTTTTTTATGATATGATTAAATACCTATGCATGTGACCACTATTGAATATAAATTTAATCAAAGCTAAATTTAATGATGGGAGCATACTAGGTGGTTGTTGATATTGGGTCAAGGAGGTATGTGACAAATGGTATCAGAGCTCTAAGTTCAAATTTTGAGGCATATGGGCCAACCTGCATCGGTAAGATATGAATGAGTTGTAGGTCCTTAACTAGGTCCTAAATGAATAAGAGATTTCACTGAAGGGTTTGGTCATAAAATTGCTATAAAAAAATATTCCAATGAGTTTTAGAGTAGTGCCTTAAGGCATTAGAATCCATAAAGGTTGAAACTAAATCTTAAAATAGTTTGGAGGAGGACTTTGAAGCCATAGCATGTGAATATTATATTGATTACTTACAATCAAAGGTAATTTTGAACTAAGGTTGTTTGAAATTATGGATTTTGAAAGAGCTAAAGGTTGATATTTTAATGAGTGAAATATCCTATATTTCTTATCAAGCATGTAACTAATTGTGTTTCCAATTGCATAAAGGGATCAATTAAAAACAAAAGTAGTCCATCAGATCACTAGATAATTAATTAGAAGGGAATAACTAACCCTAGTTACTGTGTTGTGAAGGCTACAAGTTCAATGATCTTTGTGGTTTGCATTCTTCATATGGCATCGCTATGCTCAAAGAAAAAACTGTGACTTTCTTTATATCTTTAAGGTTTTCAATGGTATAGCCTGTGGCTCAGGTTATCTATGCTATGCATTATGCATCATGGGTTGAATTGCATCCACTGAGGCTCGTTTTAGATATGACATACATTATTCACTATGATTCGTATTGCATAAAACATATGTCATTAATGCCTTAGACTATGACAATAGGACTACGATCATGATATATGGCAATACTAGCTACAATGTAATTATGACAACGTAAGCATGGTGGGTGATAGCTTACCCATTGAATATGAAGTTGTGATTTGTATGGAATGCATTAATGTTTGTTTTGGTTATCAAAGGAATGAAATCAAAATGCATAATCTTATCATGTTGAATGCCCATGTTGACTCTTTCCTTCAGGATGTAATGTATGCATAGTAAATGCAGAAGGGTTGATTTGGAATGTAGTAAATAAATCTATTAATTTGGACCTAAAAGTCCACATTGTTTGATCTAGTGTAGCCACTATATATATGGAGTTAAAATACATATCTTAATGACCGTTGCAAGGTTTGATGGAGTGAGTTTTAGAACCAACAAAGGATTACTGTGTGCATGGATCACTAAAAATAGTGAGGGTCGAAGTGTCATGAGAATTATGTGTGTAAGCTTGAAGGCCGATTGATATCTTGTCTTTCAAAGATCGACATAAATGATATATGTTATAACTATATGTAATGGTTGATACTTGAATGGTATTACATGAAAACAGAACAAGGAGCCGCGCCCAATGGATTATGTTACCATGGGTACATAGCTTGAATAATCAACCTCATGCTCCTTCCTATAGCCTCAAGACCACAAATTGGTTTAAGTAATCAGATTAAGAGTGTTATGAAGTAAAAAGTGATTTACAATCTAAATGGCTCATGTATACCATTGGTATATTTTCTTGTGTACTTTACAAGCAAATGGTGAATGAAGCGATCACACACTGCGATTTGTTGCAAGCAGATTTGTGGATATAAATACCATACTTGCAGATACTGTGGAAACAAGGCGATGGCTCATAACATTTCATGGGTGTTTGCCTTATATTGGCAAGCATGTCTAGATGAATCGAAATTCAGAAATCGTGAAATAGGGTTATGGAAGTTTGCAACCAAACAACAACCTGTCGAATATATGTTAACCGCATATTGTGGATAACTATTGCGGTTTCTCATAGTCATAATTCTTCCAAATGATGGAAGCTTACACTTTATGCAGATATGTTTTTGAAATCTAGGAATGAATTGTCAAGGGATCATGTCCCTCTACGATGCTTATGATAGATTGAATCTCAGCGGTGTCAAGTAACACCAGGTCCAATGGTGGGAGGCTATGACGCACCACATAGATGGAATGGTATTACCAACCTATTGTTCTTTCCGCCTTTTTCTTGAAATGAGTTAATGCTTCTGGAGTTTTTTCAAAACCTCACGCCATTGAGCTCTATGGTTATGGAAGATTTTGAAAGCGTGTGATTTAAAGCACAACAACACCTTTTCAATTGAATGGATGGAGAAAATCCCAGTAAGGATTATTGGTTTCCTTTTTCGATCCGCCATGTCAATCTTTTTGCATGCCTTATCCACTGAGCAGGAGGTGTTCGGGTGCGATGGCTTATCGAGTTGCACATATGTACATACACATTCCGAAAACAACTAATTTCCTGCGAAATCTTCTAACCCACAAAATCATTCAGCAGATAAGGGTCATCCTAGTTATCATGACTTATAAGCACTCAATGGATAATGGTCATCTTGGTTATCGCGAGATAAAAGAATTCAGTTGGATAATGTTTATCCAAATTTCTCCCATCTGACAACATAAATCATTTAGGATTTCCCTGATTGTAAGTAAAACTCTATTTTGCCTCCATCTGAAAATCTATCTCTGTTAAATATCATAGTTTCGGTGGGCTACTCGACATAGAAAAGGTTGATGATTGAAGGAAATCCCCAGCTCTGTCGTAAATGCTTTGTGTTGCACTTTTCGTGTATCTAGGGGGCTTACGACTATGGATGTTGAAATGAGCTGATGCAGATATGTTTCTTCAGTAGCAATGGTGCTAGGATTTTCATTTATCAGTCAGAGGCTTCCTTCGATATTGAAGGGGAACCACGGCACCCATGCATAGTAAATTACTGGGGGGGAAATGAAGCTAAGGTTGAAGTTCGACGTGACGATCTCGAGTCACTACCTTTTTCCTGTTATTTCAATCATTAATGTTTCTGTGATCGTTATGTATTGCCTCATTCCCATGGTCACCTTTGTACAGATGTTAAGGATTCAATTGTGAAACCCTCAGGTTGGATGGACTCATGAAAGCTCTTCATGAGTGATTACAATACCATGCATTTTTTAATTTTCACTTCCAAAATATTATGTTAGGAACTAGAAGGTTAATTTGATGGAGGGCCTTTTGTTGGCTTGTGGGGGTCTGACCCAGTTTCAGTGTTAGTTAGCCAAACAAATCCCTAAACTACTAGCCCGTTCAGCATCATCCCGCGGAGCGTGGACTGAAGTATCACCCGAATCATTATGGGGGGATGATGGAACCAAGTTTCCGAACCCTTGAGATGTTTGTGATGTCAGTTTATTCCAACTATACGTACCTTCACGTAGGTTTCTTATCCCTTTTCTCTACCCTTCAGTACCTTCGCGAAATGTTACAATCGGCTTCTGCGCAGCCCTAACCAAGGGCTAATATGCTTTCGCATTGCTAGGGCAGCGAACTGTGATCTTTCCCAACCTAAGCTAAGTATCTTACTTATCTTATTAACAAATCTTCATTAGCTTCATGTAAATAGATGTTCTTACTTGCATTCACTTAACCAATACAGTTATACACATTCACGCATCATATAAGCATTAGTAGTGAAATTCATACCCAATATAACAGATGCATAAACAAGAAATAAAGACATAGAAATTATAGAATACTTCTCTTTATTGATAATTCCATATGATTACAGACTCAACTTTCCTTATGCACTCAGCTTCAGGGGTCCGTGCACTCAGCTGCAGACTTCTAGGCCTCTGTGCACTCAGCTACAAAGCCTCTACCTATGCTACGACCCAAAACTTAGACTTCCACTCAGAGCTATCTCTCATACATCATTCCATCATTGATTCCTTCTTTTCTATCTTGATCTACCTCTCTACTTAGAGCTTCGCTCTATTTATACAATCCCATGGTTCACGGACCATGGGTAGATCTTTTACAATCGACATTACATTATCAAAATAAGGGTGAACAACCCTATGACTCTTTAACATCTACGCGCTCTGCGACCACAGAATTGCAGTCTTTACATTGGGATTACAAAATTGGACCAAAATCTAGGCTTTAAGCCCCAAAACTACCCTTGGGGGATCTTGCGCCCAACAGGACCCGAACACAAACATCGTGACTCGCCCTCGAGTCACTCTGCAGGTGCGAAGATCTTAGCGCAAAGACCTCCCAGCTCTGTTTGGATCACCGTAACTTTGGTAGCGCACTAAGCAGCCGCTTGCTAGACTTATTCCACATGTTTTTCGGTGACTACGGTTGAACTGCTGCTCTAAATATTCTATTGAATTACCTACAGTTTCACAATATTTCATTCAATGGAGGCTATGATTGTGTAAGCCTCATCTATCCATGACTGTAGGCATGATTTTAATACTGCTTCTTTGTGCCGAGCGGCATCCACCTGTTCCTTGAGCACCTTTGCCTCCTACATCCATGCAAGCCTCTATGTAAGGGAAACCATCTGCACGATCCCTTTTACCTCGTCATACTTTTGTTGTAGCTCGCGCGCCTCTGCCTCTATGTGCTCCACATTCGCGTCCTCCTATAGGGTGGTTATGACCTTGAATGACTATTCGAATAGTTGTATGCAGTCTGGCACTGCACTGTCAACCACTGTTGTTTCTTTTGCAACATCGATGGTTCGTTGTTCCCTGATCCTTGGCAGAGTTAAAGGCTGAGCCTTCAACTGTAGTTTTGCAATCTGCAGGTTCAACTCTAGCTGAACCCTATCCATTTCTTCTTGAGCGTCGCGCACCCATGTGGCCAATTTGCGGACATGCACCTCCACTAGTTCTTTTTCCTGAATGTCAAACTCTCGGACCATCTAGCAGGCTTCCTCCACAACCTGCATTTCTGCTTATTTTTCTCTACTGCTTCGTTGCGCTGTAGGACCAACTGCTCAATGTTGATGTGCTACTCACTCATTACCTGTAGAGCGCGACTTTCCCTGGTCCGAAGTTCCTTGGTGACTCCATCCTATAAGAGGTAGAGTGTCTCCTGAGGGAGCTCGGCCATGTTCAATCCTAACCCTTTAAGGTTGATAACCAAAGGCTTGTTGGCCTCATTTTTTGTAGTGAGTGCCCCATCAGGTAGCAGTACCATGTTGGTCACCCTTGTGCGCAACATCTCCTCTGCAGCTGAAGTGCCGGTCATGAGGATGGTGGACACTATGCCAGCCTGTGGAGTGCAAACCTGCAACTCTTGTAGTTCTGTTCGAAGAGCCCCAAATATCAGCTGCTACTATTCTTCAAATTGTTGGAGGGCCTCTGCGGTGACATCCCTCATTATTTCTTTGATGTCATGAAAATCCCCTTCAGTGAGGGTGATTGGGTCGAAGGACATCTTTGACACCTTTGTTTTCTTTCACGGCATTGCCTGCTCTCGTGATCACGGATGCTTGATTTGGGTGGATGTCGTTTGTGGGTCCGTACCACCTTGTTCGATCTCTGTTTCTGCTTCAGTTCCGAGCTTAGGTGACTTCTGTCCTTTGCACGCTTCCCTTGTTTTTTACTGTTCTGCCACTTTCGCGGCATCATGCGCTGCCTAGGCCTTAGCCTCTGCTTCCTCTTTTCTATGCTTCTCTGCCAGCCACACCATTCGAAGCTTTATCTCTTCCTTCTTGCACTGCGCGGCGGACTTGTCTGTTTTCATCGCGGAGCCAGCTGGAGCGTGCCACTCTGGCAGCCAAGACTCAAGAACTATGAAAATGACATCATCAGTCACCAGGTATGGTAATTTTTACCATGTCTTTGTAGGGGCCTTCCATGCCCTGATAAAAACATGGTGGAAATATGTTTTTAACTCTACAAAGCTCCGTAAACTGGCATAGACTATGGGTGACAACTGCAACTTGCGATTGATCCCCATCCAGATATTCATCTCCGTTAATATCCAAAATATCTTGCTTTCTCTGATACACTGCACATCCTTGGTTGCCCATAGCGAAGCATACTTCGTTGACTCTGGAAGGTCCTGCATGACCGAAGGGAACTGGCTATCTTCGAGAAACTCCCATGCCACAAGTATTATCGACAATATGAGCCACGCATAGTGAAACATTTTGCCCTGCTCCTGTGCCTTGCGACAGTTCGCAAGGAACTTGCCGCATAGATAGTTCACCTAGTTTAACTGGACTCCTTCTGCACATTGGGCTGCTAGTGCAACCACGGGCGTGGGCACCTCATTCGCGCAGCACTTTCGCATCACCTCCCCTGTTGGGATTTATGGCACGAACTTGACTACAGGGTTGTTAATGTTGGAGATGGTGTATCCTCACTTCTTCTTCTCCAACTTGAACCTTTTCTTCATTGCTTCCACGAGGACCAACTCGCCACCTTTTCCTTCGGAAATATTAGCTAGATCCTCCCCTGAGTAAGGTGGCCATGTAATTTGGTGAATCAGATGGTCTGTGATGGGGATGGGCTCTTCTAGCAACAAACATCCATCATGCACCAAGTAGAGCAGCTGCCTAATGAAGAAGACGGTCACTAGGGCACAGTGGTAATGCGACACCTAGAGAAGGTTTAGCAACCTGACTTTCTCTACACCTATGAGCCACATGTGCGGCTCCAATTAAATCTTTCCATCCATCTCGTCCATCCTTTGGTGCATTAGCTTCTCAAGTGCTAAATGCGGGAACTTCTCGTGGTCTACGAGGTCCTAGTATTCAAACTTCAACATAGGAACCTGCCCCAAGCGCGGTTCCTCCAAAACAATATCGTCTGGGAACAATGGAGTTTCCTAAGAGCTCTTTCTCTCATCTATGTCCTTCAACACCTCGGCTTTACCCTTGCGCGAAGGAACATATTCAGGTAACCGAGTAATAGGGTTCACACCCTCGGTTTCAACTTCCATTTCCTCTCCCTCCTACTCCACCAGGATTTCTTCAGATTCCTCCTCGTTGGCCTCCAAACTAATGGCCTTCCTCTTTTCCTACAAGGTGAGATTTGTCCTCTGTGGATTTCTGGGCGAGACGCATACCGGGATCATGGCTTACTTATCCTTCTTAGGTCGCAGTGTTCTGGATGATTTAGGGACCTCGACTATTATTCTGGTGCTCTTTGGGGCTTCCACTACCACAATTTCTTGCACGGCTTCCTCGATTGTCATTACTTTTTTGTCCATGGCTTCTGTGGGTGCTGACATAGCTCTATTCCACAATTCTTGCAGCATATCTAGTAGTTGCTCAAATAATGAATTCGCTTTCACGGTCTCGAATAGCTCTCGGTTCATGTATACTTGAGCGCGCAACAACTCAGTTCTCAAAAAGGCAAGTGTTGTTTGCTGGACAACCAATTGTAATTTATAGGGCCTTTCAAATTTGAATTCGACTGTTGGTGGGCTCTAGTATTGTAGAAATAATGCTACAACTCCGGGAGCTTCCTTCTTTAGTTTTATCAACCCGGTAGTTCATAACAAACTTGGAAGCGACGGTGCTGTATGCACAAGTACTAGCTCTTGCCACAGCTGTCACTTGGTCAGCTGGCACAAGTCCGCTAGGGGCTCAAGCCAACTTCTATGAGCTCTTAGAAGAAGCTTTTTAACTGATGGACGAAAGCTAACTCAAAGGAAGCTAATCTACTTGCAAAAAGGGACTGAAAGCCAACAAGAAACGCAAACCCTAGCAAACCCTAATTCTACCAGCTAGTCTTACTGATGCAAAGATGGGAATGAAAACTACTGAAAGAGATGCCATTACTTCTATGACGGTAAAATGCATGTGTCTAGACTACCTCTATCTGAAGAAAACATTTTTTTGTATTTTTGTTTCAGTTATTAGAATTATCATGCATGTGCTTTTAACTAGCTTTTTACTGTGCAGAGGTGGATCAAGGAGGAGAAATGCTTGGAAAAGGTTGGGAAGGTTCAAAGAGGGTCTAAGGGGTCCCTAACACCCTTCCAGAGTGTTGTTGGGAAAAGTATCTATTCAAAACGCCCCTATCCCACTCTAAGGTGTGACAGTGTCTTAGCAACAAACAAGGAAAAACTACTTGTGTATTCTTCTTTATGAAATGTAAACGAAGAGGAAGGATAAACTAACCTGTGTCTTGCGCTAGTTTGTTGATCCAATCGCTCTCCTCTTTGTTGGCTTCCAGCTACCTGCTCCCTTACTGGCCCAGCTTCACCAAGTTCCTGCAAGATCACAGAAGAGAGAAACTACACGAAGATATAGATTTACATTCATAAAAATCTTAGGATTAGATTAAGCTAAACATGCAAATATAACAAAACATCACTGATACAGAAGCATGTAGAAGAAACTCAAATAGTTTTATTAATGCAATAAGAAGATCCAGGAGGAGATACAACCAAGTGAGTCCCGATCCAGCATCTACCTCCCAGCAAAGGAATCCATTCCTCACCTCCAACAAAGCATAAATCACCCAATGCACTAATCTCAATCTCAAACCAACAGCAATTCTCTGCAAAGTACAAAATTCCAGCCTCTGGATCTCTGGGATGAGGGATCCATATATAGATGTAAGTAGAGAGGATGAGTCAGCTTATGTTTTTACTTGTGGCTTCTCTCTGTCAGTTCTTGCTTCCACTTGGAGACTGAGAGCCTCTTACTCATCACTGGTCGAATTCAGTGAGGCAAGTGTCATTGGAGAAGATTCTGGAAGCTTCCATTGTCTCTCCACCTCATTGAATGACTCTGCCACTTGTCATTTCCCGCTCAACGCACCTGGGTAGTGCATTCAAGTGCATTGCAACACACCTAGACAGTGTATTTGGGTGCTTTGCAACGCAGGCAGCTAGTGGAGCATCTGAATTGATCCTGATTTGACTAGTTCTGAGTAGTTTTTGGTGGAGAACTTCTGGGAGAAGCTGTCATTGGTTGACCTTGTTTCTTTAGGAGCCGGAACAACATCTTTAGGGACTTAGGATCCCTTGGTTTATGGACATTTCATGCTTATAGCTGTAAGGCACAAAAATGTCTATAACAGTTGCCCCCTAAAGTATGAGGCCGTTTATCGGGTGAAATGCTTTATTAGGAGGATCCGAAGTTCTTTCAATGCTGGGAGGAGACCTGTAATAAGATACAATACAATACATTATTTTCATACTTTTTTCATGATCTAGCTGAGGCGGGCATTCCCATGCTCAGCTTTATAAATTCATTTTTATGTACATAGGACAGACAATCGTCTGATGGTAGACTGATGATTCTGATGAAGTCATCATCCTTTTGGTAGGATGATCATCTGTGCTGTAATGTTGTACATGTCAATGTCTTTATTTTTCCCGAATATATATCGCAGCCCGGATGGATGAAACTAGATCCGGGGTCTTCAATCTCGTCCGATCTTCACTCGAAGTACAAGTCGATCCATGTGAAAAATGTTTTGAAGTCGAACATGGAAAGACATCGCTTGATTACCAGTCGATGATGTAAATTGTTAACAAGTGCGAGAGGAATCATCGATAAGGATGATGACCCTCAAGGTACTGCAGTACAATTCACGTGGTATGAATAAAGGATTTGGCGTCGAACACCACGCAAAATATTTCGGTCGAAGGTCATTGATGTATACCTGTCGCCGGAAGTGAGAAACTTGCCATTGAGGCATGCAAGCTTCAAAGTACTGAATGGGGTGTTCCTAGATCAACTTCTTGGATAATGAGCTGATGTCGACAAGAAGCGATCCGTCAAAGGAGGGCCTTAATGAATCCCACATCAATGACACGGAACGGAGCAAATGATTTCGATGGAGGTGAAAACAATCTGATGACATACGGTTCAGGGTGGCGGTCATGAAACAATGAAGTATAATGTATGGCAGTGGATGGGACACGGTTGACTTCTCTGAATGACTTCTCTTGAACATGTCGGCGACACTTATGTGATGGATCGGTAGCATTTACCCCAAATGTGGATGGTATGGCGAGACCATGGTGATGTGACCGGTGAATGAAACAACCCAACCCGACTCAGGCACAGAGTGGAAGTGTCATGTTCAAGAGCAACTTGCTACCAACAAAGATTCTTTGAGTTTCTTCCCAATTTTTCCCCAGTCATTGCTGACCAGTACCTCTTTATTTTTGTCAAGCTTGAGGAGGATAACATATGCTTGTTCTATAATTTGCCCTTCGGGCAAACCCATCGCTATGTTTTAACGAGCCTAGCGATAGTGAAACGCGTTCTCGTCTAAAGACAAGTTTGTCGCTATTAATCTTTTCAACGAGTCTAACGACAAAGATAACTCGGTCCTTTTCATTTTTAGAGAGTCTGAAAAGGTACGTAAAGTTAACTCCGGAATTCCTTTTTCGTCATCTAATCCCTTAAGTCCGAAAAAGTATAAAACCATACAGAACAAAACAAGTGCTCGATCTTTTTGTGCAATAATCCCTCAGGTCCAAAAAGATTAAAATCTAGAGGAGGGATAGCTCTTCCGGTCGCTTTAACGAGCTAGAAGGCCAAAACTCGGCAATCTTTTCATATTTTACGAGTCATATGAAAAGAGCTTAAAGAAGACTCGTCTTTTGAGGAACGAGTGATAAAATGGGTGGCAGCTGATTCCAGGTAAGGGTTGGAATTTTCCAAGCACGGTAGTGTCACAAGGATGGCTAGTGAAATCACTCTTCGTCGCTGTTCCTCAAAATGGGTAAACAATCAAATAGAGGTGAATGATCTGCCAATGGAAAAGTGGAGGTGACGGTGCAAACACGACCAAGGCTTTAATGGCTAATAATGTTACATTTACAGTGGTTATTTACCGGAGGATAGTTCATTTTTTAACGAGCTTAAACGCGGATTGAAACATGTCATGCGGAAAGAGTCATTAGTGCGGACACAACCGACCTCCCTAGAAGTCTAAGACTTTCTAGTGACAAACAAGACAAATAAGAGCAATCCTTCACTAAATATGCATTTACAATATGAGAAATCAAGTGTTTAGATCCTACCTGTAACCCAACGCTGTTGTAGTAGTCCAGCTTCGTTGATCCGGATGAGCTCCTCCTTCTCTTCGAAACCTGCATTCACTAACAATCAAACGATTAAATAGCACCTGAATATCACATAAAATAAAACATATTTAACATATAGACCAAGGAGTATATGAAACAACTCATAAATAACAAATTGTTGAGAAGAATGGACTAATTTGTATTAAAAGGTAACAAACGGAACCATTACAACCTGAGCCTTGGTGTTGTGCAGGTCCTTCCCAGGGTCCACAAGAGTTCTCCTTTACTCTGATCAGCTCACCCACTTCCAAATGAAACAAGCAAAGATGGTAATCTCTCCTCACAAGCTTCTACAAGGAAGTCCTAATTCCAGCAGCATCTAACCTTAGGAATGTTCAGCTTTCAACCTCCCCTCCCTTTGGCCCAATGCCTGTATTTATAGTGCTCTAGAGGAAGTTATTCAGGTCCACCATCAATGGGATAAGCCCCTCTTTGGATGGGATAGCTCCCCTCTTGATGGAATAAGTTCCTCTTTGGTAGGGATACATGAACCATCTGGAGGCGCTTCATACACGTCAAACAAGCTTCTAGAAGACTCTAGAAATGACCACAAGTAACTTTTTTAAGATGAAACTCGCGCCTTTTGACCTTTACAGGGGTACGCACCCACCCCTTTACATATAGAGCGTACAAGTACGCAGGTATTGTGAACTTGGGTTGCGCACACGCAGGTAAGGCTAAGAGAAACTGCGTACCAGAGATAATTGACTTTAAATGACTTTTCTCTCTTTCTTGAAGTTTGACATGAAGAGCAGAGGCATGAGACTTTGCCAAGGAGGATAGTATGACCATGGATGGGGCCATACTAACTGCAAATAGTCATGGTGACATTTTTTAGTGTAACAGATTGCCCCCTAAAGTGCGAAGCCTGTAGTAGATTAGGGTTTTATATGATCTAGGAAGGGTGAAGTACTTTATCATTTCAAGGAGTATCTTGTGGAGAGCCCGGTCAGAACCTGCAAATATTCAACACAAAATACATATATAAGATGATATCATCGCTGAGGTAGGAATTCCCATACTCAGATTGAAAACTTTAACTAACAATCTAACTACTGCTTTGATACAAGAATGATTTTGCAGTACATCACAATCGTAGACTTTTGTAGACGCAGTATGGACGCAGCCATCTGTTTATGGTTAGTCTACTATATAATGAATACAAAACTCCTCGCAGCCTGGATGGTGGAAACTAGATCCAGGGTCTTCATCTCTACTTCCTGAATTGGTACGATTCTATCCATGCGAATAAATGAGTTGATGTCGAACATGGTAGAAACCACTTGATTACCAGTCGATAATGTAAACTGTTAACAAGTGTGAGAGAGACCACCAGTGATGTCAATGGTTCTCAAAGTACCCAGTACAATCCATGAAATGTGAATGAATGGGTTGATGTCGAACACATCACGGAATCCTTTGATCGAAAGTCAATGATGTAAACTGTCGTCAAAGGCGAGAAACCTGGCATTGATGCATGCAGACTTCAAGGTACTGACGATTTCTAAGTCATCTTTCTAGATAATGTGCTGATGTCGATAGAAAGCGACCCGTTGCAGGCAAGCCCACAACACGAAATCATTGTTCCAGTTGAAGAAATGTTGCTGTAAGGACTGACTCAGGGATGGTCAAATGGATGACAAGTATTTTGCATATGAATGGTTTATTTGTAGAGACCTCTTGAACACATAACGACACGACAGATGGCTTGGTGACGATTGACCCAAAGTTAATATCCAGAAACGGTTGAAGACTTTCAGAGTGGTTTTATCAGCTTTAAGGCAAAGGATTTCCCAACCCAGGTGAATGAAACGTGTCGTGTTCAAGAGCGGTGATAAGGTTCTTCTGTAACAAAGGATAACAAATAGGTTCATTCTTCTCTCTTTTCCCCCACCATGTCTGGCAAGTACCTCTTTATTTTTTACAAGCTTGAGGAGGATAACATATGCTTGATTATAAGCTCATCCTTCGGATGAGTCCAACTTAGTTTAGATTCAGACCCTAAGAAGGAGTGGTCCATTCCTGTTTGTAATCGAACAGGTCCTTTACTATGAAATTTTAACGAGTCCAGTATAGGAGAAACTCGGCGTTTTTCAATTTTAGAGAGTCTGAAAAAACTAAAGAAGACTCCAAGGTGAACTTTTTCGTAAATTTGTGTCTCCCAAGCCCGAAAAAGTATAAAATAATACCTGAGAGAACCGCTTGATCTTGCGACCAAGGAGTACTTTCATGATTAATGCCTTTGACCTGAAAAGTAAAAAGCGATCAGAGGCATGTCGTTTTATTTCCAGTATCGAATTTGAAACGACAAAAATTCGGCGATCTTTTCCTGTTTTTACGGTCAGAAAAGAGCTATAAGGGGACCGTCTTTTAATTCCATTTTAACGAGTGTAAAAGAAATGCTCGGCAATCTTTTCATGTTTTAGGAGTCAGAAAAGGGCTTAAAAGATGACTCTGATGTCTTGGTTCGTGAAAAATGATGATTTTACCCTAAAGTCCTTTTGTCCTGCACAAAAACAACACATTACTCATACCTGTTTAAGATGGGAAAAAATACATTGAAAAATATCCTTTCATGGTGAAAAATAAACAAACTTAGCATTCATTTATCCAAAAAACCTATAAAAAGACTTTTTACCATGTCATTTTTACCATTTTACTGTTGAGGGTGAGAAAAGGGCTTTTGACAAGAAACTTCCCGTGGACTTTGCGGAGAATCCGATCGTCGGATTCGAGCGCCGTCTCTTTCAGGTATTTCACAACATCCTCCTCTTCAATTTCATCCATTTAGAATTCCATTTTAAGTTTTAGTTTGATTTTTTGGAGGGTTTGGGGTTTTAGGGTCCGCTTTTCGGGGGACGCAGGTGCCCCATGGGTGACCTGCGTACCCCGACATTTTCGTATATGGGAAAATGGTCGGAGTATGCAGCCCACCTTCAGAACAGTTGCGTACCCACGCTCTGTTTTCTGAACGCGGGGTGCATACTCCGCGCAAAGCGGATTTTCAAAACCCAAACTCAAAACCTAACCATCAAAATTTGATTTAATGAATTCTAATCAATGTTTTTTGGTGTGTAGATTGCCCACCATGCTAGATTGGCGTGAAAGAGAACACGAAGATGTCGATTTGGCCGCAATAGGTCATCAACCTTCCATTGATGCTTTAAAGGCATGCGGTCTCTACAAGTACTGGGCCATACCTGTTATGAGGGCCCAGGTGCCATTCTTAGAGTGGCTGGTTGAAAGGTGGAATATTCAGGATCAATGTTTCTACATCGGAGAACACCAGCTCGAGATAGAGCCCTCCGACATATATTTTCTCACTGGCTTGCCTAACAGGGGCGAGCAACTGTCTCTATTCGGGACTAGGCCGGGTGGCCAATCCCTTGCTAGTCTCCGGCTAGAGTGGTGCAACAATCAAAACCAGGAGCAGGGGATAGAAATCAAATACATATCCCGACCTGAACTTATGGTAATTTCCTTTACAGTTACCAGACTTTGCGGAGCTGCCGCTTTGCACATAGCCACTGGTTCCCAAATGCAGATGGCTATAGATTGCTTCCGAGGCACCATTTTCAACTGGTGCGATGCTGTGCTGGCCAATATGAAAGGCCAACTGACTAGGGAAAAGAACGGACAATTGAAGACCTTTGGATATGGGCCTTTAGTTGTGAGCTTTGCCCTAGAGAGAGTTCCAATGCTGATCCCCCAGCATCTTACTGTTCCAGTTGGGCCTCCTCGGGAGCCTAAGTTGACGCGATGGGTTTCGGTAATGGCCCGGCATCCTGATGAGGGAGCGGGAGTTGTCCGATTTCCTGCGGGTTACTTTCACTGGTTGGAGAGCCAGGTCTTTGCGATACAGGATTTTCCTTATGCCGGAGTAGATTTTCACAATAATCCGGACATGGTTCTTCCACAGGGAGAACAATGGGACGACAGAGGTACTTCATTTTTCACAAGTTTTTAAATTGTCTATTTTTTTTTGTTTTTTATATATCGTCTCAAAACTGACAGCAAAAAATTTTCAAAATGCAGATGTAGGCCCACGGCGTCCGCCCAATCTCCGGGCTTTTGTGAGAAGAGTACCAGTTGCACCAGCACCAGTCCCACAGGATGCGGCCGCAGAGACCTTAGCCGAGCTGGAACAGGACTTAGAGCGTCTCACGACGGACATACCAGAGACGACTATAGACGATATTCCTATCCGACTTCAGCGCTATGTGGTCGCAGTCCTAGGACCTTTCAGGAGGTTCCTGTGTAGGGTAGCGCGGGCAGTGGTCTCATATAGAGAGCACCACCAGTGATTGGCTAGTCACTTTTTGTAGACACATGTGACATTTTTGGTTTTTTGTACTTATCATTTTTGTCGATCATAAGGTGTTTTTCAACCTATGATCGAAGACGATGTATATTTTTGACACACTCCTATCTATATATATCATTATTACCGGCTTATTTTGTTAAACATGTGTGATGAAATGTTTATAAATTTACATTTATGACTGTTACAAATGTCTATTTAACATTCGATACGCCATTGCATCTGCTAATGTATTTAAAGACCTTGGAATATGCTGATATTCAATGTAATCAAATTCACGTTCCAAGAGACGCACCCTCAAAAACAATCTTAATAACACTGGATTTCTAATGGCATAGACTCTATTAAGCTGTAATACAACGAGTTCAGAATCTAACCTCACTATCAAACTCCGAATCCCAAATGAAATAGATTCAGATAATAATTCAATCACTGCACTGTATTCTGCAATGTTTTTTGTTGTTTGACCGAGGCTCACCCCATGCATAGAAACTAACTCGTCAGAGGGCGAATAGATAACCCAAGCTGCGGAAGAGATATTCCGTGTACTACGACAAGCACCATCAGCAAATCCAATGTATGTTTGGAGAGGCGTCGACATCTGCAATATCAAGAGTAAAACCAAGATAAGCCAGAATAACGACGAAAAACACACTCTCTAAGCTAAGCACATTGTCTAAACTAACAAAACACACCAGCTAGAAATAAAAATTAACCTAACTAACCTAACTGAATCTCCATACCCACCATTTAAGCATAATACCTCTTTAGGTAAAGTCCATTTCTGGGCTTACCCAAAGAGTCCCCATCAAAATCTACCAGCTCATAGGCCCCTTTTGCTTGCTTTCGCTTGACAATGTAGGGCCCATGCCACATGGGAACGAATTTTCCAGCACCTAATTTATCGTTAGCTTGATCATATAATAGCACTAGGTCTCCTTCCGAAAAATTACGAGGGGTCATGTTGCGATCATACTGAGCTTTCATCCTTTTTGCGTGAGTCTCGATTGCCAAAGTAGCATCACGTCGAGTCTCATCTAATTTAGCTAAGTATAACAGACGCTTCTCCTCTTCAGAAGTAGCTGGGAGTAATTCGATAGCCATTTGAAGTGATGGGGTTTCGCATTCAATGGGCAACACTGCTTCCAAACCATAAACTAGCTGGAAAGGAGTGAACCCTGTTGATGTTTTTACTGAGGTTCGGTATGCCCAAAGCGCTGAAAATAACATGTTGTGCCAATTCGACCGATGAATACCAATGATTTGTCGGATCATGATAACTAGAACTTTGTTGATGGATTCAACCAAACCGTTTGCTTGTGGATAATAAGGAGTAGAACTATCATGGCGTAAACCAAGCTAGCTTGTACGTTCTGTCATCATAATGTTTCGAAAATGGCATCCATGGTCAGTGATTATCACTTGTGGGACACCAAACCTAGCAATAATATGATTGAATACGAAAATCGCAGCTGTCTTGCCATCTGCCTCGAATGTAGGCATCGCCTCGGCCCACTTAGTAAAATAATCAACCGCAAGGATGATATACGCATGCCCCCCGGCCGAGTGAGGGTTACATGTAATAAAATCGATACCCCATTTAGCAAAAGGACCAACAGCAATTATAGGGTGGAGAGGAGCAGGTCGTGCGCGCATCTTGCGATCAAACACTTGACAGTTGTGGCATTTCCTTCTGAGCTGTGGCATACCCAGACATATGACCGCCACATGCTCCAGAATGGCAGTCATTCAGAACCCTTTTTGCCTCTTCATGAGTTAAGCAATGATGAAAAACCAAGTCCGCCCCACGACGATAAAGAGTTTCTCCAATAATTTTGTACTGTTGGGACTGGAATCAAATTTTCCGACGTTCCGACTTTGAAGCTTCGAGCCGAAAGGATTGGGTTTGGAGATAGATGATTATATCCCCATACCACGGATCTAAAGTGCTGATAAGAAACAAAGATTCGTCCGCAATGGGCTCTTCTGCCACTGTTTCTGTGTCAGCACGCGGGAAATCACACATTAACTCGGCAAAAACTAAGGATTTCTTAGACTTGGACTTCTCAAACTCCAAATCGAACTCCTGCAGGATAACAATCCATTTGGAGTACTTGCCCCCTAGCAATTGTTTAGTCAGAATATAGATCATAGGGCTGCAATCCGAAATCACTGTAGTTTTACGGAGAAGAATGTAATGACGAAAATGTTGGACAGCCTGAACAGCTGCCAGGGCCAATTTCTCCACATGTGAATATTTTAGCTCAGTGGGATTTAATGTCCTACTAAGATAATATATCACATGTTCCATTCCGAATTCATCTTCCTGAACTAAGACCATTCCAATGGTGGAGTGGGAGGTGGCGAGATACAAAAAGTAGTCCTGGTTGTAGTTGGGAGGATGCAGCAACGGTGCATGGGTCAACGCATGCTTAAGTGCATCGAAAGATTTCTGAGCTATCTCATCCCAAGAGAATTGAGCGTTTTGTTTCAACAACCGGGTGAAACCCTTTGTAATATCGGCGTAGTTAGGAATGAATCGACGTAAAAAGTTTTCTTTCCCTTGCAAACTTTGGAGTTGGTGCAAACTCAAAGGAGGAGGCAATTTGATGATAGCTTCGACCTTCGAGGGATCGACGCGGATGCCGGCTTTTGAAACGACAAATCCTAGCAATCGTCCCACTTCTATGCAGAAGACACATTTGTGTGGGTTCAAACGAATTCGATAATGCCGACACCTCATAAAAATAGCGCGTAAGTGGATAAGGTGATCAGCTCGATGTAAAGAATGAGCAGGCAAATCATCGAGATACGGTTGCACAATGTGCTTGATGTCATGAAACGCGTAAGACATTGCCCGTTGGAAAGTGGCTCCGACGTTCTTAAGTCCAAAAGGTAATTTGCAGTAAGCAAATGTTCCCCAGGGACAAATGAAAGCTGTTTTTGGTTGGTCGGCAGGTAGAATATTGATTTGGTTGTAACCGGAAAAACCGTCCATAAAGGAAAATATTTCACTGCCGGCACAATCATCAATTATTTGATCGATATAGGGCGTAGGATAGTTGTCTTTTGGACAAGCACGATTTATATCCCTATAATCGATGCATATTCTTATTGTTCCTTGTTTTTTGTTGACCGGAACAATATTCGATACCCAATCCGTTAACGGAATCGGATAAATGAAACCTGCTTTCAACAGCTTCTCGACTTCTGCTTTAATCGCAGCCGCTTTCCTAGGGTGTATCTGACGCAGACGTTGCCGAATGGGTTTAGCGTCCGGGTAGGTCTTGATTTCATGAACAACAATGGAGGGATCAATTCCTGGCATTTCCTCATAGGACCAGGCAAACACGTTGCGGAATTCTTGAAATAGGACCTTGTATGTTTGAATTTCGTCATCTATACACGAGGCACCTATATGAATGTTCTCAATAATTCCGGCTTTGACTGAAATGTCAATGGCAATAGTTTGGGAAATGTTTCCCAAATTCAACTCTGAATCAGGATGTTTCGTGGGATTCTGAGCGTCCTTGACATATTCAGCTGTAAAAATTGATGAAAAATCATTTTCAAAGTCATCACCCTCAGGTAAAAACGAAGATCTATGATGAAGATCTTCCCACGGTAGATCGTCTACACTTAGGATTTCGCGAAGTTGTTCGTCAGATGACACAACTTCAGGAAACGTTATTCGTTCTGAGGTCGATGTGAAAAGTGATTCCTCACGGACCACATTCATTTGGTCGATTTGGGTTGAAATTAAGTCGGAAAAAGACTGCACGGCCTCATAAGCAATTTCATATGGACTCAACGACATTGCATTACCGAATGAGTCTATCTCAGATTCAGATGGGACAATCCAAGGATCATCATAGATAATAGTGTTTGAAGTAATCATATGAATGGTTGTGAATGAAGGGTCTGCATTGATTGGAGGGAAAGGAAAAGTTCCCAGTAAACCGGAATCTTTAACTAATCCTACACCAACATCCTTGTAAGGGATAGTCGTTTTACCGACATGCTGGATGCTTTCTGAAGAGGCTGGGTCGGATGAAAAGTAAGCCAGCTGGTCTATAGTCACGATCTTACCGTTGTGTGGAAACTTTATAACTCTGAAGACCGATGACACGACTGCTGTCATAGCGTAAGACCAACTGCGACCCAAAAGAAGGTTGTAGTCTAGAGGGGCATCAACCACCTCCACATCTAGACTAACGGTTTTTCCTTCAACCCCTATAGGAAAATCCTGTAAAATGCCAAATGGATGGAACCCACGGCCATCAAAGGCCTTAAGAATCGTTGGGGATTGGTTCAGTGAAGGAGAGCCAAGCGATCTCCAACACTGAATCGACATAATACATGTGGAAGCTCCTTCATCAATTACAGTCCGATGAATTGGCCTGTTTTTTACTATCACTGGAATCTGGAAAGCCATCTGATGAGGGAGACGCGGTGTACTATTTTCTAGATCAAAGATTATCAGGTTCGGGTCCTGAACGTCAACAGCTCCTATAGCCGACAAAAGTAATTTTCTCTGTGCTGGGCATGATTGCAGCACTTCTAAAGCCGACATTGCTGAGGGTGAAACAGCTAAATCCTCAACAATGTTGTAATTCTGGGCCACTCTCGCATGTGGATTGAAAGCAGACCTTCGAAGTACACCCTTGGCGGGCGGTTTTATTACTAAGTCAGGGTTAGGTTTCTCGATCTGTAGTGGATCGGAACCGGGAGCTGAGGTTGATGGATTTGAACAAGAAGATTCTGCTTCTTTCGATCCATCAACAGGACTTTTACTACCATAATCTTGTGATCGAGTCGCAATCCGTACATGAGACATCATCAATATGGGTTCTTCACTGGCACTCGAGGAAGAACCTATCATTTTACTCTCCTGCTTTGGAAATGGATCTTTCAAAACAACAGGAGTTGGGGAACCTTTAACGATTTTCACAACCTCTGCCCGATGAGGGCAATCTCTTGTGAAATGATCTTCTTCACAAATTAAACAAGGATAGCGAGGTTTGCGCTTTTCGTCGTTAGATTCCGACTTCTCTTTTTTCTCCTTTGGAGCCTTGTCTACTTTATCCTTCTTCTTGCCTTTCTTCTTACCACCGTTTTTTGATTTAGCCGTAGATGACTCTACAGCGTGAATGTCGGTGGTAATTTCAGGAGAAGACTCTCCTGTCGGGGAGTCTGGTAAGGTTATTATTGGAGAAGAATTCTTTGAGGATTTCTTCTTACTTTTAGTATTCACCGTACCAATCATGCCATCAGCAGCATGAGACCCCGAAGGAGCAGCAGCGATTTGATTCGACTTAGGAAGATCTGGGATCTTCTCGTGCAACGTACCCGACTGAGTGTAAACTAAGTCAAGGTACTGGGCTTGAGCAATGACTTTCTCCTTAGTAACTACTCCGGCCTTAGCTACGTCTTCAGTAATATTCGGTAATAATGATTTTACAAACCATTCAGCTAAGATTTGGTCCGGGATAAAAACTTTCACTAAACGTCTTCGACGTCTCCATTCATGGATATGATCGGAAATATAAGTGGACGTCGATTGTTTTAATGAAGTTAATAACTCAGTACCATTATCGTATCTAACCGGCAACTGAAAATGAGTTAGGAACAAGGTAGCTAACTGACTAAAATTGTAAAAAGAGGCCCGTGGTAACTCAATGTACGACTTGGCCGCGAGACCAATGAGCGTACACTAGAAAAGACGTAAGCGGATCGAATCATCCGAGATGGAATTTGAAGCACACCAGAGGTGGTAAGTCATCACATGATTGGATGGATCCTCTCCAGACTTACCTTCGAACTTGGGTATATCACTGGGCAACTTATTTGGCATTGGCGGCCAGAACGGAAGATATTGTATTGGATCATTCGTTAGGCGCGTCAAGTCTGGTAAATCCAAAGTTGCGATAAACGGTAATTGCCGATTAGGATCCCTAAAACTTTGGGTCACAAGACCAGTCCCAGGAGGAGGATATCCAGGATAACTTGGAACAGGAATCGCATTCGGGATATTATATCCTCCTGGAAAACCAGGATTAACTGGACTGTACTGGGGTTGTTGAGGTTGCTGATAAGTGTACCCAGGATACGGTTGATACTGGTAAACTGGTTGTTGGACAGCAGGACCGAATTGGTACTATCCCTGGTACTGTTGATAAGTAAATTAAGGTTGACTTGTTACAACAGTACTTAAACCAGGCTGCCCTACAGGCTTCTGGACCGTGGTTTGAATCGTAGATCCGGACAATGGTAAAGATGTCTGAGGAGTGGTTGCAGAGACAGTAGAAACCGGAGCTGTCGATACTCCAAAAGTAAGTGTGGTAGATGTTGTGGTAGTTGCAGCAGTCGTTTGAGATGGAGTACTAGGTGCAATTGGCGGCTGAGTAACTACCGAAGTTACAGAAGTTTGAATATTTGACTGGACAGGTTGCGGTTGCTGGGGTGAACCAGAAACTACGGGTTGTCCAGTTTGAGGTACCAACTATATACTTGGCTGCAACACCTGTTGACCTTGTGATGGGTCCCACACTATCATTCCGGGGTATTGACCCGTAACAGGTTGAGGATACTGAGATCCATAACTAGATTGAGGATAGGATTGATAACTGAAAGGCACAGTTCCCATACCTTGAACATATGACTGACCTTGAGGTGGTTGATAACCTTGACTCAAGTATTGACCTTGAGGTTGATAAGCTTGGGGTAAATACTGATACTGAGGTTGACCTTTACCTTGAGGTTGATACCCTTGAGGTCGACCTTTACCTTGAGGTTGATACCCTTGAGGTAAATATTGATACTGAGGTTGACCCTGGGGTACATATTGAGGCTGGGGTTGACCTTGAGGCATGTATTGTACTATGGGTACATACTGTCCTTGAGGTTGCCCCCCAGACGCAATTTGTGTACCTTGAGGTTGCCCCCCAGGCGTTAATTGAGGCTGCCCCCCAGGCGGTAATTGGCCACCTTAAGGTTGAGAACTGGGAACTGAACCTGACATCATGTAAATGTCCCCTACACCCAACGGTTTATTACCATTGTTTCCAGCTAATAACCCATGATCAATGGGTTGAGGAGATGCCCCCGCAAAAGTACTAGAAAGTGACTAATACTCGGAGGGAACAGAAGGACCGCCGTACAAGTAAGATTCAGGAGATTGAGTGAACACGGACGACTGACCAGACATATTTACAGGAGTATAAATACCTCTAGGTGGAAAAGGAGTACGAGGTGGAGAAAAACTTATCCCTGAGTTGTCTAAATAATTGGTTAACGAAAGGTACCAAGTAGTACCTCTAGGAGGACTGTAAAAGATAGATTCACGCTCCCTTAGATCAATAGTAGGTTGATATTCAAGGATAGATACGCCTAATTCTTCCTCTGGAGCAAGTTCTTCAATAGCTATTAAACCAGTAGGAAGATTTTCGGTGATGACTCTTTCTACCCTAGGTGAATTTGGTGCACTAGAAGTTGGAGTAACAGGTTCAGATACTTCAGGTTCTTCGCCTATATCACTAGTAGATGAAAAACTACCAGCAAGCTCAGAAACTGCAACAACTTCAGGATTATAACCTGTTTCTAGACATTGTTAATCTGGATGGACTACCAATGATGATTCTCCTTCTTCAGGTGAACCTACTTTACTGCCACTAGGAGTTACAAGGACCTTTAAACCTTCGTAATGACTCGAGACGTCTTGAGGAGGCTCACCCCGAAGTCTATGGGATTTCCTCAACAATTCGGCCACAGAAACAACCTCAGGAGACTTGCCCCGAAGTCGACGGGACTGTCTCGGTAATTCCGCCACAGTTAAAAACTTTTAACTACTGCACATGCAAACAAAGTAGAATCTCAAAGCAAATCACCTAAAGTCTCTAAAGAACCAAACAAATTTGAATCACACGCCTAAAGAATCTAGGGCGTCAAACCAAGCACAAACAGTAGCCTTCCGGACCAAAAACGCTAGTTGGAGATGAAACCCAACATCGCCGGATTCAGTACAGAAGTGGTGGGTGGAACAGTTACCCCGGCAACCTGCTTAATGAATAGACCGGCACAAGTTCCTCCACTTTAACCGTCTCGAGTGAAGTGAATCCCCCGGAAAATCCAAGTGAGTCTAGCCGACGTCTGCTCCAGGTACAGTGGGATCTTCCCTCCACCGTCACCTCGGTAGAATCCTAAAGATAATGGTCACTAAGGTTACCAACAGCAACAAATGCACCTGGGGGAACAGTATACACTCCGACAGCACGCAAGGGCAGAGTATCAAGCTCAATCCCCTTGCTGGTTCCTTGACAATAATCCAAGGTTTACTGACAAGTGACCCCTGGCTCCTCGACAATGGTTAATCCGAGGTTTACCGTTTGTAATATGTGCGTGTCTGGCGCCGTTCCCAACGAGGGAGGATTGATCCCCTCACTGGTTCGGACACGAGCTCGTGCTTCTCCTTTAAGAGGAGCTTTCCCAGAGTACAAATGAAACAGTTGGATTTATTCTATCACAAGATAAGCTACTTGTTTGGTTTTGTTGTCTTGGAGAGTTAATTACTCTCCTACTCCAAGACACTAGCCTGATCTAAATTGGTGTTTCAGATCCCTAGTAAATAAAAGTTACTAAGTTGATTTTACTTTAAGCGTTAATTTTATGGTTTTTCTTAAAGACAAAAAGGTAGTGGAGATGAAACTGGTGGTGTGTAGACTCGATTCGCAACCACTACAAAGATGCACTTAACATGATTTACACTACTTTTCTTTTTCAATGAATCTCCTAGCTAAGAGAGTTGGAAAATGCAAATTTTATAGAAAACAACTTTCTTGGCAAAGACAATCAAAGAAACAATTTCTTTATCTTTTCAAAACATATAACTCATGACAACTAACTACCTCATGAGATTTTCTTTTCTCTCCCAAAAGACTATAAATGCTACCAAAGCAAACTTTTTCCAAAAGAATTTTTGTGTTTTTTCTATATTAATAAAGCATGTTAAACTATCTATCAAATCAAATTCAACAAATTTAAGACAATCAAATCAAATTCACTCAAAAGCAAATTAAAAGGAAATTTACCTAAAAGCAAAAAATAATGAGGACAAAAGCCTACAAGGATAATTCCCGGATGTTTTACTCAGTCAAAATGCAACTAAGGATCAGTTCATGCAGAATCATAAACTAATCAAAAAATAAAATCGAAATCTTTTTGTTCTTTTTTCTCAAGAATGAAATTCAAGGTTTTAACAAACAAACTTTTCGAGATTTGCAAAGAGAAGACACAAAGGTAGGTCTCTCACAAGGGTGACTTCTATGACAGGCCCGACTCCTAAGAGGACTGATCAAAACCAGGGAGATCCAAAGTTTTACAACCCCTAACGCCAAAGTCGCTACAAGACCAGTTAAAAATCAAACCCTAAGGCAAAATCCCTATGAATTCCACCAAAACCCTCGACACTAACGGGACAAGTTCAGGTGAAGATCTCTGACAGTAAACCAATGGATCTGGGTAGTAAAAACAATTTAAAAACAAAATCTAAAGAGCAAAAAGAGGGAAAATGAAATTTTCTCAAATTTGACAGGGGTACGCAGGTGATCTGTTGACACAGGCGCGGGTACGCCCTGTGCACAAAGACGCAGTGCGTACAAGTACGCACTGTGCCTAACTCAGAGACTGCGTACTGCTGGCAAAACTAAGAAAAATAAAAATCTAATTTGACTCTAAGCTAACCCACCCAAATACACAGTTAGACAGCCAAAAATCAGAAAACAAGCAATTTTTCTCAGACCAAAATATCAAATCAAAAAGAACTCAAACACATTCATGGAGTCCCCAGTGGAGTCACCATTTTGTCATGCGGAAAGAGTCGTTAGTGCGGACACAACCGACCTCCCTAGAAGTCTAAGACTTTCTAGTGACAAACAAGACAAATAAGAGCAATCCTTCACTAAATATGCATTTACAATATGAGAAATCAAGTGTTTAGATCCTACCTGTAACCCAACGCTGTTGTAGTAGTCCAACTTCGTTGATCTGGATGAGCTCCTCCTTCTCTTCGAAACCTGCATTCACTAACAATCAAACGATTAAATAGCACCTGAATATCACATAAAATAAAACATATTTAACATATAGACCAAGGAGTATATGAAACAACCCATAAATAACAAATTGTTGAGAAGAATGGACTAATTTGTATTAAAAGGTAACAAAAGGAACAATTACAACCTGAGCCTTGGTGTTGTGCAGGTCCTTCCCAGGGTCCACAAGAGTTCTCCTTTACTCTGATCAGCTCACCCACTTCCAAATGAAACAAGCAAAGATGGTAATCTCTCCTCACAAGCTTCTACAAGGAAGTCCTAATTCCAACAGCGTCTACCCTTAGGAATGTTCAGCTTTCAACCTCCCCTCCCTTTGGCCCAATGCCTGTATTTATAGTGCTCTAGAGGAAGTTATTCAGGTCCACCATCAATGGGATAAGCCCCTCTTTGGATGGGATAGCTCCCCTCTTGATGGGATAAGTTCCTCTTTGGTAGGGATACATGAACCATCTGGAGGCGCTTCATACATGTCAAACAAGCTTCTAGAAGACTCTAGAAATGACCACAAGTAACTTTTTTAAGATGAAACTCGCACCTTTTGACCTTTCCAGGGGTACGCACCCACCCCTTTACATACAGAGCATACAAGTACGCAGGTATTGTGAACTTGGGTTGCGCACATGCAGGTAAGGCTAAGAGAAACTGCGTACCAGAGATAATTGACTTTAAATGACTTTTCTCTCTTTCTTGAAGTTTGACATGAAGAGCAGAGGCATGAGACTTTGCCAAGGAGGATAGTATGACCATGGATGGGGCCATAGTAACTGCAAATAGTCATGGTGACATTTTTTAGTGTAACAAAACACTTGTTGGGTCTTATGTTTATTTTTTAACGAGCATGAACTCTGTGCTAAAACTGCTCGATAATCCAGTCATATGATAAGAATGTCTCATATAAGATGCCATTTTTTATGGATCTTGCGCCTTACAAAGCTTTGCCCCGCATCCTTTCGTTATGCAAGTTCGGAAACGACTAATCCTACGAGTTTAAAGGGTTAGCCTACAGGTTTAAAGGGAGGACCTAAAAATTTAAAAAATAAATAGCCGCCCCTTGCTTGCACTCCAAAAGGTTTGCATGCCCCCAGGTATAAAATACGATTTCAAGGTTACCCCTCAATTTGCAGACAAAACATTTGTTCTATCAGGAAAGGCCTACCTCTTTCAGGTCACCCAAAGATTGTTCTATTAATCTTTCAAACAAAACACTTCTTCGGCGATGTCTACCAAGATAAACAAAGGTGATTGACTCAGTTCTGCCAACTCACATAACTTTGACAAGAGAATCTTATTCTAGAACAACCCCTCTTCCAATCACGGATGGGGTACGGACTAGTCATATTCTCCTGCAGAAACCTACTCTATACCCGAAGTTTTCCTGCCGAAGCAAACCAGGATGCATGACCCCTGGGTTACAGTCATATCCCTCCGAATTACTCGCGCTCATCAGGAGGACGGACTGTGGGTTGAGACATTTCTTGCGTGAAGAGACCATTTAGGGATGGTATATGACTATTTGCGATGCGTGATCTGGGAAATGAAAGCTGGTCCACGAGCTTGACCACTCTTCCTTCGTGCGGAAAACACATTACTCTAAAGAGTGAGGAGACGATGGCTCCCATGCAATAAATATAGTCTCGTCCAAGGAGTAGGTTATAATCCAAGGGTCCTTGAATGACCATCACGTTCATTTGAACGGTCTTCCCTTTCAATGTTATGGGCACATTGGGGAGGATCCCTAAAGGTCGACTGGTTCCTTTATCAAAGCCTGTCAGATTTCTCATCTCAGGCAAAAGCGATGGCGAACCAAGCGCTTTCCAAGCAGTAGAGGAAAGGATACTCACAGAAGCCCCTTCATCTATGATGGTACCAGCCATGACCATTCTATATATTTGGACGATAATTCTGAATGGTATGCTTGCTGGTAAACGGGGTCTACCTAGTTGATTCCAGTCGAAGGAGACAACTAGGTTGCTTGGTGGTGGGACCGAGTAGACGGCCGGGTACGGCTCTGACGAACTTCCTTCCTGCGATAAAGGAATGGGTGGGTTGCCCCCGTGTTCGTCGGAGTCTGTGTTGATGAAGAGAATTTGGACGGTGTCATCCTTGTTCTCTCCAGTGACTGTGTCATTCGGAGATACAACCTCTGAAGGCAAGACCGGGTCAACTGCCGCCTCGACCTTTTGACTTTCATCGGGTATGGATTCAGCCGGTTCATCTTCAATGATAGGCGCTTCAGCTGACCACTTGAGCGGGCTAGCTGGATTTTCAACTAACGAAGGACTCGGCAAGAGTTTTTTACATCCAGGAGGAAGTCGTAACGGTGAAACTGGACGATCATCCAAAACTCTTTTAGCTTCGTCTAAGAAGGGACAACGGTGGATGGCATGATCGCCTTCGCATAGTTTACAGGGAGATCTAGCTCTCCCTTTTTGTCCTGGGACTTCACTTTCGCTAGTTGACGGTGTGCTTTCAACATGGCTATCAGAGGTTGACGCCACCGGATTGTGCAAACGGGGAGACCAGTCCCTTAGTATCCAAGGGATGCAAGGACAATCTCTATGAAAGTGGTCTCCCTTGCAAATGACACATGGCGATTTAGGCCTGGTCAGTGCATTGTGTGGATTTTCGTTAGACGACACTCATTTGCCCCCAGTCGCTTTTGGCTCCTTCTTCTTCTTCTCCTTCTTCTTCTTTTTCTTCTTCTCCTTAGGAACTTGACTTTTGGCTTTGCCAGCCCCATCAAGCGAAGGGGAAGGAGGAGAGGAAGAATTAGAGGAAGTAGAAGGCTGGTGGGTAACTATGGACTGGTCTAACTGCTTATTTGATTGTTCAGGAATAGTGGTGTTCTGAACGACATTGGTTGAGAAGAGCGAGACTGGCAAGCCAATTGTCAGTCCTGGAAGCGACAATGTGGCCATATGGGGTCTCCCCAACAGGAGAAGGGACTAGGATTTCCACCAAGGGGAATTCATTGGTTGGTAGACTCCATTCTGTCAACCTAAGATCAACGTAGGAAAAGGGTATGAATATTCTGTTTAAAATAAATTTTATGACGCTTGGACACAACTTGTTTTTTCAATTTTAAAGAGTCGAGAAAAAACAAAAGATGACTCTAGTCTCCTTCGATTTTTAATGAGCCTGAAGTGACAAGTGCTCAGATGGACCTTTTCCGTTAAGGAGTCTGAAAAGGAACAAAAGGGACTGCTCTGGAGATCTAGGTAGAGGGTGTGCCAAACCAATCTCAAAACTGCAGAATACGTTTTACGGTACGGCAGTCAATCTTCCCGAATGCTGTGTTCGGTGCATTGCGATCAGTAGGGCGGCCGACACGGCTTCCTATGGATAAAAGGTTTTAAGCCTATAGGGGTCTCCCAATATATACTCGACTGTACGTGGGAGCACAATCCGTACTGGAACTTATCGTCTCACAGTGGAGGAATCACCCAACCATCAGTGAGGACAACAGTTACCAGGCTTTACGACACCGGAACACGTCTCTAGCCTAGACCTCTATGTTGTGCGTTAAGTTCCAAAGCGTTGTTAGATTCATTCAATTTATTTTAGGTTGATCTTTCTTAGAAGTTTGCCGTTTTGGATCACCACGAGATTTAGATGTAATTCCTAAATGCAATATAAAGATGATAAACAAGCATTTATCTCTTTTCAACAATGAAAATCCTAGCTACAAGGGGAAAAGAAGGACACAATCTTTTCTCAAAGAGCAAATAGCACACTGTAAATGCACTTTTCCTAAATCAAACCATACAAACTATCAATATGCAAATGCACAAATTCATGTATTTGTTTTCACTTTCTTAATATTGATGCCTAAAAGGAAAGTTGATGTACAAATTTGAATTTTCTTTCAAGTAATAAACACAAACAAGCTTCTTTTTCGAAATCAAAAAGGTAGAGAAGATTACGACACTTTATGATTTTGAAATAAACACTCGTTTCGATACTAGAAAGAGACAAATTCAAACCAAAGCAAAAGTAAAAAGTATAATCAACTGTCAACAGCAAAGAAACTTTCTCCTAAGATCAAAATCAACACTTACGATAGATCTAAATCTAAGGACGACAGTATGACTATTTTACTTTTCAATGGAAAACTATAAATGATGTAACAAATACACAAAGAACACCTACAATCTTTTTGTACAAAGGAGGATGGAATTTTGTACTTTGCAGAGAATTTGCTGTTGGTTTGAGATTGAGATTAGTACATTGGGTGATTTATGCTTTGTTGGAGGTGAGGAAGGGATTCCTTTGCTGGGAGGTAGATGCTGGATCGGGACTCACTTGGTTGTATCTCCTCCTGGATCTCCTTATTGCATTAATAAAACTATTTGAGTTTCTTCTACATGCTTGTGTATCAGTGATGTTTTGTTATATTTGCATGTTTAGCTTAATCTGATCCTAAGCTTTTTATGAATGTAAATCTATATCTTCGTGTAGTTTCTCTCTTCTGTGATCTTGCAGGAACTTGGTGAAGCTGGGCCACTAAGGGAGCAGGTAGCTGGAAGCCAACAAAGAGGAGAGCGATTTGATCAACAAACTAGCGCAAGACACAGGTTAGTTTATCCTTCCTCTTCGTTTACATTTCATAAAGAAGAATACACAAGTAGTTTTTCCTTGTTTGTTGCTAAGGCACTATCACACCTTAGAGTGGGATAGGGGCATTATGAATACGCGGATTGAAACACTTGCTCGGTCTTATGTTTATTTTCTAACGAGCATGAACTCTGTGCTAAAACTACTCGATAATCTAGTCATATGATAAGAATGTCTCATATAAGATGCCATTTTTTATGGAGCTTGCGCCTTACAAAGCTTTGCCCCGCATCCTTTCGTTATGCAAGTTCGGAAACGACTAATCCTACGAGTTTAAAGGGTTAGCCTACAGGTTTAAAGGGAGGACCTAAAAATTTAAAAAATAAATAGCCACCCCTTGCTTGCACTCCAAAAGGTTTGCATGCCCCCAGGTATAACATACGATTTCAAGGTTACCCCTCAATTTGTAGACAAAACATTTGTTCTATCAGGAAAGGCCTACCTCTTTCAGGTCACCCAAAGATTGTTCTATTAATCTTTCAAACAAAACACTTCTTCGGCGATGTCTACCAAGATAAACAAAGGTGATTGACTCAGTTCTGCCAACTCACATAACTTTGACAAGAGAATCTTATTCTAGAACAACCCCTCTTCCAATCATGGACGGGGTACGGACTAGTCATATTCTCCCGCGGAAACCTACTCTATACCCGAAGTTTTCCTGCCGAAGCAGACCAGGATGCATGCCCCCTGGGTTCCAGTCATATCCCTCCGAATTACTCGCGCTCATCGGGAGGACGGACCGTGTGTTGAGACATTTCTTGCGTGAAGAGATCATTTAGGGATGGTATATGACTATTTGCGATGCGTGATCCGGGAAATGAAAGCTGGTCCACGAGCTTGACCACTCTTCCTTCGTGCGGAAAACACATTACTCTTAAGAGTGAGGAGACGATGGCTCCCATGCAATAAATATAGTCTTGTCCAAGGAGTAGGTTATAATCCAAGGGTCCTTGAACGACCATCACGTTCATTTGAACGGTCTTCCCTTTCAATGTTATGGGCACATTGGGGAGGATCCCTAAAGGTCGACGGGTTCCTTTATCAAAGCCTGTTAGATTTCTCATCTTAGGCAAAAGCGATGGCGAACCAAGCACTTTCCAAGTAGTAGAGGAAAGGATACTCACAAAAGCCCCTTCATCTATGATGGTACCAGCCATGACCATTCTATATATTTGGACGATAATTCTGAATGGTATGCTTGCTGGTAAACGGGGTCTGCCTAGTTGATTCCAGTCGAAGGAGACAACTAGGTTGCTTGGTGGTGGGACCGAGTAGACGGCCGGGTATAGCTCTGACGAACTTCCTTCCTGCGATAAAGGAATGGGTGGGTTGCCCCCGTGTTCGTCGGAGTCTGTGTTGATGAAGAGAATTTGGACGGTGTCATCCTTGTTCTCTCTAGTGACTGTGTCATTCAGAGATACAACCTCTGAAGGCTAGACCGGGTCAACTGCCGCCTTGACCTTTTGACTTTCGTCGGGTATGGATTCAGCCGGTTCATCTTCAATGACAAGCGCTTCAGCTGACCACTTGAGTGGGCTAGCTGGATTTTCAACTAACGAAGGACTCGACAAGAGTTTTTATATCCAGGAGGAAGTCGTAACGGTGAAACCGGACGATCATCCAAAACTCTTTTAGCTTCGTCTAAGAAGGGACAACGGTGGATGGCATGATCGCCTTCGCACAGTTTACAGGGAGATCTAGCTCTCCCTTTTTATCCTGGGACTTCACTTTCGCTAGTTGACGGTGTGCTTTCAACATGGCTATCAGAGGTTAACGCCACCGGATTCTGAAAACGGGGAGACCAGTCCCTTAGTATCCGAGGGATGCAAGGAAAATCTCTGTGAAAGTGGTCTCCCTTGCAAATGACACATGGCGATTTAGGCCTGGTCAGTGCAGTGTGTGGATTTTCGTTAGACGACGCTCGTTTGCCCCCAGTCGCTTTTGGCTCCTTCTTCTTCTTCTCTTTCTTCTTCTTTTCCTTCTTCTCCTTAGGAACTTGACTTTTGGCTTTGCCAGCCCCATCAAGCGAAGAGGAAGGAGGAGAGGAAGAATTAGAGGAAGTAGAAGGCTGGTGGGTAACTCTGGACTGGTCTAACTGCTGATTCGATTATTCAAGAATAGTGGTGTTCTAAACGACATTGGTTGAGAAGAGCCAGACTGGCAAGCCAATTTTCAGTCCTGGAAGCGACAATGTGGCCATATGGGGTGCACCAACATCTCCCCAAGAGGAGAAGGGACTAGGATTTCCACCAAGGGGAATTCCTTGGTTGGTAGACTCCATTCTGTCAACCTAAGATCAACGTAGGAAAAGGGTATGAATATTCCATTTAAAATAAATTTTATGACGCTTGGACACAACTTGTTTTTTCAATTTTAAAGAGTCGAGAAAAAACAAAAGATGAATCTAGTCTCCTTCGATTTTTAATGAGCCTGAAGTGACAAGTGCTCAGATGGACCTTTTCCGTTAAGGAGTCTGAAAAGGAACGAAAGGGACTGCTCTAGAGATCTAGGTAGAGGGTGTGCCAAACCAATCACAAAACTGCAGAATACGTTTTACGGTACGGCAGTCAATCTTCCCGAATGCTGTGTTCGGTGCATTGCGATCAGTAGGGCGGCCGACACGGCTTCCTATGGATAAAAGGTTTTAAGCCTATAGGGGTCTCCCAATATATACTCGACGGTACGTGGGAGCACAATCCGTACTGGCACTTATCGTCTCACAGTGGAGGAATCACCCAACCATCAGTGAGGACAACAGTTACCAGGCTTTACGACGCCGGAACACGTCTCTAGCCTAGACCTCTATGTTGTGCGTTAAGTTCCAAAGCGTTGTTAGATTCATTCAATTTATTTTAGGTTGATCTTTCTTAGAAGTTTGCCTTTTTGGATCACCACGAGATGTAGATGTAATTCCTAAATGCAATATAAAGATGATAAACAAGCATTTATCTCTTTTCAACAATGAAAATCATAGCTACAAGGGGAAAAGAAAGACACAATCTTTTCTCAAAGAGCAAAGAGCAGACTGTAAATGCACTTTTCCTAAATCAAACCATACAAACTAGCAATATGCAAATGCACAAATGCATGTATTTGTTTTCACTTTCTTAATATTGATGCCTAAAAAGAAAGTTGATGTACAAATTTGAATTTGCTTTCAAGTAATAAACACAAACAAGCTTCTTTTTCGAAATCAAAAAGGTAGAGAAGATTACGACACTTTATGATTTTGAAATAAACACTCGTTTCGATACTAGAAAGAGACAAATTCAAACCAAAGCAAAAGTAAAAAGTATAATCAACTGTCAACAGCAAAGAAACTTTCTCCTAAGATCAAAATCGACACTTACGACAGATCTAAATCGAAGGACGACAGTATGACTATTTTAAATTTCAATGGAAAACTACAAATGATGTAACAAATACACAAAGAACACCTACAGTCTTTTTGTACAAAGGAGGCTAGAATTTTGTACTTTGCAGAGAATTGTTGTTGGTTTGAGATTGAGATTAGTACATTGGGTGATTTATGCTTTTTTGGAGGTGAGGAAGGGATTCCTTTGCTGGGAGGTAGATGCTGGATCGGGACTCACTTGGTTGTATCTCCTCCTGGATCTCCTTATTGCATTAATAAAACTATTTGAGTTTCTTCCACATGCTTGTGTATTAGTGATGTTTTGTTATATTTGCATGTTTAGCTTAATCTGATCCTAAGCTTTTTATGAATGTAAATCTATATCTTCGTGTAGTTTCTCTCTTCTGTGATCTTGCAGGAACTTGGTGAAGCTGGGCCAGTAAGGGAGTAGGTAGCTGGAAGCCAACAAAGAGGAGAGCGATTGGATCAACAAACTAGCGCAAGACACAGGTTAGTTTATCCTTCCTCTTCGTTTACATTTCATAAAGAAGAATATACAAGTAGTTTTTTCCTTGTTTGTTGCTAAGGCACTGTCACACCTTAGAGTGGGATAGGGGCGTTCTGAATATGCGGATTGAAACACTTGCTCGGTCTTATGTTTATTTTTTAACGAGCATGAACTCTGTGCTAAAACTACTCGATAATCCAGTCATATGATAAGAATGTCTCATATAAGATGCCATTTTTTACGGAGCTTGCGCCTTACAAAGCTTTGCCCCGCATCCTTTCGTTATGCAAGTTCGGAAACGACTAATCCTTCAAGTTTAAAGGGTTAGCCTACAGGTTTAAAGGGAGGACCTAAAAATTTAAAAAATAAATAGCCACCCCTTGCTTGCACTCCAAAAGGTTTGCATGCCCCCAGGTATAAAATATGATTTCAAGGTTACCCCTCAATTTGCAGACAAAACATTTGTTCTATCAGGAAAGGCCTACCTCTTTCAGGTCACCCAAAGATTGTTCTATTAATCTTTCAAACAAAACACTTCTTCGGCGATGTCTACCAAGATAAAAAAAGGTGATTGACTCAGTTCTGCCAACTCACATAACTTTGACAAGAGAATCTTATTCTAGAACAACCCCTCTTCCAATCACGGACGGGGTACGGACTAGTCATATTCTCCCGCGGAAACCTACTCTATACCCAAAGTTTTCCTGCCGAAGCAGACCAGGATGCATGCCCCCTGGGTTCCAGTCATATCCCTCCGAATTACTCGCGCTCATCGGGAGGACGGACCGTGGGTTGAGACATTTCTTGCGTGAAGAGACCATTTAGGGATGGTATATGACTATTTGCGATGCGTGATCCAGGAAATGAAAGCTGGTCCACGAGCTTGACCACTCTTCCTTCGTGCGAAAAACACATTACTCTAAAGAGTGAGGAGACGATGGCGCCCATGCAATAAATATAGTCTCGTCCAAGGAGTAGGTTATAATCCAAGGGTCCTTGAATGACCATCACGTTCATTTGAACGGTCTTCCCTTTCAATGTTATGGGCACATTGGGGAGGATCCCTAAAGGTCGACTGGTTCCTTTATCAAAGCCTGTCAGATTTCTCATCTCAGGCAAAAGCGATGGTGAACCAAGCACTTTCTAAGCAGTAGAGGAAAGGATACTCACAGAAGCCCCTTCATTTAGGATGGTACTAGCCATGACCATTCTATATATTTGGACGATAATTCGGAATGGTATGCTTGCTGGTAAACAGGGTCTGCCTAGTTGATTCCAGTCGAAGGAGACAACTAGGTTGATTGGTGATGGGACCGAGTAGACGGCCGGGTACGGCTCTGAAAAACTTCCTTCCTGTGATAAAGGAATGGGTGGGTTTCCCCCGTGTTCGTCGGAGTCTGTGTTGATGAAGAGAATTTGGACGGTGTCATCCTTGTTCTCTCCAGTGACTGTGTCATTCGGAGATACAACCTCTGAAGGCAAGACCGGGTAAACTGCCGCCTCGACCTTTTGACTTTCGTCGAGTATGGATTCAGCCGGTTCATCTTCAATGACAGGCGCTTCAGCTGACCACTTGAGCGGGCTAGCTGGATTTTCAACTAACGAAGGACTCAGCAAGAGTATTTTATATCCACGAGGAAGTCATAACGGTGAAACCGGACGATCATCCAAAACTCTTTTAGCTTCGTCTAAGAAGGGACAACGGTGGATGGCATGATCACCTTCGCACAGTTTACAGGGAGATCTAGCTCTCCCTTTTTGTCCTGGGACTTCACTTTCGCTAGTTGACGGTGTGCTTTCAACATGGCTATCAGAGGTTGATGCCACCGGATTGTGCAAACGGGGAGACCAGTCCCTTAGTATCCGAGGGATGCAAGGACAATCTCTGGGAAAGTGGTCTCCCTTGCAAATGACACATGGCAATTTAGGCCTGGTCAGTGCAGTGTGTGGATTTTCGTTAGACGACACTCGTTTGCCCCCAGTCGCTTTTGGCTCCTTCTTCTTCTTCTCTTTCTTCTTCTTTTCCTTCTTCTCCTTAGGAACTTGACTTTTGGCTTTTCCAGCCCCATCAAGCGAAGAGGAAGGAGGAGAGGAAGAATTAGAGGAAGTAGAAGGCTGGTGGGTAACTCTGGACTGGTCTAACTGCTGATTCGATTGTTCAGGAATAGTGGTGTTCTGAACGAAATTGGTTGAGAAGAGCCAGACTGGCAAGCCAATTGTCAGTCCTGGAAGCGACAATGTGGCCATATGGGGTGCACCAACATCTCCCCAATAGGAGAAGGGACTAGGATTTCCACCATGGGGAATTCCTTGGATGGTAGACTCCATTCTCTCAACCTAAGATCAACATAGGAAAAGGGTATGAATATTCCGTTTAAAATAAATTTTATGACGCTTGGACACAACTTGTTTTTCAATTTTAAAGAGTTGAGAAAAAACAAAAGATGACTCTAGTCTCCTTCAATTTTTAATGACCCTGAAGTGACAAGTGCTCAGATGGACCTTTTCCGTTAAGGAGTATGAAAAGGAACGAAAGGGACTGCTCTGGAGATCTAGGTAGAGGGTGTGCCAAACCAATCACAAAACTGCAAAATACGTTTTACGGTACGGCAGCCAATCTTCCCGAATGTTGTGTTCGGTGCATTGCGATCAGTAGGGCGGCCGACACGGCTTCCTATGGATAAAAGGTTTTAAGCCTATAGGGGTCTCCCAATATATACTCGACGGTACGTGGGAGCACAATCCATACTGGCATTTATCGTCTCACAATGGAGGAATCACCCAACCATCAGTGAGGACAACAGTTACCAGGCTTTACGACGTCAGAACACGTCTCTAGCCTAGACCTCTATGTTGTGCGTTAAGTTCCAAAGCGTTGTTAGATTCATTCAATTTATTTTAGGTTGATCTTTCTTAGAAGTTTGCCTTTTTGGTTCACCACGAGATGTAGATGTAATTCGTAAATGCAATCTAAAGATGATAAACACGCATTTATCTCTTTTCAACAATGAAAATCCTAGCTACAAGGGGAAAAGAAAGACATAATCTTTTCTCAAAGAGCAAAGAGCACACTGTAAATGCACTTTTCCTAAATCAAACCATACAAACTATCAATATGCAAATGCACAAATGCATGTATTTGTTTTCACTTTCTTAATATTGATGCCTAAAAAGAAAGTTGATGTACAAATTTGAATTTGCTTTCAAGTAATAAACACAAACAAGCTTCTTTTTCGAAATCAAAAAGGTAGAGAAGATTACGACACTTTATGATTTTGAAATAAACACTCGTTTCGACACTAGAAAGAGACAAATTCAAACCAAAGCAAAAGTAAAAAGTATAATCAACTGTCAACAGCAAAGAAACTTTCTCCTAAGATCAAAATCGACACTTACGACAGATCTAAATCTAAGGACGACAGTATGACTATTTTACTTTTCAATGGAAAACTGTAAATGATGTAACAAATACACAAAGAACACCTACAGTCTTTTTGTACAAAGGAGGCGGAATTAAGGCAGAGAAAAGGGGTTTTCAGATAGGTACACACACTGATAACAGGCTGCAAAAATCAGAGATAAAACTGAACAAAATGAAGCAAAGAACCTCAGCTGCACAGGGCAAGGGCTGATCAACGCACCTGTTGCACAGAGAAACTGAATTTCAGCGCAGGTATCCCTCTCGGGACCTGCGTTGAAATGCAGAACCTCTTCACAGAGCCTGCACTGGGGCAGAAACGAGACTTCTATCCGGGTTCTGGGTCACGGTTTGCGGTTTAATCTATGGATTTTGGCCGAGTAAAAGCAATCAGTAAGGTACAATTAGAGGGATTATTTAAAGGAGGACTAAGAGCTATCACAAAGGGTGATTAGAGAATTTGTGGATCAGCTGTTCAAATCATAAACAAATCCAGTGAGTGGATTGAAGTAGCAGCTACTTTGCATTTGATAATGGCAAATGCAGTTCGATTGCTACTTCTGTGTTTATGAAGCAAACAACAAAAGAAACACAAACAAACTAACTAGACACGATCCCCAGTGGAGTCGCCATTTTGTTGTTGGGAAAAGTATCTATTCAGAATGCCCCTATCCCACTCTAAGGTGTGACAGTGCCTTAGCAACAAACAAGGAAAAACTACTTGTGTATTCTTCTTTATGAAATGTAAACGAAGAGGAAGGATAAACTAACCTGTGTCTTGCGCTAGTTTGTTGATCCAATCGCTCTCCTCTTTGTTGGCTTCCAGCTACCTGATCCCTTACTGGCCCAGCTTCACAAAGTTCCTGCAAGATCACAGAAGAGAGAAACTACACGAAGATATAGATTTACATTCATAAAAAGCTTAGGATCAGATTAAGCTAAACATGCAAATATAACAAAACATCACTGATACACAAGCATGTAGAAGAAACTCAAATAGTTTTATTAATGCAATAAGAAGATCCAAGAGGAGATACAACCAAGTGAGTCTCGATCCAGCATCTACCTCCCAGCAAAGGAATCCCTTCCTCACCTCCAACAAAGCATAAATCACCCAATGCACTAATCTCAATCTCAAACCAACAGCAATTCTCTGCAAAGTACAAAATTCCAGCCTCTGGATCTCTGGGATGAGGGATCCATATATAGATGTAAGCAGAGAGGATGAGTCAGCTTATGTTTTGACTTGTGGCTTCTCTCTGTCAGTTCTTGCTTCCACTTGGAGACTGAGAGCCTCTTACTCATCACTGGTCGAATTCAGTGAGGCAAGTGTCATTGGAGAAGATTCTGGAAGCTTCCATTATCTCTCCACCTCGTTGAATGACTCTGCCACTTGTCATTTCCCGCTCAACGCACCTGGGTAGTGCATTCAAGTGCGTTGCAACGCACCTAGACAGTGTATTTGGGTGCTTTGCGACGCAGACAGCTAGTGGAGCATCTGAATTGATCCTGATTTGACTAGTTCTGAGTAGTTTTTGGTGGAGAACTTCTAGGAGAAGCTGTCATTGGTTGACCTTGTTTCTTTAAGAGCTGGAACAACATCTTTAGGGACTTAGGATCCCTTGGTTTATGGAAATTTCATGATTATAGCTGTAAGGCACAAAAATGTCTATAACACAGAGAGTTTCACAAAGTTTGGCTGCCAAAAAACCGAGTTTATGAGCTTCTACAGGAAGTTTGCAGGGGTTCTACAGGATGTTTCAGAATTTCTACAGGATGTTCAGTAATTCCTACAGGATGTTCTACGATTGGATTTTGGATGATGGGTGAGTGGAAGAGGCTGCATGGATGGGTAGGGAGGTAGGAGAGGGGTTTGTAATGACTTAGTGACAGGGAGATGAGGTGATGAGAGGGTGTGGAAAACTAGTTTGTCTTAAAGAGGGTAGAGGGAATGGAAGGCCAAGAAGAAAGGTAGGATGTCGTGGGCAGTATATTAGTTGAGAGACAAGGGGTCTAATTAGGAGATGAGCAGTTGGCCTGGAAGAGGCTTAGAAGGAGGAGAGAGTGAGGGAGTAGCACTGCACAGTGTAAACTGAACCAAATCATCCACGTCCTGCACATAACCAAAATATTACTAACCTATTCTAACTGTTTAATGAAACCAGTGAACAACAACGTCATTTCTAAAGAGAATCATGTATGGTACTGAAGTAAAGAAACATTCCAAGAGGTCTGAGCGCATGGATAACTTCTACAAATGGAAATATTGCTCCAAAGGTTGCATGAGTGCGCAAACTAATGTTTTTTGGTGGGTAGCACTGTCTGCAATTCCAGCCCCTAGAAAGAGGTGAAAATGAGAGTACAGGCAACCCTTTTCTGGAAATTTTATCAATTCTAATCTCTTCACTCTATTCTAAACATCTGAAGCAACTCTATCTTCTAAAAATGACCTACTTAACCATACCACGAAATCTAACTCAACAAACTGCGTTTCAAATGCATGTAAAGAAAACCATAATGCTGAAAGAAAAGATATCAATACAAAAGAAGGAGCCCTTAGGCTCTCAGGTTGGGCCCAACCCCGAGAGCTATGGCTCCTTTAAAAACTCAGAACTGAGATCAAATCTAAATGCTTCCCGTTAAAAAATAATAATCATAAGTCAAAAAGTATGCCAATGATGGCTACAAAAGAACAAAGACAAAGCTAGCAGCTCGTAGTGCAGAATGTGCAACAGTGTTTCAAAAGTCCTTTTCAAAGGCTAAAGCCTTATCATTTATACATCATGAGGCCCCAAGCTGGCCTCCTAAATCTGTGGGACTTGGCTGACCAAACTGGGAGTGAACAACTGCTTCCTCAAAATCCGTTTGGCTACCTTCTAGATCTGGTTGTGGTGGCTGTTGGAGCTCGGAGTTGGGGGTGAAGATCCCGAGGAAGGCCATTTAATGCCGTGGATAACCCTACTATGAATCCTCAACCCCATCTTGGCTGTCTCCTAGCCCTTATCTGCTTGGTTTTGCTCCAATCATGTGTCAAAAAATCTGAAATGAGCACATGTTAGCCACCTAGGAATAGTGACTGCCCTTATTCGTACAAATGACATAAACATACTAAAAAATGATGCATAAGTTATGAAAAATTAAGGGTTAAGCAAGGGTAGTTAGGCAAAATGAGCCCAAAATGTTACCAAATTTGGGGCTCATCATCACCCCCTAGCTAAAATGATTGCTCATCCCTGAGCAACTAATCCAGCTCCTCGTCCTTCATCGCTTTCACCGCCACTCTCACATCCCAGGCTTCTGAAGTCGTATCCTCCTCACTAGCATGGAACCCAGCCATCCTTTCCACCTCTTCCCACTACTTATGCTCTTCTTTTTCTGTGCTGCCTTCCATCAATCCTAAAAGCAAAGGTGGGCTTAGCTTGAGGCCAATCCAGCTGGCTTGGAGGTTCTGTATGGACTTCTTGTAGAGGGGCACCCGTGCTAGAGCCTCCCTCATTCGAGTTGGAGTGTGATATTCTCTGATTTTGAGGCTGTGGGACAATGTGTTCCATCGGCGGGTGCAAGCATGAACACAGTTGTCCCCTAATAGTCACTCCATATCCTCGAAATGTGCTATGGCCTGAGCCTGCTGATCCATGTATTTCAACAAAGTTTGAGGGTTGGTGGCTAAGTGTTGGTGGGCCGATATCAATGCAGTGGGATCCCCTGGCTCTACTCTAATCAGCAGTGGCTCATGTAACTCTCGGTTCATGGCCTCTTTGACCTCTGCTGCTCTCTTTTCTTCATGGTTCAACCATGAGGAAAATGCCATCAACTACATATCTCCTACAACTGTGTTGGGATCCCATGAAGTCACATTAGGAAGGGCCAAATTATGGAGATAGAACTCCGATAGTTTGGCCTTGTCCTCTGATGAACTGCTATTGCATAACTCTGTGAATTGCTGGGGGTCTTGGAGTTGGGAGATACCCCTCTGCGCCAATGCATTAATTTGAAATTGCAGCCACTAATCTCGTAGGTACAGGCCATAAGATTTGGCCGGTTATCTACATTGTAGAGCATCCATGGCCGAACTGGCCATGCAGGCCAGTTGTGCCTCTTTTTGCTGCAACTGCTATTTGAGAGCTTGTAGCTCGATTTGTGCTTGCAGTTCCCTTTCCTGTAGATGCGAGGTTGGCTACCCAAGACCAACTTGCAGTCCTTCTTTGCCTTGATGTTCTGTTGTAGTGTCTCTGATGATGTGCCCATTTCTTTCTTCAGTTCCTGTAGTTGCAGTTTAATTTTCTCATTCTCTTCATGTAGGAATACCCGCTGGTAGTTTGCCACGTGTTTGGCCATAGCTAACTCTCTTCGTGCCTCCTTGAGTTGTTCCTCCAAGGGGCCTATATCTGCCACTCCTTTTGATTTAGCTATCTTCATCCACGTGTGGGTTCTCACTCTCTCTTCCTCCAACGCAAAGAAAAGCGGCACTGTGAATTTCTGTGGAATAATTTTCCCAGCCTCCAAAAAGTTATAATACGAGCTCAAGCTTGGCTGGGGACTAGGTTCCAGAATATGCTCTTTCTCTTCTTCCCTCGGTGGCTCTACTCCGTCTTCCCTAAGTGGTGATGTGGGTGCCTCTCCCTCCATCCTCTCTGTCTCCTTGAGCAGGGCCAATGTTTCCTGTAGAACGGCCTCAACATCCTGTAGCCGGGTTTTTGAAGCCAACCTGTCGATTCTCTCCTTCCAAGTAGTTGTCTTTGGGTTCCCCCGCTCATAAGTGACTGATATTTTTGAGGGGACCTCTCCCTTGGTGAGGTAGGGGTGTCTTCTATAGTAATTGGGCTGCTGGATGGAGGTTGGGGCCTGCCTATTTTGATTCTCACACTTCTCATGGCTTTGAAATACAGAGGGATCTCCCTCTTTCGTTTTTCCTTCGGCTTGGGAGGGGTACTAAGGGTGGCTAGCACGGCTGCTGCCTCCCTTGCAAGAATTTTGGATGTCTTCTCCTTTGGTTTTCCTTTCTCAAGGCTTCCTGTAGAAGGCCCTGTAGCGGCTGATTTCTGGCTTCCTGTAGAAGCCGTTTTTGGTTTTCCTGTAGAAACAGGTGGCACCGTTTTGGCCTGTTTGGCTGAGGGTGCTTTGCCTTTTGACTTGGCTGAGGCTGCTTTCGAGGTGCCTTTACTGACGTGGACTTGTTCAGTCGTTTCCACCCTACTCTGTAACCTTTTCTCCCTGGGTGTCAATGTGGATTTGTCATCCCCTTTTTCGTCAACCTGATGTTTCTCTTGTTTCCCCTTTTGTTCTTTCTTCGGTTCTTTGGCCGCGGTTTCTTGGCCTTCCCCTTTCTTCTCTGTGTGTATTGGCTCCTTCTCCTCGCTGTTGGAGGATGTGAGCTCCTCGGTCAACATTTTGATGTCACCATCCTTAGTCAGATTTCGGAAGGCTTCCCACGAGAGAGGGACGGTGTATGTGTGGAGTGCATCCTCCACGAGGAGCTTAATGAGCCCATGATGGGCTACCTAGTCTAGCGTGCCCTCTCATAATTTGGTGGCACATTCTATCATGGACTGCTGGAGGAAGTAAGGAATACTTAGCTTGTTTTCCGAAGGTAGGTCCATTTGGTGCCTCAGTTCTGTGAGGAGCCGGACATGGTACCCGTATACGATGTTGAATCGTCCTTCGCACGTGATATATTTCATAATTTGGAGGCTGACCTCACTCCAGAGCGGCTGTAGGCTAGCTTTGCGAACCCCGTTCTTATCCTCTGAGAATTGCTCCTCCGGCAGAAAGAATTCCTTTTTAGCCTTCTGGCCTAGTTTCCTCTCCTCCTTATCCCACGGTACCCCCATTGGGAGATCAGTGACTCTGTTGATGAACTGTGGGGTGAGTCTGAGATTCAAACCCACAACGGCCAGCGTTTTTGATTTTGGCTTCAAAGCTCGCAGGAATTCCTCTGCCACCTCATCATCATAACCTTGAAGCTTGTCGCAGAACGACATCCATCGTGCACGAGAAAACAGTTCTACCACCTCAGGGTTTTCCCGTAGCTTCTTTGAGTCTATCAGTTCCTTCCTAATGAATCCACCCGGCATGGTGAAAGCTTGCGGTGTTAGCCGGAGGTGGCTGGTGCGTATCAAAAGATGGGCCTTTCGGATTTCTTGAGATAGAGTGCAGAATTACGCCTCTGTCAAGAACACAGTTCGTGAATTCTCGACTATCTACAGGTGAGCCTTGACAGGGGCTCAATTACGAACCACATCTTGTAGAAAACCCCGCACATACACTACGACGACAATTCTCATGCAAAAGGAAGACGAAGTTTGCAAAGTTATGCTCAGAGTGTAGTTTTACTTTTTTTTTGAGGACGTCGACTTCGCCACCCTTCAAACCAATTGCATGGGAGGAACAGGTTCAGGCTTACCTTTTCCAATTCGCCACCTTTGACGTGAATAGATTGATTTCCTCCGTAGCGGCGTGCTTCCTGTAGAAGTCGCGCACCGGTTCTGGAGAGCGCGTCAGTGGTTCTGGGACTTCTGTGCAACCACCAGATGTTTGAACAAGCCGAGGACTTGGAGTAACGAGCTTCAGAGGAATTCGGATGCTTGCTTGACTGCAAAACGACTGATGATAAATGAGTGGAGTGACGATCTAGCCGGTGGATTTGAATCCCTGCCGAACTCGTGGAGCGGGGGTGAGCTGTCCCTGCCGGACCGTTGAACGACGTCACCTATTCATTTCACTGCAAGTCTGCCTGACCGCCGCATCATTCCCTGCATATCTGCCGCCACCATTTCTGTTAGATCGCCGCTTCTCCCCGACTGGACGCTTCTCACGTGTCCATTACCCGTTTTGCTTGACACGACCAACACTTTCCGAATCTGACGAGACCATCGGACTGGTCGTGGTGGCCAGTTGAATGGCTACCCGACTGCTCAACCCATTCATTTTCATACTCGCAAACATTTTAGAGCATTGTTCATGTAATTTGATGAAAAAGGGTGAGGCACTTACCTGTGCGGCCGCGACGTTGTTTCCAGGCTTCAGGACGAGGGTGACAGATCCGCTTGATGATGCTTCATGCACAGGCACGGGGGTTCCTCGTTGCAGACTTCTGTTGGTTACGAAGCTTATTACCTGGCTGTGGATGGTGCATGTGCCCGCTCTATGTGTTGCAGGTGCCTTGATGGTGTACGCTCTAGCTGGATGAACTGCTATGGGATTCCTATAGGATGTCCTGTAGCAGTTTTTCCTCCTCGGGTGCATGCCGAAACGGTGGAGACGGTGGCATCACGGTCACGGTCGCAGGGTCCTCGGATGGCTTTGATAGGTAGCGCATGGGGTCTCTGCATCCTTTATTCCATTTGAGAATTGCTTCCTCTGAGAATTCAACGTTCTGATTTGACTGTGCAGTATTTCCATTGCATGGCAACTGGGGTGGTAGAAGGAGGCGACAGCAGTGGGTGATGGAGAAAAAAATTAGCTTGCATGCCTCCGTGTCGGACCTCGGGATTCAGATCTTCCCACACAGTCGGTCCTGGGCCGTCCAAAGATTCTATAGGAAGTTTCTTGTAGAAATACAAAACTTCCTATAGAAAGTCCTGTAGCTTCCTGTAGAAGGCTAAACTATGATCAAATCATGCCTGGACCTTGGAAGAGATGAGTGTTTCTGGAGGGAGTGCTGGTGAGGTCACCTGGTAGCATAGTAGGGACCCTTTTCCTTGAGTTGAGGGACCTCTTTTCCTGCATGGAATACCTGCAACCTGCATGAACTATCAAGTCTTGAACCTGTTTTCCCTGTTTCTTTGTTTGTTTTTTTCTCTTTTTTTTTTTTTTTCGAAAGACAGCAGGGGTGCCTCCATGAGATTTTCACCCCTACCATCTGCCTTGAGCGCCTCAGAGAGGTTTTCACCCAAGGGTCTTTTTCAAACATTTTCAAAAAGACAGCAGGGACGCCTCAATGAGGTTTTCACCCCTACCATCTGCCTTGGGAGCCTCAGAAAGGTTTTCACCCAAGGATATTTATTATTATTATTTTTTTTCTTTTTCTTTTTGAGATGTTCAGGGTATGCCCAAAACAGAGGCAGAACCCTTCTCTATGACCAGCACTGATTTTTCCACAGTTTTGATGAATTCTTGCCTTGAAAGAGGTTTTCTGTAGATCTTTAGTCGATGCCCATTGACAAGCATGGGGATGGCCTCCTCATCAATGGTCCGAATAAGAACAGACGCATTGTCATTACATTTTTCCACTGCATATGGTCCCAGCCATCTGGTTCTCAGCTTCCCCTTGAAATCCTTATGCCTGGAATCATACAACAGCGCCCAATCTCCCGGCTGAAATTGCTTGTCATTGAGGTGATGGTCATGCCACACCTTCCTCTGAAGTTGAACCACTTCTGAGTGGAGAAGGGCCTGCATTCGGTGCTCGTCCAACCCATTCAGCTGCAATAACCTTTCTTGTTGGGCATGGATGAGATCCAGGTCCAGCTGAGCTGCCATCCTCAAGGTGTTGTACTCGAACTCAATTGACAGCAAAGCTCTCTTCCCATAGACCAGCTCATAAGGTGTGAAGTCGGTTGTGGTCTTCCAAGTGGTGTTGTAAGCCCACGTGGCCTCAACCAGGTGATCTGCCCAATCTTTTCTACTGCTGCTCACCACCTTAGTCAAGATCCCTTCCAATGCTCTATTGGTGACTTCCACCTGCCCATTTGCTTGAGGATGATAGGGGGTGGAAGTCCTATGCTTGATTTTGTGATGAGCGAGTAGGTCTTCAATTAAGTTGGAGGTGAACTGGCTTCCTTGATCGGTGACTAGCTCTCTTGGGTAGCCAAATTTGTAGAAGATGTTTTCTCTTAAGAACTCGGTCACCTTTTCTTTTGTCGCTGCTTTGATTGCCTTGGTTTTTGCCCACTTTGTCAGGTAGTTTGTGCACACAATGATGTAAGACCTTTGCCTCGAAGGAGGATTGATTGGACCCACAAAATCCATACCCCACTTCTCAAATGGCTCAAGAGTCACTTGAGGTTGGAGAGGCATTTCATCCCTTGGAGTCGGTTTCCCCATCCTTTGGCATCGGTCACATTGGTTGATATACATTCTGACATCTTGATGAAGCGTGGGCCAATAGTAGCCTACCTGTAGGATTTTGAAGGCAGTCCTTTTGGCTGCAAAATTTCCTCCACAAGGCCCGTCATGACAGGTTAGGAGGATATCAAAGACTTCCTCCTCCCTTACACAACGCCTTAAGATCTAATCAGGGCCAAGCTTGAATAGGTTGCCCCCGATCCAAGTGAATGAGGCACTCTTCCATACGATCCTGCTCTTCTCTCTTGAGGATAGGTGCGGAGGGAACTGTGATGAGACAAGGTAGTTTGCTATATCAGCAAACCATGGAGAGAGTACTAAAATAGAAAACAGATGTTCATCTGGCATCTGGTCATCCACTATTCCATCCTCACCTGCAGGTAAATCCAATCTAGACAAAAAGTCAGCAACAACATTTTCTTTACCTGGCTTGTCAACAATAGTCAAATCAAACTGCTGCAACAAAAGTAACCATCTAATAATACGAGCATTCACATCTGGTTTATTCATTAAATATCTAATTGCAGCATGATCGGTGTGTACAAATGTTTGATAGCCAGTGATATAATGTCGGAACTTGTTCAGTGCATGGACCACGGCCAAGAATTCTTTCTTAGTTACAGTGTAATTCAGTTCTGCCTTGGATAAGTTTTTGCTGACAAAGTATATGGCATATGGAAGTTTTTGTTCAACTTGTCCTAAGGTTGCCCCTATGGCTTTGTTCGAGGCATCAGTGTGGATGTGGAAAGGTAGGGCCCAGTTTGGACCTCTCAAGATTGGGGCAGACACCAACTTGTCCTTTAATTCATTCAGAGCCTTCTGACAATCGTCAGTCCATTTAAACTCAACATCTTTTGCCAAGAGGCTAAACAATGGCGAGGCTAGCTTGCTGAAGTCTTTAATGAATCTCCTATAATACCCTGCCAAACCTAAGAAACTTCGAACATCTCTTACCTTCTGAGGAGGTGGAACCTTTTTGATGAGAGCAATTTTGTTAGGATCCACCTGTAACCCTTGGCGAGAAATGGTATGGCCTAGCACGGTCCCTTCAGTCATCAAGAATTCACACTTTTCAGGACTAAGGGACAGGTTCATCTCAATGCACTTGGTTAGGACTTTTCCCAGATTGGACAATGCTTCCTGGAAGTTGGACCCATAAGGAGTGAAGTCATCCATATAGATTTCCACCGAATCATGGACCAGCTCAGAAAAGATGCTCAAGACGGCTCTCTGGAAGGTGGCAGGAGCATTGCATAGTGTAAAGGGAATAACTCGGTAAGCAAAGGTACCCCAAGGACAAGTGAAGGTGGTCTTATCTTGGTCTTCCAGGCTGATTTGGATCTGGTTATACCCGCTAAACCCATCTAGGAAAGAGGAAAACTTCTTTCCTGCCAGTCCATCCAACACTTGATCTATGAAGGGTAGAGGAAAATGGTCTTTCTTCGTGGCCTTGTTCAGTTCTCGGTAGTCCACACAGATTCTCCACTTCCAGTTTTTCTTGGGAACCAACACCAGAGGGGACACCCATTCGCTATCCGAGATGGGGTAAATGAATCCGGCATCCAACAGTTTTTGCAATTCTTCCTTGACGATGTCCTTAAGGGCTGGATTCATTCTCCTTTGGGGTTGCCTAACCGGTTTACAATATTCTTTGATGTAGATGTGATGGGTACAGACCGAAGGATGGACTCCTTTCATCTCCTTATAGCTCCAAGCAAAAGCATCTAGATGACTGGCCAACAGACTACACAGTTCCTTTTCCTGGGAAGGAGATAGGGAGGAGCTGATATTTAACGTTCGCTCAGGGTCGAACTCCACATTTTTGACTCTGGGAGCGACAGGGTTGGTCACACAAAGGTCCACTAAGGTGCTGGCTAGGGAATCCTCCACCAATTCCTCTAAGGACAATGCACTAGGAGGTGGATTCTAGATCATGGTCTCAATCAAATCATCCTTGGTTGGGGGGCCTCCCTTAGTGGTGTCTAGGGTGCACAAAGGTGCTGAGTACACCTCATCCTCTTCTCCTTCATCCAACCAAAGTGGTAAGTCATGCTCTAATAAGGGTTGGGCAGGAGGGTACAGGACTAGCTGCTTGGACATAGGACCATTTTTGATGGTCATGTTTCCTGCACAGCAGCTTATGTAAGCATTTGCAGTGGCTAACCAAGGCCTTCCCAAAATAAGGGGGTATCCAGTAAGCTTTGCCTTTGGTTGCAGTCAAGAACTCTGCAGGGTACTCCCAAGAGTCAACAGAGACCAAGACATCCTCTACAATCCCTTCGGGAGTCACGGTGGAGCGATCTGCTAGTTGCAGGACTGTCGAGGTCTTTCTCAAGGAACCCTGAAGGTTGAGTTTGAGCATGGTATCCCTGGTCATCACATTAATGGCAGCCCCCAGATCAATCAATGTGTGTGGTATGATGGTGCCATTGATGTGGACATCAACTACAGGACTCCCAGGATCCAAATACTTTGGGCAAATGGCCTGCCCCAACATAAGATCAGATAGTTGTCCTATGACATTGATGGTTGAAGCATCTCTTTTTCGCCTGCCTGGGTGTCTGAAACACTTTTCCTTAACCAGTTTGTTGTATATCGGTACATCTTTGATGGCTTGGAGAAGTGGTATTCTCACACACAACTGTTTGAGTTCTCCCAGAAGCTCGTCCTCCTCTGGGTTGGGTTGTGTGGTGGCCGTTAGTCTCTCAGGAAAGGGTGGAATGGCTTTTGGTTCACTTTCCTGTTTATCTTCCTCGTCCTCCGGGGGAGGAGGTTGGCGATCCGGAAGAGTCTTTCCAGATCGCAGGTTGATCTCCTGGATCTCCACAGCATAGGTAGGGCATGATGTTTCCCCAGTATATACCTGCTGGGCCTGTCGGTTGTTGGGGTTCGGGTTCGGTTGAGCAGGCATTTGGGGCTGCCTTGGAGGAGCAGGAGGTAATGGTTGTGGTTGAGCTGGTGGTGGAGGCAAAATGGCGGGAGGAGTATTGTATTGGGGCCTCCACCTCGGTTGAGGTGCATTCCACTGAGGCTGTGGCTAGGCATGTGAGTGAAACGAATGAGTAGTGGGCTGAGTATGGTACTGAGGCGGGTAAGACCATGGAGGAGGCACAGACCAGGAAGGATGAGCAGGGGGACCCTAGGAAGGCATAGGAGCAGATTGGTTGGGGCTATAATAAGCTTGAGGTGTCCCTTGCATCCCCTGTTGGTAAGGTCTAGGTCCATGTGGCCTCCTTTGGTTGAGGAAATAGAGAGGTTTAGTGGGCGCTTTTGTCCCTTGATACATGGCTTTAAGCCCAGGTAAGGTTTGACATTGGTTTGTGGGGTGGTCCTCCTCACAAACAAAACATACCTCAACCGAATGTAATGGGCACTCGTTCTTAGGGTGTTTCCTTGTACACCTAGGGCAGAAGATAGCCAAAGCCCTCTCAGCTTCCTCTTTCTTCTGCTGGATTCGGAATGTATCAAGTTACATGGCGATGGTCTGCCTTACCTCACTCTTGAGGTCCTCTAATTGATTTGCAAACTCATGTTTGGAGAAAGGAATACCAGCTGAGAGGAGGTTTCCTCTACCTCTTTTCCGGGCTGCCCTAGAGTGGTTTCTAAACACAGTCTTTATGTCCTCATAAGGTAGTTGGTAAATATCTCCTCCAGCTAGCATGTGAAGGGTATCTAAGAGGTCTTTAGGGACTCCTCAGAGCAGGACCAACTTGAGAGATTCAGGGTCAAGTGTGCACCTGGCCCGTTTATAGCTAAGTTGGAACCTTTCCTCGTAATATTCTAAGGACTCATCATTCCCCATGGTCATCTGAAAGATTTCTCCCTTGGCTTCCTTGGACCTACAGTAGTCCCAGAATTTGGTATTGAAAGCTTGCTGCATTTGGGCCCAAGTGGTGATACTGTTCCCAGGTAAGCCCATGAACCAGCACAATGCTGCATCCTTAAGGGTAGAGGGGAAGAGTTTCAGTTTTTTCTCATCTTTGGTATAGTCATAGGTTCAACAAAGGACGACAAACTCAAACAGGAAGGTATCAAGGTCTTCAGTAGTCAGTCCATGGAAGTGAGGTAAAGCGAAGGGGCTTATGTTCTTCATTTTCATGTCTCCATTGGTCTCTCGGATGGGGAAGGCACCTTCAATTCTCTCATATTCTCCCTATTGTCAGCCATAGCTTCAGATGGAGTGTTCTCTAACTCTTCTTCTGCTATAGGATCTTCGTATATCTCAGGAGGTTCGCCTATAGGTTCTTCTGGATCATTGTCACCAAAGAAGAGAAAAGGGTGACTCAGTGATGTGGTGGGGGTGTTGGGTAAGAATTTGCCTGTTTTATCCCGATTTCTACGAGGCATGAAATGGAAAGACTTTTGATTGCTTTTGTTTTTTTTTCTGGTACCTGCAAAACTAAAACAAATTGAACTGCAACTAACTATCTTGCTGAGATGGAAATGCGGAATTGAAATGAAAGCATAAAAGAGCTAATCTATTTTGCTCAAATGAAATTGCAGGAATGAAATGCTAGGCTACGCTTGCGAAATTGAAATGCTAATCTACGCTTGCAAAAATGAAATGGCGGAATTGAAATGTTAATCTATGAAAGCAGGAAATGTCTATGCTACTTTTGCAGAATGGAAATGAAATAAACTACTTAGCAAAAGGCGAGAGTAGGAAAATAGAAGAAAAGCAACAATCACTAATGCTCTGACGCTTCCCCGGCAACGGCGCCAAAAAAATGGTGGGCTCCAGTATTGTAGCAATAATGCTACAACTCCTGGAGCTTCCTTCTTTAGTTTTATCAACCCGGTAGTTCGTAACAAACTTGGAAGCGACGGTGCTGTATGCACAAGTACTAGCTCTTGCCGCAGCTGTCACTTGGTTAGCTGGCACAAGTCCGCTAGGGGCTCAAGCCAACTTCTATGAGCTCTTAGAAGAAGCTTTTTAACTGATGGACGAAAGCTAACTCAAAGGAAGCTAATCTACTTGCAGAAAGGAACTGAAAGCCAACAAGAAACGCAAACCCTAGCAAACCCTAATTCTACCAGCTAGTCTTACTGATGCAAAGATGGGAATGCAAACTACTGAAAGAGATGCCATTACTTCTATGACGGTAAAATGCATGTGTCTAGACTACCTCTATCTGAAGAAAACATTTTTTTGTATTTTTGTTTCAGTTATTAGAATTATCATGCATGTGCTTTTAACTAGCTTTTTACTGTGCAGAGGTGGATCAAGGAGGAGAAATGCTTGGAAAAGGTTGGGAAGGTTCAGAGAGGGTCTAAGGGGTCCCTAACACCCTTCCAGAGAGTTTCACAAAGTTTGGCTGCCAAAAAACCGAGTTTATGAGCTTCTACAGGAAGTCTGCAGGGGTTCTACAGGATGTTTCAGAATTTCTACAGGATGTTCAGTAATTCCTACAGGATGTTCTACGATTGGATTTTGGATGATGGGTGAGTGGAAGAGGCTGCATGGATGGGTAGGGAGGTAGGAGAGGGGTTTGTAATGACTTAGTGACAGGGAGATGAGGTGATGAGAGGGTGTGGAAAACTAGTTTGTCTTAAAGAGGGTAGAGGGAATGGAAGGCCAAGAAGAAAGGTAGGATGTCGTGGGCAGTAGAGTAGTTGAGAGACAAGGGGTCTAATTGGGAGATGAGCAGTTGGCCTGGACGAGGCTTAGAAGGACGAGAGAGTGAGGGAGTAGCACTGCACAGTGTAAACTGAACCAAATCATCCACGTCCTGCACATAACCAAAATATTACTAACCTATTCTAACTGTTTAATGAAACCATTGAACAACAACGTCATTTCTAAAGAGAATCGTGTATGGTACTGAAGCAAAGAAACATTCCAAGAGGTTTGAGCGCATGGATAACTTCTACAAATGGAAATATTGCTCCAAAGATTGCATGAGTGCGCAAACTAATGTTTTTTGGTGGGTAGCACTGTCTGCGATTCCAGCCCCTAGAAAGAGGTGAAAATGAGAGTGCAGGCAACCCTTTTCTGAAAATTTTATCAATTCTAATCTCTTCACTCTATTCTAAACATCTGAAGCAACTCTATCTTCTAACAATGACCTACTTAACCATACCACGAAATCTAACTCAACAAACTGCGTTTCAAATGCATTTAAAGAAAACCATAATGCTGAAAGAAAAGATATCAATACAAAAGAAGGAGGCCTTAGGCTCTCAGGTTGGGCCCAACCCCGAGAGCTATAGCTCCTTTAAAAACTCAGAACTGAGATCAAATCTGACTGCTTCCCATTAAAAAATAATAATCATAAGTCAAAAAGTATGCTAATGATGGCTACAAAAGAGCAAAGACAAAGCTAGCAGCTCGTAGTGCAGAATGTGCAACAGTGTTTCAAAAGTCCTTTTCGAAGGCTAAAGCCTTATCATTTATACATCACGAGGCCCCAAGCTGGCATCCTAAATCTGTGGGACTTGGCTGACCAAACTGGGAGTGAACAATTGCTTCCTCAAAATCTGTTTGGCTGCCTTCTAGATCTGGTTGTGGTGGCTGTTGGAGCTCGAATTTGGGGGTGAATATCCCGAGGAAGGCCATTTAATGCCGTGGACAACCCTCCTACGAATCCTCAACCCCATCTTGGCTGTCTCCTAGCCCTTATCTGCTTGGTTTTGCTCCAATCATGTGTCAAAAAACCTGAAAGGATCACGTGTTAGCCACCTAGGAATAGTGACTACCCTTATTCGTACAAATGACATAAACATACTAAAAAATGATGCATAAGTTATGAAAAATGAAGGGTTGAGCAAGGGTAGTTAGGCCAAATGAGCCCAAAATGTTACCAAATTTGGGGCTCATCAACTGTTTCCCCCACATTCGGCCCATTAATGCTAGATTAGCGGTAGATTTTCAATAATCTAGCCCATAAAGTTCGCCTTAAATGCCTACTGCCCGCTCCATTTGGCCTCAAACCAACCATAAAATCGTGAATAGTGATGTTAATAGTCGCTTTCCGGCTGAGCTGCGCACCACCGTAGCTGTCTTCGTGTTGTTGCGGACCCTGTGACACTTTGCTACTTCACGCAGTCCTGAAATCGCGTAGCTCCCGGGTAGTGTAGTTTATAGTCCCACGCCTCCTTTCAGTTGTTTGGAGCGCTAATACTATGCTTCTGTTGGCTAGTCAAATGGTCGGGCCACCTGTGTAGGGCTTCAAACAAACACCATTCACTTTCCTATGAAGGCATCTCCATTCAACTTAACCAACTGGACCGCGCCACAATCGGTAATATCCTTAATAACATACGACCCCAGCCAATGCATTCTGAGTTTCCCTGGAAAATTTTCAAACTTACTATCATATAATAGCACCAAATCATTTACCTTAAAGGTGCTAAGCTTAATATGTCAATCGTTCCACGCCTGTTCATGCTGCTTTTGGACCTGCTGGTGAAATCCAGCCAAAATCTCTCTTCTTCCAGCTCATCCAACTGCGCGAGCCTCTCTTCTAGGGCCCCACGATCTGTCATACTTGTGAGCACTACTATTTTTAGACTAAGCATGATGTATTCCATAGGCATCATCGCTTCAACCCCGTATACTAGCCTAAAGGGTGTCTGTCTTGTTAGTTTTTTGCATGTTGTCCGATAAGCCCACAATATTGCAGGTATGCGTAGGTCCTAATCACTTCGCTGAGCATTGCGTACCTTGGTTAGCATGTTTTCAAGAACTTTGTTGAATGCCTACACTATCCTGTTAGCCTGCAGGTGGTAAGGTGTGCTCTTTTGATGATACACCTGAAATTATTCCGTCAGTGCGCTGATCGTTTCATTCAGAAAGTGCATACCACGATCACTCATTAGGATATTTGGACAACCAAATTGCATCAGTACATGCTCAAATAGAAACTTAATGATATTCGTGCCCATGCAATCCTTCACCAGCTGTGCTTCTACCCAACGAGTCAAGTACTCCCTTGCAGTGATAATATACCTTGTGCCTGTCTTCCCTTGTGGCTGAATTGGTCCTACGAAATCTATTGCCCACATTTTGAAAGGTTGCAACGTCATTTGTGGATTCAAAGGCATTTCATCCCTCCACAATGGCCTACCTATTCTTTGACGTACAACACAGACCTTGTAATATTCTTTTGAATCCCGATGAAGGGTTGGCCACCACAACCCTGTGCGTAGAATATTTTGCGTGGTTGCTCTTCCTGCATAATTTCCTCCCGCGGCACCCCCATGAGCATCCACAAGGATGCTGCTTCATTCAAACTTAGGTACATACCTTCCCAATATCTCATCAGTCCCCATCTTGTATAGATGCCCAACAATGACAGAGAAGTCTTTCACGCACACTACTAATTCCTTCTTTTGCTGGACAGAATATCCTTTCGGTGCAGTTCCAGTTGTTAGGAAGTGTATTATATCCTCGAAATGTCCATTCACGACACGTACAACAAATAGCTACACGTTAGGTAATCCTTCCTCTAAACCAGTGGGTTCCTCCCCTGTCTCAATGCGCGATAGGTGGTCTGGCCCCGCGTTGAATCATCCAGGCTTCACAAAAACTTCAAAATCATATTCCTCAAACAATAAGACCCATCTGTAGATGTTCCCCCCCAACACAGTCTTATTGACCAAGTACTTCAGCGCAATGTGATCCATATACATCTTAAAGTGACACCCTAGCAAGTAGTGTCGATAATTCTGGAGCGCATACACCATAGCTAGCCCTTCGCGCTCTGTGGTGCAATAGGTCTTCTCTGCTTTGGATAATCTGTGACTTGATAATGTGATAGGGTGGTCCAAGCCTTCTTCACCATCCTGTGTTAATACTGCCTCAAGTGCTGTACATGACGCGTCAACATGGACATGAAATTATTTCTTCTGGTTCAGGAAGACTAGAATCAGTGTGGTAACCATCTTTTCTTTCAATATATCTAGGATTTTCTTGCAGTCATCGTTCTAGCAGAGCGAGACATCCTTCTTCAATAATTTTTCCATTGGTGCGGTAACCTAGCAATATCTTTTGATAAACTTTCTGTAATATCCCAAATGTCCTAGAGTAGCGCGCAACTATTTCACACTTCTCGGGGCTTCCAAGTTTAGAATCACGATGATCTTCACAGGGTCTACTATCAGGCCTTGTCTGCAAACCACATGCCCCAATAGGTTCCCAAGAGGAATGCAAAACAAACACTTCTTGAGGTTTAGCGCGATCTGGTATCTTTGACAGGTATCCAACATGAAGTGAAAGCTCGCTACATGGTGCTTAACCAGTCGAAATAAAGTCCACTCATAAAAATAAACCTCTGGGAACTTATGAATAAATTCCTTGAATGCCGCAACAACCATGCATGAAAAGATAGCAAGAACATTCTTCAACCCAAATGACATTACAATATATTGAAAGCAACCCCACTCAGTCGTGAAGGTTGTCTTGCTCCTATCCTCCGGCGCGATTTTGATTTTGTGGTACCCATAGAACCCATCAGTGAAAGAGTATGCTTCCTGGCCACCTACATTGACCAACACCTCATCTGTGAATGGAGTTGGGAAAGGATCATTCACAGAGGCATCATTCAGCTTTCTAAGATCCATGCATATCCTTATCTCATCCCTCTGCTTCTTCTCTTGCACCACCATTGGGATTACCCAATCAGATTCTTCCATAGGCTCAATGATGCCTGCTGCTAGCATTTTGTCTAGCTCTAAGCAGACCTTCTCCTTGTATTTTGGATTTAGGCAGTAAGGCCTCTGCTTAATTAGATTTTCGTTGGGATTTAGCGTGATCTTCATCACTCCTAGGTCTCTGATTATTCCTTTCAAATCTGTAAGCTTGGTAGGGAATAAGTCCTAATATTCGTGGAGTAACTCAATGACCTTATCCACCATCATGTCGTTCCAGTAGTCTCCAATCTTTGCTAACTTGGGTTCTGCCTCCGTACCAATGTTCACTAGTCTAGTTTTCACTGCCACGGTTATATGAGGGTTCTGAATCTGTGGTCCCTGAACCTTGCGGTGGCCTTCTACCTCTGGAATGTTAATCTTCTGCAGATCCTTGTCCTCTTCTTCAGCAGTTACATTATAGCATTCCAGTGCATGACTCAGCTAAGTAGCCCATTCAGGCTACGTCAGGTCTAAAGGATCCTACCGTATCCTAAAAATGGATTCTTTCACCTCTTGTAGCGCTTCCTCAGTACCGTCAAACCTATCCTCAAAACTAAATGTCATCATGAAACCTTTGCGCAGGATATCCCATTCGCCTGTCTCTTTTGCAAAGCTCTGTTTCTACATACCAATTCATTGGGATTACAGCCAAGGTATGGCAGAATAAGTGAATCCACTCAGGCTGTGGCTTTTCTCCATAATCCTGTGTCCACTTGGCCAGATGCATGCGCGGATCATTCTTCCCATCATACTTCTCTGTCAGTTGCATATTAGGCTTCCCAAATCGTGCTCGCATCATTCTCCTACATTCGCGCCAATCATCAAAGATCCCCTTGTGCGTACCCCACCATCTTACGGGCGTAGCGCGCAGTGCCCAGTCCAAGTCCTAGAAGCGTCGATTTTCTGGCACCTCCCTCTCAAATGCATCCAAAAAGATATCTACCTCATTCAGTCCATCATAAGTAGGTAGACTTATTTCCTTAAACAACACACAATGCAATGATTGGGTCATCGTGTTGCAATTTAGCGTGGTTACTTCGTGTAACCGATTCTACCAATGTTCTATTTCTTTGTCGGAGTCTGAAGTGTAGGAAATCTCACGCTCCCATGTAATCTGCTCATCCGTGGTGGGATTCACCCAGTTTTGGTTTCACGTTGTTATCTTATAGATGCAGTCCATATCATCATCACTCTCATAGTCGCGGACCAGTTCCGTATAGCGCAATCATTCAACAAGATCCAGGGGTAGTATTATGCGTAGTGACTTCTTTTCAAATATCATCTTTCACTTCTTCAGATTGATTACCCCATTCATATCAGTAGCCCAGTCAATTCCTAATAGCGCAGGGTAGGGATTGTTGACATCAACAATCTCTATTACTTCAAAATCTGCCAGCTCACTTCCTACCCCAATATCCATGATCACTCCCTGCAACAACCCCATGGGTATGATTTTCTGCTAGTTCACCATCCTTAGTTGAATCAGAGAGCATTGCAGCACAGGTCTCCCCATTTTCTCCCATGTCTATTTCGGTAGGACATTCACATCTAATCCCAAATCTAGAATAACGTGATCCATTTTGTATTCTCCGATCTACATAGTGAGTCTCATTTCATGTCTTGTCCTTGTCTTATGCTTTCCGATCTTGCGGACTACGTGCAGTTCACCTGGCGCGGTCCCAACACATCGATTGATAAGTTCATGTAACCCTTTTACGGCCTTACTGTCACGCAGTAACTTCATACAGGTTTCGAGGAAAGTTGTCACCATAGAGGGGTCCATCTCCGGCTCCGATTTATCTTTGCTTCCTGAAGTGGAGTCCTCAGCAAATCGCTTCTTAGCTTCCATGAAGGTTTCTCGATCACGCTCCAAATTGAACTTAGCCTCTTTCTTTGGGGCTTTGTGAAACCATGTACTGTCTTCCAGATGTTTTCCCTTATCATCTCCCATCGCGATTCCACTTTGGAGCACTATATTTACGTTCAACTCTTCCTCACGCGGATCAGACCTCATCATCTGCAAGTTCTGAGTCAAGGGAGGCGGTAGTGCTCCTTTGTCATGTATCCTGGCTATCAGTGTAGGACAATATTTTGTTTTATGTTAAAAAAACGTGTAGTACTTGCACGATGGGCGCATTGGATTAGTGCAATCACAGGCATAGTGTCATGGCCCTCCGCAATTGTAGCAAATCAATTGTCTGCGACCTCTACCGAGGCCTCCTTCACCTCGGCCTCGTTCGCGCCATCCCTGCATTCTTGTCAAGGGGCCACGTTTCTTCCTGAACTCTGTAGGTGGACGTTCTATCCATCATCAATTCATAGCTCCTATAAGTACGCTCGTCATGTCCCATCGACCTACAAAAGTTGTAGAAAAACTGTTGCGGAGTTTGCGTATACTTCAGTAACAGGTGGAAGTTATCAGTGGCATGTTTTCCGGCTATGTGATAGATGTTGGGCCGTGCAAAAGGTATAAATTTACTCTTGATTACACTATCTTTTCCCTCCTTTTTATGCATTTGTGCCATGATGTAATAAGGTTTTGATATAATTTCTATAGAAAGTGAACAAAACTACTTTTGATGTGATTTGGCTATCAAAACTAACTTTCGTTGCTTTTTATGCAGAGATTAGCGAATGGGACAACTGATGTTCAAACTATTGAACAACAAAGAGTAAACAGGAAGAAAAGAGCGCGTCTTGTGTAATCAATTGAGAAGAGAACCAAGAGGATCAGCGCAAGATGGAAGACTGTCTGATAATAGTATTTGGTTGAGGAATCACATTTATCACTTTTCCTCTTTGACTATAAGAGGGGAAAACATATAGAGTAGAATAGCTTTTCGACTTTTTACTTCAATTTTAATTTTAATATACAAAGCGTTATTCTGAAGGATACATTGTGCTGTAATGACATTTGGATTTTATGAATAATATATAATTCATATTGAGATTTATTCACAATATTTTGAAGTAATTAAGCAGTAACCACTGGTGGCTTGGGCCTATCCACTGGTGGATTTCACTGTTGTTCCCTGTTTTATAGTTTTACCTTTCTTTTATTGCAAGTTTAATTATTCTGTTTTATAGCTTTATGATTGATTTACTTTCACTAGTGTTGAGTTTGTGTATTCATTGCATTAATTCTTATTTCTGTTGATTGGCTTCATTTATTTATGTCGTAGATTGATTTAATTATTAGGTAAGAATAATTTCTTGTTAATTGAAATCCATAGTGTTATTGGTTAGATCATGTGTATTACTTTTATGCAGAAGTTTAGATTCAACTGAAAGAGCTCTGTTATCGCTACGGTGCACTCAGTTGATGTAATTGCAATTAGGACTTTTTGATTAAGATTGAGTTTTGGTGCTTGAATAGGTTAATTTCCTTGAAGTTACAAGTTTGATAGTTATGGTTTGATCCGTTTACTCTTGTATTGAAATTAATAAGATATCTTAAAGGATTTTCATCACTTGCACATATTGTGTACACTCTTGAAACAAAAAGACTTACCCAGGTTGATAATTAATGTGAGGCATTTAGGAGTTCTAAAAGACACCTTATATGTGCCCAACATTTTGGCGCCGTTGCCGGGGAGAGTGTTTCCATTTCACAGAAGGTGATGTATGTTTGATAATTGTTTGCTGTGAAAGAATTGGGTATTAAAAACGGAAGGTAAGAACCTGCGTACGAGCAAGTAAAGTGCTTGCTCCCTTGCCCGCTTTTCAACACAATTGCGTAGGAATTGAAGTAGAAATAGATGTTTGATGTTTGTTTGTTGTGAAAGAATTGGGTATTAAAAATGGAAGGTAAGAACCTGTGTACGAGCAAGTAAAGTGCTTGCTCCTTTGCCCACTTTTCAACAAAATTGTGTAGGAATTAAAGTAGAAATAAATGTTTGAATTTTTGTATGAATGACTAAGAAGAAAAGAGTAGAAAAAGATTTAATTCCTCCGCCCAGATTTGAAAAACCCAAGGGATCGGTGACCCTTGGACGATCAACCTTCATTGACGAAATCATAAGGAAAGCTGAGTCTCAGTCATCAGTAGGACCCCGAATCGTTTCTACAAGAAATCCTACTATAACCCTTCAGGCCACAGGATCACCATCTGCAGCTGACGCTGAGATTCACAGCAAGACTAAAGGGTCTGAACAGAGTTTTCAGAACACTGAAAATTTGCAGTTTAGCCCTTTACAAGAAGGGAATTCTTGCAATCTCCGTGAAGGAGAAGGAGAAACAGGTAGTGTTGAAAAGATTAAATCATCAAAACCCAAATCTCTGGAAGTAGTAGTTGAACAGAGGACACCTAGTATTCCAGACCAAGGTAGTGTTGTTAAAATCATTCTAAAAGTCTCTTCTAACCCCCACAGGAACAGATCTCTAGCTCCAGAAATCCTTGAAGGATATTGGCATATTTTTTACCAAATGGCTCATAATCTATGATAGCCTCAAACCTCTACATTACAATACCCTATTGTTGATACAGTTGTCAATGCCCACATGAAAGCTATTCCATTACAAAATATTCCTACCTTTCACAGGCTAACTTCAGAGGATCCTGATGCATTTCATTTCGGATTTGATGTTTTATGTAGGGGATATGATTACACTATCGACCCCCAGAAGCTGAAACTGTTCCCCTCTACTCTGAAGGGAGCAACTCTGGGTTGATTTATGGTGCTTGGTGGAGGTACCATTACTGACTCGGACCAAATGAAAACAACCTTTCTAAAAAAATACCAAGATTATTTCCGAACTAGAGAATTGAAGGATGAAATCTTTCAAATGGTAGCTAAGACTAATGAGACTCTTGAAGAGTATGTAGAATGTTTTCAATATAATCTACAAAGATCTCCTTATGAAAATTTACCCCTTGAAGTTCTTAAAACTACGATGATCAAAGGTATGAAAGACCAATGGGTAGAAACACTAAATTTAATGGGGAAAGGGGATATTTATCAAGAGGATTATGACAATATTATACAATTGTGCATCAGGTGTTCCAGAGGCAGTACAAGGTTGAAACCAACCGGGCGTGATGCGATTACCAGAGACAGCAAAGCATTAGAAGGAAGCATTACACGAGTGGAAATCGACAATCTGCTGGAAGATTTCAAGACTGATATCTTGGGGACCCTGACGACACAATTAGATATCATGCAAGCCAAACAAAAACAGGCTGAAGCAGAACAAAACCTGGCTATTTTTTGTCCATGTTTCATAAAGAAACACAATCGTAGAGAATCTCCACTAGATATGATACAAACATGTGCCATTTGCACTAAGGATAATGCTACAGAAAGTTGTCCATCGTTTCTTGGATTAAAAGCAATTTTCAAGTAAGCAGAAGAGGAAGTGGAACCAGTATATCTACTGAACTAGCGCCAACAATGGAAAGAACGTCTGACAGGTATGCCTATAGAACCTTCTTCATTCTTTCCTTCCTCGCAATTTAATTCTTTGTAGTATCCAGGGGTAGCATGGCAGAACCAACCACCTTTCTCTACTTGGCCACCTCAAGCATTTTCTTTACCATCATGGCCCAACCAATCAAATCCAAACAATAATTGACCAAATTCATCTTACCCTCCACCATTCTAGCAGAACACCCCCTATTCCTCTCAATGGTCTCCTTATACCTCACAAAATCAGAACTGGCAACCAAATTGGCAACGGACCACAAACCAGCCTATGCGAACAGTTCCTCTGCCTCAACCAACCTTACCAGCACCTTACACATTCCAGCAAAATTCTCAACCTAATATATTTCCGCAACTCCCAGCTCAACCAAATCCAAATCCTAACAACAGACTGATCCATTTAGTACAAATTATTGAGAGTCTAGACCCCGAAGTTGAGACGACAGAATGTAGTGAACTTAAGTTAAGATCTGGACATGTAATTGCTCTAGATGAGGAAAAAAATCTGCAACTTGAAGTTAAAGAAACATATTCAAATAAGCCTTTGACTGTAGATAACCAACAAACATAACAGGGAGAAGATACAATCAGGAAGAAATACCCTGAAAAAATCATAACTACTTCTCCCCCGTTCCCAGAAAGATTGATAATACCTCGACCAATTGAATATCCTGACTTTGATCTTCTGGGTGAACTCAAAAATCTCTGTATAGAAATACCCCTCCTCCAGGCCATTCAAGATATTCTGATATATGCTAAAACCATTAAAGAATTTTGCGTAAAGAAGTCTGTGAGGAAAACAAAAATAACACCAACTGTCCATGTTGTCAAGACTTTGTATAATTTATTACTAGGCATAGAGACACCTGTAAAATACAAAGACCCGGGGAATCCCATTGTCATAATCCAAATAAATGACCGCTCTTTTCCCAATGCTCTAGTTGACTTAGGGGCAGCCATTAACATTCCTACAATAGAAACTTGTGAAATGCTTGGCAACACAGCCTTAGAACTAGCCACTACCTTTCTTGAACTTGCCGACCGTTTAGTCATTAACCCAGAAGGAACATTACAAGATGTGATGGTCTCTGTGGACACTTGGGAATATCTGAAAGATTTTTTATTATCAACCCTAGAAACTGGCTAGATGGACATCCCTTAATACTAGGAAGGCCTTGGATAGCAACAACTGATGCTTATATAGGCTGCCGAACAGGTAGTATGACCATAACTAGAGGAAATGATGTAAATAATCTAGCTTTATACCCTCCTGCTTAGCCAAGCCTAACCATTGTAAAAACTCGGAAACAACCAGTAACATATTTAAAATAAAATATTCATTCACCGTTGACTGTGGTAGATGCGCTTGAATTAAAAAACCAAACAGAAGATGATGTCATTAACACCTTTATCAATCACCGTGCTGCAGTGTCTAATTTGAGATGTCACATGATTGAAGCAGTCCTTGACAATGAGATTGAAGAAGATTCCTTGAGAGACATCAATGACCAACCAATACCAATAACCACTATCTATAATAGCAAACCTATTGAAATCGAGCAAGGGAAAATCCTGAACATTAACAGTAATCTGAGTAATGATCAACAACATAAAGTTATCCAAGTCCTTAGGAAATATAAAGGGTATTTTTCATGGGACTACCTAGACATGAAAGGGATTGACCCTCAGTTATGCATGCACCACATCTACATTGAAAAAGATGCAAGACCCATTCGACAGTCACAACATAGATTAAATCCTCATCTAAAGGATATTGTGAAAGAAGAACTTCAAAAGTTGTTAGATGTGAATTTTATTTATCCTATATGATAGTAAATGGGTTTCTCCATTAGTAGTTGTCCCAAAAAAGAATGGAGAATGGAGGATATGCGTTGACTACAGATAACTCAACAAAGCAATGCAAAAAGACCATTTTCCCCTTCCATTTATCGACCAGGCAGGAAAGAAATTCTTCTCTTTCATGGATGGCTTTAGTGGCTACAACCAAATTCAAATTGCCCCTGAAGACCAGGATAAAACTACATTCACATGCCCCTGGGGAACATTTTCTTACACGATATTGCCTTTTGGATTGTGTAATGAACCTGCTACATTCCAAAGATCCATACTCAGTGTTACAAAGTAATTTGTCACCGTCCCTGTTACCCGTTCTCCCACGCATTGGAGGACTTATTCTGGGACCTATGAGAAGTGACATAAGCTGAAAACACTTGCATTGTATCCCCTTGAGTATGTAATTCATATGCCCTAAAGACACCTTCTGCAAATTACCCATAAAAATAACCCTTTTTCCATTGGCGCGGTTCCACTTTGTATCACTCGTGCCAATGGGGGAAATCCTCCAAAGAGGGCGTGCCAGCTGGCGCTCTATCTCAGAGTCGCACTCGCGCCAGCCCAGTTGGGTAAAGTTTTTAACAAACAAACTTACGAAGGTTCTTCCTAACCTATTCATGAACTGATTCCATCTTGAGTTAGTTCAGTTGGGCTTCGAATCTCCATAGAAGGGAAATAGTTCTCCACCTCTCATGGAACCTTCTTAGTGATAAATCCAATACCATGAATCTTGTGGATGACCCTAAATCCTTCTCCTCTATATATAAAATCTTGTCCTTTTGCCTTTGACAAGTTACTCTCCAAGTTCCAAATTCTAAGTCTCAAAGTTTGAGAATTGCCAAGCTCATGCTACAAGAAGCCTTCTTCATTCCCATGAAGCTAAATCTAAAGTGAGGAGATTCTTGTCAAAGTAACCAAGGAGAGGGCTTGTTCCCCATTCCCAACAAGCTTTGCAATGCATGTGCTGCTGATCACCCAGCCAAAGGAGGATTTGACGTCAGAACTATGGTTGTATTCTTCTTTGTTTATCAATAATAGATTACTATCATTATGGTTCCACTCTTATTGTCTTTGTAATGATGATTGAGTTATATCCTTTCGGACTGATATATAGTTGCATCTATTGGATTTTATTCTTGTATTTGTGTCGTTCTTTGCATGTGCAGGTGTCCGTTCATGAGGATCGTGGGGATTGTGACCAGCCAGAACAAAGGAACAGGAGCGACGACTCTTCCTCAAATATTAGCGTTGGAATCCAGGTAGGCCCTCATCATCGGTCTTTGATTTGAAATTATGAACCTGCATGTTAGCGTTGTTTGATTGTTGCTAGACCCCATTTGGGCTAGTAGGGATCGCCTCTGTCTGCAGAGGGGATTTACCTCCACAACAATTTGGCGACTCCACTGGGGATCGAACCCAGAATCTCTTTAGGATCCTAGAAGTATGGTCTCGCGATCTGCCTCGTCCCTCATCGTCCTCTGAAGCTCATGGTGATGCCACCCTATAAACTGCCAACATTCAGAAGAAACGGAAGATTCGAATCCCCTGTAGACTATGTGAAGGCAATCATCCCCTTCACCTTTGTCCACTCATGGATAAAGCTTCCGCTGTTTTGGAAAGTCTTACAACTTCTTCACCCCAACTTTGTGTTGGTTATCAGAAGCTCTCTTCTGACCCCCTCCCTGTGGACAATGAGATTGACTTAGATTCTTCTCTTGTCTGTCCTCCTCCCTCCAAACCTAGTTGTGCCAAGCCTGCTCTAGACCAACAATTGGTTGGAGAGAGTATCGACTTAGGTTCACAACCTGTTAATTACTCTGTTCCAGAGGAGCATCATGATTCTACTGCTCATGTTCTTCTCATCTCGTCAGATTCTCCTGCGTCCGAGAACGACCCTCCTGTCTCAGTTGATCAAGGGGGTCCTTCTTCGTCTCCTGTAGCGCAAGGGGGCTATCATATGATTCCCCCACCAAGTAGTTCAGTCGTTTCCTTCGACTGGAGTCATTTGACTACATTCCACCTTCCACCCCATGTGCCTTTCCAGATTATAGTACATTCCTATGACAAGGCAGTACCTGGCACTGTCTTGGATGAGGGTGCATCTGTCAGTCTTATGCCTTCCACTACTTGGCAAGCTTTGGGCTCCCCAAATCTTGTGTCAGTCACACAGAATCTGTTGGCATTTGACAGAGGAACCAGTCAACCTCTAGGGGTCCTCCCAAAGTTTCCTATTACTTTGGGAGGCAAAACCGTCTATATAGACGTGCTGGTTGTCCAAGGTGCTTTAGATTTCAGTCTTCTCCTTGGCTGTGACTACATTTATGCCATGGGGGCCCTTGTCTCTTCACTTTTCCGTGTGGTTTGCTTTCCACACGACGGAAGAATAGTGACTATCGATCAATTATCGTTCTTTAGTCCCCCGGTGCCTCCTGCGCAGCTGCCATCCCCTCCTGGTTTTTCTCCACCAGTTGTATCTGCCCCACCGCAGGTCAACTACGTGGCTACTTATCTCGTGCCCTTATCCAGCGATGATGCCGTCGTGCATGATGTCCTGGGGGAATCGGGTCCTGACTTCCAAGACGTTTTCCTTCCACTGGGAGTGACACTCTTGGAAGCAATGACTTCCTGTTCATTATGATGAAGTTCATTCGAAGCATAGTTCGCTTTCCTATGTCAAGCTCCTTAAAAAATGAAACTAGGTTTGGTCGAAGCATAGTTCGCTTTCCTATGTCAAGCTCCTTAAAAAATGAAACTAGGTTTTGTCGGAGCATGGTTCCCTTTCCTGTGTCAAGCTCCTTAAAAATGAAACTAGGTCTGGTCGGAGCATAGTTCGCTTTCCTATGTCAAGCTCCTTAAAAAATGAAACTAGGTTTGGTCGGAGCATAGTTCGCTTTCCTATGTCAAGCTCCTTAAAAAATGAAACTAGGTTTGGTCGGAGCATAGTTCGCTTTCCTATGTCAAGCTCCTTAAAAAATGAAACTAGGTTTGGTCGGAGCATAGTTCCCTTTCCTGTGTCAAGCTCCTTAAAAAATGAAACTAGGTCTGGTCGGAGCATAGTTCGCTTTCCTATGTCAAGCTCCTTAAAAAATGAAACTGGATCTGGTCGAGCATAGTTCCTGATCTTGTGTCAAGCTCGTTAAAAAAATGAAACAAGGGTTATGAGGATAGTTCTTTTACTGTGTCAACCTCATTAAAAAATGAAACAACTCCCTTTCCCGATCGAGTCTTTTGATTAAGATCTCGTAAAATACCAGTCGAGTCTTTCCAAGATCTCGAAAGTGAACCTTCATTCCATCCACTTTGTTGAATGCAATGAAGCTTGGGGGGCATGTACCTCGATTTGCGTTATTAAGCTGGGGGCATGCGAACTTACAACAAGCATAGTTTTTGTTTCAAGCTTGGGTAAACATGAAACTGAATCCAAGCAGAGTTCTCTATGGTTCAAGCTTGTGTAAATATGAACCCATACCCAATTTACATCTCGTGATTGCCATTTATCTGCTAAATTCTCTTAGATGAACCTTGGTTGTTCCATTCCATCACCACCATCTCTTTGGTTGATCATATGCTTTCACTTGGTTGTTTTTCCTTCCCTAAGGAACCGCAACAATGAGTGGTTTTATTAGCCAGCCTCTTGACCATTACATGTTTTGAGCAGTTCCACCATTACTGGAACTAGTTGCTACCCTTTATACCACTCGTTCCTCTAGGATGAGTCACCTTTAAGCTCTTTTCTGACTCGTAAAATATGAAAAGATTGCCGATTATTTTCCCTTTTTGACTCGTTAAAGAGAATAAAAAATGGAGGTCTGCTTTTAGCTCTTTTCCGACCGTTTAAAGCTGAAAAGATTGCCGATTTTTTCCTCTTGACTCGTTAAACGTAAATAAGAGGCAGTCGTCTTTAAACTCTTTTCCGACCATGTAAAGACGAAAAGTTTGTCGGGCCCCTTGTCATTTCAGACTCGTTAACGGTTATGAAATGACGTGGTTTCGATCACTTTTTTACTTTTTCAGGTCGAAATCACTACTTATGAAAAGTACTCCTCGATCGTAATGATCGGGCAGTTCTTTCGAGCATTGTTTTATACTTTTTCGGACTCGAGAGACACAACTTTACGAAAAAGGACCCCCCTGGAGTTTACTTTTCTGCTGTCTTTTCAAACTCTCTAAACATGAAAAGACACCGAGTTCTTCCTCTGTCAGGCTCGTTAAAACTTGATGGCATTGGATTCCGTCGAAATGACGCTTTACAAGCATATGCTATCCCCGTCAAGCTTGTTGATAAAAATAACTGGGGTACTCGCCAGAAATGGTGGGGAAAAATGGAACCACAATCATTGTCGTGTCGGCAGTATGTCGCTCTTGAACATGGCACTTGTCTGCATTCGTGTCTGGGTGGGGACATCTCATCTTGTTTTTACACTTGCCTCCATGGGTTTGGGTTATCCTATTTGACCTCTCATCTGCTCATTGCCCTGTCACCATGACCCTTGATCATTTGATGTCAAATACTACCAAGTCCACTGTCGTGCTTCCAATATGTTCAAGAGAAGTTGACCTCTATAGAATACTCAACCTCCGTCTGATGCCTCACACAAAACATCTTATCCTTCTCTATCTCGTGCCGATGGTGTGGGAAACATTATGGCCCACCTTCGATCAAGGTCACTTCCTGTCGACTTCAGCTCATTATCCAGGAAGTTGACCTAGAGACTCCCTTCAAGTGCCTTGGAGCCTACATGCCTCAATGGCAGGTTCTTCGTGTTCAACGCAAGGATTTCATCATTGGCCTTCGATCGAATGATTCTACGGGTGTTCGACGCCAGCTCACTGATTCGCATGCCATAGATTGTACCTATAGTGCCTTGAAAACCATTGTCATTATTGGTGGTACCTCTCGCATTTGTTAATAGTTTTCATCATTGAATGGTAATCAGATGATGTTCTTGCATGTTCAACTTCGACTCTCATATTCGCATGCTTGAACTTGTACTTTGTTTGGGTTGAGATGGAGCACAATACCCTGGATTTTGTCTGTTGAGATCCAGGTTGCGATTTTGTGGATTGTTATGATCATTACATGACTCATTCACTGGATGACTGCGACCATGCCTGAGTCTACTTATCGATCCTTACTGGATGGTTGCGCCCATACCTTGGATCTGGATTTTTATGTACTCTACTATGGATGGCTGCGCCCATACCACATATATCATGTACTTGAGATATCAGTTGTACTTCTTCATGCAGGTTCTTCAGCGGAAGTGTTTTCAGTTGGCCATGTTCTTGTAAAGCATTTCACCCCTCTCTCTCCCAGGCCTCATTCTTTAGGGGGCATCTGTTACACAGTAAGAAGTAAAGAAAAAAACCTATCATTAAGTCATGAAAAATGCTTTATGATGTTTACTGAAGGGATTGTTTTAGGACATCATATTTCAGGGGATGGGATTAAAGTTGATAGATCAAAAGTTGAAGTCATCTCCAAGTTTCCTATTCCAAATTGTCAAAAAGATGTTAGAAGTTTTCTTGGATTTACTGGATACTATAGAAGATTTATTGAAAACTTCACCAAAATAGCATCTCCACTCTTCAAATTACTTACAAAAGACTGTGAATTCAAATGGGATCCTGATTTTCAATCTGCATTTGAAACTTTGAAAACAAGAATATCTGAAGCACCCATTTTAAGAGGGCCAAATTGGAAACTTCCTTTCCATATTTCCACAGATGCTTCAGATACAGCTCTAGGAGCTATGTTGGGGCAAAAGGATTTAGTTCCTTATGCCATTTACTACACCAGTAAAAATTTGACTCCCACCGAGTTAAACTATACTGTGACTGAGAAAGAGTTCTTAGCTGTTGTTCATGCAATCAATAAGTTTAGACACTATATAACTGGCTATGAAATTTTTATCCATACTGATCATTCTGCAATTAGATATCTCATGAATAAACCTATTACTAATGGTAGAGTTACATGATGGCTCTTACTTTTACAAGAATTCAATATTACTGTGTTAGATAGACCAGGGAAACAAAATACAGTAGCTGATTTCTTGTCTAGAATCCAAAATACTAATGAAGATTCTCCTGTAGAGGATAAGTTTCCATATGAGTATTTATTTGCAATAACTACTAAGACTCCTTGGTATGCAGATATTGCTAACTATTTGGTTACAGGAAAGCTACCTCCACATTTATTTCCTGGTGAAAAAAGGAAAATTATTCAGGAGAGTTCAAGTTATTCATGGATTTCTAATGAATTGTTTAAAATAGGGCTAGATTGTGTGATCAAAAGATGTGTTCGGGAAGATAAAATGCCTGACATCCTTAAGGCATGTCATGATGAACCATGCGGTGGACACTTTGCTGACAAAAGGACGGCCTATAAAATCCTTTCTTTAGGATATTATTGGCCTTCCCTTTTCAAAGATACAAAACAATATGTCAGAAGGTGTGACAGCTGCCAAAGAGTTGGGATATCGACTCTTTCAAATGAAATGCCATTACAACCACAGGTACTCATCGAACCCTTTGAAAAATGGGCTTTAGATTTCATTGGAACTATTAATCCACCATCTAAACAGAAAAATTATATATTGGTATGCACTGATTATGTCACTAAATGGGTAGAAGCTAAAGCATTGCCTTTTGCCACTGAAAATTCAGTTGTTCAATTTCTTTTTGAGGATATTTTTACTCGTTTTGGTGTCCCAAGAGAAATTGTGACAGATCAGGGAAGTCAATTTACATCTAACTTGATGGAGAAGCTGATGGAAGAATACAAAATCAAGCACAGAAAATCTACTCCTTACCATACGCAAGCAAATGGCCAAGTGGAGTCTACAAACAAAGTTCTTGAGAGCATCATCACCAAAACTGTTCATCTACACAGAAACGATTGGGCAGAAAGGCTTCCTGAAGCCTTATGGGCCTACAGAACTACATGGAGGAATACAACAGGACATTCTCCCTATGAACTTGTTTATGGGAAAGAAGTCCTGCTCCCCATTGAGTTTCAAGTCAAGACTTTCAAAATGGCAGTCCAGTTGGGGATGAATCTATCAGAAGCCCAAAAGCACAGAATGGAGCAGCTGAATGAGCTAGATGAGATCAGACAAGGAGCAATTTTAAAGACTAATCTAGTTCAACATCAAAGAGCTAAATGGCATGATAGATACATCAAAGAGAGAAAGTTTCAAGAGGGAGATTGGGCATCACTGTTTGATTCCAAGTTCAAAGACTTTAAAGGTAAATTTCAAACCCATTGGCTTGGGACATATGAAATTGACAGTCTTTAATAATGGAGTAGTAAGAGTCAAGACCATTCATGAATTTCAGATTTCTTTTCTTGTGAATGGCCACCGATTGAAAATTTATCATAAGCCACTCTCAAAAGAAGAATTTGTTAAGATGTTCCAAGAGAATTCTGCAATAAGGCTGGTGGAGAAGAATCCTTCTTCCCCACCAGCCTAGCCTTTGATTCTTTCAGCTAAAAAAAATAAAAAAAATTGTATAAGCCTGAAAACCAATCATAGATTGGCAGTCTTATATAGAAAATATGGAGTGAAAATCAAGGACACTTGACACTCTATATTTTCCAAAAAAATCTCCTCTCCTTCTCTTTCCATCTTCACTCCACCTCATTTGCTATTCCACTTCATCTCCATCTCATTCACATTTTCTCTTCACTTCACTCCGCTTCATTTTCATTCCATTCCACTCATTTCATCAATAAAAGTTCCTTTCAGAACTATTTTCACTCATTTAGTTCTTTTCTAACCACATTTGTTCAGCTAAGTGGGTGTTGTCCTAGTTTTCGCAGCTGGAAGCAGTTTCCGCAGCCAGAAACAGTTTCCGCAGCCAGAAACGATTTCCGCAGACACCACCACTCTGTTTTCCAAATTCACAGTCAAAATATTAGTACAAAAATCATGAAAATGCAGGTGTAAGTGAGCAAATACCATGAAGACATGGAGCATCTCCAAGACATCAAGAAAGAACAGTTGGTTAAAAGCTATGGGAAAGAAATGACAAAGTTTCCAAAGGTATGAGCAATTTTTTTTATCAAATAGCAATTAAAGTCATGATTATGCATAGTTATCAAACCATGAAAAGTTCTACTATGTGCAATGATTCGATATGATAGCTCCATTACCCACTCCTATCCCACGACATTACTCCATACACCAAGCAGTCATTTCTTAACGGTCTTATGATGGGTTTTTTGGGTTTAAACTCAAGTTAACTGCACTTTCATTTGCCACCGCGCTCATGAGATGTGACCAATCTCTTTACGGCTCTTCTTCACCGTATTTTCCCCAGCTATCTATTAAAACATGTGATCTCCCATACGCAACCGTTAGTCCAAAAAAAAAGATCTCGCCTCCACTACCGGTCACTTACCATTTCATTTAAGACCTTCCTTTCATATACACGCACTTCAGTTGTAAACCCATTCACTACTGTCTATCCTCTGCTCCGCCTGTAATCCGAAGCATTCCCGTTACCCGCTATTGATTGCAGCCATTACCTTTTACCATAAACCCTGCAACCGAGCTACTATCCTCTACTAAAATCCTCATACACAATTATATCCTCAGTTGAAATTTGAAACAGGGAAAGAAATGGGAAAACTACTCAGGGCAGAGCTAGAAGGACCAAAATATCTAGAAGGTTACCCTCAAGCCAAGGATTTACTGAAGAAAGCTAAATGGTTACGGTTCATTCAAAGATTTAAAGGCTATAACAAAGAAGTAACCAAGGCTTTTGCATGGTCATTTGATGGTCAGAAAGTGGAGATTGGAAATTTGAAGCTCACAGTGACCAAAACAACGGTAGCAGCTGCTACAGGCTTACCTCAGGAGGGTGAGAGATGGTTCAAAAATAAAATCGTGGATGAACAGGCATGGATAATCATGCTAAGAAACCCAGGTATGGACACCACCGTGTTTACTAAAGGAATTCCTGTTCATGCATTAAAGGAAGAATGGGCTAGCCTACTATTAGTTATCCAAAAATTTGTCACCTGTGAAGGACGCTTCGGTTCGATGTATATGTACCATGCTAGACTGTTGATGAATTTCTTAGAAAATCAGACTCTTAATTTGCCTTATTTCTTGCTCTTGAGTTTGAAGAAGATGAGCATTACAGTCCAAAAACACATAGGCAATATAGACCCTCATCTATACCATCATGGACTTATAAAAATTCTTATTGAAGATCACTTAAGGAAAAACAAAGATACATGGGAGAAATTCTTGATAAGAAACTACTTCCAAGAGCCATCTGAGGCCTCTGAAAGTAGCACACCGAGGACACCAAGAAAAAGTAGGAGGAGAGAAAAGAGCACTACAGTCCAAGACTCCCCTACTATAGAAACTCAAGAAACCGGTCAAAAAGAAGAAGATGATAGAGCTAAAAACAAGAAACAGAAGAAAGAAAAAGGCAAAAGGACCACCCAAGAAGTCTACCCATCCCTTGAGCAATCCATAGAGGAGGATTATCAACCACTTTCAGAAAGATTAGTACATCTTCAGGTTGCTGCTATAGCAAAGAAAAAGGCAAAAGGAAAACAGAGTATACAAGAAAAGAGTACTAGTCCACCATACTTAAGGAGAAGCACAAGGTTAAGAGGAAAAGGGAGTAAAACGCAAATAAAATGGCCCCACTTCATTGAATTGGGTGGAGAGACACCTGAGAAAACTCCAGCTGGCCATAGTCCGCCTCATCCTCAACCAAACATTGAAATCAGTCCTCCACATGAAGAAAGCCCTTCTCGGCCAGAGTTAGAGAGCAGTCCTCCTCCTCCACCAGATTTTGAACTCAGTCCAAGAAAGACACCTGAAGTAGACCCCAATCAATAGGAAGTATATGACTACTTGGAATCATTAGAAAAATGAGTTGCAGGTCCAAGTACCACTCTGCCACTAGATGCACAAGTTCAGTCCTTAAAACAATAGGTATCTGAATTAGATGTCCTAAACAGGCATATCAAGCAGGAAAATGAAGCACTCAAAGAGCAGAGCAAGGTAGATAAAATTATTCATGATAACACTATGCTCCATTTAGGACTATGGCAAAAGAAAAACAAGAGGCTAAAGAAAAAGTGCAAAAAGTTGAGTAGAGCATTGATTAATCTCAAGTTCAGGTATCTAATAAGGAAACCAAGAATGGTGGTAGCACCAAAGAAGAAGAAAAGAGTGCTAGATGTCCTAGCAGAAGCATCAGAACATATGGATTAGAAAGGGGTGACTAAATTTTGGTTGCATGAGGACATGCAACACCTTCACAGTGGGGGTATGTTGAGTCCCAAACCTGCACTTCCCTATATACCCTTTTAGCCTTCTTTTTCCATTTACTTCATCCACCAAGCTATCAAATCGTTGCATAATAGTCTAAAAAGATCTTATGGAATGGTTTCCTAACTATGTTTATGACTGTTGTTTGATTTAGATTTTTGTTCAAGTAGCTGCGGAAACTTGTCAGTTTCCGCAGCCAGCCCAAGTTTCCACAGCCATTTTGTTAAAGGCTATGCTACAGGTGTCCAATGGAGAAGCCAGCCACATGGGTAAGCTGCACGTGACGTGTACATGGGGTGTGTCCCCTCAGATCAACCAAATCACTCATAAATAGTCGCGGTCAACGATGGTCAAAGGAAGGGCCAAATGAAGAATTTTGTGGTGGCACGGCTCTGTTTTGCCCACGTGAAGGTTTGCGTGGCACGATCCTTAGTTTTCGGAGGTACTGGCACACCTGGAGAGCAGCCCATGAACTAAACCAAGCAGCCACCACTCCATGAATTCATGACCATCACGCTAGATCTCGGCTCAAGGAGATTTACGTGTCTCTTGGCAGCATAAATCTAGGAATTAGTTGCAGCATATTTTTCTTATAAATAACGCGTTGATATACACTGAATAGATTAGCTTTTTGTATTGTAATTTCAACTGTTGTCACCCACTGTAATGCATTTCACTTTGCTTTAAATACATGAGAAGATAGTTTTTCTGAATCTGATTTGTGACTAAGTGATTGACTGGCCGAGGTTGCAGAGGGCCCCTGTACACCAGAGCTTTGTATAGTTTCTTACTTGCTTTCATTTACTGTTTTTTTTAATCATTGCTTGTATATATAGTGTGTTGTTCTGATGTTCATTTGCTGTCTATATTTCCTTTATGTTTCTTTTCTAACTGTTAGCTGATCAGTGCTTCTTTTACAGGTTTTGTTGTAGGTAGCCCGGGCAGATTTACATATTTTTTTGATAACTACTGACATGAGATCATCTTGTCCTTCCTGCTGATTTTCATTTCTTGAAGTTTAATTCCAGCACTGTCATTTTTCAAATTGTGTTTTGCTTATTTATTTTTCTACTACTTAGACATCATATTACTCATCTGTTTATGATTTCCTTTCTATAGTCAAGTGACTCTATTAGTAAGGAATCAGAATATTACTTATTGTAGTATGATTTAGTTTGCTTTCTTGCAATTTAAATATCATATTGCTCAGTTTGTTCATGATTACTTCCTATAGGCAGATTGAGTTGAAGGGTAAAGGATCAGAACAGGGGTTGAAGTAGTGTGATTAGTTTCCTTTTATGCAATTTAATTTCCTACAATTTAGATATCATATTACTCAGCTTGTTTATGATTACTTCCCATAAGGCAGATTGAGTTGAAGGGTAAAGGATCAGAACAGGGGTTGAAGTAGTGTGATTTAGTTTCCTTGCTTTCAGTCTTTGAGTTGCTTTAAGTTCAATTTTTACTTTCTTTTTCATACAGCAGTAAGGATATTGGGCCATTGTCATTAGTTCATTGTTTGATACATTTACTTCCTCTTGAGAATTGATTTCATTACAGTTAGTTTAGAGCTTTCTTTTTGAACACTTTTAAGTTTGGAAAATCACCGTAGAAATCACCATTACCATCCATACTTAACTTTCAATTTCGCAATCACACACTAGGGAATCCATAAAAGATGAATCCAAAAACAAACTAAAAAAACTCAAAAATGACAGAAGACTAAGAAAATGGTTATCTTGTACATATAGTACACTTCACTTCATGAGTTTACGAATCCCGGATTGACATTTTAATTAGCAATTTAGAACACATTAAATTGACCAAACATATGTAATAAACTAAAATTTATGTTCCAGGAGTCATACCCTTAAATAATGACAGAACAAGATTGAATTGTGAATGTGATAATGATTTGTCAATTGCATAATGACAAGCTGAGAGTCTAACCTAACCACCAGATTGGAGATGTCCCGAGATGACACTTCTGTGAGAAGTGAAATTATAGGCATATACTTGGCAATATTGTTGGTGGAAGTACCAAGAAAGACTCCCCTAGAACAAATTGGTTCCGACTCAAGTGTGTAAATGACCCAAGCAGTTGATGCAATGTGTTGTGTGTGATGACTAGCACCATCTGCATATCCTACGTATGGTAATGGTAATGAAGACATTTTCATGACGAGAAACATGTATGAGACAAATACTAAAAAAATGCCAACAAATCTGGTCACATCAAAAAGAAGAAAAAATTAAAAATACGTAGAATTACAAAGCACATGCTTAGTGCAGTAGTAGGCAGAAGACTTTTTCAGATAGAACCCATATCAGGGCTCTGCGAGCGGGATTCCTTCGCATTCCTGAAGTTCATAGGCCCCTTTTGAGAGGGCCTTAGCAACAACATATGGACCGATCCATAAAGGCTGAAGCGTTCCTGCCTCCAAGAGGTCATGTTTTTTTATCATAGATAAAAACAAGATTTCCCTCTTGGTAAGAACGAGGCTTGACCTTTTTGTCATACTGGGCTTTGACTCGATGCTTGTGGGCTACGAGTACTAATTCATCATCTCGACCTGTTTCATCTAGTTGATTGAGGTATGGAAGGTGCTCTTCTTTGATAGTGGTGCCTTTCAAGAGTTCAACAACAATTTTTAAGGAAGGAATATGGCACTTGATAGTTCATACCACTTCGAGGCCATAAGCAATTTGAAATGGTATAAAGCCTGTAGTGGTTTTGACTGAACTTCGATATGCCCACAACACAAGATATAACATGCAGTGCCAGTTGGTTGTGTGATTACCTACTAACCTGCAGATCATGGTTTTTAAGATGCCATTAATGGATTCTACTTGGGCATTAGCCTAGGGGTAGTAGGAGGACGATTGGTCCTTGTGAAAACCAAGCAACGATGTTAAGTTAGACATCATGTGATTCTGACAATGAGACCTATGGTCTGTAATGATCATGGGGCACACTGAAATGACAAATAACCTCATTAAATAGGAATAGTGCCGCAATTTCTCCATTGGCCCATAAATTGGGAAGGGCTTCGACCCATTTCGTGAAATAGTCCACAACTACAATAATGTAGTTGTGTCCGGTAGAGGAAGTGGGGTTGCATGTGGCGAAGTACATACCCCATTTAGTAAAGGGGCTGACAGAGATAACCAGGTGCAGTAGGGTTGGGGAGCGCACATTTTCTTTGTAAATGATTGACAAGGGTGGAATTTCTCGATTTCCTTGATACAATATTTGAACTTGGTCTTATCAGAGGAGGATTGCAACGTCAAGAAAAATGGTTTTAATCTCTATTTGATATTAATATATGCAACTATCGATTGATTTCCTACATGTTTTGTAATCTTACATATTCATGGCTTAATGTTTCTTGACTTGTTAAGTAGGTTGAATTACAAATTTTGTATTATTACGTTTGTCATCTGTTTTTGTTGTTTCAGGTGCTTGAAGAAGGAAGCGAGAGATAGCTGGAGTGAGCAAGCAAGGACATCATCAAGTGGGATAAGTGGACCAAGAGGTAGGCCCTCTTGATTGGTTCTAACCTAAGGAAATCTTCCATAGAATGTATATGTTGTGGCTAGACCCATTATCAGGCTAGAGGAACTTTTTTGTGTCTGCACTTATAATTACTTCACCACAAATTGGCAACTCCGCTGGGGAGCCCAATCCTTTTTTTTATCTTGGATTTCATGATTTCATGAGAACATTTCTAGTTCCATTCTTTCCCTTTGGTTCTATTTCTTTTCTCTTGCTTATTGGCCTGAGTCTAAAATTCATAGTAGCAGATTTGGTTCCTATTTCAAAAAAAATTATTTTTTTCCTTAGCTCACTCGATCAGCACGCTTAATTCGCTGACAGTTGTGCCAATCAGCACGAGTTTCTGAGAAACAATCGTGCCAACCAGCCTCTGGTGCTTTCTTTTAGTTAGGAAGTCATGCCGATGCCTATAAGTGAAGATTAGGACCTGACCCCAATCTTGGCCAATGTGTTCTTATCTTGTGATTTTGACCTCGTAAGCCTTTTGGACCATTTTCTCCCTGATTAGAAAGCTACTTTTCATTTGGTTGTGTTTTATAGTTGACTTATCATCTTTCTGCTTGATTGATTAAGTCATTGAGTGGTTAGTGACACTAGGGCATCTAGTTTGTCGTCCATTCAATAGTTTGTGAACTCAGTAAGTTGGGTTGTAGGTGTACTTACTCCTTGCATTTCGTTTTTGGTCCTTTTATGACTTTGACCTCTTTTACAAAAGTTTGAAAAATTTTCTTTTGCTTGCCTAAACGTTTCTTTTCTGGCATGGATTATGTTTCTTGTCTTGTGGTTGGAAAATTTAGTGTTTCATTAGTTTGAATGAGTTTCTCTTTTTGTGTGTTCATCTACTTGAAGAGATTATTGTCTCAAGAACTTTTTCATTGAAGAATTATATGCGAAAAGTTTGTTTCATTGTTTCATGAACAAGTATGAAATTCTAGCTTATTGCATCATTGTGCTATGATAACTTGCATCATTGAAAGGCTAGAATTTCATCGGCATTTGAAAAAGGAAGAGAACTCCTTTGCTTTTGAAAGGACTAATAGATAAGTGCTACTTAGGAAATTAGGAATTGGAATGCATTTTTCATTAGTTTATTTTTTGAAAAAGTAAGGTAATGAAAGATCATTTCATTTTCAGTCGCTTGATTGTTTGCATTTGATTAAGTAGTTTCTACCCTCTCTATTGTAGGCATTTTATCAAATTGAAAGGGTCTTGTCTCATTTAGTTTCATTTAAGGTTTTTCAAGTCGCATCACTAAGACCTGAAAACTAAAACATAACTCAAGATAAACTTTAAAATGAATTCAATTAACCTAAGGCGCATTTGACCTTAACGATCATATCTAGAAGGTCTAGGCTAGAGACGTGTTCCTGCGTCTTTAAACGTAGCAACTGTCATTAGCTTCGGCATTAGATAGTGCTAGTACAAATTAGTGCTCCCCGTACCAGCGAGCATATAACGGGAGACCCCTCTAGGCTGCAATCCTTTTATCCTTATGAAGCTGAGTCGTCCACCTTGCAAATGCGATACACCGAACACAACATTCACAGAGATTACCTGCTCGTACTTCTCGGTTCACCGAGAGGCATTCTGTAATTCAGAGTTGCTTGGTAATCTTGTTTACCTAGATCATCTAGAGTAGTCATTTGATATTTTTGACTCATTAAACTTAAAATACCATTCGAGTGCTTGTCCTTTCGAGCTCATTTCCAATCGAAAGCGATAGAGTCATCTTTCTTTCTTTCTCGACTCTTAAAAAATGAAAGAGCACCAGTCTTTTATGCATCTTAATAATTGATTTCCCACGATCCGAAAACATCCTGTTAGTATTTTTCTAAGACCAAATCGTGAGTTTCCTTAAAATAACATTTTAAAGCCTTGAATTTAATTGTTTTGTCTGCTAAGACAAGGTCATCATGGCTGAACCATCTAGTTCACCCAGTTCCCCTTCCTCTCCTATGTATGAAATATTGTTTGAGGAGCCGTTTCCTAAGTTACCAGAGTCACTTGAGGACCAAGGTGTTGAACTCGGAATTGTTCTGAGCATTCGACCTTTGTCATCTCGTCCTCTGCCTACTTTCCATACTAGGTCATTTGTTGATTTCATCCTAGAATCTCCAGACAATCCATTCAAACTCCAGAGAACTCGTCGACCACCAACGGTCAACTTGGACTAGTTATCTACCCTCCGAACCCTTTGTTTGATCCTGTTGTGATATCACCATAGTGTCATTACAGTTCGTATGACTAGCCAGGTATTCCTTTGAAACTATACCCTTGTACTCGTTCGATTATTCGTCTTATTTTGTTTCTAGACATGGAACCCGAAGGTGATGCTCCAGTCACCTCTTCAGATGAGTCTGAAGTTTCGACTCCACACACTATTGAGAGGGAAGATTTTCCTTTTCCTCCAAAGGGTTTCCCCTTTTCATGGGGTATTCCCACCAGATTGCCACCCAACTACACGTCTTTGGCACAATTGGTTTCAGGTACACCTAGTGCCTCATCGATTTACCATAACCCTGTTTGGGCATCAAGTGCCATGCCTACTTCAGGTCGATTCATTACGAACACGACTTCCCAATAGTTTTTTACCTCAGTCTCGATGTAACCGACCGTTCTGAATACCCTTGTATCATCAATCCCAGTTACTCGTCAAGCACAACCGATAGTTTCAAAGAAAATCTCTGTTAGTTCCTCTGTCCCTCTAGTCAGTGGCCAAGTTGTGCCACAACCTTGGTGGCAGAAATTGAATGTTTCTATGGTGTCAAGTGCCACTAATGTGAGCAGCTCACAAGCTCACATTCTTCGTATAAACTAGCCTTCTTCTGGTAGTATTCAGAACCCTGCTGATCCCATTGGATTAAGTAATGTCCAGTACCAACAGGTTCAGAAACCCATTGGTCCGTCTGGATCAAGAAACGTTTAGTATCAAAAGCCCTATGGGGCTTAGGTCCAATACCAAAATCCTTATGTTCCATATGGTCCTCAAGGAATTGTCAATCAACCTTGCACCCTCCAATCTAGGTAGTACATCCAGCCTTGCTATGGCCAGATTCAGTTCAGAAATTTCTTGGGCACTGTTCAAGTAACCTTGCAACAGAAATGACAACCTCTACAACAACAAGGGAAGCCTTTATTCCCACAAGGGCAACCTTTGTTGTAGCAAGGGTTGTTCGTGCAACCACAAGGTAAAATGATCTAGCAGCAAGGTCAACTGCAACAACCACAAGGTCAACCCTTGCAACAGTTGTAGCAAACCGTGCAGCAGCAGATGAAATATGCTCCGCACACCTCCTAACCCATGTCCTCATAGGGCCAACCTCTGCAGTGTCAGGGACAAATTTTGCAACCGCAAGCTCAACCTTTGCAACAACAAAACCAACTAGGGCAATAGCAACCCTTGTATACATATCAATCAACCCTTGCAAGGGAAGGGTCAAGGTCAAGTCCTATAGCAATAGGCACAAAATCCTAATGTCCTAGGTCAACGGGTCCAGAATCCTGCCAGCCAAGGGAATCAGGTACAAAACCCTAATGCCTTAGGTCACCAAGTTCAAAATCCTTTTGGTCAAAGGCAGCAGATACATAATACCTATGTCCAAGGGTAACAAGTGTATCAACCTTATGCCCAAGGACATCAGGTCCAAAACCCATATGTTCAAGGATAACAGGTCCCATATCCATATGTCCAAGATCAATAGGCTCAACAACCTTTCAACCCATACGTTTCTTATCAGCAACCTATGGCCAGATAGTTCTAAGGTATTCACGGTCAAAATCCTCCCTATGGTCAAGGTAATCCACAATGGGGGAAGCCTTAGATGCCATATGGCCCAAATCCCCCACTATGAGGCCAAAATCCTTACCAGCACGGATGGGCTCCTCTGTATGGACCCACTTATCGACCTCCCATGCCTTTTAACACCTAACTGCCACTCTTGGCTACACTCGAGTTGTTAGATGTATCTCACCTTACGAATGATCCCATCCTTCATTCGCCATAATGGCCTCCGGTGTCATCCAAGATACCAAGCGATTGTCCAAAGTTCAATGGGAAAGCTAAAGAAGATCCTCAGGTCCATGTGATGACATATCACCTATGGTGCTTGTCGAAATCGTACATGGACGATTCCATTCATCTCCATCTTTTCTAGTGAACCCTCACAGGTGCTGCAGCGAAGTGGTACATCGAGCTACCTCGAAGTACTTACCATGACTTTTAACACTTTAGCCATGGCTTTCCTCACACATTTTTAGTTTTCGGTTCGCTACGAAACTGGAACCTATTTTCTCACATCACTTAAGCAAGATACTGCACACACATCTCTGATCACATCCATGAATGGAGACGTAGAAGTCGCCTGATCAAATTTGAGATTGTTGATTAAAAGCTCACTGAATGGTTCACCAAAGCATTTGTGGCCCCAATTTCTTGCAATATAGCTATGGGTGGATGCGTCATTGAAGAGCAGGCCATCACTCATGCCCAGTACTTGGATCTAGTTTACTCTCAGTCTGGCACTTTATACGAGTTGTTACCCAATGCTTCAGGACCATCATCTGATCCCGCAGCGTCAAAGTCACCAATTGTACCTCCCGGAAATGGAGTTATTGGTTCAGTATCCCAGACCCCTACTAAATATTCTTCCAAACAGAAGTCGGTCTCAAATTTTGTTCCTAATAGTTCATCCCAGAATCCACCTAGCCCTGGTAAAACCTTCGTGGTCCATGCTGTCCAGTCTACTGCAGTGGAGAAATCTTTGAAAGGGAAAAAAAGGAAAAGGCAAAGCTAAAGCTGATGCCTCGAAGCAGGGTCCTCCCAAATTGTCTATTGGCGAATCTTCACAAAAGAAACCTAATTATCCTTGCCTCATTTGTGAGGAATATCACTACACTACGGATTGTCTGTGATGATCTGTAGTTAGTCACTTTCTCAAAGGGACCCCCGCTGTTCTCAAAGAGTCATTTCCATCTCAGTAGACTCAAATGGTAGACCAACCCCAATCTACTTCCTCCAGATCTCAAGTGTTCATGATCAGTATGCCTATCAGTGTGGCTACTAGATCGAAAGATTATGCCTTAACAGCTAGGAAAGAGAAAGAAGCCACACCTTCTTCTTCCACCCCAAGTTCTTGCCCTCTTCATATTGAGCACCCTAACCCTAATTCCACTATATGACCACCCTCTTGAAGTGTGTTACAAAAATCCTCATATAATCCCAATTCCCGAGCCGCTCAACACTATAATGTTGTTGAGGATTTGGCTCAGGCATCGTCAGCTATGTCAACCCTCGAGGTGCTCCAAAGCTGCCCATCACAGCGGAAATATTTGCTTTCAGCTATCAGGGGCATCAATCCCACTGATTCCATTTTGATATGTTTTGATCTAAAGAACCATGTTCCACGTCTTCCTCATCATATTTCCTTTCTTATTCAGGTAATCATCAATGAGAATACCATCCACTGCATTGTCATCGATTAAGGTGCTTCCACCTGCATCATGTCGATCGCATGTTGGATGGCTATTGGTTCTCCTACATTGAACCAATATCTGTACATTTTGGAAGCTTTTGATGGGCGCAATTCACGACCCTTCGGTGTCATACCTAACCTTGCCATCACCCTGGAAGGAAAGACAGTACAAGTCAAAGTAGAAATTGTTGACGCCAATTTCAATTATAATCTTCTACTCGGCCGAAGTTGGACCCATGCCATGCATGTCGTGGCCTCGTCTTTGATTCACGTGATTCATTTTCCCCATCAACAGAATATCATCACTGTCAACCAACTATGTTTCTTTGCCTCTTCCTCCTTAGATGGCAATGTTCGTATGTCAAGCACACTGGTGCTCCCTATGAGAGTGTGGGGGCAAGAATTTTCAAAGATTCTACCTTAATGGGAATTTTTCCACTCCCACCTACTCATGTTGCCTCTGTCAACATGATCTGAGTCAAATCTGATCCTTGGGTCATACCTTCACGAGATCTTGTTGATACTTGGGGTGAGGTGATGTCGCTTAGTCCCGCCGAAGTCAATTATGTGGAAATTGTTTCGGTTTTGGGTTCTGCATTTGATTCTCTTATGTCAAAGACCTCTCTCGATACGTACTCTCAATCCCCTTGGCTTGGCACTTTGGAATCGCTTGATCCCTTAGCCGAGACCTTCCTTTTTTATGAAGGTATCATGGAAGTCATGTCTCTCGAGGGACCACCTTGGATCGATACTCATCATCGCTCCTCATTCCTGCCTCGCCTAACGATCATTTCTACCATTTTCAAAGGGTCATATTCTCCATTTCCGCCACCAATTGTTACTCATGAAGTGTGGTCAGAAGGAAATTTGGGTAATATTACCCAAATGATTTTGCTTGATATTTCTATCAAACATGGTATCATTGAACACGTTCATATTGGGGTATCTTGTTCTCCGGATGAGATCAGGACATATAATCGTCTATTTCAGGAATTCCATGATGTGTTTGCATGGTCCTATGAAGAAATGCCCAGCATTGATCCTAGCATTGTAGTGCATGAAATACCAACATATCTGCACGCAAAGCCCATTTGCCAATGGCTTCGCGCAGTGCACTCTAGGAAGGTCGCCGCTATTAAGGGTGAAGTTGAAAAGCTTCTCAAACCTTGGTTCATCTATCCCATCCCCCTTATAGATTGGGTGTCCAATATTTTCCCGAGGAGTAAAAACAGGACACGATCCGCATTTGCATTGATTATCGAGATCTCAATCGTGCCTGCCCTAAATATAACTATCCTACTCACTTCATTGATCAAATCATTGATGAATGTGCCAGGAGTGAGATCTTTTCTTTTATGGACGGTTTTTCTAGTTATAAATAGATCAACATCGCACTGGCCAATCAAGAAAAGAGAGACTTTATCTGTTCGTGGGGTAGGTTCGCGTACAAGAAGCTCCCTTTCGGCCTCAAAAGTGCTCGGGCTACGTTTCATAGGGAAATGTCCTATGCGTTTCATGACCTTCGCAACATTGTCCAGCCCTACTTGGACGACCTTCCCGCTCATTATCATCGGCACCAAGACCATCCAGACCATCTTCGACAAATTTTTCTACGCTGCAGACACTATAATATTCGATTGAACCCGCATAATTGTGTTTTACGCATAGAATCAGGACGACTCCTTGGATTCATCATTTCTAAGGATGGTATTTGCCTTGATCTGTTAAAATTCGAGGCCATTGTAAATTTACCCCCTCCATATTCACTGCACCAACTCTAGAGCTTACAAGAAAACGCCAATTTTCTCTGTCATTTTATACCCAATTATGTCGAGCTAGCCACAGGATTTACTTGGTTGCTAAAACAAGGAACGCCCTTTGTATGGGATGAAGTGGCCCAAAAATATTTTGATGATCTCAAGGTCGTCCTCATAAGTGCTCCTCTATTGCACCCACCAGATTATTATCGAGATTACTTCCTTTACCTAGCCGCGACCCCTAGCACCATTGCTATGGTCTTGGTCCAAGACGAGAACGAAGGAAACGAACATGTAATGTACTACCTTAGTAAGAATCTCCTTGACACTAAAATGTGTTTTGCACATGTCGAGAAGTTGGCTTTGGCTGTCATTCAGGTTGTTCAACACTTTTGGCACTATATCCTTCTGCGCATGACTATAGTGATTTATGAATGCAACCCCATGACCTATATCCTGACTTGTCAGTTGCTGGGGGGAAAATATTCTAAATGGATTGTGATCTTGCAAGAATTTGATTTGGTATTCACTACGACCAAATCTAAGAAGTCACTTGTTTTTTCCGAATTGATTTGTTCCCTTCCCTCCAAGTCTCTCCCTGCTAGTGTAGATGAACAACTTCTAGATGAGACCCTCTAACTGATTAGTACCCTTGATCCGTGGTAGGTTGATATCATCGTGTATCTCCAGACATCCACGTTTCGGTCTGCATAGACCAAAGATGATCGCCGAAGAAGTTGGCATCATTCCCAACCCTACCGTATTATTGGCGATACTTTATACTGTGTCAGTGTCAATTCAATTCTTCACCGATTCCTTACGATTGAGGAAGCTAAAAGAGTTCTCAATGATTGCCACTCCGGGGCATGTGGTGGTCATATGTCTGGTTATGCTACAGCTCAAAAAATCCTTCGTGCTAGTTATTTATGGTCTTCTATCTTCAAGGATTGCATTCTTATTATTCACAAGCGCCATGAATGCCAAATTTACCAATTCAAGATGCATGCCCCACCTGCTCACCTACACCCCATCATTACCATTTGTCCTTTTTCCAAATGGGGCATCGATTACATGACATGTAACCCTTGTTCGGTCAGGGGGCATGGCTATATTATTGTCGCTGTGGATTATTTCACCAAATGGGCCGAAACAATGCCTATACTCTACAGATGGTAAGACAACGGCTCAATTCCTTTTCAACCATGTTATTTCCAGGTTCGACGTACCTCAAGCTATTGTCACAGACCATGGCTCCCATTTTAGAGATTACATGATGGTTGAGCTGACATCTACATTGGGCTTGCACCACGATGGCTCGACCCCATATTACCCTCAGGCCAATGGCCAAGTTGAAGCCGTGAACAAAGTCTTGGTCACAATGCTTCAGCGTACTATTGGGATGCACAAGTCAAATTAGCATCTCATGCTCTTTTCAGCTCTGTGGGCCTACCAAACCTCAACCAAAGACGTAACTAGTTTCACACCATTCCAGCTGGTCTATGACTTGGAAGCAATATTGTTGATTGAATGCGAGATTCCTTAACTAAAGTTAGTTATTTAACTCCTCCCTGAAATGTCACCTCAAGAGGAATGGCTCTTATATTTAGAACGATTGGACAAGACTCGCTGTCTCATTGCCTTGGTCATCAAAGCACAAAAGAAGCGGGTCAAATCCCATTTCAATCAGTCGATATCACGTCACGCATTCTCTGAGGGTGACTTGGTATTACTATATGACCAAGCTAATGATAAGCTAGGGGTAGGTAAGTTCAAACCCATGTGGCATGGGTCATACATTGTGAAATGCGTTTTGCAGAAAGGATCCTATGAGCTTATTGATTATGAAGGAAATCCTCTCGATAAGCCCTGAAATGGGCTTTACCTCAAGAAGTACTATGCTTAGGTCATCTTGCATGGTTACTTGTGTACGTTAGTTTTTCATTCATTTTTGTGTGGCGTGGTTTTGTGTGATAGTTTTAAAACAGCTTTCCTGTTTATGATGCTTTTCTTGCTTTACAGATGTCTGCGACTCACCACATTGGTTTCACTAATGATGCTTGTCGTAGTACCCGGAAACTATCATCCGTGGCATGGGTTATTTATTACCCTAACGGTGGGTTGACTGACCTCCAAGGTATTTGTCTAGGTCATACAACTACCAACATTGTTGAATACAGTGCGGTCATCGAACTATTGTCAGAAGTCATCGCTCTAGGAATCAGAGAATTGGTTGTCAACCTAGATTCACAGCTTGTCATCCTTCAACTGAACAGGAAATATTCTGTCAGAAACCCTCAAATATTGAGAATGTATCTCTGTACCCATCTATTGGAAAGGCATTTTAATTACATTACATATCATCATATTCCTAGACACATGAATACATTGACAAATGCATTAGCTAATCATGTGTTGGATAGACATTTATGAAACATGTGAAAGATAAACCAAACCATTTGTACCATAGACATGAAAATGTAACATGTATATATATGGTAATAATGTTTGATAGATCAAAACCCCAAAAAATAACATGTGTGTTCAAAATAACATCGGCACCTCACAGACCTCATATATTCGCGGCACACAGGCCTCAAAAAATGTAAATACTAGACCTAGGAACTAATCAGCATGGTGATCGTGGTAGCATGATACAACTCGTGAAACATGAGTCAAAAATAAGCGGATCCGATTTGAGACTCCCATCGTGTGTCTCTAGTACTGATGAGGAATGTCTCCTACCCGAGCATACTCTGGGATACCACGAGTCAATACCTCAAGGTTCCTCGCGATATCCTCGTTGTTGTCACTCCCTTCCTGATAAGGAGAGACAACATAAATAGAAAAAGGGACGCGCCTGGCTATTGGATACATCCCAACATGTCACTCTGGTCCAACATCTACATTAGCAAGAGAAATGTTATAAGCACATATATACCAAAAACAATTAAAAAATCTTAAAATCAAAAATATGATTTTTACCTTCATCATCGAAGTCTTCCCCATCTGGTAAGGGAATATCTGGATCTCCACAGAAATCAGTGCCCATTCCTCCACGACAATTTTATGTCGTCGTAGCCATGAAAAGAATGCAGGTCGCTATGAAATGTGCTGACTCCTAGTGATCTTGAGCATCAAACGACTCCAGCGGGCCATTCGCAGATCATGTGGTATAGGAGGATCTACCTCAGTTAGTTGATACTGCAACAGTGGTACCTGTTATAAGAAGAAGGTCACCAGTACAAATCCAAAGAAGAATTTCATCAAATTCCCCGCCTTGGCCTTGGACAATTGGCGTTTGATGTTGACCTTCATGGCCTCTGCCCAGTTGAGGATTGTAGGAGTTGTACAATCAATAGCATAATGGAACTTTGACTTGTTAGTCTCATGTTCTGCCAAGGACCCTACCACTCTGTTGATAGTCAACAAAAGCACTCTCAGTGTCAAATCCCAAACACTGGAAATCTTTATCTTCCCACTTTTGGATTTAAGGGCCTCAGGGCAGTGTTCGGCAAGCAAGGAATATATGCTCGCCCCAATCGGTTGTGACCCATACAAGTTCACTAGTTCCCCTTTGTGGGATAGTCCAGTGATGAAGTATATATCTGAAGTTTCCAACTCCAGCTCCTGGTCACCAATGACAAATATCTCATGATTAATTTCCCAAATACTAATGAGGTATCGAAGCAACTTGGGCTGGGCCCGCATCCCTGGCATAAGAAAGAATTTGAGGACCTTGCAAGCCCTCAAAGCTTCCAGGCAATTTGGGTCATTTATTGCCTTGGTGTCAACATTCTCATGTTCTCATTCTTTTCTGTCCACCATTTTCAACGATTCTTTCCTGCAAAAGCCATTAATTTGATTCAACAATCATGCTTGGCCCATAAAATTCAAGTTTACACAACAAGTTTTTGAGGAAATAGGGTTTTTCCCTATTCATAGAGTTAGTGCGCCTGTTTTAAAAATAGTTGCACCAATCGGCATGGATGGATTTGTTAATCAGCCTCGGCTAGCGCGATTCCGTGCCCGGAAGTTGCGCTGACCAAGGGTGAATTTTTTTTTCAAAACCCCCCTCAAAAAAACTAAAAAGCAAAACTGGTTAAAAACATAAATAAAGGACATGAAAATGGAGCTCAGGGCTTTAATTGTTACCAAGAACTGGCGGCTCGTCGATTGAACTCCCGAATCTCCCGAAATCTTCTCTAGAACAATTAGAGCAAAAGTGAGTAAAAAGTTTTCACAGCAAAGGTAAAATGGTAAATGGTAAAAATATATTTACTTTTCTCCTTTTTATTCATTTTTTCATGAAAATATCAGGCTTTTGTAAATATTTTGACCTATTTTGCCTCAAGAGCTAGATAATACACTTTACCTTATTTGTGCAGCGACAGGTGATTGGTGTTCGATGATAATGACAAGTCACGTTTCAGCTCTTTTCTTGACTCATTAAACTCATATAAAAAGATTTCCGAGTGTTTTTCCCTTTTGACTCGTAAAAGAAAATAAAATGGGGGGTCTGCTTTCAAGCTCTTTTTCGAACCTTTAAAATCGAAAATATGGTTGAGCCCTTATCATTTCAAAATCATTAACGGATGCAAAACGTCGTGCACCCAGTATAAGTTTACCCCTTTTCCAGGCTGGGAGGAACTATTTACGAAAAGGGTAATCCTTGACTGAAATGGTCAAGCTTTTCTCTCAAGTATCGTTTTCTACCTTTTCGGGTTCAAGAGACATAAATGTACGAAAAGGAGCAATGTGGAGTTTTCTTTTACGTGTCTTTTTCAAACTCTCTAAACATGAAAAAGATACCGAGTTACACCTTTGTCGGACTCGTTAAACTATTAAATGACATCGGATTTGTCACCATGACGAACATGAGCTTCTCCTTCCTTGGGCTCGTTAAAATTAATAGGTTAGATTTGTCAGAAAGATGAACTTACAGTGCAAGAATATGCTATCCCCTTCAAGCTTGTGATTAAAAAAATAATTGGGGTACCTGCCAGGAATGGTGGGGGGAAATTTGGAAATCTATTAGTTGTGTCAGTAGCTCACTCTTAAACATGACACTTTTTGCTTCGTGTTGGGTTGGGATTTCCTCCTTTGTATCGTTGACCTTCCTGGGTTGGGCCATTAATTTTTTCCTTCAATTTGATCTCCACCACATCATCATGACCACCGATCCCATGGATCCAAAAGCTGCTAAACTTCCTATTGTGTCGCCGATATTTTCAAGAGTTTTCCTTATGCAGTTACACTTACCTCTAATTCTCTGTATCATCCCAAATAATTTTTCATTCTTTCATCTCGTGTCTATGAGGTGGGAAACATTATGGCCCTCCTTCAACATGGGCATTTCCCATTGACTTGAATTCATTATCCAGGAAATTGATCGAGAGACTCCCTTCCAGTACCTTAGATCTTGCATGCCCTAATGGAAATTTCTTCGCACTTGACGAGAAGATCACATCATTGGCTTTCGATCGAGTTATTTCACAGGTGTTCGACTTCAATTCCTCTATTCACATTTTGTGGATTGTGTTGATAGTACCTTGAGGACCATTGTCATTATTGGTGGTTTCTCTCGCACTTGTTAACAGTTTACATCATTGACTGGTAATCAAGTGACTTTCTAGCATGTTCGATGTCAACACATCTATTCATATGTTATGATTTGTACTTTGATCGGGTCATGTTGGAGCATAAGACCCTGGGCTCAGATCACAAAAAGTCCAGGTTGCAAAGTGATGTGACATGGTTATGTTGATATGCATGTCTCTTTCAGATGGATGTTTGCGACCATACCATGAGTTATCATATGTGATCCTTCTCATTATTGGATGGCTGCGACCATACCTTAGTTTCATTGTGATCCTCTTTGAAGGATGGATGCACCCATACCTGGATCCAGTTACATGATCATTCTCTGGATGCCTGCATCCATGCCATGATTCATGTATCATTTGAAAGAGTTCTCAGTTATGTATATGTATCTGTACTTGTTTGCAGGTTTTCCAATGACAGACCGGTTCCCTGCACTGATTCATAAACAATTGCATCCCTCACTCTAGCTCGGCCTTCACGCTTTAGGGGGAATTTGTTACACAACATTTTGTCACTGTCCCTGTACTCCCTATTCCTTGATCCTAGAGGACCTCTACAATGAAACCCACATGCTTTCCCTTCATGAAGAAACTCCCATTGTGTCCCTCTTCATGAGAAAATCAATTCCCTTTTGCACCATTTCCCCTGAAACTTCTGCTTTGCCCAATTTACAAGACCGACGCTAATGACCTTTGTCTCGCCCGCGCCGATGTGAAAATATTATCACTATCCCTAGCACCAACAGGAGTGACTGAGCTGTGTCCCACTCATGTCAGTCCTGTTATGGAAAGTTTTTTAAATTAGGAGCTGAAGCTTCCAACTCTAGAAGCTTCGTAACAGAAGTTTGGTAAATGGTTTGGCCAGATGGGGTCAAGGATGTTAGTTTGGGCTCCTTTCCCCTATAATGATGGAACTACGTCAAGGGATAATCCCTTCTCCCATGAGAAGAGGATCCATCTCCCATCCATTCATCCTATATAAACATCCCTTCTTCCCAAGCACAAGCTAGTTTTTGTTGAGTGTTAATTTTGGTGTGCTAATCCTATTTTGGTTTGGAGTAAACAGTAAGCTATTACTAGTTGTAGCTATATAGTTGTTGAGGGAGAAGTGTGATTTGGTTTGGAGAGAAGCCTAAATGGAAGAGCCTCAAAACTATTATGGATTGAAGCCATCATGGAATGCTAGCAGAAGTGTGTGGGAACCTAGTCTTGTCAGAGGAGGATTGCAACGTCAAGACAAATGGTCGTAATCTCTCTTTGATATTAATATATGCAACTATCAATTAAATTCCTACATGTTTTGTAATCTTACATATTCATGGCTTAATTTTTCTTGACTTGTTAAGTAGGTTTAATTACAATTTGTCTATTATTATGTTTGTTGTATGTTGTTATTTACTTGTTTTAGGTTCTTGAAGAAGGAAGTGAGAGATAGTTGGAGTGGGAAAGCAAGGATATTATCAAGCGGGATAAGCAGACGAAGAGGTAAGACCGCTTGATTGGTTCTAACCTAAGGAAATATTCCATAGAATGTATATCTTGTGGCTAGACCCATTATCGGGCCAGAGGGATTTGTTTGTGTCCGCACTTATAATTTTACTTAACCACGATAGTTAGTTGCGCAAAACAAATATATACACTACTGGCCCTTCGAGCATCAATCCGCAGTGCACAGACTGAAATCTCACCTGAAGCAGTGTGGGGGGATGTTGGAACCAAGTTTCCGCAACCAGAGATCAGTGTGATGTCCTTCTGTGACCTAGATCTACCTTCACGCAGATCTTTAAGTGCTTATGGCTTATAGTAGTGACTTCCTTGAACTAGCCTCTAGACTTCCACAAAGGTGTACGAATGGCTTTTGTGGACCCTGAACATGCGAATTAGCCACTTACGCACACCATAGATTACTTTTAGACTAATATTTACTTAGGTCCACCTAAGTGTTCACTAACTTTAACAGATAGTGTTATGATCTTTGCGTAATCAATTAACATTAATTGCATTCAAATAATAAGACAGATAAAGTAAATTCGTGCATCAATACATCATTATTTTATAAATACATCGTTCCATCATAGCATATATCACAATCATACATAACATAAGTAAAGAGCTAAAACACAGGAATTTCTGCAATAATCTTCTTTATTGATCTTTAATATAGGTTTACAAACTCAATACTTCCTTGCACACTCAGCTGCAAGGGTCCGCGCACTCAGCTATGAACACTACTCTAGGCTTGTGCACACTTAGCTACAGAGCCTTTCCCTCCTCTGAGAATTCTATCTCTAAGCTAGGCTTCTTTGCTCACACCCATAGACTTCTTCATTTTTTTTCTTAGAATCTCTACGACACACTTATTTATACAATCCCATGGTCTGCGGACCACAGGTAGATCTCAAAATCCGACTCAACTTTAGATAAAGGAGGATAAAAACCCTTTTTGCCTCTTAACTAGCTATGTGCTTCGTGACCACAATTTGTGAAGGCTTTTCATCTTTTTACATAAAAAATAGGCCTTTTGCCCCAAAACTGACCCCAGGGGACCCCATCCCAACAGGCCCCCAACACAAAGGTTGTGACTCGCCCTCACTTCACTCAGTTAGTGCGGTGATCTTGCTATGAAGATCCCCCATCTCAACCTGTATGACCGCTACTTCAGCCGCACTCTACGTGGTTGCTTGCTGGACTTGCTCCACCAGTTGTTTTGTGGCTGGTCCTTCACCAGCTCGCTTGATTTTCTGTTGTGTAAGCTCCAAGTTCACAAACATTTACTATATGTTGGCCAAGATTAGGTAGGCTTCGTCCAACCAAGGACCCAACCTGGCCTTAAGGATTGCTTCCTTTTTCTGTGCGGCTTCCACTTGTGCAAGGAGCTGCTTTGCCTCCTACAATTTGGTGAGGCATTGTGCTATAGCAATGGTGCGCGTTGTCACCCTAACCTCATCGTACTGTTGCTCGAGTTCACGGATCTTTGTATTCAACATCTGCATGGTGGGATCTTCCTACAGGGTCGTCACCACTTCCGTGGCCTATTTGAATAAACCCGTGTAGTTAATGACCACGTCATCCACAGTAGCTATCCCTTCCTTGACAGAAACTTCGTGCTATTCCCTAACTTCTGGTGGAGTCAAAGGGTGTGACTTAAGCTCCAGATCTGTGATTTTCATATTAAGTTCAAACTGAACTCTGGCCACCTCTACCTTAGCATCATAGATTCCTGCAGCAAGTTTTCGTATCTTGGCCTCGAGTGGTGCCTCCTCAGGCATGTGTAACACCCACATTGTGCGGCATGCCTCTACAATTGCGACCGCCAACTGGGCACTCTATGCTTGGATCATTTCATTTACCTTCAGGGCCTCTGACTTTTCAGTGAACATTTGCTCATTGTTCACCCTATACTCGCTGATGAAATTGAGGGTGCGGTGCTCCCGCACTCTCAATTCTGCTATCACACTAGTCTGCAGCCCGTGAAGATATTCATTGGGGAGCGCTGCAATGTTGAGGCCAATATTCTTCAAAGTGCTTATGATGACCCTTTCATCAATTGATTCCGTGCTTAGGGACCCTTCTGGTAACGCGACTGTCCTGAGGTCCACTGACTTGACAAGTTCTGCAGCCTGACTTGTCCCTTGTGCCAAACTCGTCTATGCAGCATCCACCTGACCTGCTCCCACCTGTATCCTACTGGTCTGGATCTGTAGTTCACACAAATCCTTCTGAATAGTACCTAATGACTGCAGGTGTTTTTTGTTCAAATTGCTACAATAGTTCAGCGGTGGTGTCGTGCACTTTATCCCTGATCTAGTCGAGGTCACCCTCTATCAGCGTAATGGGATCCAGTAATGGCTTAGTCACCTTGGACTTCTTTCAGGGGCCCTCCGTCTACTGTTCTTTGTACCTCTTGACCTGGAATGGAGTGCTCTATCATTCATCACTACCACCACACTATGCTGACTACTCTTCTTCCTTGGTCTGGAGCAAATGGGATTTACCGCTTCGCTCGGAGTCACCTTGTTCTTGTTCGGCCTACTGCTTTGCAGCATGCTCTTTTTCTAATCGGGCCTTCTCCTCTGCCTCCTTCCTTTGCTATGTGACCAACTTCTAGAACACCTGTTTCACTTCCTCCTCCTTATTCTTCGTGGAACTCCCTATGCCTTTGCTGGTACCCATGACTAGGTCAGACAGAGAATGCCAATATTTTGGCCACCACTTGATGACTTCCTAAATCACATCATCTATGGCAAGACATGGCAGATCGAACCACTTCTAATTTGGATCCTTCTGCGCCCTGATATACACGCTGTGGAAGTTTGATTTGAACTTCGCGTACTCCGACAACTGCTCATACACGGTTGGGGACAACCGTGGCCACTGGTTGATGGCCATGTGAATGCTCGACTCCATCAAAACCTAGAAAATTTTTGTCTTAGTGACCCACGCGGGGTCCTTCGTGGCCCAAAGGGAGGCAAACTGTGCATCCTGCGGAAAAATTATCTCCAATGGGGGGAATTGATTGTCCTTTAGCAGTTCCCAGGCAACCATCATAATAGAGAGTAGCAATCATGCATAGTGGAAGGTCTTGCTCTCATCTTGAGCCTCGTGACAATTCGCAAGGAACTCGATACATATATAGCATGACCAGTTGAACTGCATGCCCTTCATGCATTGTGTATCTAAAAAGATCATGGGCACCATGTTACAGATCCATTTGGGCACATCACTCCCATATTATAGATCAGTGCTTTAGGGACCATCAAACCCTAATTCATTTGTTACATGCCCTAAATAAGTCAACCATCAGAATGCCTAGCTTCCTAAGAAGTTCTATGACTGAAATCATCTAAAAATTGTCTCTAAGAGGATCAACATAGGTAGATACACTACCAGGGTATGTTGCAGTGTAGCCCAGTACACTACCAAGGTGCACTGCAGTGTAGCCCAGTACACTACCAGGGTGTGTTGGGCGAATTTGAGTGAAATTTCAATGGGGTTTGGGAATATTCGTATCCGTTGGATGCATCTAGAAGCTTCCCAAGTTTATCTACTCCTTTGGGCTCGAAATTGGATGAGGGAGGAATTAAGGAACATCAATCCCTTCAACCCTTCCTCCATGGAACTAAATCCTAAGTTTGGGAGGGCATTCATTATCATCATTTATGGCATAACTTCCTTCATTCACCTACAAAAAGACCACTCATCTAAGTGATTAGGGGCTAGCTGGGCTGGAAATAATTGAATTATAGGGATATGTTGTTAGTATGAGACTTGAGTTGATTTCAAATATTGTAATGATGTCAAAATGTCTTGCTTGTTATGAGGAGAGGATGGGATTGAACTGGAGGAGTGATACTGAATCAAGAAAATTGGGTTGTAACTATTCCTTTTAGTAATAAACTATTCAAAGCTTTTTCCATATGCTTGTATTGTCCATTGATGCTATCTTATGTGTATTATGTTCTTGATTCCATGCTATGTTTAATCAATAGATCATTATCATATGCTTTGATCGGTTTTTGTCTTCTGTCTATGTGTAGGTAGTTTCCAAGCAGATTAAGTACCTAGAGGAGCGACAGAATTTGTCAAGGGAGATAAGGAGTAAGTGGAAGCTTTAGGTAGGCTTCTCTACTATCTTATTTAATCTATTGGTCATAGAAAAAGTAGAGAATGCTTTGCACTGTTGTTCTAGACTTAGCTACTAGTCTAGGGGTTTAAGCGTTTATCCGTATACACTAAAACTTCCCAAAATACACCAGAACCTCATCCGTGTGGCACTTCCTGATGAGCTAACTAGCTAATATTTATGTTGCAATTTTCACCGCGGGGTTGTTGATGGACGTTATGGAGTACCCATGTGGCTTCTTGATAAGCTCAATCTTCGCCTTCATCTTCTCTTCCAAGTGCCACTCGCTTGTCTTTCCACCAAACTCTTTGGCTGGATTCAAGCCTTTTATTTGTAGGAACATGATCTAGTGGATAAGCATGTCTGTCATGGCAATAGGCTCGTCAAGCCATAAACACCCATCATGCACCAGAGACAACAATTTCTTTATGTAGGTGATATTGATGTTGGAGTGGTAATAGTGCGGCACCCACAGCAGGTTCAGAAACCCCGATTTATTTACTCTGTGAATCCACTCAACTGGCTCCAACGCAGTGACACTAGATTCTTTGTAATACACCCGTTTCATGTAATTATTTGTCACAAGGTGGGCAGCCTCTCATGATCAGCCAAGTCCCAGTCCTCCATCTTTAAGAGGGGAACCCTCGCCAAGTGTGGAGCTTCAATGGTTATATTTTCTGGCAACAGGAGTGTGTGAATGTCGAATTTCTCCATGTCTAATTCCTTGGCGACCTTCACCTTTCCTTTACGTGGAGGGATATACTCTAGAAACTTGGAGATGGGTTCCATGCCCTCAACATCGATATCTTTAGTGTCCTCTTCGGCATCCAAGTCTACAACTTTCTCAGGCTACTTGTCCTTCTTCTGTGCCTGGGTAGCAGAGTGCTTTATAGGTGACTCACGCACTAGAATTGGCCTCTTCTGCTTATCTTTCTTCATCTTGTGGGTCTGGCACACTGGTGTAGGCTTTGGCCTAGGTGACCTCGGTGTCGTAGGCACAAGAGCCGGAGCTTCCATGCTCAAAACTTCTGGGTCCGCTCCTTCGGAGGCAACAGTTCCTCCGGTGCTTGCAGTCTCTCCTAGTCCTGACATAGTATTGTGAGTAAATTGTTGGGTGTCATCGGGTAGATTATCGAACACAGAGCTTTTGACAAAATCCTCAGAAAAATTTCAATTCATAATAGATAAACAACACTGCACAAAAATTATAAGGAGCCAAAGTGTTCTCCACTGGGCGACCATGTGTAATTTATAGGATATTTTGAATTCAAATTTGACCATTCGCCCTACAATCCATCCATTAATGCTGAATTGGTGATAGATCTCCAAATATTTCAACCTTAAATGCTGGCCCCCACTCCTCTTAACTGTATCCTAGCTGTCAAATCATGAGCAGTAACCCTAACGGTCATTTTCTGGCTATGCTACACAGTATCTCCTTTCATAGCACAGCTCCCTTCGCATTGCATCTCACACTGTGACATCATGCTCTTCCGTGCAGCCCCTATGTCGAGTAGCTCCCAAAACCGGGCAACGTAGTTTATAGTCCCACGATCCCTTGCAACTGCCTGGAGCACTAAGACTACCCTACCGTCATGTAGTCATTGAGTCGGGTCTCCTGCATATAGATTTAACTGGCTCCCATTTACTTTTCTTGGGAAAGGTTATTTGTTCAGATTTGCAAGTTGAACGGTGCCCCCATCTATGATTTCTTTGATGACATATGGTCCCAACCAATGCATCTGAAAATTTCTTGGAAATTTAGCAAACTTACTATCATATAATCAAACGAAGTCATTTACCTTGAATGTACGCAACTTGTTGTGACGATCGTGCCATGCCTTTTACGTTCCTTTTGTACTTTATGATGAAATCTAACCTAGAATCTGTCCTCTTCGAGCTCCATCAATTGTGTGAGTCGTTCTTCCAAGGCTCCGCAGTCCGCCATCCCTGTGAAGGCTACTATGCATAGACTAGGCACGATATATTCCATAGGCATCATAGCTTCTATGCCATAGACCAATCGGAAAGGTGTCTGACCTGTTAGTTTTTTCCAAGTAGTCCTGTATGCCCATAATACTGCCAGTATGTGTTTTGTATCTTCCATTGTTATTTTCTTCTTATTTCTAGTTTTATCACAAAAAGAAATAAAAATCAAACCTTTGTTTAAAGGTTCGCCGTGGGAAAATAATAAGTCTAAAGGTTAATTAAGGCTCAACCCTGCAGTTGACCATGATGAGAGCATGGTTGACCACAACGTGTGGCCTAGAATCATTGCGGGGATTCGTTCTCAATGTAGTTCCTTTATATGCTTTACCCCCGCAAAGTTTAAGAGAATTATGTTTGATTTCGCATAAATTAACTTGCACGGGTTTTGTTTCTGAAATTTGATGTGACGGTGTACCTGCGAGAAGATATGGGTCATTGATTGACAAGCCAGATCCAACGGTAATCACACAAGTCAGTTAGAATGGTTTTGTTTTAGAAATCCGATGCGAAGGTATATTTGCGAGAAGATCTAGGTTGTTGATCAATAAGCCACAGATCCAATGGAAATTGGGCGACAACTTATCGAATGCGACAGTATATCAAATATAGTTCAAGCTTGTTGAAGTCCAAGTGAATCTCAGCCGTCCATCCAAAAATATGGGATCCAACAGATATCGGGCGAAGAAATGATCGGGTTTTAACTCTAAAGTCGGACCCAATAGATTATAAATTGGTGATATATATTTCCCATTGGGTCCATATGGGAGTCAACGGAGCATTGAATAGGCGGACTCGATAGAATTTATTTTAAACGAGTTTAAAATCTCGATCAGATCACTGATTGAACGAATGATCGAACGGCTCACGTACAACAAAGGTGGACCCGACAAGTTTATGAATCAAATTGTCAAATCTTTTCAGTTCTGTGGCAAACTAATGTTTCACGTAAAATAGCCAATTCCATTGTTTTAGTGAGACAATCAGAATTATCAGTGGATGATTAAAACTTCAAAGGAAAGGTGATTGTTCAGGTTTTCTTGTGTTTGGCCAATCAAAACGCACCTGATACATACGCAAGCCTAGGTTCACACACGAGGTTTTGTCAAAGTTTATAATAATTAAAATGGTTTAATCAATATTAAAGCTTCTACAGAGAAACTCTGCAACCTAACAATAGAGCCAAAAGGCTAGAAGTTATCATTGTTGTCTAACTTTCGTTACTTCCTGTTATTCTATATTCTTTAGAAGGAGGTGGCTTTTACCCTCTGTGTAATGTTTTGTAATCATTTTTACTCTAGATAGTTAGGAAAATAATTAAGAAGTTTGACAGTTTTGGTGATCACCAATTGTCTTGTAATGTAATGTATAAAAAGAGGTAAATTTAGAAAGAAGGCGTTCGAATTTTGGAGAACCTGGAGACTAAGCTACTGAATTCCTGATACAACTGTTGATTAATGAAGAATCAGAAGTTTTCCATAGGTTGTTGGTTATGATTTTGGCTTTTATCTGTTATGTGTCATCTTATGTTTTCTTCCTTTGAGTATAGTAATTGAAGCTGCAGGTCTTTATTTGCCTATGTAAATAAAGTTAAATTCCTTAAAGAGTGCTCCTATAGTTGAAGTTCCCATCTCTGCAGTTCTTCTAAGTTACAGATAGTAGTTTCTGTATAAAACAACATATTATCTATAACTTCTTCTAGTGTCATAGATAGTAGATCCTGTGTTAAACAACATATTGTCTATGACTTATTCAATCTTTCTTCATTCATCATTTATATTCAATAATCAAATGGCATTCTGATGTTATCATTTCACCTAAGTATTGAGGATCAAGAACCAAATTTTCCAGGTCCTTCATTTGAGAACGCAATATGTAATTGAGTGAAAAACAAGTGACAATCTTTGTAATTATTAATGTATTAAGCACAATTTCTATACAACTAGGAAATTGGTTTCTTAAGGTACAACAACGTTCATGTCCCAATCGTTATGCTACGCATTGCAAATCTTTGTCAGTGCCTTCTCCAATATCCTATTGAAGGCCTCCACTGTTCCATTAGGTTGGGGGTGATATCGTGTACTCTTCTAATGATAAACCTGAAATTCTTTTGTTAGCGCGTTGATCATTTCGTTGAGGAAGTGTGTACCGCAATCACTCATCAACACTTTTGGGCACCCAAACCTAGTTAGCATGTACTCAAACAAACTGTTGGCTTATTGGGGCCTGACCCAGGTTCAGAAGTGATTTAGCCAAACAAATCCCGAAACTACCAGCCCTTTCAACAATAGTCTGCGGAGCGCGGACTGAGGTCTCACCCGAGGTAGTATGGGAGGTTGCTAGAACCAGGTTTCTGCACCCTAGGGATGTCTTGATGGGTCTTGGAAGGCTCACAATCCCACTCTACGTGTTGTGCTACTTTCGGGCAGTTGTCTGTCCAGTGCAACTACCTTCGCGTGGATTAAGTGAAGAGCGTGAATGTTCTTTACCCTTTTTTGTGCTTATTATTATTTTATATCTTGAATTAAATTAAGTGGGCCCAATACTTTCATTTACCATTCAACATAAACAGATATGTGTGTAATCATAAACTGGAAAGAGATGCATAGATCTCACAGAAGCATAAAAATACAGATCTACAATCTAATGCACAATATTCCAAAATCAACTTATCTTTTATTAATCTTTTGTTCCAGTACAATCCCAACTCCACCCTGCGCACTCAGCTGTAGGGGTCCACCCACACAGCTGCGGACTCTACCAGGCCTCTGCGCACACAGCTGCAGAGCCTAGTCTTAGTACTACCAACCACGACTCAGACTTACAGACTCAGAGCAAATTCCACATTCAAAAACCCATATCACTTCAAATCAAAGCTAAAAATTGACTTCTACCCTTAGAGCCTCACTCTATTTATACATTCCCATGGTCCGCGGACCATGGGTAGGTCAACCCATTCTAGATTAATTTACAAAATTTTAGGGCGGACAAACCTTTGACTTGACTCATTACATGATCCAGGTGGATATTGGTGGCCACCTGCCAAGTCCACCTGGACCCCCACCATTGTTTCTCTCAGCACTTTCAGTTTCCTTAATTATAGCACAACTTACTATTTTTAGCAGTTTTTCGGGTCTTGAACTTCCGGAGCCATTTTGAGGCCCTAAACGACGTTTTTTGGGAACTCTGGGGGCAACATGGGTCCATGGACCATGTTTCCCATCCCAAAGTGGTAGTGCTCGGATAGATCTTTCTAACGAGCTATTGTACGCGTCAAACGGAGATTGTATGCCAAAGTTACGACCCCAGGAAGTTGATGTACCAATTTACCCAAACGGGGCCCACAGTTTGGCATTTCATCTCCTAGGGTTAGGTTTTGGAATGTTAAGGGTTTTCCATTGTTTCTCAACAATAAATAGGCCTTCGAGCCTCATTGTAACACAGTTCAGAGGCATGTAGCCACCACATCTCTTCTCAGAGATAAGCTACCATCGCCCTAGCTGGTTTATTTCCATTTCTGGTTGTAAGCATATTTCAGTATTTTCCATTAATGAAACGAAGTATTATTTCCACTGCATCTTTGTGTATATGGTTATCTCTATAATTTGTTGCGTTCCTGTTTAAATCCGGATCAGTGGTCTCAGAGCGGTCTGCTTTTTCTCTGTTTTTCTTTGCATGTCCCCAACAAGGTCGGGATATAAGGAGTTAGGGCTTGAACTGGTTGAACCTTTGCAAGACTAGCCTCGCAAATCCCGACGGCCTCCCATGGCGAATGAGAAGAAAGATGAGGGGGCAGGAGATCCTATCAAAATCTTGCTCGAAGAAGCCCTCGAGCAACAACGGAACGCGATGATGGACAGCTTTGCCCAGATCCTTCAGCGGCTACCCAGAAGTGACGCATCGGCTTCCAGCAGCTACTCTGGAAACACCATGCCCTTTAAGGTACAAGTTAATTTTGAAATCCCCATATTCGAGGGTCAGATAGACGTAGATGCCATAGATAAATGGTTAAATCTGCTAGAGGGTTATTTTTCTGTTCATGAATTTTCGAGTCGGGAAAAGATTGTTTTCGCTCTTCTCAAAGCAGCCCCCCACGTCAAGGACTGGTGGGAAACCTACTGCGAGCAGAAGGATGAAAGTACTGGCTCACTATTTTCAGCCGCACCCACCTAGAATTCATTCCGGGATGCCATCAAGGAGCAGTACTACCCTATCGGAAGCTATGAAGATGAATACATAAAGTGGACCACACTGCGGCAGGGAAGGGACCAAGACGTGCCAAAGTTCACCAATCTTTTCCATACCCTTCGCACAAAGTTGGGTATCAAGGATTCAGAGCAACATTTGATACTCAAATACCGTGGCTGCCTGCACAAGTACATCCAGGAAGAAATACAATTCCTGAACATCTCCTCGCTCGGCGCAGCATACCGATATGCCGTCAAGGTCGAGCATAAGTTTAAACAAAAGAAGCGAGAGTTTGGATCTGCAAATCCAAAGCAGGGGAAAGGTGCCCCTAAACCATAGAACAAAGGACAAAGCCAAGGCGAGACAGCCCAAGACAACCCGCTGAAGCTGCAAGCAAAGAACAGTGCTGCGAAGCCGAAAAAGGACACTGGAAAATGGTGTGAGTTCCATAAGAGCTCCACTCACAACACAAGTGAGTGTCGGGCCAAGCAGTCACTGGTGGCTGAGCTAAAGGTTTCAGAATCAGATGCATGTTCCGACTCTGAGTCAGAACCCAATAAGGGGAATGACAAAGGGAAGCAGATCATTGATGTGGATCCCAACGCCACTGTTTCTACCGCCAAGATCCAGAAAAATGAACCCGAAGATCCAGAGGAGGAGGAGCATCTCTTCCACTCCCAGATGTGGGTAAAGGGCTCCCCGATACAGTTCATTGTTGATAGCAGGAGTCAAAAGAACCTCATTTCGGCAGAGGTCGTGAAGTGGTTGGGCTTACCGACCACAGCACATCCACAACCATACACCATTGGGTGGCTTCACCAAGAACGAGATCTTCGCGTGAGCCAACAGTGTTGCCTTCCATACAACATCAAGCCCTTCACGGATGAGGTATTGTGTGACATTTCTCCCCTTGAAATTTGTGATGTATTATTAGGACAGCCATACTTGTGGAAGCGACATGCTGTGTATGAATCAAGGCCCCATGCTGTTATTATTACATTAGGAAATAATTTGTACAGGATACCAGAGGTAGCACCACCTACCGCTATCTCTTTGATTACTGCAAAACAATGCAGTAAGATCATTTCCAAAACTAGGAAATTTGTTTTCCTGATGATACGCCCTTAAGGAAAGAAGAAGACGGTGGCCGCGGCCTCCAGACGAGATCCCTCTGCACGACAACTACAAATGGACAAGGTTTTGGAGAAGTACGAGGACATCTTCACCTCCCCTGCAGGGGTTCCTCTGCACTGTCAGGTCAAGCACTCCATCGATCTGACCCCAGGTGCGTCGCCACCCAATGGACCAATTTATCGACGCTCCATTCTGGAGAACAATGAAATCAAGAGGTAGATTCAGGAGCTCCTGCAGAAAGGTCACATCCGTCCGAGTTCATCGCCTTGTGGGATCCCTATCGTATTGGTACAGAAGAACGATGGGACATGGAGACTCTATATTGACTATCGGGCACTAAACAAGATCACTGTCCGTAATAGGTACCCGATCCCGTGGATTGATGACCTCCTGGACCAACTAAAAGGGGTGAAATATTTCAGCAAGATTGATTTGAAGTTAGGATATCAACAGGTACCAATCGAACCCTCTGATGTGTGGAAGACTACCTTCAAATCCAAGGAGGGCCTTTTCGAATGGTTGGTTATGCCTTTCAGATTGACGAATGCTCCTGCAACCTTCATGAGGCTAATGGATGACATCTTGCGGCCATTCACCAACTCCTTTGTAGTAGTATACTTGGATGACATTCTGATCTTCAGCCAGAGTTGGGAAGAGCACCTCCACCACATCCGACAGGTTCTCCAAACACTGCGGCAACACAAGCTATGTGCCAATTTGGAGAAATGCATTTTTGGCATGACCCAGGTTCAGTATCTGGGATACATCATTGATGAACAGGGGGTGCATGTCGATCCAGCCAAGATCCAAGTCATTTTGGATTTTCCATCTCCAACCACTCTAACAGAGCTCCGCAACTTTCTAGGTCTTGCCAACTTATACCGCAGGTTCGTGTTGGGTTTTCCTCATATTACTTAGCCCTTGAGTCAAGTCACCAAGGGAGGGGCGAAAGCAAAATTCTTTTGGTCTGAATCTCAACAGAAGGCATTCATGGAGTTGAAGGATCGCCTCTGCACGGCACTAGTGCTCGTGTTACCAGATTTACAACGACCATTTGAGGTCGAGATAGATGCCTCTGACTATGCTATTGGGGCAGTCCTTACTCAACATGGACATCCAGTGGCATATCATAGTGAAACACTTTCAGACACAGTCTGGAAGTACCCCACTTATGATAAAGAGATGTATTCCATTGTATAGGCCTGCCGACAATGGAAGCGTTACATTTTGGGGAAGGAAATGGTCATCCACACAGACCACCGACCCCTGCAGTTCATACAGACACAAGGGAAATTGCAGAATGATCGCCATCAGAAGTGGTCTACATACCTGCAACAGTTCCACTTGAATATCAAGTACAAGAAGGGCAGCACCAATAATGTTACAGATTGCCTCAGTCGACCACCGATCATGGCGTTAACCACCGTGCTCAACTCTTGTGGGCACGAGACTTCTGATTGGCCACTTCTCTACAAAAGCGACCCAGAATTCGGCCACACATACCAGACACTCTTGGAGGGTCGGCATGTTCCAAATTTTCACCTCTAGGATGCCCTGTTATGCCACCTGGGTCACCTTTGTGTTCCTTCAAGCGAGCGTGCCAAGATGATTTGGGAAGCAGACTACAGTCGGGCTGCTGGGCATTTCGGGGTCGAGAAAACAGTGGCAGTACTGTAAAATTATTTCTATTGGCCGAATCTTCGACAGGATGTTGGGAAGTACATCAGATCATGTACTGCCTGTGCTATTGCCAAACTGACCATTAAGAAGCACGGCCTCTATACCCCGTTGCCTACCCCTAGTCGACCTTGGGAATCCATCTCCATGGATTACATGTCAGGCCTTCCTTCCACTAAGCATGGAAATGACTATGTTTTTGTGGTCGTCGACAGGTTCTCGAAGATGGCCATTATGGCGGCCTGCAAGAAGAATATCACAGCAGAAGCCACTGCTAAACTCTTCTTTGAACGAGTGTGGGTGCACTTTGGGATCCAACAGTCTATCATCTCAGATTGGGACAGTCGGTTTCTCAGCACATTTTGGTCCAGTCTCTGGTCAATGCTGGACACCAAACTCACGAAGTCCACAGCCTTCCATCCTCAAATTGATGGCCAGACAGAGGTTGTTAATAGGATGATTGTGCACATTCTGCGCATGTATAACTCAAAGCATCCATGCACATGGGACGAGAGTCTCCCCTATGTTCAGCACAGCTACAACCGAGCTCTTCACAGCTCCACTGGCCATAGCCCTTTTCAGGTGGGTTTGGGATTCCAGCCACTATGCCCCATTGATGTGGCCATGCCACTTGCAGCTACCCACATAAATTCAGCTCATGTCCAGTCCGAAAAAGATAAGGCCACCAGCTTCATTGAGTGCATCCAACATATTCGCCAGCAGGTCCATGACATTCTTGAGAAATCAAATGCCAAGTACAAGCAGCGACATGATCAACATCGGGTGCCACACAAGTTTCAGGGGGGCGACAAAGTCTGGTTGCATTTGCAAAAGGAACGCCTTACTGGAGCCTATCGGAAATTGAGACCACTCCGATATGGTCCTTACACCATTACTAAGGCTATGGGAGACAATGCATTTGAGCTCAGCATTCCCCCATTCCTTGGCCTGCACCCAGTGTTCAATGTGGACCTCCTTCGGCCATACTTTCCACCATTGCTAGACACATCCGACATTGCCGAATAGCTCAAACCCACAGAATTAAATCCAGATTGCATGGAACAAGCTCCAACTGATCGGATCATGGACACACAGATCAAGAACACTCGCAATAGAATATCCAACTGTATCGAGTTGTCAAAGCAGACCAACTCCTTCAGCAGGGCAAGTGGCTCACCAGGGAACAAGTTCAGCAAAAGTTTCCTCATCTCATGGAGGAACTCAACGCAATGGGGACCATTGCTTCCTAAGGGGGGAGGAATAATCCAGGTGGATATTGGTGGCCACCTGCCAAGTACACCTGGACCCCCACCAGTGTTTCTCTCAGCATTTTCAGTTTCCTTAATTGTAGCACAACTTACTATTTTTAGCAGTTTTTGGGTCCTGGATTTTTGGAGCCGTTTTGAGGCCCTAAAAGACTTTTTTTGGGAAATCTAGGGGCAACATCGGTCCATGGACCGATTTTGCCCTTCCCAAAGTGGTATTGCTTGGATAGATCTTTCTAACGAGCTATTGTACGCGTCAAATGGAGATCGTATGCCAAAGTTACGACCCCGAGAAGTTGATGTACCAATTTACCCAAAAGGAGCCCACAATTTGGCGTTTCATCTCCTAGGGTTAGGTTTTGGAATGTTAAGGGTTTTCCATTGTTTCTCAACAATAAATAGGCCTTCGAGCCTCATTGTAACACAGTTTAGAGGCATGTAGCCACCACATCTCTTCTCAGAGATAAGTTACCATCGCCCTAGCTGGTTTATTTCCATTTCTGGTTGTAGGCATATTTCAGTATTTTCCATTAATGAAACGAAGTATTATTTCCGCTGCATCTTTGTGTATATGGTTATCTTTGTTGCGTTCCTGTTTAAATCCGGATCATTACAATTCACGCTTCGTGCACTTAGCGGAGCCTTTACAATACCATTACCCAAAATTGTGGGCTTTAAGCCCCAGAACCATTACACGAGGGATCCACTGCCTAACAGGCCCCCAACACAAACATCGTGGCTTGCCCTTGAGTCACCCCGTTAGTGTGGCGAGTCGTGCTACCAATGCTTTGCGGTCTGCCATCCCTGTGAGTGACGTACTACAATTTATTGCTCCGTCATTGCCCCCTGCAACGCTTCTTCAAGCTCTTTCTCCATTGCACCTACAAATTCGCTTAACTGATGATGCTCATTCTTCTTTGCTAGGTTAACAAAAAGCGATCACTCATAGGATTTTAGCTCTAGCTGAGATGTCAAATGCGTGAACTTTTTGTGCAAGAGCAGCAAGCTTGCGATCTCTGGTTTAGTATATTCAATGTCCGCTGGAGCTTGTGTTGCATTTTTGCAAGAGAGTTGTTGTTGTCCGCGAGATCCCAATCTCCAAGTTTCGTTGTGGGCATGTGGCCCAGAGACAAACTTTTAAATGGAATTCCATCTTCTCCCTCAAGATTCGCCGTCTTGCCCTTATCTTCCATAGATAGCTTACCAGACCGCGAGTTCTGCGAAGACATTCGGACCAGTCCTGCTATCTGTGGGTCCTTTTTGGGCCTCGGTGTTTAGCCTGTTGAAATTCAAATTTGACTGTTCCCTCCTTATTCGGGTCATTAATATGAGATTTACGGTAGATCGTTCTGAATCTAGCTCTTAATTCGTATCTTGAATGCCCAACGCCCACTCCTTTTTGCCTTAACTTGGACATCTTGTCATGAACAGTGACACCAATTGTCACTTCCCTGTCTATCCGCCCAGCAACGTAGTCCCCTCTGCGCGACCATGACCCTTGTGACATGCCGACCCTGCACGCACCCCTATCGTCACGCAGCTTCCAGACAGACCGTTTTATAGTCCTGCACTCTCTTTCAACTATCTAGAGCAGTGAAACTATCTCTTCCTTGGCTAGTCAGGTGGTCACACCCCCTTGGTACAATGCTATCGCACCTTGTTGAATAGGCCATGACATAGTCTTTATTGTCATCACTATGCTCACTGCTGGATGCAGCGTGCTCTCTTGATTTCCATCCTGAGTAAAGTGTGGCCTTAACCATGGCATTTGATCAACTACCTCGTGGCGATATTCCTCCAATCCATCATTAGGTTTGCGAGCATCTCGCTGCAACTCTCCAAGTTTTCTATTCAGAAAGTCTTCCCTTAGTTCCCTTTCTAGCTACTTAGTCTTCGTGTCCAACATCATACTATTCATTCTCAATAGCACCCTATTTCTTTCCAGTTCACGAAGTTGCACATTCCCTTGTCGAATGGCTTCCTGAATCCATTCATACTCCTCTTCGCGCAGTCTTGTGATCTCTACAGTCTGGACTTCACGCATTGTTCTCTCTACTGGTATTACTACATCCCCAACCTCTTGCGGAGGTTCTTCAGGGACATAAGTTCCTATACCATTCTGCAGCCTCAGACTCGACTTCGCAGCCCGGTCCTGGCATAGTGCCATATATGCCCATCTGACCACTGGGACACATAGGTCCCGTTTTGTACATTGTATCCGTTGTCCCCTATTCATGACTTCACGTACCTTGGCAAACTATTCCCTTCTCACACTTGGTAGTGCGATCCTTTTCTTCTGCCAATGCGCCCTGTTCTGGCCTGCTATTGTAATACTGTTGCGCGCTGGAACAATCTATTTGGTATACGTTTGTACCCATCAACAAAGGTGTGCATGCAAGCTATTTTGCCCTTTTACATCAATCCGCCCTATTTGGGGTCTTCCAAAACGTACATGCATCATCCCACAACATTCGCACCAACTTCCCATAGTTCCTTGATATGTCTTCCACCATTCCACGGGTGCCGGGTGCAACGCCCATGTTAATGCATCAAACCGTTGTTGCTCAGGCACCACGTGCTCAACTTCTTCTAGAAATCCTTCTACCATGGATACCCCATCATATATTGGTAAGTCGCGCACTTATGTAGTCACAAAGCACAGTGATCCTATCAACGTATTGCAATTAAGTGTTGTCACTTCGTGCAACCGATTCTTCAATCTTTCAATTTATTCCTCTAAATTTGAAGTACAAGAACTGTCGCGCTCCCATGAGATTCTCCCATCTGCAGTCGGGTTCACCCGATCCTGGTCTTGTGCCATTATCTGGTAAATGCAATCCAGCTCATCGTTGCTGTCATCATCGTGCACAGGTTCAGTATAGCGCGCTCCTTTTGCTATATCTAGCAGAACTACTACGCGTAGGGACTTTTTCTCGAAAATCATCTTCTGCTTCTTCAGGTTGATGAATCCATTCATATCTGTGGCCCAATCTATCCCTAGCAATGTGGGGTAAGGGTTACTATCATCCATAATCTCTATTACCTCAAAGTCTGTTTGCGTGCTCGCACCTTCGATATCCACTGTTACCCCTTGCAACCTCCCCATAGGGAAGATCTTTTGTTGGTTCGCCATCCATAATTGAATAGGACACCACTGTAAGGCAGGCCTACCCATGCATTCCCATGTCTATTTGTGTAGTACATTCACGTCCAAACCCAAGTCTAGGATTACCTATCCCATTTCATACTTGCCAATTTGCGCTGTCAATCTCATTTCCCTCCCAGTGCGCAATGCATGCCTTCCCAGTTTCCAGACTATGCGCAGTTCGCCCAACCCTGTGCACCTAGTGATAAGCTCTTGTAGTCCTTTAACTGCCTTATTGTCATGGAGCAGCTTCATGCATGTCTCTAAAAAGGTAGTAAGCAAAGAAGGATACATTCCCGACTCTGGTTGATCCTTACTACCTGAAGTAGAGGCCTTCATGAAGCTCTTCTTAGCTTCCATAAACGTCTCTCTTGTGTGCTCCAAGTCAAACTCAGGTCCCTTTGTAGGAGCCTTGCGAACCCATGTATCTTGCTCGAGCTTCTTCACCTTAACTTCCCCTGTAGTCGCACCGCTTCTGAGCACCATGTCCATGTCGGGGTCTTATTCGTGTGGTTCAGACTTCATCATTTGGATATTCTGGGTCGGAGTAGACTGTAGTACCCCCTTCTCACGCATCTGTGCGATCAGCGTAGGACAATCTACCATTTCATGATCAAATTGTTCACAGTACGAACAAGATATTCTCATTGGGTTGGTACAATCGCAAGCGTAGTGCCCTGGTCCTCCGTAGTTGTAACAGGTTAACTGTCCACAACCCCTTCTTGGCCCCATTCCTCCTCGTCCTCGGCCTCACCCTTGAAATCCATCGCGCACCATTCCTGTTGTTGGCTCAAGGGCTCACATTTCTGTCTGCATTCGATAAGCTGGGGTCCGATCCATCATTAACTCATAGCTCTGACATGTACGCTCATCGTGGCCCACTGATCTACAAAAATTACAAAACAACTGCTGCAGAGTCTGTGTATACTTCTGCAATAGGTGACAGTTGTCCATCATGTGCTTTCCTCCCACCTAACAGATCATGCACCAGAGCGTGAGTGCCGAACTTGGACTTGCCTGTGCCTCTGGTCTCAACGGCATTGGTCCCCTCTTGCCAAGTAGTTTGCGAATATTGAACAGTGATCCTTGTCATGGCCATGGCCTTTACATTTTATGCACCACACTTCTTCGTGCACCTCTGGTCATGGAGCCCTATCCTTCTTCAAACTCTGCATTTCCAAGCATAGGTTCTACAGTTGCGCGTGGATCTGTTGGACTCCCAATCCTGGATCCTGTATTGGTGTTTCATGTAGCCTCATTTCCATATCTAATGCTTCTGCCTGGATCGAAAGATTCTACTATGACAATGCCGTACTCAAGTGCGGTTTCAAAGATGCCACAAACCACGTGCGGTGCTGCGCATCTGTTAGCGTCATATTATCCTCGCGGATCGTACTCTTTAGTCTCTGATCTAGATCCCAGGGGGTCTCACCTAGAATCATCATGATCTCTTTAAATCTGATGATTGAATGTGCCTCTGAATTTGGCCGGCTAAATTCTTTGTTCAGCGCGTTCTGGATCTCTGCTATTCCTGCATTTGGGTGATCATTTGAGTGTTTGATATACCAGGTCAGCACGCGATCCTACAACGCGCTCACCAACATGGCCTTCTTAATGTTGTCATCCGTGACTCCTTGGGCTTCCCACTCTGCTCTTACCATGAACCAGAACTAGTCGGGATCCTCATTCCCTACTCCTTTGAATACAGGTAGCTTGATCGCGCTCGCGATGCTGAACTGCGGGTTTGGTGGAGGTGGGGTGGTTGAAGACAGAGGTGTGTTGGCCCTTGTTTTTGATCAAATTTTGCTTATTAAAATCCACCTAATTTCCATCATTTTTCACCATATACCATCCATATACAACCTATTTTGACCTTATTATGCATATTCAAACAAATAAATTATGTTTTTCAATTTTTAGATATTTTTGCAAAAATTGGGTTTTAAGAGTATTTTTCGACGGAATTAGAAATTCCCGTAATGGGTATGTGGATGACATATTTGTATGACACTTGGGCTCGATCTAGATACATGAATGGAAATCTTGGGAACTAGGATTGAACTAATTCCAATTGGTTTGGTCAAAACAAGCTAAATCAGGCCCGGTCAAGGCTGGTCAAACATGACTAGTCATCCAGAAAATCCCTAGGAAATAGGGCAATTTTATGATTTCATGGGATTGTCCATATTTTTAGTGATGGATTGAATGGATTCGACTTGGATATATGGATATGAATAGATATAGTTGTTAGAGAGACTTTAGATCAGTTTGTTTCATGATCTTCTATTTAAGCCAAAACTTTGAAGGCTTATGTATGTAATTTTTATATAACTTTATGCTGAGACATTTGAATATTGGAGATTAATTAGAAGAACTTGTTCTACTTTCATTTTTTTGTTCATTAGTGTGGATGAGTTCTTGAAGTTTCAGCATTTGATAGCAGCCTCAAGTGTGCAAGGCAAGGGTGGAGGGCCCCCACTCCAAGCTAAGTACACTTCATTGTTAAACTAGCTTAATTTTCATGAACTAGTTGCTTTAGATTTGTTTACTTGTTTTGTTTCAGATTTGCTTATTTGAATTAATGTGTGATGATTGTTGAATGGATATTGGTTTAATTATAATATACATATGAAGGGACACACATGAATTTAAGTTAAATTCCCCTTCTATTTGATCTTGAACTAAAACTTAATTTCATTCTCCTTTTCTTATTTGAAGTTATTTATGCATTTCTGGTTTGAAGCAATGGTGATTATGATAGAGTAGAATCGTGAAGAAGGACAATCCGGTCCTCCTTAGTTAGGAGCATATTCTTTTACATCTTTTGCATCATAAACCATTGTTAATTAGTGCTTTTAGATTTCTCTTCATGAAATTAGTATTGTAGGGAAGGACAACCTGGTTCTCCTAAGTTAGGAGCCTCATCCCTCACATATTACATAACTGAATTAGAAATTGTTAAAATAGGTTTATATTTGTAATATGTACTTACTTAACTCTTCAAATTTTATCTTCTAAGCTTGGCTACATCTGATATCCATATACTGTGGACTTTCCTCCAAGTTTTACAAACGCAGATTGATAATTAAATACTTGTGTTAATTTGTTTTAATAAATTAGCTCAACAAGGTGAAGTAGGTGAAGTGGGTGATGGAGTAAGTGGAGGTGATAACTGTGGAATGCGCTGCCTTATCAAACTGACTGCACTTCTCGGGGAAACCTGAGTGTGCTCCTCCTTTCTCGCTCGTGGGTGTGAAATTAAAGCATTGTTTCCTAACCCTTCGATCCCTTTGTAGATCTTTCCACTTGCAGTCCCTTCAGAAAACATCATTCTGCTTCGCTATAGCTCACGGTTGTGTCTATCATGAACTCAATGATAAACCCCCTATTATTTGGTCGAGCCAATGGTCCATGGCCCGCACGATCTTATCTTCTAATGCCTCTAGTCTGCCTACTAACTCCGGGGTCCACACTATCAGTTGATCGAGCTTGTACCTTCCCTGGCTATCGGCTAACCTCACGATCCAATCATACAACTCTGAAGAGAAGGTTGCGAAGAAGATCTCGTGGATTTCTGTATATATGTAGAGATCCATCCACATTTTCTCGGATATCTGTGGAGTCCTTTTTTCCCCTGTTACGAACTCGTGAAGCTTCTGATCCAACCAATCTTCAATTTCCTTCTTTGTAGGGTTCCAGTGTTCTGACATCAGACATCCCTTAGGAAGATCTTGGTCCTGGCAACGGAACCATTTGTTGGCTTGATGGGGCCTAACCCAGGTTCAGAAGTGATTTAGCCAAACAAATCCCAAAACTACCGGCCCTTTTGGTAACAGTCCACGGAGCGCGGACTGAGGTCTCACCCAAGGTAGTATGGGAGGGTGTTGGAACCAGGTTTATGCACCCTAGGGATGTCTTGATGGGTCTTCGAAGGCTTGCGATCCCACTCTACGCGCTGCACTACTTCCGTGAAGCTGTCTGTCCAGTGAAACTACCTTCGTGTGGATTAAGTGAAGAGCGCGAATGTTCTTTACCCTTTTTTGTGCTTATTATTATTGTAGATCTTGAATTAAATTAAGTGGGCCCAATACTTTCATTTACCATTCAACATAAATAGACATGCGCGCAATCATAAACTCGAAAGAGATGCACAGATCTAACAAAAGCATAAACATACAGATCTATGAGCTAATGCATAGTATTCCAGAATCAACTTATCTTTTATTAATATTTTGTTCCAGTACAATCCAAACTCCACCCTACGCACTCAGCTGCAGGGGTCCGCGCACACAGTTGCGGACTCTATCAGGCCTCTGTGCACACAACTGCAGATCCTACTTTTACTACTACCGACCACGACTCAGACTTACAAACTCAGAGCGAATTCCACATTCAAAAACCCATACCACTTTAGATCAGAGCTAAAAACTAACTTCTACCCTTCAAGCCTCACTCTATTTATACATTCCAATGGTCCACGGACCATGGGTAGGTCGATCCATTCTAGATTAATTTACAATATTTTAGGGTAGACAACCCTTTGACTTGATTCATTACAATTCGCGCTCTGTGCATTTCGTGGAGCCTTTACAATACAATTGCCCAAAATTGTGGACTTTAAGCCCCAAAACCGTTACGCAGGGAATCCACTGCCCAACAAAAACATTTATTGATTGTAGCCCCTATACAGTCCTTTATAGGTTGTGCCTCCACTCATCTGGTCAAATACTCTGTCACGGCGATGATGTAGCACGCACCTGTTTTCTTACTAGGAGGCTGAATCGGTCCTACAAAGTCAATAACCCATTTCTCAAATGGTTGTAACGACACCTGAGGATTTAGAGGCAACTCATCCCTTATGCATTGTTTCCTTTCCTGCATAATTCCCTCCTGTAGCTCCTCCATGAGCCTCCGCAAGGATGTTGTTTCTTTCGAAATCGGGCACATACCGTCGAAGTATCTCATTTGATCCCATTTTATACAAATGTCCAATAATTACTGAGAAATCAGCCGCACATACTACCAATTATTTATTTTTCTGGCTGGTGTAGCGTTCTGGAGTTTTCCCTATGGTAAAAGAATGGATAATATCTGCAAAGTGGTTGTCCGCTACGCACACCGCGAAGAGTTGCGTGTTGGGCAACCCTTCCTCCAAATTAGTGGGCTCCTCCCCCATTTCAATGGGTGAAAAATGGTCAGGTCCTACATTCAACCTTCTCGCCTTGAGAATTACCTCAAAGTTGTATTCTTGAAACGACAACAGCCATTTGCATATCTTCCCCCCTAACACAGAGTTATTTTCTATGTAATTCAAGGTGGAGTGGTATGTGTACATCGTGAAATGTCTACGCAACAGATAGTGTCGAAATTTTTGGAGTGCATATGCCATAGCCAATCCTTCACGCTCTGTTGTTGAGTAGTTCCTCTCATTCTTTAATAATTTTATGCTTGCAAATTCTACAGGGTGATCCATCTCTCCTTCGCCAGCCTGTGTCAGCACTGTTCCAAGCGCAATACACGAGGCATCGATGTGCACATGGAATTCCATCTTCCAATCCGGGAAGACCAATATCGGTGCGGTGACTATCTTTTCCTTCAAGACATCCAGACTGCACTGACATTCTTCATCCCAATAGAATGTAGTGTTCTTCTTTAGCAACGTTTCCATGGGCGCGGTAATCTGAGCATAAGCCTTGATGAACTTTTGATAGTACCCAATATGGCCCATCGTTGCACACAGCTGTTTAACACTCCTTGGGGCTTCCAAATTGATTATTACTGCAAACTTGGCAGGGCCCACCGTGATTCCTTGCTTACATACCACATGACCCAGCAAAATCCCAAAGGGGACACAAAACAAGTACTTCTTCAGGTTCAGTGTGATCTGATACCTTCGACACGTATCCAACATTAAGCGCAGACTGGCTACACGGAGCTTTACTAGCCCAAACATTTTTCAGTCATCAACATATACCTCCAATAATTTTTTAATAAACTCTTTGAATGTCGCGATGACTACTCGAGAGAATATCTTCGGCACATTCTTGAGTCAGAAGGGCATCACCGTATATTGAAAACACCCCCATTCCAACGTGAAGGTTGTTTTACTCCTATCTTCTGGCATGATCTTGATCTGATGGTATCATGAGAACCCATTAGTAAATGAGTAGGCCTCTTTCCCTCCAACATTCTCCAGTACCTCATCTGTAAACGGTGTCGGGAAAGTATCGTGAACGTAAGCATCATTAAGCTTTCTTAGATCTACGCAAATCCTTATCTCTCCCTTCTGCTTCTTTTCCTGAACTACCATTGGGGTCACCAAATCAGGTTCCTCCACTGGTTCAATAATACTTGCCTCAAGCATATTTTCCAATTCCAAGTAGACCTTTTCCTTGTATTTGGGATTAAGGCAATATGGCCTCTGCTTAACAGGCTTCACGCCCAGTTTCAAAGTTATTTCATCACTGCCAAATTGCTTATGATGCCTTTCAAATTTGAAAATTTTGTAGGAAAAATATCCTGGTACTTGTGGAGTAACTCAGCAACTTTATCCAGTGTGGCATCATCCCAATAATCTCCTATCTTCGTGAATTTAGGCTCTGCTTCAGTACCAATGTTTACTTGCCTAGTCTTCAGCGGCGTGATGATATCTGAGTTCTCTATCTGCCGACTTTCAACCTCACGGTGGCCCTTTGATTCTAGGATATTGATATTCCATGGATCCTCATCCTCTCCTTCAGTGGTCATATTATATCATACCAGCGCATGGCACAGCCGGGTGCTCCAATCTGGTTCAACCAATTCCAAAGGATCCTACGGAATTCAGAAGATCATTGCCTTAACCTCCTACGGCACCTCATCAATGCTTCTAAACATGTCTTCAAAGATGAAGGTCATCAAGAATCCTTCTCTTAAGATATCCCACTCCGTGGTGCCGTGGCAGAGCTCTGTTTCTAAATACCAATTCATAGGGATTATGTCCAGAGTGTGACAGAATAAATGCACCCATTCTAGTTGTGACTCCATTCCATACGCTTTAGTCCATTTTTCCCAATGATTGTGTGGATCATTCCTACCATCATATTTCTCAGTTAATCGTACTTTAGGACGACCAAATTTCATCCTCATCATCCTCCTGTAATCATGCCACTTATCAAAGTTTTCTTTGTGTGTACCCCACCACCGAGTGGGCGTAGCGCGCAGTGCCAAATCCAATGCCTGAAAGCGGTGATCCTCTGGAACTTCTCTTTCAAAAGAATCCAGAAACTTATCTACTTCAGTTAAAACATCATAATAAGATAAATTTCTTACCTCTGATGACACACAGTGCAACAATTTGGTCATCATGTTGCAGCACAATCTGGATACTTCATGCCACCTATTTTGCCAATGTTCTAATTCTTCATTTGAATCCAAGGTACATGAAATTTCGTGGTCCCATGCAATCCATCCATCAACCATTGGATTCACCCAGTATTGGTATTGTGCTGTTATTTTATAGATCTTATCCAAATCATCATCGTTTTCTTCATAGTCGTGGACTGGTTCAGTATAGTGCGGTCCTTCTGCAAGGTCGAATGGTACTACAATGCAAAGCGATTTTCTTTCAAATGAAATGGTGTGCCTCTTCAAGTTGATTACCCCATTCATATCAATAGCCTAGTCTATTCAAAGGAGCACGGGGTATGGATTGTTGTTAGCAACAATTTCTATCACTTCAAAATCAGCCAGTGTACACACACCTTCTATATCTATGGTAACTCCCTGCAATCATCCCATGGGGATAATCTTTTTCTAGTTCGCCATCCTCAATTGAATCAGAGACCATTACAATGTAGGTCTCCCCATTCTCTCCCAGGTCTTTTTAGGCAATATGTTCGCGTCAGACCCCAAATCCAAAATAACTTGGTGCATATCATGGTCTCCTATTTGTGCAATACACTTCGTCTCGCGCCCTGTTCTTTCCTTATGCTTACCAATATTTCTGACTACGCGGGGTCCTTCAAGAGCATTAACCTTACCAGCACACTGTTTATCAACTCCTGTAAGTCCTTTCACAACCTTGCTATCATGCAGCAGTTTCATATAAGGCTCCAAGAAGGTGGTAAGCACAGAGGGGTCAACCTCTGTAGGCACGTTGGTGTCTAGAAGTTTTTCTGACTCCCTGGCGTAGAGGCTTCATTGAAGCTTTTATTCTCTTCCATGAATGTTTCCTTCACGCACTCCAGATCGAAACCTGTCTCCTTTTCTGGGGTCTTTTGGACCCATCCACCTTCTTCAACACTTCCCAGCACAATATTCACATTTAGGTCCTCCTCAAAGGGCTTAGCCCTTATCATCTGTAAGTTTTGGGTAGGATGCTGAGGTTATGCCTTCTTCTCCTAGATCTTGGCCATCATCACATGACATTCTTAGATTGTGTGGTCAAACTGAGTGCAGTATTTATATGAGGGGTGTGTCTGATTCATACACTCCTGCACGTAGTGTCCTGGCATTTTGCAATTGCACCAAATGGCCTACCCACGACCCCTACCAGGTCATCCTCCTCCTTAGCCTCATCTACATCCCTGATATCCTCTGCGCGGTCCCCCATCACCCTGATTTGGAGGCCGAGTTTATTCTTACATTTGATACGTAGGTGTCCTCTCCATCATTAATTTATAGCTTCAACAGTGGCGCCTATCGTAGCCCACCGATTTGCAGAAATCGCAGAGCAATTGTTGTGGTGTCTACACAAACATTTGTATTAAGTGACAATTATTTGTTACATGTTTTCCCGCCACCTAGCAAATAGCACACCATAGCACAGGTCCTGCACTTGGTCCTGCTGGACCTTCTTGCCTTAGGGGCATTGGCCCCCCTCCTGTGATGTAATAAGCGAAAACAGGGCAGTGATCTTTATCATGCCCCTTGTTTTTACACTTGAGACACTAAACTTATTCGCACACCTCCGGTCGCACCACTTTTTCTTTTTTCAAGCTCCATAGTTCCAAGCAAAGGCTCTGTAGTTCTGTGTGTATCTGTTGAACCCCAAACGAAGCATCTTGAATAGGAGTTTCATGCAATCTCATCGAAATTTCCAGGGCTTCCACCTAAGTTTCTATATTTTGTTGTGATAAAGCAATCCTTAAGTGGGGCAGGAGTGCAGCTATAAACCAATGATGGTGTTGACTATCTGTGAGATTCATATTAGTTTTGCGGATCCCGCACTTCAGTCTTTGATCTAGCCCCATGGCGTTTCACCAGGCCTCATCATGATTTCCTTAAATCCAATTACCGATTGCGAGGCAGACTTAGGATTACTGAATTCTTTGTTTAAAGAGGTCTGAGTATATTTTAATGATGCCAACAGATTATCGGTGAAGTACTTAACATACCATGCTAGCTCGTGATCCTCCAGAGTGGTAACCAACTGCTCCTTTTTTATATTATCATCCATAATTTGTTGTGTTGTCCACAAAGCTTTTGCAACAAACCAAAATTGATTCGGATCCCCACTTTCTAAGCCCTTGAAAACTGGTAACTTCATTATATTCGACATGTTGACCAATGGTGGTGGTGGTGCCAGTGTGGGAAAAGGTGTATGTTGTGGAGGTGAAGGTGTAGGTGGTGTGGACAGATGAGGTATCCACTGAAAACCCTACCTTATCAACTGGACAATGCTCTGCGATGAAGTCTATGCTCCTCCCTCATCGTCACTCACAGGAGGTTCAATCAATGGACTATATTTAGGGTCTATTCTTCCGCTATCCATAAAGAGCTTCCCACTTCGCGTAGCTCCAAAAATCAAGGTAGTGGCATAACCTGTTTTTCACACAGCAGCATCTTAATTCAAGTATTCAAATATCTTAGATACTTACCTAGCATCCTTTGAAGAAACGTTGCTCTGCTTCACTATAACTGACTTAGGTGTCGACCACGAACTCTCTAACAAATCCTCCCATAACCTGATCAAGCCAATGGTCAATAAAGCTCGCGATCTTATCTTCAAAAGCTTCTAGCCTTCGCACTAATTCTAGAGTCCACACTATTGGACCGTTAAGCTTCCACCTCCCTTAGTCATCTACCAATTTAGCTATCCACTCATATAGTTCAATCAGGAATGTGTAGAAGAAAATTTCATGTATTTCGGTATACAAATATTTTTCCAACCACTGTTGCTTTTTAGGTGCGGATTCCTGATTTCTATGGTGAAAATTCGTAGATATTTCTATCCAACCACTTCTCAATTTCCTTCTTGGTCGAATTCCAGTGATGCGACATCACACATCTCTTTATGAAAATCCCCGTCTCGGCAATGGAACCATTGGTTAGCTTAGGGGGCCCTGACCTAGGTTAAGATTTAGTTGTTCTAAACAAATCCCTACACTACTCGCCCTTCCAGCATCAATCCGCAGTAGGCAAACTAAATTATCACCCAAAGCATTATGGGGTGATGATGGAACCAAGTTTCCGCACCTAGAGATCAGTGTGATGTCCTTCTGCAACCTATATCGGATTCCTTCACGCATATCTTTAAGCACTTATGGCTTACAGTAGTGACTTCCTTAAACTAGCCTCTAGACATCCGCAAAGGTCTACGACTGGCTTTTTTAGACCCTGAATATGCGAATTAGCTACTTACGCGCACCATAGATTACTTTTAGACCAGTGTTTACTCAGACCCACCTAAGTGTTCGCTAACTTTAATAGACTGTGTTATGATCTTTGCGTAATAACTTAACATTAATTGTGTTTGAATAATAAGATGGATCAAGTAAATTCGCACATCAATACATCATTATTTTATAAATACATCATTCCGTCACAGCATATATTGCAATCATACATAACCGAAGTAAAGAGCTAAAACACAGGAATTTTCACAATAATCTTCTTTATTGATCTTCAATATAGGTTTACAGACTCAATACTTCCCTGCGAACTCAGCTGCAAGGCTCCGCACACTCAGCTACGAACACTACTCTAGGCTTCTGCGCACTTAGTTGTAGAGTCTTTCCCTCCTCAGACTTCTTTCTCTGTCCTAAGCTTCTTTGCTCATACCCATAGACTTCTTCCTTTTTATTCTTAGACTCTCTAAGACACACTTATTTATACAATCCAGTGGTCTGTGGACAATGGGTAGATCTCAAAAGCTGACTCAACTTTACATAAAGGAGGGTAAAAACCCTTTTTGACTCTTAATAAGCTACATGCTCTGAAACCAAAATTTGTGGAGACTTTTCGTCTTTTTACATCAAAACTTGGGATTTTGCCCCAAAACTGACCCCAGGGGACCCCATCCAACATCCCACAAGTATGGTACTCCATTATTTAGTAGGCGCATAAAGCATTTTTTCAAATCGACATAATTTACGATGAACCGTTGTAAGGATTTTTCTTTCCCTTGCAAACGTTGGAGCTGCAAAATGGATCGTGGTTCGGGAAATTGGGTAATTGGCTTTACCTTATCGATATCAACCCTAATCCCGTACTTGGAGACAATGAAACCAAGTAGGCATCTAGAATCAACAAAGAAAACGCATTTATACTCAGACATATGTTATAGAACCTGCACCTAAGAAAAATTGCTCATAAATGATTTAGGTGTTGAGTTCACTTCTTAGAATCGGTTGGAAGGTTGTCCAAGAAAGCCTCAACAATATGTCTGATATCATGAAATGTGTATTCCATGGCCCATTGAAATTTTGCTCCAACATTCTTTAAATCGAATGGGAGTTTTCGATATGCAAATATTTCCCAAGCGCAAATGAAGGCGGTTTTGTGCTGGTCTGCAGGTTTTATGGCAATCTCGTTATAGCCTGAGAAACCATCCATAAATGAGAAGGATTCACAACTGGCGTAATCTTCGATGATTTGGTCGATGAACAGTGTCAGATAATTATATTTTGGACACACAGTGTTCAAGTCCTGGTAGTCGATGCAGATGCAGATGGTACCTTGTTTCTTATCTACAGGAACCAGATTGGAAACCCATTCTGTTAAGGGAACGAGGTAGATGAAACCAACACCTAATAATATTTCCACCTTAGTCTTGATGGCTGCAGTTTTGTGGGCGTGGACCAGTCGAAGCCTTTAGCGGACAGGATTATCATTGTCATAAGCCTTGATCTCATGCTCGACAATAGATGGATCTATGTCGGGCCTTTCCTCGTAAGACCAAGAAAATACATCGATAAATTCCTTAAAAAGGTAGGTGAAGCTTGCAATTTCTTCATGAGTGAAATAGGCTCCAATCTGGATGTTTTCCACTATGCCTGTCTTGAATAAAATATCAACGAGCAATGTCTTTGAAATATTTCCCATTTTCCCTTCCGAATACAAAGTTTGAATGGTCGTATAAATCAAGGGAACGATTTCAAGTATGTCAAAGGACAAGATTTGTATGGGTATCGCGTCTGAATCAAATATCGAAATGCAATGGTGAGAATCTTCCCAAGGTCTCTCCTCTAAACACATGATCTCTCAAATAAATTCGTTTGAGGGTAGGATTTGATTGAGGAGATCGTTAGAGGGTGCATTTATGGGAGAGGAGGCAATACAGTTGGTCGTGACCAAAGTGACCAGAGATTCGGATGCAAATTGGATGGCTTGGTAGGCCAATTCAGCTGGTGATAACAGAATTTGTTCTCCATAAGAACCAATGTTTGAAGGGTCGGGAGGATCCAAGGATTAGTTGGTTCATGAGGAATACATGAGATCATACAGACCGTCTGTGGAACCATGGGTTAGGGGAGAGGAAAAAGACCATCACGGAAGATCCCTTCAATGGACTGGTACTCATACTAACGTAAGAGTCAGGAATACCACCCACTAAGGGTACAGAGCCACTAGGTAATGTGATGCATTGAAACCGCATCTTTATAAAAATATGGAAATTAAATTAATTACGTGCAATTAAAACCCCTGTTTACTAAACTATCAGACGCCGATCTATTTACCGGATCCCAAACAAATTAAATTCCCATTCAAACCTTATCGCATTTGAAAACTATTAACTAGCACGCATCTTCCAGAGCGATATCCATAAGATCTCGTCCATACATAATGAACGACTGTGATTGATCCGGAATTCAACTGGATTAAATCACAGTCCATACGATATCACATTCGAAATCTGGATTAAACCTCATTCATTTTCTGACGCTATTACCGTCTGATCTGACCTCTTCAAATAGACGGCCACGATTAATTGAGCTATTAACTTAGTTCTATAAAATTTCACGTCCGTTTTTGGAATTATCTGTGCTTTTTGGCACATGATGACCGTCGGATCACTTTAACGATCACGATCGATTTATCAATTAACTCAATTTTATAATGTTATCGGGCCCGTTTCCTGTGTTAAGGTGTGTGCACATTCAACCAGTGAACATTGTTGATCTTCTCCCAAATAGATCATCATTGATCCATCCTGTGATCAATGATGATTTTTTAGTGCATTCGATCTTTCTCTGCTTTTAATTGGCAACCAACAAGTTAAAGCCTTTTTCCAGGCGATCATCAAACAATAGACTCCACTAAATATTTTAATTTCACACACAATTTCCTGTATTTAACAGAGGATTCAGCCTATGATTTAAAGAATCAATGAAACTAAATCACATAATAAAATATCATGCAGAAACATGTTTTGAACACAAAACGCCTTTCATTTATAAGAGTATTTACACATATATTCAGAACATCTCATGCTCTGATTTATTCTCACCACTACTTAGCTCTCTCTAACACTCTCTAACACTTCTACCCTCTCCTCGTATGCTTACATTTATAGATAATTACATAATTATGGATTATACTAAATCCATGATTCTTTTCCATAATTCTCTCAACTAATTCTTATTCGAGGATCTCGTAATCCTTAAGATTCCTATGAGATCTACACATATCAACTATCCCTGATATTCTCACATAGTTGAGAATATTTCACAATTGAACCCTCACACATAGATTTCTCACTCAATCTATACAATATTCCTAAAAATAATTAAAAACATCACCCCCTAAATCAACCAAATGAACAATAATATTGTGAAGCAGGATGCTCCTATATCAAACTCCCGATGTAGAAAAAAATCATAGACTCCTGTCTATGAGGTCTGTCACTTTTCTGTAGTAATGTGACAACTACAAGTCTAAATGACTTGCTACCTCCAAGATTCCAAACTTTGTTTTTTTGATGGTCCTTCAAAGGAATAACTTCATCATGTATTCTGCCATTAAATTTGCATAATAATATCTTCAAATAATTATTAAACATGATTCTCGACTTTCTATACTTCATCATCCTCTTTTCTAGAATAACAGACTCGTGAACTGCATGTGGAAACTTGAATACTCATTTTCCTAGTTTCCAAATTTTTAATGAGTCTCGAACTATTTCAGCATCTGCACCTATATCTTTGCCAAGTAACTCTGTCGTGCTGAGATTAATAAAAACTAAATCTGAAAGTTCACCATCATCATCACTCGAACTGTCAACCTAATTCTATATATCTATAAAGAAATTTTCTCCACCATGCTCTAGGAATAATTCCTCTTTTTTAATCACATCAACACAATTGATGTTCTCTATGGTGTCCTTTCCTCCTTTTGTTACAGTTTCTCTGGTCTTAGCTTCTTTGGCTTCTGTCTCTTTATCTATTGTTTCCTTCTCTAATTGAGCTACAAACTCAACTTCATGGAATGAAAAACAATCATCCCAATTTCCTTCAGGTTCATTAAAGACTTCTTGATCATAACAATGGTCATTAGTTGTCTCTATAGTAACAAATTCCTTATTTAGTACCATACATGCATTCACAGACAAAATATCAGTTTTAAAAATACCAGAGCTTTCAATCTCTTTTGATGCTTCGAGCACCAAATTCCCACCATGTAATTTCTGGGTTGCAAAAAATCCTCTTTGCTATGACTCAATTCCTATGAGTCTCTCCTTCTCCAACAAATAAATATGTATTTGTTCAAGTTTGGTCATCAACATAGCATTCCATTTCTATTGCAATAGATTCCACTTGACCCATTTCCTTATTCTCCATTCATGTCTTCGATCTTCTTTCTCTTTCTCTTGAAACCATTCCTGTAGTATATTCAACTCTTCTCTCATCATTGCAATACTTATCCTATGCTCTTCACGACTCATTTGACATTTATTTGAACCTTTCCTAAGTTTCTCCATGTTCATTTCCACTAATTCTTCAAGCTCAAATCAATATCGAAATTTAATAAAAAAAATATTTACCTCAATCAAATTCTAAAACTGATTCCTCTTCTTTTCCCTTTGCTTCCGTTTCGCCTCTAATTTCCCTTGTCATATGCTTTATTGATCTATCATAACAACATTCATGAGATGAAACAAAACCTCTGCAATAATAAGTCTCCTTCCTGCTACACGATACCTCACTAAGCTTTTCTCCTCTGAGCTTAGTCTTTCAGAATCACTCTGGTTCTCTCCTCTGGAACCATAGGAGCACTCCTTGCTCTAGGCTGTTGCAACTCTTCTCACCTTCCTCTACTGTTACTCTACACAAAATAATAAATATTGATGCTGACAAGTCTACAATATAATCATACTTCACGCATAATCTTCTTATGCTCTGATACCACTTTGATGCAACGAAACCACATCTTTATAAAAATACAGAAATTAAATTAATTACGTGAAATTAAAACCCCTATTTACTAAAATATCAGACCCCGATCTCTTTAGCGGATCCCAAACAAATTAAATTCCCATTCAAACCTTATTGCATCCGAAAACTATGCTAACCAGCACGCATGTTCCGAAGTGATATCCGTCATATCTCGTCCATACATAATGAACGGTTGTGATCGATCTGGAATTCAACTAAATTAAATCACAATCCATATGATATCGCATCCGAAATCTAGATTAAACCTCGTTCATTTTCTGACGCGATTACCGTCTGATCTAACCTCTTCAAACAGACGGTCACAATTAACTGAGCTATTAACTCAGTTCTATAAAATATCGTGTCTGTTTTTGGAATTATCATCTGCGCTTGTTGGCATGCGATGACCATCAGATAACTTCAATGGTCGCGATTGATTTATCAATTAGCTTGATTTTCTATTGTTATCAGATATGTTTCCTGTGTTAAGGTGCATGCACATTCAACTAGAGAACACAGTCGATCTTCTCCCAAATAGATCATCATTGATCCATCCTGTGATCAATGATGATTTGTTAGTGCATTCAATCTTTGTCCGCTTTCAACCGGTGACCAACAAGTTAAAGCCTTTGTCTAGGCAATCATCAAACAACAGACTCCACTAAAGATTTTAATTTCACACACAATTTCCTGTATTTAACAGAGGATTCAACCTACAATTTAAAGAATCAATGAAACTAAATCACATAATAAAAGATCCCGCAGAAACAAGTTTTGAACACAAAACTCCTTTCATTTATAAGAGTATTTACACATACATTCATAACATCTTGTGCTTTGATTTATTCTCACCACTACTTAGCTCTGTCTAACACTCTCTAACACTTCTACTCTCTCCTCTCAGGCTTACATTTATATATAATTACATAATTATGGATTATACTAAATCCATGTTTTTTTTCCATAATTCTCTCAACTAATTCCTATTCGAGGATCTCGTAATTCCTAAGATTCCTACGAGATCTACACATATCAACTATCCCTGATATTCTCACATAGTTGAGAATATTTCACAACTGAACCCTCACACATAGATTTTTCACTCAATTTATACAAGATTCCTAAAAATAATTAAAAACATCACCCCCTATATCAACCAAATGAACAATAATATTCTAAAGTAGGATACTCCTGCATCATAATGGGGAGTAATCTAGGGTGCAAAAGGACAGCTGGTCCATTGTGACTATCCTTCCATCCAATGGAATTAGGATGATATGAAAGATAGTAGACACAATGGCAGTCATGCCATAAGTCCAACTGTGAACCAACAATAGATTATAGTCAATTTTTCTATCCACAACTTTGATATCCACCCTTACCATTTTCCCACTCAAAGTGATGGGGTAGCTGGTAAGATAACCTTTTGGGATGAAAGTGTGGCCATTGAAGGTTTTAAAGCTTTTAAGGGAATTTGAGAATGGTGCGAGGGTTAGGGAACCCAAGGCGAGGCAACATAAAGTCGACATGATGCAGGTTGAAGCACCTTTGTCAACGACGGTTCTCTGTACCCCTCATCCTTTCGAAAATATTTGCACTTGAAATTAAAGCTGGTGTGAAAGGGGAGGTTTACATTTTCCCATGTTGAAAATTTCAAGCATGGAATCCTAAGGGTCAACCCCGCCAATTGCTAAAAGCAAAGCTTTCCTTTGTGCTGGAAAAGTTTGAAATACTTCAAGTGTTGACATAGTTGACAGTGCTTGTGCCAAATCTTCTATAATACTATAGTTTTGGGCAGCATGTGTAGATTTATTATGCATTGTGCAATGAAGTGCTCCTTTTGGGGGGCGAATCAAAAAATCACCAACCAGGCTTTCGATATGAAGATCATTAGGCGGCGGTGGGTTTTGAATCAAGGAGGCTTCCTCAGCATTAGTGACTGGAGCTCCATAAGCTTTGTCTTTGGTTTGAAGATCGACCATTTCAAAGGTGTAAATGGTATATGGTCCTTCACCAGCTGAAGGATGATGAGAACCGTCCTTTCCCCCTGACAGGGGTTAAGGTTGGTTTGCAATAAGATGTTGCTGCTGCTGAGCAAGGAAATGATTGTTTAGGATCACGAGGGTCTAGCCAGTGTCCTTTGAGCAATGAGATCTATGCATTTGTGGAGACACGAAAAATGATGTGTCATATGGTCTTCTGCACAGATCTTGCAAGGGAACATGACAACTTCGTCCTTTCCATAATTAGGAGGTGAAACAATTTTCTTCTTTGCGTTGGACTACTTGGCTAACTTCTCTTCAAAAGGAGCGGCCTTTTTCTTATTCTTCTTATTCTTATCGTCGGGTTTCTGTGTAGACTGCACAAAGTTTATCGCGGCGATAGGAAGAGCAGTCGATTGGGTAGAGGGGTCAACTAAAAACTAGGCAATGTGACTGCTAATTTGTTTTACAGCAGCCCCAGAGGTAGCGCCGATAATACCATCAGCATGTGGTCTAGTTTGCTGAGTAGCGCAAGCATTGGAGTTTCTAGGGGCACTGGGAATGACATTGTATATTGTGCCAGACTGGGAATAAATTAAATCTAAGTGCTAGGAACGACGAATGTATTGGTCTTCCATGACCGCACCACCTAAGGCAAAATCCTTAGCGATTTGAGGGAGATGAGATTTGCAGAACCAATCCACTAATAGATAATTTGGGAGGGGCACTTTCACTAGCCTCTGCTTACATCTCCTTTCATGGATGTGATCAAAGATGTGGGTGGTGGTGTCCTGACGTAAAGAAGTAAGGAGTTCTGTCCCAGTTTCATAGTGGATGGGTAACTGGAAGTGCTTTAAAAATTCCATCGCTAAAGTGCCAAAGGCATTCATTGATGCGCATGGTAACTCAATGTACCACTTGTCTGCATTGTGAGTAAGGGTCTAGGGAAAGAGCCAAATCTGGATACTATCATCCACCACGGAGTTAGAAACAAAGTATAAATGATAGGTGGTGATTGTTACACTAAAAAATGTCACCATGGCTATTTACAGTTAGTATGGCTCTATCAACAGTCATGATATCCTCTTAGGCAAGTCTTATACCTCTGCTCTCCATGTCAAACTCCAAAAAGAGAGAAAGTCTTTACAAATGTATTTATCTCTGGGTACGTAGGTTCTCTCAACCTTACCTGCGGGTACGCACCCAATGTTCACAAAAGCTGCGTCTTTGGACGCTCTGTATGTAAAGGGGCAGGTGCGTCCCCCTGTAAAGGTCAAAATGCGCAAGTTTCATCTTTAAAAAGTTACTTGTGGTCATTTCTAGAGCATTCTAGAAGGTTGTTCGACGTGTATTGAGCGCCTCCAGATGGTTCATGCACCCCTACCAAAGAGGAACTTATCCCATCAATAAGGGAGCTATCCCATCCAAAGAGGGGATTATCCCATTGATGGTGGACCTGATTAACTTCCTCTTGAGCACTATAAATACAGGCATTGGGCCAGAAGGAGGGGAGGTTGGAAGCTATACATTTCTATGGGTAGATGCTGCTGGAATTAGGACTCCCATTTAGAAGCTTGTGAGGAGAGATTGCCATCTTTGCTTGTTCTATTTGGAAGTGGGTGAGCTTTGTCAAAGTAAAGGAGAACTCTTGATGGACCCTGGGAGGGACTTGCACAACACCAAGGCTCAGGTTGTATTTGTTCATTTTGTTACCTATTAATGCAAATGAGTCCATTCTTCTCAATAACTTGTTATTTATGAGTTGTTTCATGTACTCCTTGGTCTATGTGTTAAATATGTTTTATTCTATGAGATTATCAAGTGCTATTTAATCGTTTGATTGTTAGTGGATGCAGGTTTCAAAGTGAAGGAGGAGCTCATCCGGATCAGCGGAGCTGGACTGCTACAACAGCGTGGGACTACAGGTAGGATCTAAACACTTGATTTCTTATATAGTAAATGCATGTTTAGAGAAGGATTGCTCTTGTTTGTCTTGTTTGTCACTAGAGAGTCTTAGGCTCCTAGGGAGGTTGGTTGTGTCCGCACAATCAACTCTTTCCGCCTGACAAATTGGCGACTCCGCTGGGGACTCCATTGATGTGAAAGTCTTTTCCTTTGTATGAACTTTGCTCTGAGAAAATTGGTTTATTTTTCTGGTTTTTGGCTCTGTGACTTTGTTTTGGGTGGGTTAGCTTAAGGTTAGATTCATTTTAGTTTTTCTTGAATTTTCCAGTAGGACGCACCCTCTGAGTATTGCACAGTGCGTCCCTGACGCACTGTCGCTGTGTGCACAGAGCGGGCCCGCACCTGTCTTAACGGGTTGCCTGCGTCCCCTGCTAAAATTTGAGAAAATTCCATTTTTTGCATTTTTTCTCTTAGATTTTGCTTTTTCTTAGTTTTTACTGCCCAGATCCATTAGTCTCTTGTCAAAGATCTTCACCTGAACTTGTTTCGATAGCATTGAGTGTTTTAGTGGATTTCATAAAAGTTTAAGCCCTAGGGTTTGATTTTTGAGTAGGTCTTGTAGTGACTTTGGCGGTAGAAGTTGTCAAGCCTTAGATCTCTCTGGTTTTGTCAGCATTCTTAGAAGTCAGACCTGTCTTAAAGTCTACCTGTGAGAGCAACTTACCTTTGATTGGTCTCTTTGGGCAAATTTCGAAGTGCTTGTTGATTAAGTCTTGAATTCCATTTTACAAAAAGAACAAAAAGATTTGAGTTTTGTTTTGACTAGTCTTTTGATTCTGCATTAGCTGGTCCTTGATTTGATTTTGGTCAAGTAAAACAACCTAGAATCATCTTTGTAGGCTTTTGCCTCGTTAGGTTTGCTTAGATAATTTCCTTTTTGATTTTCTTGTGAGTCAAGTTTTCATTTTTCATAGATTTTATAGCTTTTAAGATTGATTTTTGTTAAAATAGATTTATATGCTTTATTAAATAGAGAAAATACAAAAACATCTCCTTTGAAAAGTTTTGTTTCAAGTAGCTTTGAAGAGTTTTGGAAGAAAAAGAGTTTTTCGTGCACGTAAAGAGTGGTCATGTTTGTATGCTTGGAAAGATAAAGAGAATTGTTTCTTTGATTGTCTTTACTAAGAAAGTTGTTTTCTATAAAATTTGCATCTCTCAACTCTCTTAGTTAAGAATTTCATTGAAAAAGGAAAGTAGCGTAAATCATCTTAGGTGCATCTTTGTAGTGGTTTGAGTCGAGTCTACACACCATTGGTTTCACTTCCGCTACCTTTTGTCTTTAAGAAAAACCATAAAATTAACGCTTAAAGTAAAATCAACGTAGTAACTTTTATTTACTAGGGCTCTGAAACACCAATTTAGATCAGGCTAGTGTCTTGGAGTAGGTGAGTAATTAACTCTCCAAGACAACAAAACCAAACAAGTAGCTTATCTTGTGATAGAATAAATCCAATTGTCTCATTTGTACTCTGGGAAAGCTCCTCTTAAAGGAGAAGCACGAGCTCGTGTCCGAACCAGTGAGGGGATCAATCCCCCCTCGTTGGGAACGACGCCAGACACGCACGTATTACAAACGGTAAACCTCGGATTAACCATTGTCGAGGAGCCAGGGGTCACTTGTCGGTAAACCTTGGATTATTGTCAAGGAACCGGCAAGGGGATTGAGCTTGATACTCTGCCCTTGCGTGCTGTCGGAGTGTAGACTGTTCCCCCAGGTGCATTTGTTACGGTTGGTAACCTTAGTGACCATTATCTTTAGGATTCTACCGAGGTGACGGTGGAGGGAAGATTTTCCGGGGGATTCACTTCACTCGAGACGGTTAAAGTGGAGGAACTTGTGCCGTCTATTCATTAAGCAGGTTGCCGGGGTAACTGTTCCACCCACCACTTCTGTACTGAATCCGGCGATGTTGGGTTTCATCACCAACTAGCGCTTTCGGTCTGGAAGGCTACTGTTTGTGCTTGGTTTGACGCCCTAGATTCTTTAGGCGTGTGATTCAAATTTGTTTGGTTCTTTAGAGACTTTAGGTGGTTTGATTTGAAATTTTACTTTGTTTTCGTGTGTAGTAGTTAAAAGTTTTTAGCTGTGGCGGAATTACCGAGACAGTCCCATAGACTTGGGGCCAGTCTCCTGAAGTTGTTTCTGTGGCCGAATTGTTGAGAAATCCCGTAGACTTAGGGGATCACCTCCTCGAGACGACCCCGATAATCTAGAAGGGTTGAAGGTCCTTGTAACTCCTCCTAGTGGCAGTAGAGTAGGTTCACCTGAAGAAGGAGAATCTTCCTTGGTAGTCCATTCAGATTACCAAGGCTTAGAGACAGGTTATAATCCCGAAGCTGTTACAGTTTCCGAGCTTGTTGGTAGTTTTTCGTCTGCTAGTGATACAGGCGAAGAACCTGAAATATCTGAACCTGTTACTCCGACTTCTAGTGTTCCAGATTCACCAAGAATAGAACGAGTTATCACCGAAAATCTTCCTACTGGTTTGATTGCTATAGAAGAACTTGCTCCAGAGGAAGAAATAGGCGTCTCTTACCTTGAAGATCAACTTACTATTGATCTAAGGGAGCGTGAATCCATCTTTTACAGTCCTCCTAGAAGTACTACTTGGTACCTTTCGTTAACCAATTATTTAGACAACTCAGGGGTAGGTTTTTCTACACCTCGTACTCCTTTTCCACCTGGAGGTATTTATACTCCTGTAAATATGTCTGGTCAGTCGTCCGTGTTTACTCAAAGTCCTGAATCTTTCTTACACGGCGGTCCTTCTGTTCCCACCGGGTATCAATCACTTTCTGGTACCTTTGCGGGGGCATCTCCTCAACCCGTTGATCATGGGTTATTAACTGGAAACAGTGGTAATATACCATTGGGTGTAGGAGACATTTACATGATGTCAGGTTCAATTCCCGTTTCCCAACCTCAAGGTGGCCAATTACCGCCTGGGGGGCAACCTCAAGGTACACAAATCGTGTCTGGGGGGCAACCTCAAGGTCAGTATGCACCTATGGTGCAATACATGCCTCAAGGTCAACCCCAGCCTCAATATGTACCCCAGGGTCAACCTCAGTATCAATATCAACCTCAAGGATGGCAACCTCAAGGATGGCAACCCCAAGGGTATCAACCCCAAGGGTATCAACCTCAAGGGTATCAACCTCAAGGTCAAGGTCAACCCCAGTATCCGTATTTACCTCAAGGTTATCAACCTCAAGGTCAATACTCAGGTCAAGGTTATCAACCACCTCAAGGTCAGTCATATGTTCCAGGTATGGGAACTGCACCTTACAATTATCAATCCTATCCTCAATCCAGTTATGGATCTCAGTATCCTCAACCTGTTACGGGTCAATACCCCGGAATGTTAGTGTGGGATCCATCACAGGGTCAACAGGTGTTGCAGCCAAGTTTACAGTTGGTACCTCAAGCTGGACAACCCGTAGTTTCTGGTCCACCCCAGCAACCGCAACCTGTCCAGTCAAATGTTCAAACTTCTGTAACTTCGGTAGTTACTCAGCCGCCAATTGCACCTAGTACTCCATCTCAAACGGCTGCTGCAACTACCGCTACATCTGCCGCACTTACTTCTGGAGTATCGACAGCTCCGGTTTCTACTGTCTCTGTGACCAAGCCTCAGACATCTTTACCGTTGTCTGGATCTACGATTCAAACCACGGTCCAGATGCCTACAGGTCAGCCTGGTATAAGTACGGTTGTCACTACTCAACCTCAATTTGTTCACCAACCGTACCAGGGACAGTACCAACCTGGGCAAGCTGTCCAACAACTGGTTTACCAGTATCAACCGTATCCTGGGTACACTTATCAACAACCTCAACAACCCCAGTACGGTCCGGTTAATCCTGGTTTTCCAGGAGGATATAATATCCCAAATGCGACTCCTGTTCCTAGTTATCCTGGATATCCTCCTCCTGGGACTGGTCTTGTGACCCAGAGTTTTAGAGATCCTAACCGGCAGTTACTGTTTATCGCAACTTTGGATTTACCAGACTTGACGCGCCTAACGAATGATCCAATTCAATATCTTCAGTTCTGGCCGCCAATGCCAAATAAGTTGCCCAGTGATATACCCAAGTTCGAAGGTAAGTCTGGAGAGGATCCGTCCAATCATGTGATGACTTACCACCTCTGGTGTGCTTCAAATTCTATCTCGGATGATTCGATCCGCTTACGTCTTTTCCAGCGTACACTCATTGGTCTCGCGGTCAAGTGGTACATTGAGTTACCACGGGCCTCTTTTTACAATTTCAGCCAGTTAGCTACCTCGTTCCTAACTCACTTTCAGTTGCCGGTCAGATACGATAACGGCACGGAATTATTAACTTAACTAAAACAATCGACATCCACGTATATTTCTGATCACAATCATGAGTGGAGGCGTCAAAGAAGGTTAGTGACAGTTTTTATCCCGGACCAAATCTTAGCTGAATGGTTTGTTAAATCATTATTACCGAAGATTACTGAAGATGTAGCTAAGGTCGGAGTAGTTACTGAGGAGCAAGTCATTGCTCAGGCACAATACCTTGACTTAGTTTATACTCAGTCGGGTACATTACACGAGAAGATTCCAGATCTTCCAAAATCGAATCAAATCGCTGCTGCTCCTTCGGGATCTCATGCCGCTGATGGTATGATTGGTATCGTGAATACAAAGAGCAAGAAGAAGTCTTCCAAGGCTTCAACTACTCCTATAATCACTTTGCCTGATTCCCCGACAGGAGAGTCTTCTCCTGAACTTACCGCCGATATTCACGCTGTAGAGTCATCTACGGCCAAATCAAAAAACGGTGGAAAGAAGAAAGGAAAGAAGAAGGCTAAAGCAGACAAGGCTCCGAAGGAGAAAACGGAAAAGTCGGAAACCAATGACGAAAAGCGCAAACCTCGATATCCTTGTCTTATTTGTGAAGAGGATCATTTTACGAGAGATTGCCCTCATCGGGCCGAGGTTGTGAAAATAGTCAAAGGTTCTCCCACTCCTGCTGTGTTAAAAAATCCATTTCCGGAGCAGGAGAATAAGATGATAGGTTCTTCCTCGAATGCCAGTGAAGAACCCATTTTGATGATGTCTCATGTGAGGATTGCGACTCGATCGCAAGATTATGGTAGTAAGAATCCTGTTGATGGTAAGGAAGCAGAATCTTCTCACTCTAACCCATCAACCTCAGCTCCTGGTTCCGATCCACTACAGATCGAGAAACCTAACCCGGATCTAGTAATCAAACCGCCCGCCAAGGGTGTACTTCGAAGGTCTGCTTTCAATCCACATGCGAGAGCGGCCCAGAATTACAACATTGTTGAGGACTTAGCTGTTTCACCCTCAGCAATGTCGGCTTTAGAAGTGCTGCAATCATGCCCAGCACAACGAAAATTACTTTTGTCGGCTATCGGAGTTGTTGATGTTCAGGACCCGAACCTGATAATCTTCGATCTAGAAAATAGTACACCGCGTCTACCCCATCAAATGGCTTTCCAAATTCCAGTGATAGTAAAAAACAGGCCTATTCATCGGACTGTGATTGATGAGGGAGCTTCTACGTGTATTATGTCGATTCAATGTTGGAGATCGCTTGGTTCTCCTTCGTTGAACCAATCCCCGACCATCCTTAAGGCCTTTGATGGCCGTGGGTTCCGTCCGTTTGGTATTCTACAGGCCTATAGGGGTAGAAGATAAAACCGTTAGTCTGGATGTGGAAGTGGTTGATGCCCCTCTAGACTACAACCTTCTTTTGGGTCGAAGTTGGTCATATGCTATGACAGCGGTCGTTTCATCGGTCTTCAGAGTAATTAAGTTTCCATATAACGGTAAGATCGTGACTATTGATCAGCTGACATACTTTTCATCCGACCCAGCCTCTTCAGAGAGTATCCAGCATGTCGGTAAAACGACAATCCCTTATAGGGACGTTGGCGTAGGTTTAGTTAAAGATTCCGGTTTACTGGGAACTTTTCCTTTCCCTCCAATCAACGCAGACCCTTCATTTGCATCAATTCATATGATTACATCAGACAATATTATTTATGATGATCCTTGGATCGTCCCATCTGAATCTGAGATAGACTCATTCGGTGATGCTATGCCTTTGAGTCCATATGAAATTGCTTATGAAGCTGTCATGTCTTTTACCGACTCGCGTTCAACCGAAATCGACCAAATGAATGTGGTCAGTGAAGAATCACTTTTCACCTCAACCTTAGAACGGATAGCGTTTCCCGAAGTCGTGTCATCTGACGAACAACTTCGCGAAATCCTAAGTGTAGACGATCTACCATGGGAAGATCTCCATCACAGATCTTCGTTTTTACCTAAGGATGATGCTTTTGAAAATGATTTTTCATCTATCTTTACCGCTGAATATGTCAAAGACGCTCAGAATCCAACGAAACATTCTGATTCAGAGTTGAATTTAGGGAATATTTCTCGCACTATTCCCATTGATATTTCAGTGAAGCCCGAAATTGAGGAAAACATTCATATAGGTGCCGCATGTACAGAAGATGAAATCCAAACTTACAAGGCCCTATTCCAAGAATTCCGCGATGTGTTTGCCTGGTCTTACGAGGAAATGCCGGGAATCGATCCTGCCATTGTTGTTCATGAAATCAAGACCTACCCGGACGCTAAACCCGTCCGGCAACGGTTGCGTCAGATTCACCCTCGGAAAGCGGCTGCGATTAAAGCAGAAGTCGAAAAGTTGTTGAAAGCAGGTTTCATTTATCCGATCCCGTTAACGGATTGGGTATCGAATATTGTTCCGGTCAACAAGAAACAAGGAACAATAAGAATCTGTATCGACTATAGGGATATAAATCGAGCTTGTCCAAAAGACAACTATCCTACGCCTTATATCGATCAAATTATTGATGATTGTGCCGGAAGTGAAATGTTTTCCTTTATGGATGGTTTTTCGGGCTATAATCAAATCAATATTCTACCTGCCGACCAACCAAAAACGGCATTCATTTGTCCATGGGGGACATTTGCTTATTGCAAATTACCTTTTGGGCTTAAGAATGCCGGGGTCACTTTTCAACGGGCGATGTCTTACGCATTTCATGACATCAAGCACATTGTGCAACCGTACCTCGATGATTTGCCTGCTCATTCTTTACATCGAGTTGATCACCTTGTCCACTTACGAGCAATCTTTATGAGGTGTAGGCATTATCGAATTCGGTTGAATCCCCACAAGTGTGTGTTCTGTATAGAAACGGGTCGATTGCTGGGATTTGTTGTTTCAAAAGCCGGCATTCGCGTCGATCCCTCGAAGGTCGAAGCTATCATCAAATTGCCTCCTCCTTCGAGTTTGCGCCAACTCCAAAGTTTGCAAGGGAAAGCGAACTTTTTACGCCGATTCATTCCAAACTACGCCGAGGTCACTAAAGGTTTTACACGGTTGTTGAAACAGAACGCTCAATTCTTTTGGGATGAGATTGCCCAACAATCTTTTGATGCACTAAAACACGCGTTGACCCATGCACCGTTGTTGCATCCTCCCAACTACAACCAGGACTACTTCTTATACCTCGCAGCTTCGCATTCCACTATTGGAATGGTGTTAGTTCAAGAAGATGAATTCGGAGCGGAACATGTGATATATTATCTTAGTAGGACCCTAAATCCCACTGAGCTAAAATATTCGCATGTGGAGAAATTGGCCCTGGCAGCCGTTCAAGCTGTCCAGCGTTTTCGTCACTACATTCTTCTCCGTAAAACTACAGTTATTTCGGATTGCAACCCTATGATTTATATTTTGACAAAACAACTGCTAGGGGGCAAGTACTCTAAATGGATCGTTATCCTGCAAGAGTTCGACTTGGAGTTCGAGAAGTCCAAGTCTAAGAAATCCTTAGTTTTTGCGGAATTGATGTGTGATTTCCCGTGTGCTGACACAAAACTGTGGCAGAGGAGTCCATTGCGGACGAATCTTTGTTTCTTATCAGTACTGTAGATCCGTGGTACGGGGATATAATCATCTATCTCCAAACCCAAACCTTTCGGCCTGAAGCTTCAAAGGCGGAACGTCGAAAAATTCGGTTTCAATCCTAGCAATACAAAATTATTGGAGATACACTTTATCGCCGGGGGGCAGACTTAGTTTTTCGACGTTGTTTAACTCACGAAGAGGCTGAGAGGGTTTTGAATGATTGTCACTCTGGAGCATGTGGCGGTCATATGTCTGGGTATGCCACAGTTCAGAAGGTGTTGCGCGTTGGCTACTTCTGGCCCTCCATGTTTAAAGATTGTATCATTGCAGTCCGGAAATGCCACAACTGTCAAGTGTTTGATCGCAAGATGCGCGCACCACCTGCTCCTCTCCACCCTATAATTTCCGTTGGTCCATTCGCCAAATGGGGTATCGATTTTATTACTTGTAACCCTCACTCGGCTGGGGGGCATGCGTATATCATCCTCGCGGTTGATTATTTTACTAAATGGGCCGAGGCGATGCCTACATTCGACGCAAGCGGCAAAACAGCTGCAGTTTTCATATTCAATCATATTATAACTAGGTTTGGTGTCCCACAAGCAATCATTACTGACCATGGGAGCCATTTTCGAAACATCATGATGACTGAGCTTACAAGCCAGCTTGGTTTGCGCCACGATAGCTCTACTCCTTATTATCCGCAAGCCAACGGTTTGGTTGAGTCTATCAACAAAGTTCTAGTTATCATGATCCGACGAACCATTGGTATTCATCGGTCGAATTGGCACAACATGTTATTTTCAGCGCTATGGGCATACCGAACCTCAGTGAAAACTTCAACAGGGTTCACTCCTTTCCAGCTAGTTTATGGCTTGGAAGCTGTGTTACCCATTGAATGCGAAATCCCATCACTTCAAATGGCTGTCGAATTACTTCCAGCTACTTCCAAGAGGAGAAACGTTTATTATACTTAGCTAAATTAGATGAGACTCGACGTGACGCTGCATTGGCAATCGAGACTCACGCGAAGCGAATGAAAGCTCAGTATGATAGAAATGTGACCCCTCGAAGTTTTTCGGAGGGAGACCTAGTGCTATTATATGATCAAGCTAACGATAAGCTAGGTGCTGGAAAATTCGTTCCTATGTGGCATGGACCCTACATTGTAAAGCAAAGCTAGCAAAAGGGGCTTATGAGCTGGTAGATTTTGATGGGGACTCTTTGGGTAAACCCAGAAATGGACTTTACCTAAAGAGGTATTATGCTTAAATGGTGGGTATGGAGAATTTTTAGTTAGGTTAGGTTTTCTTTCTAGCTAGTATGTTTGTTAGTTTAGTCAGTGTGCTTAGCTTAGAGAGTGTGTTTTTCGTCGTTATTCTGGCTTATCTTGGTTTTACTCTTGATATTGCAGATGTCGACGCCTCTCCAAACATACATTGGATTTGCTGATGGTGCTTGTCGTAGTACACAGAATATCTCTTCCGCAGCTTGGGTTATCTATTCGCCCTCTGACGAGTTAGTTTCTATGCATGGGGTAAGCCTCGGTCAAACAACGAACAACATTGCAGAATACAGTGCAGTGGTTGAATTATTATCCGAATCTATTTCATTTGGAATTCGACGTTTGATAGTGAGGTTAGATTCTGAACTTGTTGTATTACAGCTTAATAGAGTATATGCCATTAGAAATCCTGTGTTATTAAGGTTGTTTTTGAGAGTGCGTCTCTTGGAACGTGAATTTGATTACATTGAATATCAGCATATTCCAAGGTCTTAAATACATTAGCAGATGCAATTGCTTCTCGAATGTTGGACAGACATTTACGATAATCATGCAAGTAAATTTAAAAACATTTCATCACATATGTTAAACAAGATAAGCCGGTAATAGTGATATATATATATATATAGGAGTGTGTCAAAAAATATACATCGTCTTCGATCATAGGTTGAAAAACACCTTATGATCGGCAAAATGATAAGTACAAAAAGTCAAAAATGTCACATGTGTCTACAAAGTGACTAGCCAATCACTGGTGGTGCTCCCTATACGACACCACTGCACAGGCTACCTTACACAAAAATCTCCTAAACGGCCCAGGGACTGCGACTACATAGCGCTGAAGTCTGATAGGAATACCATCTATGGTAGTCTCAGGTATATCCACCGTCAGACGCTCTAGATCCTGCTCCAACTCAGCTAGTGACTCTGCAGCCGCGTCCTGTGGGGCCGGTACCGGTGCAACTGGATGTCTCCTCTCAAAAGGCCGGAGGTTGGCTGGGCGCTGTGGACCAACATCTGCATTTTGAAAATTTTACTGTCAGTTTTGAGACGATATATATAAAAAACAAAAAATATATAATTTGAAAACTTGTGAAAAATAAAGTACCTCTGTCATCCCATTGTTCTCCCTGTGGAAGAACCATGTCGGATCACCTCGAAAATCTACTCCGGCATACGGAAAGTCCTGGATCAAAAAACCTGGTCCTCTAACCAGTGAAAATAACTATCAGAGAATCGAACAATTGCCGTGCCCTCGTCAGGATGTAGGGCCATCACCGTAACCCATCGTATCAGCTTTGGCTCCCGAGGACCCAAGATATCAATAGTGAGTTGCTGAGGGATCAGCATCAGAACTCTCTCTAAGGCAAAGCTCACAACTAGAGGCCCATATCCAAAGGTCTTCAGTTGTCCGTTCTTTGCCCTAGTCAGTTGGCCCTTCATATTGGCCGACACAGCATCACACCAGTTGAAAATGGTGCCTTGGAAACAGTCAATCGCCATCCGCATTTGGGACCCGGTGGCAATATGTAAAGCGGCTGCGCCGCAAATTCTGGTAACCGTGAAAGCTATAACCTTGAGTTCACGTAGAGAGATGTGTTTGATTTCTACGCCTTTCGCATGGTGTGCATTGGGTGTGCACCAATCTGCCCGGAGACTAGCAAGGGATTGGCCACCCGGCCTAGTCCCGACTAGATTGAGTTGCTCGCCCCTATTTGGCAAGCCAGTGAGAAAGTATATGTCAGAGGGCTCTATCTCGAGCTGGTGCCCTCCGATGTAAAAGCATTGCTCATGAATGTTCCATCTCTCAACCAGCCACTCCAAGAATCTCACCTGAGCCCTCATGCCAGGTATGGCCCAGTATTTATATAGTCCGCATGCTTTTAGGGCATCAATGGAAGGTTGATGTTCAATTGCGGCTAAATCAACGTCCTCGTGCTCTCTTTCTCTCCAATCCAACATGGTGAGTGCTCTACACACCAAGAAACAAAGATTAGAATTGATTTGGGAAGATTCAAATGGTTGTTTGTGGAGTTTGGGGTTTCAAATTCCGCCTTTCGCGGGGGACGCACCCCGCATTTTAGACACAGAGCGTCGGGACGCAGCTGGCCTGAAGGTGGGTTGCGTCCCCCGACCTTTTTCCTGTACAGGAAAAAGTCGGGGGACGCAGGTCACCCTAAGGGCACCTGCGTACCCCGCAGAGCGAACTTTGAAACCCAAAACCCCCTAAAAATCAAAACTAAAACCTAAAACAAATTTTTAATCGGATGAAATTGAAGAGGAGGATGTTGTGAAATACCTGGAAGAGATGGCGTTCGATTCTGACGGTCGGATTCTCCACAGCGACCACGGGAAGTTTCTTGCCAAAAGCCCTTTTTTCAACCTCAGCAGTAAAATGGTAAAAATGACATGGTAAAAAGTCTTTTTATAGGTTTTTTGGATGAATGAATGATAGGTTTGTTCATTTTTCACCATGGAAGGATATTTTTAAATGTATTTTTGCCTATCTTAAACAGGTATGAGTAATGTGTCGTTTTTGTGCAGGACAAAGGGATTTAGAGGGAAAATTGTCATTTTTCACGAACCAAAATATCAGAGTCATCTTTTAAGCCCTTTTCTGACTCCTAAAATATGAAAAGATTGCCGAGCGTTTCTTTTACACTCGTTAAAATGGAATTAAAAGACGGTCCCCTTATAGCTCTTTTCTGACCGTAAAATCAGGAAAAGATTGCCGGGTTTTTGTCGTTTCAAACTCGATACGGAAATAAAACGACGTGTCCTTGATCGCTTTTTACTTTTCAGGTCAGTGAAACTAATTATGAAAGTACTCCTTGGTCGCAAGATCAAGCGGTTCCCCCAGGTATTATTTTATACTTTTTCGGGCTTGAGGGACACAAATCTACGAAAAAGTTCAACTTGGAGTCTTCTTAAGTTTTTCAGACTCTCTAAAATTGAAAAACGCCGAGTTTCTCCTATACTGGGCTCGTTAAACATTTCACAGTAAAGGACCTGTTCAATTACAAACAGGAACGAACCACTCCTTCCTAGGGTTCGAATCAAAACTAGGTTGGACTCATCCGAAGGATGAGCTTATAATCAAGCATATGTTATCCTCCTCAAGCTTGTTAAAAATAAAGAGGTACTTGCCAGAAATGGTGGGGGAAAAGAGAGAAGAATGAGCCTATTTGTTATCCTTTGTCTCAAAAGAAACTTTATTACCACTCTTGAACACGACACTTTTCATTCACCTGGGTTGGGAAATCTTTTACCTCACAGTTGATCAAACCACTTTGAAAGTCTTCAGCCGGGTTCCGGGGATTAACTTTGAGTTATTCATCACCAAGCCATCTGTCGTGTCGTTATGTGTTCAAGAGGTCTGCAAGCAAAACTTTCATCTGCAAAATACTTGTCATCCATTTGACCATCCCTGAGTCAGTCCTTACAGCAAAATTTCTTCAACTTGAACAATGATTTCGTGTTGCGGGCTTGCCTGCAACGGGTCGCTTTCTATCGACATCAGCACATTATCTAGAGAGATGACTTAGAAATCGTCAGTACCTTGAAGTCTGCATGCATCAATGGCAGGTTTCTCGCCTTTGACGTCAGTTTACATCATTGACTTTCGATCAAAGGATTCCGTGAAATGTTCGACATCAACTCATTCATTCACATCTCATGGATTGTACTGGGTACTTTGAGAACCATTACATTACTGGTGGTCTCTCTCACACTTGTTAACAGTTTACATCATCGACTGGTAATCAAGTGGTTTCTACCATGTTCGACATCAACTCATTTATTCGCATGGCTAGAATCGTACCAATTCGGGAAGTAGAAATGAAGACCCTGGATCTAATTTCCACCATCCAGGCTGCGAGGAGTTTTGTATTCATTATCTAAGTAGACTAATCATAAACAGATGGCTGCGCCCATACTGTGTCTACAAAAGTCTATGATTATGATGTACTGCAAGATCATTCCTGTATCAGAGTAGTTAGTCTGTTAGTTAAAGTTTTGATCTGAGTATGGGAATGCCTACCTCAGTGATGATATAATCTTATACATGTATTTTGTGTTGAAAATTGCAGGTTCTGACCAGCTCTCCACGAGATAATCCTTGAAATGATAAAGCGCTTCACCCTTCCTAGATAATACAAAACCCTAATCTATTACAGGATTCGCACTTTAGGGGGCAATCTGTTACACTAAAAAATGTCACCATGGATATTTACAGTTAGTATGGCTCTATCAACAGTCATGCTATCCTCTTAGGCAAGTCTTATGCCTCTGCTCTCCATGTCAAACTCCAAAAAGAGAGAAAGTCTTTACAAATGTATTTATCTCTGGGTACGTAGGTTCTCTCAACCTTACCTGCAGGTACGCACCCAATGTTCACAAAAGCTGCGTCTTTGGACGCTCTGTATGTAAAGGGGCAGGTGCGTCCCCCTGTAAAGGTCAAAATGTGCAAGTTTCATCTTTAAAAAGTTACTTGTGGTCATTTCTAGAGCATTCTAGAAGGTTGTTCGACGTGTATTGAGCGCCTCCAGATGGTTCATGCACCCCTACCAAAGAGGAACTTATCCCATTAATAAGGGAGCTATCCCATCCAAAGAGGGGATTATCCCATTGATGGTGGACGTGATTAACTTCCTCTTGAGCACTATAAATACAGGCATTGGGCCAGAAGGAGGGGAGGTTGGAAGCTATACATTTCTATGGGTAGATGCTGCTGGAATTAGGACTCCCATTTAGAAGCTTGTGAGGAGAGATTGCCATCTTTGCTTGTTCTATTTGGAAGTGGGTGAGCTTTGTCAAAGTAAAGGAGAACTCTTGATGGACCCTGGGAGGGACTTGCACAACACCAAGGCTCAGGTTGTATTTGTTCCTTTTGTTACCTATTAATGCAAATGAGTCCATTCTTCTCAATAACTTGTTATTTATGAGTTGTTTCATGTACTCCTTGGTCTATGTGTTAAATATGTTTTATTCTATGAGATTATCAAGTGATATTTAATCGTTTGATTGTTAGTGGATGTAGGTTTCAAAGTGAAGGAGGAGCTCATCCGGATCAGCGGAGCTGGACTGCTACAACAGCATGGGACTACAGGTAGGATCTAAACACTTGATTTCTTATATAGTAAATGCATGTTTAGAGAAGGATTGCTCTTGTTTGTCTTGTTTGTCACTAGAGAGTCTTAGGCTCCTAGGGAGGTTGGTTGTGTCCGCACAATCGACTCTTTCCGCCTGACAGTGATGTGCGTACCCGGATCCTCCCCTTGTTTCCCTTCAAAATTCAGGATGTATGTGGGAATTTTGTGCGGGATTGGAGGTGAAAGTAAGTTGTGATAGATGGGGTCATTTGTGAGTTTGTGCAAATCGGGGATGTCAAGTGTTGCCAAGAAAGGCAAAGTATTTGATGCCCCCGATTCTGACCAAGGTGATGAAAATTGACTTGAGGGTCCTTGCGATCCTCCCATCATATTGTTCCCAACAATATACAAAGGATGCATGGAATAATAATTTCCTTGGGGAACAATCATATATTGTGGTTGTCCATAGGGGTTGTTAGGCTAGGGGATATAAGTTCCCCCAGGATAAGGAGTGCCCCCTTGACTCATTTGAGGTTGAGAGTGGGGTGCCCATATGGATTGAGCAAGGCCTTGTCGAGGGATCCTGCTAGCCACATAATTAGCCATAGGCCCTTCACTAACATAAGGAGGATTCATGTCAATCAATGATTGTCCCTATTGTCTTGTAAAGAGAGGGGGACCAGTAATGTTCCTGGATGGTATATGCCTATTGGGAATAGTTCCCCCAGGGATTTGAACCTGGGGGTTGGAACTAAACAATGGAATCGAACCAAAACGGTTGTTGAAGGGACCTTTGCTAACCATGCTATATGGAGAGCTTTCCAATGGTCTAGGAGCTAACAACAAAAGGGGTAGAAATCAGTATGTACTGGGTTTCACTCGTGTTGGGTGTAACTATGGTGCTCGGACCAGGCATAGTTGGGATAGTTGGATTTTCCATCAACGGTGTGGTACTGACTGTCGACTGTGGAGGTGGAGGTGGACCAAAAGTGTCCATAAAATCCCATGACCCATTAGTTGTCGATGGGATGGTGGGTATAGGTTCAATGGAAGACATAGGAGGTACATGTGCAACTAGAATCAATAGTGGTCCCAATGGATTCATGATCAGAGGATTATAAGGAGGAATGAAACCTTCAGTAAAGAAATCTTCTAGTAAACTTGAGTCATGGGATGTCTAGACTGATTCAGTGTTAGATCTTGGAGACTTATTACCCAAAGATGGGTAATCTGGCTCACTGGGGCTCAACAGATCCTCCACAATTAGTGGGGAAGACCTTGTAGCCGTCTAGATTAACGATGAGGGTCGTATGTAGTCACGGTGACCGATAATTTTTATCAATAGATTTTACAGTGATATTTATTAAAGTCTCTGTGAGAACAAACTGGCACCTAAAACAATAAAAAAATACTCTAAATGAGTCAATCAACAAGAAGAGAGTATGACCCTGTCTGATAACCATCATTTGTTGGAGATGAAACCTAGTATCACAATGGATAAGAGAGAGAGTTGGCCAAATGTATAGTTATGATTACTCATGAGATTCGCCCGAACTTCTGATTAAGGGGCCAAGTACTCTCGCAAAGACGAGAACCCTCCCAAAAACCAAAGACAGAGTAGGTTCGTCTCTTTAGGTACTAGGGCACCCCGCCCTAGTCACCTTATGTTCGTCCCTAAAAAGTATGGTCAATATGGTAACCTCAAATCACAAAAAATACTGGGCGGACATGGTCATAGACAATACGCTGCGTGGGCAAGATACTTGAGTCCCTTACTCAGCTCTGATATTCCCAAATGGATCCCCGATACAGAGAATACCCAAAGGAGATGTAAGTGAAGGCGGGATACCTTCGTTTATAGTACGATGTTGTCTCTCATTTATCTCCTCTTTTACTGGAGTGGTCAAGTCTAGTATGAGTGCAGAAGGATTTCCCTCATTAGTGACACTACTTCCGGTGTATGATCTTGGGTAGTTAATTCACAACTACCTAACCCAAGATCCAAGCCTAAACTAATATCTGTTTACTTAAAAAAGAGTTGCTAATTGATTTTATTATGACGTAAATTTTAAATGTATTTTTTTAAAGTCTTCATTGGGGGTGTTGACGTATGAAGTTATGTGGGACTCTGACTCAAACCATGCAGAAAAAATGCTTTAATATTTCAATTTGATGAATGAGTTGCTTCTACAAGGAAGGAGTCATTTATACATCAATATATACCATGCATCCAGTACAGTAAAACACAAGCACAACCGACATAAATAAAATGTTCTCTAACAAATTTTAAAACCAAATAAATGCAGATCTAACCAACTAAGCAGAAAAACTGTAAACAAAAATTGTATTTTTTTTATGAAAAACTTCAAGCAATAAAGCTATTTTCCAAAAAATAAAAATTTGTTCAAGAGACAGATATCAATCAAACATGAACAGTTGCAGATCCTTGATGAATCTACAAGCAACTTTCCCAACCCATGAGGTGATCCAAGTGGATATTGGTGGCCACCCACCAAGTCCACTTGGACCCCCACCATTTTTTCTTTCAGCTTTTCTGTTTCCTTAAATTTAGCACAGTTTATTATTTTTAGCAGTTTTTTGGGTCCTCAACTTCCGAAGCCATTTTGAGGCCCTAAACAATGTTTTTTAGGAAACCTGGGAGCAACATGGGTCCATGAATCGATGTTTCTCTTCCCAAAGTTGTAGTTCTTGGATATATATTTCTAACGAGATATTGTGCGCGTCAAATGAAGATCGTATGCCAAAGTTACGGCCTCGGGAAGTTGATCTACCAATTACCCAAACAGGGCCCACAGTTTCACGTTTCATCTTCTGGGGTTAGGTTTTTTGGATGTTTAGGGTTTTCCATTATTTATAAACAATAAATAGGCCTTTGAGCCTCATTGTAACACAGTTCAAAGGCATGTAGCCGCCACATCTCTTCTCAAAGGTAAGCTACCATTGCCCTAACTGGTTTATTTCCATTTCTATTTGTAAGCATATTTCAACATTTTACATTAATGAAATGAAGTATTACTTCCGCTACATACCTTTGTTTATGGTTATCTCTATAATTTGTTGCATTCATGTTTAAATCTGGATCAGTGGTATCAGAGCAGGTTTGATTTTTCTTTGTTTTTATTTGCATGTCCCCAACGAGGTCAGGATATAAGGAGTTAGGGCTTGAACTGGTTGAACCTTTGCAATACTAGCCTCACAAATCCCGACGGCCTCCCATGCCGGATGAAAAGAAAGATGAGGGGGTATGAGATCCTATCAAAATCTTGCTCGAAGAAGCCCTCGAGCGACAAAGGAACGCGATGATGGAAAAATTTGCCCAGATCCTTCATCGGCTACCCAACGGTGACGCATCGACTTCCAACAGCTACTTTGGAAACACCACACCATTTAAGGTACAAGTTAATTTTGAAATCCCCATATTTGAGGGTCATATAGATGCAGATGCCATCAATAAATGGTTAAATCTGCTAGTGGCTTATTTTTCTGTTCATGATTTTTCCAGGTAGGAAAAGATTATTTTTGCTCTTCTCAAAGTAGCCCCCCATGTCAAGGACTAGTCGGAAACCTACTGCGAGCAGAAGGATGAAAGTACAGGCTCACTATTTTCAGCCGCACCCACTTGGAATTCATTCGAGGATGCCATCAAGGAGCGGAACTACCCTGTCAGAATATATGAGGATTAATACATAAAGTGGACCATGCTACAATAGGGAAGGGACCAAGATGTGCTTGAGTTTACCAATATTTTCCATACCCTTCGCACAAAGTTGGGTATGAAGGATTCGGAGCAGCATTTGGTACTCAAATACCGCGTCTGCCTACACAAATACATCCAGGAAGAAACAGAATTCCTGAACATCTCCTCGCTCAACAAGGCATACCGATATGTCGTCAAACGTTGAGAAAAATTTTAAACAGAAAAAGCAAGACTTAGGATTTGCGAATCTGAAGCAAGGGAAAGGTGCCCCCAAACCGCAAAACAAAGGAAAAAGCCAAGGCGGGGCGGCCCAAGACAACCCGCCAAAGTTGCAAGCAAAGAATAGTGCCGCGAAGCCGAAAAAGGGCACAGGAAAGTGGTGTGAGTTCCATAAGAGCTCCACTCACAACACAAGTGAGGGTCAGTTCAAGCAGTCACTGGTGGCCAAGCTAAAGGTTTCAGAATCAGATGCATGTTCCGACTCTGAGTCAGAACCTGACAAGGTAATGATAAAGGGTAGCAAATTATTGATGCGGAACCCAATGCCACCATTGCCACCACAAAGATCCAGAAGGAGGAACCCGAAGATCCAGAGGAGGAGGAACGTCTCTTCCACTCCTAGATGTGGGTAAAGGGCTCCCCGCTATAGTTCATTGTTGACAGCGAGAGCCAAAAGAACCTCATTTCGACAGAGTTCATGAAGCAGCTGGGCTTACCGACCACAACACATCCACAACCATACACCATCGAGTGGCTTCACCAAGGACAGAATCTTCGTGTGAGCCAGCAGTGTCACCTTCCATACAACATCAAGCCCTTAACAGATGAGGTATTGTATGACATTGCTCCCCTTGAAGTTTGTGATGTATTATTAGGACAACCATACTTGTGGAAGCAACATGTTGTGTATGGATCAAGGCCCCATGTTGTTATTGCTACTTTAGGAAATAAGTTGTACAAGATACTGGAGGTAGCACCGCCTATCGCCATCTCTTTCATTACTGCAAAACAATGCAGTAAGCTCATTTACAAAACCGGGATTTTTTTTTTCCTGATGATACGCCCTCAAGGAAAGAAGAAGACGATGGCCACGACCTCCAGATAGGGCCCCTCCACATGACAACTACAGATGGACAAGGTCATGGAGGAGTATGAGGACATCTTCACCTCCCCTGCAGGGGTTCCTCTACACTGTTAGGTCAAGCACTCCATCTACCTGACCCTAGGTGTGAAACTACCCAATGGACCAATCTATTGGCGCTTTGTTTTGGAGAATGATGAAATCAAGATGCAGATTCAGGAGCTATTGCAGAAAGGTCACATCCGTCCAAGTTCATCACCCTGTGGAAGCCCGATTGTGTTGGTATAGAAGAAGGATGGGACTTGGAGACTATGTATTGACTATTAGGTGGTGAACAAGATCACTATCCATAATAGGTACCTAATCCCACAGATTGATGACCTCTTGGACCAACTGAAGGGGGGGAAATATTTCAGCAAGATCGATTTGAAGTCAAGATATCAACAAGTAACAATCGAACCCTTCGATGTGTGGAGGATTGCCTTCAAAGTCATGGAGGGCCTTTTCGAATGGTTGGTTATGCCTTTCGGATTGACGAATTCTCTTGCAACCTTCATGAGGCTAATGGATGACATCTTGCAACCATTCACCAACTCATTTGTAGTGGTATACTTGGATGACATCCTTATCTTCAACCAGAGTTGGGAAGAGCACATCCACCACATCCAACGGGTTCTCCAAACACTGCGGCAACACAAGTTATGTGCCAATTTGGAGAAATGCACTTTTGGCATGACCGAGGTTTAGTATCTAGGATAGATTATTGATGAATAGGGGGTGCATTTGGATCCAGCTAAGATCCAAGTCATTCGGAATTGGCCATCCCCAACCACTCTGACAGAGCTCTGAAACTTTCCAGGTCTTGTCAACTTCTACCGTAGGTTCATGTTGGGATTTTCTCATATCACTTGGTCCTTGAGTCAAGTCATCAAGGGACAAGCGAAAGAAAAATTATTTTGGTCTGAATCTCAATAGAAGTCATTCACACAGTTGAAAGATCACCTCTTCTCGGAACCAGTTCTCGCATTACCAGACTTATAACAACCATTTGGGGTCGAGACAGATGCCTCTGACTATGCTATTGGGGAAGTCCTTACTCAACACGGGCATCCAATGGCATATCACAGTGAGACACTTTCAGACACAGTCTGGAAGTATCCCACTTATGACAAAGAGATGTATTCCATTATGCAGGCCTGCTGACAATGGAAGCATTACATTTTAAGGAAACAGTCATCCACACAGACCACCAACGCCTACAGTTCATACATACCCAAAGGAAATTGTAGAATGATCGCCACCAGAAGTGGTCCACATACCTACAACAGTTCCATTTTAATATCAAGTATAAGAAGGGCAACACCAATAACATTGCAGATTGCCTCAGTCGACCACTGATCATGGCGTTAACCATTGTGCTCAACTCTTGTGGGCACGAGACTTCTAATTGGCCACTTCTCTACAAAAGTGACCCAAAATTCGACCACACATACCAGACACTCTTGGAGGGTCAACATGCTCCATATTTTCACCTCCAGGATGCCCTGCTATGTCACCTAGGTCACCTTTGTGTTCCTTCAAGTGAGCATGCTAAGATGATTTGGGAAGCATACTACAGTCAGGCTGTTGGGCATTTCTGGGTCGAGAAAATGGTGGTAGTACTGCAGAAGTATTTCTATTGGCTGAATCTTTGACAGGATGTCGAGAAGTACAACAGATCATGCACTGTCTACGCCATTGCCAAACCGACCATCAAGAAGCAAGGCCTCTATACCCCACTGCCTACCCCTAGTCAACCTTAGGAATCCATCTCCATGGATTACATTTCAGGCCTTCCTTCCACTAAGCATGGAAACAACTATGTTTTTGTGGTTGTCAACAGGTTCTCAAAGATGGCCATTATGGCGGCCTGCAAGAACAATATCACAGCAGAAGCCACTGCTAAACTCTTCTTTGAACGAGTGTGGGTACACTTTGGGATCCCACAGTCTATCATCTCAGATCGGGACAACAGGTTCCTCTGTACATTTTGGTCCAATCTCTGGTCGATGCTGGACACCAAACTGACTAAGTCCACATCCTTCCATCCTCAAACTGATGGCCAGACAGAGGTTGTCAACAGGATTATCGTACACATTCTGCACATGTACAACTCAAATCATCTACGCACATGGGACGAGAGCCTCCCCTATGTTTAGCACAGCTACAACCGAGCTCTCCATAGCTCGACTGGCCATAGCCCTTTTCAGGTGGGCTTGGGATTCCAGCCACTATGTCCCATTGATGTGGCCATGCCATTTACAGCTACTCATGCAGATTTGGCTCATGTCCAATCCGAAACAGATAAGGCAAATAGCTTCATTGAGCACATCCAACATATTCTCCAGCAGGTCCATGACATTCTAGAGAAATCAAATGCCAAGTACAAGCAGTGACATGATCAACATCGAGTGCCACACAAGTTTTAGGTGGGTGACAAAGTCTGGTTGCATTTGCAAAAGGAACACCTTACCAGAGCCTATCGGAAACTTAGACCACTCCGATATGGTCCTTACACCATTACCAAGGCTATGGGAGACAATGCATTTGAGCTTAGCATTCCCCCATTCCTTGGCCTGCACCCAGTGTTCAATGTGGACCGCCTTCGACCATACTTTCCACCATTACTAGACACATCTGACATTGCAGAACAACTCACACCCACAAAGTTAAATCCATATTGCATGGAACAAGATGAAATTGATTGGATCATGGACAGATATATCAAGCACACTAGCGAGCAAAATATCCAACTGTATCGAGTTGTCAAAGCAGGCCAACTCCTTGACTACGGAAAGTGGCTCACTAGGGACCAAGTTCAGCAGAAGTTTCCTCATCTCATGGAGGAACTCAACGCAATGGGGACCATTTCTTCCTAAGGGGGGAGGAATGATCTAGGTGGATATCGGTGGCCATCTGCAAAGTCCACTTAGACCCCCACCATTGTTTCTTTCGGCTTTTCAGTTTCCTTAATTGTAGCACAGTTTACTATTTTTAGCAGTTTTTCGGGTCCTGAACTTCCAGAGCCGTTTTGAGGCCCTAAATGACGTTTTTTGGGAAAGCTGGGAGCAACATGGGTCCATGGACCATGGGTCCATGAACCGATGTTGTTCTTCCCAAAGTTGTAGTTCTCGGATAGATATTTCTAACGAGATATTGTATGTGTCAAACGAAGATCGTAGCCAAAGTTATGACCCCAGGAAGTTGATGTACCAATTTACCAAATGGGGCCCACAGTTTCGTGTTTCATCTTCTAGGGTTATGTTTTTTGGATGTTTAGGGTTTTCTATTGTTTCTCAACAACAAATAGGCTCGAGCCTCATTGTAACACAGTTCAGAGGCATGTAGCCTTCACATCTCTTATCAGAGATAAGCTACCATCACCCTAGCTGGTTTATTTCCATTTCTGTTTGTAAGCATATTTCAGTATTTTACATTAATGAAATGAAGTATTATTTCCACTGCATCTTTGTGTTTATGGTTATCTCTATAATTTGTTGCGTTCGTGTTTAAATCTGAATCATGAGGTCACATAACTATTTTCTTATCAAGAAGTGGCTCGCTAACGCACTGTAACAGACGACACAGAGAGTTAGTGTCTACACTAACACTCTATTTTCAAGGCCATAATGCTTTATAAAGCATTGTTTTCACTGATAGGGTGCGTTAGTGAGGAATAGGCTTGAAAACAAGGTTGTGTGGATCAAATCTAAGGCTGAGAACTGAGAGAAGGGTGCTCTATAGTCCTAAGTGGTCAGAAAAGGAATCAAGAAATACAGGAAGGCTTGGAATAAAGAGAGATTTGGGAAATTTCTGGGAGGAAACTGGGAACTAAGTGTAGTCCCCAGCGGAGCCATCAATTCTGCTATAGGGATTAATGCACAAGTTTTTGGTGGTTGTGATACCGTCAAGGATCTTCCCGGGATCTTTGGAAGACAATCAGATTAGCTGTAGTTGGCCCAAAGATACATGAACATATCTGTGTTAGTGAAGTGATAATAAAAGTAAGAAGAAGGATTGTTAACACAGATCTTAGTGTGGTGTTGTTGTAGAACACAAAGTAGCGCAATGGGAAACCCCTCAGCTAGCTCCAAGATCAATACCTGCACATAAACAAGATGAGGTGTAATATCACAGCATATAACTTCAACAATTAATACAATAATACATTGGTATATCTAACTGCATACATCTAAGCTACTCATAATCATTAACGTTGCATAAACATGTAAATAAATCACAATAACAAGCCATGGAGTGGACAACACAATTGCAGGTCTATATTAATGATAGAAAAGAGTGATTACAACCATCAGTTTCATCAGTCTTCCCTTACTCCTCTAGCTCCTCTCTCTCTCTCTCTCTCTTCTTAACCTCTCGAAGAGCCAATGTCTAATACAAGCTTTGACAGTCAATAGGAAATCCTTTCAGTACTTTTGACCTCTTTCAGAATGACCCTAGCCTCAAATATATGGCATGAGAGGATAAGCCTTTCCAAATCCTTCATGAGTTCTTTTGGGCAAAATCAGAGATGTTTCCATGCATTATCACTCTTTCCCTATTTGTAGACCTGATTAAGAATAGAAATTCCCCCAAACAAGTCAAATCTAGATGTTTCCCTACCTTATGAGATGACATATGAGTGAATAAAGGGATATTCCTTGGTTAACTTACTCCTTTGACCTTCGAAAACTCACTTAAGCTAACTAATGCTCCTCCCAAGGCAACAAATAGAGTTACCCTAGGGAGTAACACACCTGATGCATGCTTATGAAGCTTTATAAAGCATGTTGGTAGTTCCTAGAGAGTGTTAGATTGGAAAATAAGCCTGTGAACTTGGTTAATATTTCAGTCATCTTACCCTTCTCCTCTGAGCTGATGAGGAGACCATTTTCCTATGTAACACTTTGCAACAATAGGGGCAACCTTTGCAGTAGTCTCAACAGTCTTTACAGTAGCAAAATCAGTTTGTTCAGTAGCCTGCTTAACCTTTGTACTCACAAGGCTAACCTTTGCAGCAACAAGGTCAACCTTTATAGTACCAAAGTCAGCCTTTGCAGCAACAAGGTCAACCTCTACAACAGCAAGATTCATATGCATATCAACAAGGTCAACCCTTGCAATTACAAGGTCTTCCCCTGCAGCAGCAGGGCCAATCTCTTTAGGTCCAGGGTCAACAGGTCCAACAACCTTACAACCTATATGCCATGTATAATTCTTATCAACGGCCTATGGTAGGCCAATATCAAACCTACCCTAGACAACATCCACCTTATGGTCAAGGTAACCCTCACTGGGGGAAAAATCAAATCCCGTATGGACAAAATCCCCCACTGTGGGGGAAAAATCCTTACCAGCAAGGTTGTAATCTGTAGTTTGGGTCTCCTCAAAGGCCTTACATTCCATTCAATCTGTAATTTCCTTTCTTGGCTACGTTGGAACTTCTTGATGTCTCGAGCACAAATGATCCTATTCTTCATTCACCTTACTGGCCTCTGGTTCCAACTAAAATTCCAAGAAATTTCCCTAAATTTGAAGGAAAGTCTAAAGAGGACCCGCAAGCCCATGTGATGACATATCACCTATGGTGCTCCTCCAATTCATATGTTGATGATTCTATCCATCTTCGCCTCTTTTATAGAACCTTAACAAGTGCTGCCGCAAAATGGTATATCGAGTTACCTCGAGCTACCTATGTTGACTTTAACTCTTTAGCTATGGCCTTCCTCACCCACTTCCAATTTTTGGTTTGGTATGAAACTGGAACTCATTTTCTCACATCCCTTAATCAAGATACCACGACCCACATTTCCAATCATATCCATGAATGGAGATGTCAGTGTCACCTCATCAAATTCGAGATTGCTAATGTGTTGTTGATTGCATGGTTCACAAAATCATTCATTAACAATATTTCTAAGGATATATCTATGGGTGGATGTGTTACTGAAGAACAAGATATTGCACATGCTCAGTACCTAGACTTAGTCTATTCACAATTTGGCAGGTTGTATGAGACATTTCCTGATGCGCCAAGACCATCTTCGAATCTGGCAGCCTCAAAGTCTCCCGATGTACCACCTATTGATGGTGTAATTGGTTCAGTGTCTGAGACTTCCACAAAGGCTTCTTCGAAGTAGAAATCTATTTCAACCACTGGTTCCAATAATCCTTCAAAAAATTCATCAATCCCTAGTAAAACCTCTGAGGTACATGTTGTTTAGTCTGCCGCAGTAGATAAGGCCTCCAAAGGTAAGAAAAAGGGTAAAGCTAAAGCTAAAATGGATACCCTAAAACAGGATCCACCTAAATCATTTATTGATGATGCTTCTAAGAGAAGGTTGAAATATCCTTGCCTCATCTGTGAGGAATATCATTACACTAAGGATTGTCCCCGATGTTCTGAAGTTAACTGCTTATTGAAAGGGACTCTAGCTATTTTGAAAGAACCTTTTCCATCTAAGCAGACACAATTGGTAGACCAACCACAATCCTCTGCCTCCTCTAGTTCCCAAGTTTTCATGATGCAAGGTTCATCACCTATTTCGATTGCTACTCGAAAAAAGGACTATCAAACCCCGCAAAAGTAGACAATGGAGAAAGAAGTCACCGATATACCCTCTACTTCTACTCCATCCAGTTCTGGTCCACTCCATATTAAGCGCCCTAATAGTGAGTCTGTAATCTGACCACCTCCCAAGGGTGTGCTTCGGAAATCATCTTATAATCTGAATGCTAGAGTTGCACAGCATTATAATATTGTTGAGGATTTGGATCAAGCACCTTCGGCGATGTCTGCTTTGGAGGTTCTCCAAATGTGTCCAATGTAGTGGAAATCATTGTTGTCTGCTATAGGCGCTATTGATCCTGTCGATTCGAGTTTAATTACCTTTGATCTTGAAAGCCACGTTCCTCATCTTCCTCATCAGATTGCTTTTCTGATTCAGGTTATCATTAAAGCAAAGATGATACATCAGACTGTTAATGATGAAGGTGCTTCTACCTGCATCACGTTTGTTTCATTTTGGAAGGCCATTGGCTCTCCTTCTCTTAATCAATACCCAAACACTTTGGAGGCCTTTGATGGCAAAGGCTCTCGTCGATACGGTCTCATGAACTTTCCAATCACGTTGGAAGGAAAGACCATTGAACTAGAAGTGGAAGTTGTAGATGTGAATCTCAACTACAACCTTCTTCTCGAGCGAAGTTGGACCCACGTTATGTTTTGTGTGGTTTCTTCTTTGTTCTGGGTGCTTCATTTTCCCACGAAGGAAAAATTTTCATTGTTGACCCACAGTCATTTTTCTCTTCTGGTTCACTGAAAGGAAATGTCTCATATGTGAGAAATATCGAATTTCCTTATGAGAGTGTGGGGGCAGGTCTTTTCAAATACTCTGCTTTAATGGTTACTTTTACTCTCCCACCTCCAAATGTCATTTCGATCAATATGATCTCGGTTTCTTCGTATCCTTGGATTATTCCTACTCCAGATCAAATTGATTCATTTGGCGATTTTATGCCCTTAAGTCCATTAGAGAAAAATTATCAAGAAATTGTCTTGGATTCAATGGCCGCTTCAAAGAGTCATTTTGTTTTGAGTATGAACCTGGATAACTATACGCCATCTCCTTGTCTTGGTTCTTGGGATTCTCTGTATCCTTTGAACGAGACGTTCACCACCGATGAGAGTATTGTTGAGGTTATGTCTTTGGACGAAACTCCTTGGAATAGTCTCCATCATCTTTCTTCATTTCTTCCCAGCCTCAGTGAGATGCCTTTGTGTCTTGAAGAATTTGTTTCTCATTGCCCCACACATCCACTTCAAACACCTATTTTGATGCACGAAGTCCTGTCTAAGGGTAACATGGGAAACATTACTGCAACAATGCCTCTTGACATTTCCATTAAGCCTGGAATTGTCGAGAACACCCATATTAGGGTGTCCTGTTCTCCCTATGAGATTAAGGTTTAAACTCAAATTTTCAAATAATTTCAATATGTTTTCACATGGTCATACAAGGAAATGCCTGGTATTGATCCGCGAATAGTGGTGCAAGAAATGCCAACTTATCCTTGGTGCAAAGCATGTTCGCCAATGGCTTTTCCTTGTGCATCCTCAAAAGTCTGCTGCTATTAAACAAGAAGTGGAAAATCTTTTAAAATATGATTTTATCTATCAAATCCCATTGACAGATTGGGTGTCCAACATTGTCCTTGTTGCTAAAAAGCAGGGCACGATTCGTGTCTGTGTTGATTACCGTGACATGAATCGTGCTTGTCCAAAATACAATTATCCCACTCCTTTTATCGATCAAATCATTGATGAGTGTGATGGGAGTGAGATTTTCTCGTTTATGGATGGTTTTTCTGGCTACAACCAGATCAAAATTTCAGCTGTTGATCAACATAAGATGACTTTATTTGTCTATGGGGCACTTTTTCCTATAAGAAGCTTCCTTTCGGTTTAAAAATTGTTGGCGCTACCTGTTAGCCTCCTATTGCAATAGGTTTCATATTTCATGATTGACAGTGGAAGTGCCAAAAATGTTCATCTTTTCCATGCTGCAAAAGTTCCATTTTTGAAAGATTTCTCAATTAAGGGAAGGCCAAACAGCTTAATCTTGGTTTCCTTAGGTTTAAATTGCTTGTTTTAGACTAGAGAAAGAATACCTGTCCAAACAGTGCAAGCTTGGCAGAAGAGTAGATAGGCAGAGAAATGAAGGAGCCCAACTGCTTAATCTGGGTCCTTGGAAGAGATAAGTGTTGATTTAGATAGGAGGGCAGCCAAAAGAAAAGAGGACAATCAGGGTTTGCAAGTCTAAGTGCACCCATTCAAAAGGAAGAAAAAATGTTAGGTGTATTAGGTTGGGTAGGTAGTTTGAGGTTGCAAAAGCAAAGTCTGGATCACATTTTGTATTATTAATCAGGGCTCATCTCATCAATCACAGAAAGGTCGAAGCAGTTGTCTAATGGCAGAATTCTGGTAGCATGTCTAACTCCCTTTCACCTCCCCCTCGAAATTTCTTACTAACACCCCCTTGAGGACTTTGAGATCTTCCCAGCAAGTCCTGTTATCACTTTATTTTTGTAAAATATCAAGTCAAGTTTTGGCTTTCTCAAATGAAAAGAAGAAACATTTATTGTGTAAAATCATTCCTCCATATCCCATTTAAATCTCATGTCTAAGTTTCAAATCATAAACTTGGCATCATTCCCCTTACATTTCCATTTCACAAACTTATATTAACTTCTAATCCTATTATATAGCTCCCTAACCAAATTTTCCCGTCCCTATTTGTTACAAAAAACTATATAAAGTCCCAAAAAATATTAAAATCCCACCCTTTAGCACTATAGCTATGTATATACAGTTTAGGGAAATAATAGTCCATCTGGGACTACTATTAACCCTTCCGCGTTCTAACCCGGGGTTGTTTTAACCTCTCGTTAAAACAATAACCATGATATTCCCCTTTTTGTATATTAACCTAACCCTTTTTAGCACTCATTAGTAATGTTTGGCGTTTAAACGTTTATTTTAATATTAAATGCTGTCGGCGCACATAACCCACCAACCCGCATTTTCCAAAGTTTTTGACCCCCGCGGCATAGTGATATTTTATAAATCGGGCGGGTCCCGCGCCTAACTGCACGACACCCCGATCGTCCCGCCAGCCGTCCAATGCCCAAGACTTCAGATCCAACGGTGGGCGGTCGTTTTGAGCCCCCGATCCGCCGGAGGTTAACGTCTAGGGGATGGGCGGTTTCCCTGTCGTACCCCCTCCATGTGTCGGCCTCCCGCCGTGTTCGGAGGCCCCTTCCCAATACCGCCTGTGCCGAAAGGTGGTGCAGGGAAAATCGGTTACCACCTTCGGCCCTCCTACGTCAGCCCTGCGTCGCTTCTGACGTCATGCCTTCGTATCCCCGCCAGTGCCCCGTGTCATTGCCACCTCACCTGCTCACGTTGTCACCCCGCCAGAGTGTCCTATGCCACGTCTTCATCCGAGTCAGCTGCCACGTCACCCGTCCGTACCCGGGACCCGCCGATGACGTCATGCTGACGTCATCACAGAAAAGCGCCAAAAGCGCAAATATGTCAAATTTTTATAAAAACACGTGTTTTTCAACCGTTTGTTAGTCATTTTCATTGGACATGGTGGAGAGCTGCTGCTGCCGTTTGCGCCCGTTTGCCTCCAAAATTCAAAATTCGACCAATTGAGCTGGAACCACCTCCGAATCTGTCTTCACCAGTCGCCATTGGACCAGTCCAGCTGCCCTCAGCGCCAGTTTAACCAGGTATTTGCCCTACTTTGCCCCTTCGCCCCTGTTCTTCCCATTTTTCTCCATTTTACATGTTTTCAAGCCTGCAAATTCCCAAATTAATGACTCTGCCCTACCTAAATTCTGCCTAAATCCACTGCTAAGCCCCTACCTCAGGAAAAACCCTGCCAACCCGCGCCTGTTTGCGAATTTACCTTTGGAAACTCATTTTGAGCTCAATTCCCGGCAAAAATTTCATAACAGGTCGGCATTGTTCTCTTCACCGCATTCCACTCATAAACCTCTGCAATTTCATTGTAATACTCCCTGTTCCCTTGCAAACATTTTCCCTCATAGTCTTCTATCCAAGGAATTTGCCAAAGAAACTAAAGCCTTATCCGAACTCTGCAAAGTTTTCCTTTTCATCACAATTACAGATATTGAAGGCCATTCCCTCACTTGAACTCATTTTGCAACTCCTTTGCAAATCCTCAAAGTCAGATGTCAGCAACCTGTTACTGTTGTAAAACTTCATTCCAAATATAACATCAAAACGTTTTATAATGGCCACTCCAACAGCTCTCAATGTCACTCCTATGAATCCACCAAAAAAATAACTTGAAGCCATCCCTCTGGCTGATAAGGATTACCTCATTCAAGATCTAGTTGGGGACATAAATCACTTGAAGACCTTCTGCCAAATAAGGAACAGCTTTATAAACAACTGTGACACATTTGGAATATGGGAGTCCAACTTGCCTTATTATTTCCTTCCCTCTGTTAATGCTTTTCCTGAGGTCATCCATTTGTGCGTTGAGAACTATGAACCTAATCAGAGAGCTGTCAAGTCTCCATTTGGGAGCATACTTTTTTATATTACTCCTGACTCCATCAACCAGATGCTCGATTTCAAACAGACTCAGCTATTGATTCCTTTCTCCATGAACTATTTGCTGGATGAAGGCGCCAAGCTTTCCAGCTCTGAAATTGCAAGAATTACCAAGACATTCATGAGGGCAGACTGCTAGCCAACAGGCCCACCCCTTTTCTTATATGATAATTTCAATGAGGTGGGCAAGCTGCTTATAGATATGATTTCCTCTGTGCTGGGTTTTAAAACAAGTGAGCACATTGATGAAACAGTGTTGGTCCTGCTGTTTGCATACAGCCCAGGACATCCCCCTGCTGTCAAGTATAATTATGCCAAGTTCATAGCCAACAAAATACATGACCAGCTAGTGAAGCTGGATTGGGAGGGAGTCTTTAAATATTCATCATATATCTATCATTTGTTCATGTATTACCAGTCTGAATGCTTCCAATGCCCCATTAAAAAGATGGATTCTAAGGGGGAAAGAAGGTCTGTCATCTTTTGGTCATCAGTTTTCAATGAGGTTCAAAACTCTCCATTTTCCTACTGTGAGTTCATTGACCAGTTTGTATACCCAGTCTCTTGTCTTCTAAAAAGGTCCCCTCCTCCTAGATTGTCTTATGACATACAAAAGACCTTGCAGCTGTCTAAGAGTTACAAAATAGGTGATTGGTATCTCTACCAAAATCACACTGTCATTAGGATCTATGGTTGTGAGATCTATCCTTACAGGCTCCCAAGATATGTACCAATGAGACTGTTTGCATTGGAGTACTATAGGCCGCTCATCAAAGCTGACCTTACTCATTTTCATAGTGCCAAGAAGAAAGCTCATCTGAAATTCAAAGACCATCTAGGCCCCTTCATTATGAACAAGAAAAAAGGTTGGCAAGATGCCGATCAAATACTGAGGGACAAATATAGGTTAAAGAGGAGCTTTTGGTGGGTCCCTTATGACCCGGACAGTTTTATTAGTGCCATAAGAGTTAAATACAGGCTGATGGCCTATGACCATTGTAAATTACCACAAATTGAACAATATGCCAACCAAGATGAGTGGTTGCAAGACACATTAGTTGAGGAATTGACCCAAGAAGAAATTATGGAAAGAAATGTCAAAGATTTAGAAAAAACTCTTGACTTGGATTCTGCTGACTAGGTAACTTTCAAACTGTCTCACCAAGTCAGAGAAGGCACATCCACTGCTGTAGCTTCACAAGCTACCCAAGGAGCATCTACATCAGCAACAGGTACAGCTAAAGGAAAAGAGCCAATGGATACAGAACAAGGAATGGTCACAGAACAACCTGCCACTTTAATGGAACAATCTCAAGGACAGGCTCCTCCACAGCAAAAAGAGGCACCACAAGTGCCTGTTTTATAGACTCCTGCCCATGAGGAAAGAGGCAAAAAACGAGACCGAGAAGACTCCACACCTGCTAGTGGGTCTACACAACAGCCCGAAGCCAAGAGGCAAAAGGTTGACTCTCCAATTGAGGAGGAAGTCAGTGAGGAAATCCTTGGAAGTTCAAGGAGAGACAGAGAAGGAAGTCAGCAAACAGCTACAAGATCTTTCCAACAAGAGCAGGATAAATAGCATGGCATGGAGGTATCTTCCTCTACACAGCAAAGAAAGAAGCCAGCTAGCATCAAAGCCACCTTTAAAGAAATTAAGGCTCAAAATGAGCTATTAAGAGTACAATTGTATGACCAATTTCTTAAAGCAACACCTGCCAAGCAGGAAAGATTGATGGTAGCATGTGACATTAAAGAAGAAAGGATGATTCTCGCCCACTTCAAGCCCAACGTTCAGCAGTCACAGTCAGCTGCAGACTATGTCAAGACAAGATTAGAGGTCCTAGCCAAGGACGTTCACCCCATGGATCAAATAGAGTTACATAAGCAAATAGGGGAAATGGTCTATGCCACCCTGGCAGATAAGGCCACGCTGGCTCATGAGTTCAAAGAATCTTTAAAGAATACAAATACTCAGCTTGATTTGGAAAGAATGTCCTCCACAACCAAAGACAACATAATTAAAACATTGGAGGACATTATTGTGGACCTAGGGCATGATCCTAAGAACCCCAAAGCCATCAAGGCCCTAATGAAGAAAAAGGAGGACGATATTGCTGCTCTGAAAAAGCAAATGAGGCTCACCTCGACTATGCACCCACAAACAGGAGAACTGGTTCGAGAGAAAGAAGCTGAAGATACAATGGACCTGCTGATGCAAATGAACCAGAGAATAATTGAGATGGAGGGAGAGTTGGAGAAAGCACTACAAGGCAAGCAGGGAGAGTCGACCTCCCAGCCACCTCAAACAGTTCCAACTGTGGTTACTGTTCCTCCTACACAAGCAGCAGTGACCCCTCCAATTATTACAGCAACTACAACAGCTGCAGATGCTACAGCGGCAACAACAACAACTCCTGAGTCTAGCATGAGCATGGATGAATTGACCAAAGCTGTCAAGGAACTAGAGCTTCAGGCAACAGAGATAAAAGAGGCCAAGGAAAAGTTGGCCAACCTAGAAGGAAAATATGATAAGTCTAAAATGACAGTGGCTGAGCAGACAAGGGAAATTAAGGCCCTGAAGGACAAAATAAAGGCCTTGGAGGAGGGGCTAACTTTGGACAAGACACTAGCTGAAATAAAAAGGATTCTGTGGGCCAAGATTAATCAATCAATCACTGACCAGTGGCAGTCAATTCAGGCCATACATGAACAAATAGATCTAATTGGCCTAGCTCGGTTTGAAAATCAGAGAGCCAGAGCAGCATTGGGAACCATGCGTGAACAGGACAACAGAATGATTAATTTTTTGAACCATCAAACTAAGGAAGAGCTGGCAGCAATACAAATTATGAATAGGATGGAGGCTATACTTGTTGGAGAGGTAAATCCCCTCTACGGATAGAGGCGATCCCTACTAGCCCAGCAAGGGTCTAGCAACAATCAGTCAATGCTACTATGCATGTTCCTAATTGCAATTAAACAAGAGGTAAAGAGCACCTACTTGGATTCCAGCGCTGTTGTTTGATGAAGAGATGCCACCTTCACTCCTTCGCTTTGGCTGGTCACGATCCTCCGCGATCTCCGCGAATAGACACCTGCACACACGAAGAGGAAACAAACACAAGCGTGAAATCTAATAAAAGAAACCATACATCAGTCAGAAAAGATGTAATTCACATTAACCATTGCATAGACAAATGAGAATGGAACAATAATAGCAGTCATCTATTATTAATCAAGCAGAGAAGAGTACAACCAAATGTTCTGACGTCGGTAACCTTCTCAGGAGGGGCCAGTCAGCAAGTGTCTCAAGCATTCACCTTTGGAAATGATTCTCCCAAGACAAGAAACTCTCTCTCTCACACAAGCAACACAACACAACCTTCCCTAAGCTATCATGCACTTCCACACTTATCACACCAAATACCTATAGTAGCAGCAATCTGAGCACTATAAGCTCTACACAATCCAAGCTATTCCAAACTAGCTACTCATGGTAATGGTGGAAGTTTATATAGGAGAAGGAGCCTCCTAAAAGGGTGGAAGGATGAGCTTATCCTCAAGGGAAGTGGTTGCAAAGGGTCGAACAGACATGCCATAGAAGGGAGTCGATACTCACAAGACCAACAACCAAGCCTGGAGTTATCTGGAAGGCTGGCTGTTGGAACAAATTCGCCAAAACTGGATCAGCGCGGCCGCATAACTGGTCTGGCGCGCTGACGTCGCAATGACATAACGGAAAAGGCCATGTCAGCGCGGGTAGATACAAACAGGGGCTGCGCTGGTCATGAAATTTCGATCAGCGCGGGAAAGGCGTGTGCTTCCGCGCTGGCAGCGCACACGATCTGTTATAAAGCGCCAGTCATCGCGGATATTTTAGAAACAGACGCGCTGATGAGGAAAACTTTGGAAAAGTGGGTTTTTGGCCAGTTCAGAAGGCATGAACTTGATTATTGTAAATTCCCGACACAGTAGGGTGACTGACAGGGAGACAGTGACAAATTACTGTGTAACAGATGCCCCCTAAAGCATGAAGACCGAGAGAGTGGGAGGGGTGAAATGCTTTACAACACTCGCCGAACTGGAACACCACCAGGAAGGACCGAATATCTCTGATAATCAAGTACATGCAGTCTAGGCATGGGCGCAGCCATCCGAAAGACGTGCGAAAAGGTCTGTGGAATGGACGCAGCCACCCAACTAAAGAGACCAGAATAATGATAAGGTATGGTCGCAGCCATCCATGAAGACTCAGGTATGGGCGCAGCCATCCATCAATGAGTCATGTAATGATCATCCACAAAATCGCAACCTGGACCATAACAGACAGGGATCCTGGGTCTTGCGCTCCGTCCCGATCCGAACAAAGTACAAGTCCAAGCGTGTGAATACATGAGCTGAAGTCGAACATGCATGAACATCGTCTGATAACCAGTCAATGATGAAAACTATTAACAGACGCGAGAGGTACCACCAATAATGACAATGGTCCTCAAGGTACTGTAGGTACAATCCGCGGCGTGTGAATCAATGAGCTGGCGTCGAACACCCACGAAATCATTCGATCGGAGGCCAATGATGAAAACCTCGCGTCGAACATGAAGAACCTGCCATTGAGGCATGCAGGCTCTAAGGCACCTGAAGGGAGTCTCTAAGTCACCTTCCCGGATAATGAGCTGAAGTCGACCGGAAGTGACCTTGATCGAAGGTGGGCCATAATGTTTCCCACATCATCGACACGAGACAGAGGTAAAATGATTTGTGTGAGATAGCAGATGAGGTTGTATTATTGCAGAGGTCAACTTCTCTTGAACATATTGGCGGCACGACAGTGGATTTGGCAGTATTTGACATCAAATGAGCAGAGGGTATGATGATGATGGCAATGAGCAAATGAGAGGCAAAATAGGATAACCCGTACCCACGGAGGTCAGTTGTGAAACAAAATGAGAAATTCCCACCCGACACGAATGCAGACCAGTGCCATGTTCAAGAGCGACATACTGCCGACGCAACAATTGTAGTTCCATTTTCCCCACCATTTCTGGCAGGTACCCCGGTTATTTTTGGATGACAAGCTTGACGGGGATAGCATATGCTTGAAGAGTGTCATTTCGACGATGTCCGATGTCATCAAGTGTTTAACGAGCCTGACAAAGGAAAAACTCGGCGTCTTTTCTTGTTTAGAGAGCCTGAAAAGACAGCGGAAAAGGAGACTACAGCGGGGTCCTTTTTCGTACAGTTGTGTCTCTCAAGCCCGAAAAAGTATAAAACTATGCTCGAAAGAACCGCCCGATCATTACGATCGAGGAGTACTTTTCGTAAATAGTGCCTTCGACCCGAAAAAGTAAAAAAGCGGTCGGAAACACGTCGTTTTAGAGCCGATAACGAGTGCGAAACGACAAACACCCGACAATCTTTTTAAGTTACACGGTCGGAAAAAGAGCTTAAAATGACCGCCTCTCGTTCCCTTTAACGAGCTGAAAGGAAGCTCGGCCATCTTTTCTTGTTTCATGTCGGAAAAGAGCTCAAAGACGACATTTTTTGGGACCAAGTGATTTTAGGATCATTATGACTTCACTGTTTCTGAGGACCTGCACAATAAAAATACCCGCATAAATCCGTTCGACATGTTAAAAAACATATTAAAACATGTATAAGACATTGACAGAAGTGCTAAATCCATGGTAAAAGCATGACAAAAACCCACATTTGCAAAATCTATAGTTAATTGAGCCATTTTTACTATAAATAGGAGGGTAAATAGTCATTTTTACCATTGTTACCATATTGAGCCTCTGAGAACGTTGTGAAGCTGTGAAGTTGACGGAGCAAATTCTTCCCCGTGCGGACACCATTCGTCGAACGGCTTGATCCAGGTAGGTTCCCCTTGCCATGCGCTCCATTTTGATTATATTTGGTAGGATTTTAACGGTGGAATTTGCTCAATTGGGCAAATTTTTTGAGCATGGATGCGCTCTCGGTCAACGCGGGTTTCCCGCTCGGGACCGCGCTGACCGATTTAAAATTACACGTACTAGCTTTTGGGTCAGCGCGGAAAACACGTGTGCTTCCGCGCTGACCCAATGAAAAAACACAGGGGCGCCATTTTCAGCGCGACTGTTTTTAAAACAGTCGCGCTGGCGCGGAAAAATATGAATTTTAATAAAATGAACGTGAATTTTTCCACAAACAACGATCTAATTTTTTTGCATGGCTTTGCAGGGCACAATGTCTTTTGTATGGCAAGAGAGAGCTCACGATAACGAGGATATAGCCGCATATGCACTTGCCGAATGCCGGAATGCAATGCGAGCATGCGGTTTCCTGAAGTTCTTCCTGACTCCGCGCCTGAGGGCGCAACCTGACTTGCTGGAGTTCCTGATCAGAGCTTGGAACCCAGTAGATGGGAGATTCACCATCCGCGGGCAAGATATCGAGTTTGATGCCTCGGATATCTACTTTTTGACTGGTTTGTCGCGCCGGGGCCAGAGGCCCATCCTGGAGGGGCAGCGACCTAGCGGCGAGACTCTGGACCAGCTGATGGCTAGAGTATGCCCAGGAGCTGAAAAGACACTGAGCGGGAAGGTTGCTATCCCGACAGTGCGGGACATGCCTCTCCGCACGATACTCTTCCTAGTGACACGGGCAGCGGGTTCCTTGGCCAATCATGAGGCCTCGAAGAACCAACTGTTGTTAGCTCTGGAGTGCCTACAGCCCACCATCTTTGACTGGGCGACTGCTGTGACCGCTAGCATGAAGAGGCAACTAAGCAACTGCCGTCGTGGAGAGACGAAGCAGTTCGCGTATGGGTCGCTCCTTCTGCCACTCATGCTGGAGCGGGTGCCGGTTCTACAGCTACAGACCATGGCTGTAGATCCACCTAGAGGTCCCCGGGAGACGAGGGCCAGTCGATGGGCCCGCGTCATGCCACGTGGAGGCGGTGGTCGCCCAGTATCTTGGGGAGTGTACTTCAGAGAGTGGCTAGAGCGCCAGGTTGTCATTGTGGAGGACTGGCCATATGCCGGCATGGACTTCCGCAATGATCCAGACATGCCACTGCCCGCAGGAGAGCATTGGGATGATGGAGGTATGTCACTTGATCTCATTTTAACATTTTTTTTTATGTTTTTGATTTTTTATGTACATGTCTTAATAAATGTCACTGCATGCAGATGTGGGACCTGTGAGACCTGTGGGCCTAGCCCTAACGGCACGGAGAGAGGGGCCAGAAGCTGGAGCCTTGGCCTTAGTTCCTCCAGGAGTGGATACGTCGGAGACTGTGGCCCGCAACCTTGAGGGTTTGCTGGAGGGAGTGCCGGATTACCAGGGGGTCGAGTGGCTAGTAGCTCAATTACGGCACTGTATTCGGCAACATTATTAGTGGTACGACCGAGGCAGACTCCTTGAAGATCTAACAATTCTCCGTGAGGATCATAGATCGCCCACGCCGCAGAGGACAAATTGCAAGTACTACGGCAGGCGCCATCAGCGAAACCAACATAAGGTGCACTAGACATCTGCACAAGAAGGAGAAAACACAATAAGAGGCAAACACGCCTTCACACCAAAGCAAAACATGAAATCATGCACACAAAACACACTAAACACGTGTATGTACAAACTGAGTGCACGAAGTCATGCATAATATTTCTTCAAATACAGCCCGTTGCGGGGCTTGTCAAGAGGATTTCCTTCGTAATCAATCAACTCATATGCGCCCTTTTGTAAAACTCTTTTCACGATATAGGGACCTAGCCACATGGATTCGAGTTTTCCTGCCCCCAGCTTATCTTTAGCTTGATCATAGAGCAGTACTAGATCTCCCTCAACGAAGGAACGAGGATGAATGTTTTGGTCAAAGTGAGCTTTGACTCTCTTCTTTTGCGCTTCGATAGCCAGAGAAGCTAAACGACGAGTCTCGTCTAGCCGTTCTAGGTAAAGAAGCCGTTCCTCCACCGGAGTGGTGTTGGGAAGCAACTCGACAGCTAATTTCAACGAAGGAATCTCACATTCGACGGGAAGGGTGGCCTCCAGTCCGTAAACCAACTGAAACAGAGTGAAACCGGTGGCGTCCTTCACAGAAGTCCGGTAGGCCCATAAGGCTGGGAACAGCATCAGATGCCAATTAGACTTGTGCGTATTGACGGTGCGCTGAAGCATAGTGATCAAAACTTTGTTCACGGCCTCGACTTAACCGTTGGATTGTGGATAGTACGGTGTCGAACTATCTTGACGCAAGCCTAGTTGGGTCGTTAGTTCCGTCATCATGTGATTATGGAAATGCTTTCCGTGATCCGTGACAATAGCCTGAGGGACTCCGAAACGAGTAATGACATGATTGAATAAAAACTGCGCCGCTGTGTAACCGTCTTCGTTCAATGTAGGCATCGCTTCGGCCCACTTGGTGAAATAATCCACGGCAACGATAATGTACCCATGCCCCCCGGCCGAATGAGGGTTACAGGACGTGTAATCGATGCCCCATTTGGCAAATGGACCTACGGTGACAACAGGGTGCAGTGGTGCAACAGGTGCACGCATCTTCCGGTGCTAAACTTGGCATTCATGACATGCACGTACAGCAAGGATGCAATCCTTGAAGATGGAAGGCCAGAAATAACCAGCATGGAGGATCTTCTGGGCGGTAGCATATCCGGACATATGGTCGCCACAAGCACCGGAGTGACAGTCATTCAACACCCGCTCAGCCTCCTCGAAAGTCAAGCAACAGCGGAGAACAGAATCAACGCCGAGGCGGTACAGGGTATCGCCCAAAATGCGATAGGGTTGAGATTGGTGACGAATTCGCCGTCGAGCATCTTTCGATACATTTGGACGGAAGGAAGACGTCTGCAAATATACGATAATGTCCCCGTACCACGGGTCGAGGGTGCTGATGAGAAACAAAGTTTCATCCGGGATATGCTCCTCTGGACGAGATGGTGCAGAATGAGATGGTAAGGAGCAGAGCAGTTCAGCAAAGACCAGAGATTTCTTAGACTTGGCCGCAGTGAATTCCAAGTCGAACTCTTGGAGGATTACAATCCACTTCGAGTATTTTCCCCCCAGCAGCTGACGTGACAAAATGTAGGTCATGGGGTTGCAATCAGAGATCACGGTCGTTGTGTGCAACAGGATATAATGCTGGAATCGTTGGACGGCGCAGACAGCTGCCAATGCCAACTTCTCGACATACGCGTAGCGAGTTTTCGTATCCAGAAGGTTGCGACTAAGATAATAGATAACATGCTCGGTGCCGGCATCATCATCCTGCACTAGAACCATGCCGATGGTGGTGTCAGCGGCAGCTAGATAGAGAGTGTAGTCACGGTGGTAGTTCGGAGGTCTTAAGAGTGGAGCTGAGACGAGAAGGTCTTTAAGGCGCTCGAAAGATTACTGGGCGATAGCATCCCAACGAAAGGGTGTGTCTCGCTTTAACAACCGTGTGAAACCTTTAGCCACCTCGGCATAATTCGGGATGAATCGTCTGAGAAAATTAGCTTTACCCTGCAAACTCTGCAATTGCTGCAAAGAGGCAGGGGGAGGAAGATTCAAAATGGCCTCGACTTTGAGGGGATCCAGACGGATGCCTTCCCGGGAGACAATGAACCCGAGTAGTCGGCCAGATTCTACGCAGAAGACACACTTATGCGGATTGAGTCGAATACGGTAGTGTCGACAGCGGAGAAAAATTTCGCGTAGATGAGATGGATGGTCTTGACGTTTAGCTGAATGAGTTGGGAGGTCATCCAGGTAAGGCTGTACGATGTGTCGAATATCATGAAAAGCATACGACATCGCACGCTGGAAAGTGGCACCGGCATTTTTGAGACCGAAAGGAAGCTTCTTATAAGCGAAGGTGCCCCAAGGACAAATGAAAGCTGTCTTATGCTGGTCTGCTGGGGCTATGTTGATCTGGTTGTAACCAGAGAAGCCGTCCATAAACGAATAAATCTCACTTCTTGCGCAGTCATCGATAAGTTGATCAATAAAAGGCGTAGGAAAGTTATCTTTTGGACAGGCACGATTAATATCGCGGTAGTCAACACAGACCCGGATAGTGCCCTGCTTTTTATTCACAGGGACTATATTGGATACCCACTCCGTGAGGGGAATGGCATAGATGAAACCAGCTCGAAGAAGCTTTTCGACTTCGGCCTTGATGGCTGCAGCCTTTCGAGGGTGCACTGGACGTAAGCGCTGACGAACAGGCTTAGCGCCTGGATAAGTAGGTATTTCGTGCACCACAATACTAGGGTCGATGCTGGGCATTTCCTCGTAAGACCATGCGAAGACATCATGAAATTCACGAAATAAAGCGGTATAAAGTTGAACTTCCTCAGGAGTGCATGTGACTCCAATGAAAATATTCTCGACAATCCCTGGTTTGACAGAGATGTCGATAGGCTGGGTCTGTGTGATGTTACCCATATTGCCTTCCGAAGACACTTGATATAGCTGAACAGGTGTTTGGAGAGGCGGAGATGGGACACATGAAGCAAACCGCTCGAGACATGCGACCATTTCCGAATGTGGAGGGAGAAACGAAGAGCGATGGTGGTGATCTAACCAAGGGAGCTCTTCGAGAGACATAGTCTCTATGATGGCCTCATCGGAGGGAAATGATTCCTTCAGGGGATCCGAAGTGGCCTCATCTCCCAGCCAAGGGAAATGATCATATGAATCGGGAACGCTGCTTAGAAAAGCAGGTTCAGGAGGGGGAGCCGATGCAGCGACAATCTCGATGTAGTTGAGCTCGGCGGGACTCAACGGCATCATATCACCCCAAGAGTCTTCCTGATTCAAGGGAGGAAGAACCCATGGATCAGAACGTACTGAAATCATGTTGACAGGGGCGAGATTTGGAGGTGGGAGGGGAAAGACTCCCATTAAGGAGGGATCTTTGAACAGTCCGGCACCCACACTCACTAACGACTTGGAGGTATGCTCCACGAATGGCACATTTCCTTCAAAAGAGGAAGCAAAAAAGGACAGCTGGTCCACCGTGACGATTCTTCCTTGATGGGGGAAGCGAACGACATGGAACAAGGAGGAAGCCACGGCTTGCATGGCGTATGTCCAGCTTCATCCAAGGGGGAGGTTGTAAGTGAGATTAGCATCAACAACTTCAACCTCTACCTCTACGGTTTTCCCTTCTAAAGAGATAGGCAATCGTGGGAGGATACCATATGGACGAGATTCTCTTCCATCGAAAGCTTCCAGGGTTGTAGGAGACTGGCTCAGAGCAGGAGAACCAATAGCCTTCCAGCAAGCAACTGACATGATGCAGGTTGAGGCACCCTCATCAATGACTGTACGATGGATCGTTTTGCTGTTGATGAGAACCTGTATAAGGAAAGCCACCTGATGAGGCAGTCTCTGTGCGAAACCCTCGAGATCAAAAGAAATTAAATCCGAATCTATCGGGTCGATGCCACCAATTGCTGATAGCAAGGACTTCCTCTGGGAGGGGCAGCTCTAGAGGACTTCTAACGCGGACATAGCAGACGGAGCTTGAGCTAAGTCCTCGACAATGCTATAGTGCTGGGCAGCACGAGCATTGGGGTTATAAGATGACTTCCTGAGTACACCTTTGGGAGGGGGTCGGGGGATCGTCTCAGTGCTGGGCCGTTCGATGTGAAGGGGACCAGAACTGGACGGAGGAGCGCTGGAGGGAACCTCCGGCTCTTTCCCGGCTGGAGATGGATAATCTTTCGCTCGAGTTGAAACATGGATGGGAATCGTTCCAGCCATGAACACTTGAGAACCGAATGAGGAAGAGGATTGAGAGGGATCTGCCACCTGATGCGTCTGCTGGGAAGGGAAAGGCTCTTTTAGCACAGCAGGAGGCCCTGGAGCACCTTTCAAAAGTCGACTAACCTCGGACCGCCTTGGGAAATCCTTGGTGTAGTGATCCTCATCGCAGATGAGACAAGGATACTTAGGCTTTCGTTTAGCTCCTTCCTCGGAGGGAGGCTTAGGGGGGCCCTGCTTGGGCTGTCCAGATTTATCTTTAGCTTTCCCTTTCTTTTTTTCTTTCGAGGATTTATCCGCCGTGATGGACTGGATGGCGTTTACCTCGGAGGTAGTCCCAGAAATTGATTGGCCCTGAGAAGCATTTTCGTTAGAGGTGTTCTGTTTCTGTTTCCCAGGGTTCGCGGCCGATTTCTTTGATGACGAATTGACAAAACCAATGACCCCATCAACGGAGGGCTTTGGTGGAGCCTTGGGCTGTCCAGGCCTCGGGGCATCTAGAAAATACTCATACAAAGTACCCGACTGAGAGTACACTAAGTCGAGGTACTGAGCTCGCGCGATTGCTTGCTCTTCAGTTACACACGCTCCCATTACGATGTCTTTTGCAATCTTAGGGACAAAGGAAGTCGTGAACCAGTCGGTCAGGAGTTGATCAGGAATCCAAAATTTAATCAAGCGACGACGCCTTCTCCATTCATGTATATGATCAGAGATGTGCGTAGTCGTATCCTGTTTGAGAGACGTGAGAAGATGTGTCCCAGTCTCGTACCGAATGGGTAACTGAAAATGAGTCAGAAAGGCCATAGCCAACGAGTTGAAATCTTGAAACATGCCACGATTCAGTTCGATGTACCACTTAGCGGCTGAACCAGTGAGAGTCCTCTGAAAGAGGCGAAGCCGGATAGAATCATCAAGCCATGAGTTTGATGAACACCAAAGGTGATAAGTCATTACATGGGCCTGAGGGTCTTCACCAGCTTTGCCATCAAACTTTGGACAATCACCTGGTATTTTGGTTGGAACTGGTGGCCAATACGGATTATGCAAAATAGGATCATTTGTTAACTTGGACACGTCAGGCAGTTCCAACGTTGCTAAGAATGGTAACTGCGGGTTAAAGGACATTTGTGGCTGCGGATTTTAGGCGACATTAGGGTTCCAACCAGATGGTGGTTGCCCCCACGAACTCTGTCCAGACGGACCTGGCCCAAAAGGGCCTGGTGCATAAGAACTTTGTCCCGATGGACCTGGCCCAAAAGGGCCTGGCGCATAGGGAGCTTGTCTGTAGGGGTTCTGTCCATACGGATTCTGGCCATATGCGGACGGCTGTCCCGGTGTCTGCCCCCTAGCTCCCCATGTATTAGCAGCTTTCCCCACAGGTGCACCATACTGATAGTTTTGGTAAGGAGTGACCTGTGGCTGTTGATAATTTTGATAAGGAGCGAACTGATTTTGCCCCTGGGGTTGCTGGTAGCCATATGGTTGCTGGGCCCCATACTGAGCCTGATAGGGAGGCTGTGTCTGGTAAGAAGGCTGAGGCTGTGGCCCACCTTGCATTTGATAACCTGTTTGAGTTTGAGGCCCAGAGTAATGTCCTTGAACCGGCTGGGGTTGAATCATCTATCCCGAAGGTTGACTTGGCTGGATTTGAGATGGTCTTGGCTGGCCAGCAGGATGAACTTGCTGGGTGCCAGGCTGTCCATGAACCACCAAGGGTTGTCCTTGCGGAACGGATGACTGAGCTGGCTGAACAGCTGGCTAGCCCTGAGGTTGGCCGGCTTGTCCAGATGGATGATTAGGGCGGACAGCGGGTTGACCTTGCTGCATAGAAGGTCGGCCCGTCTGCCCCCCAGGGTGCACAGACTGAGCAGAGGGCTGGGCTTGCTGTATAGCGGGCTGCCCCCCTTGGTGCATAGGCTGAGCAGTGGGTTGGCCTTGCTGTATAGCAGGCTGCCCCCCTTGCCCAGAAGGATGCATGGATTGAGCAGTAGGTTGACCCTGCTGAACGTAGGGTTGCCCACCCTGCCCAGAAAGATGACCAGACTGGGCATTAGGTTGGCCCTGCTGTAAGTAGGGTTGCCCCCCCTGCCCAAGAGGATATCCCTGCTGGACTGCTGGTTGATTTGGAGGAGTATAAGTTTGCCCAGTTTGTCCAAATGGGTACCCTTGCTGGAAACCGGGTTGGCCTTGTTGAATGTAAGGCTGCCCGGGTTGTCCAGTTGGGTAACCTTGCTGGGTACCAGGTTGCCCTGGATAGCCAGCAGGTTGACCTTGATATGAGTACGACGGACCTCCAACGGCCGAGGGTTGTCCCTGTGGGCCCCCAGATTGTCCTGGGTAAGGCGGGCCATAAAGTGGTTGCCCTTGAGGGGTTTGCACATAAGGCGGCTGGCCTTGATTGGGTGGTCCTTGGGGCTGTCCGGGAGGATTCCGGCGCCCATGAAAAACATGAGTAACGGGATCATATGTAACGTCCAATGGTTCCTGGTTCTCCTCGAAAGGACGACGAGGCAGGGACGAAACGTTCTCGAGGTACTCGCCGTTCGCATCATAATAAAAGAGTGGACCTTGGTAATCTGGGTCCACAATGGGCTGCCCATGGGCATCATACGGCCCTGCTCCTGGAATGCCACCAGAAGAGGGACCAGCTCCAGGGTCTGTAGATGAGGATGCTGGCACAGCACTGATGACCGGAGTCGAGCGCGCTACACAAACGGTTGGATTGGTGGGAACTGAGGTAACAGGCGTGTTAAGACCTGAAGTAAGAGGTGTATTAAGAGGTCGCGAAATAAAGGGCCTCGTGGTGGCAATAAGACTAGGATCCCATATAGTTGTAGAAGTAGTTCTAGCAGCTATCCTATCCCTCATTGACTGATATCGTGGAGGGAGTGGAGAGGAAGCCGGGATCGGAGTTTCAATATCTGTCACCACGGGTGTCTCACCTGTGCTGGAAGCTGTCTCATCCATGGGGGAAGTAGACATTGGAGACGACATACCGAAAGGAGTACGGGGGGTATTATCGCTGTCAGGCTCCCAGATAGGATTCCAATCTTCTATGTAATCTTCGTCGCCTGGGGCACGTACGTTGATAGGCTGGATACTCGGAACAATGGGAAGAGTATCGCTTACAACTGGTACCTCTGGAGCAACGGAAGATGGAGAACCTTGATCACTTGGACCGGGAGTTGACGGGTCAGCCAGGATGACAAGACCCCTTAGAAAACCTAAAGCAAACTAACGATTAAGACCCTACTCAAAACTAACGCACACAAGATCTAACCAGGTGATGTTATCGTGGCCGAATTAATTTTTAAGACACAAGAACCAAACTTGACCTTTTCATGTTTCAAGAGTCGAGAAAAGGACGAAAAGATGACTCCAGTCTCCTTCGAATGTTTAATGAGCACGAAGTGACAAGACGCTCACAGGCACCTTTTCATTTAAGGAGTCCGAAAAGGATCAAAAGTGACTGCTCTGGAGACTCTAGGTATAGGGTTTACCAAGCGACCCGTAAAACTGCGTATACACCTTAGCAATCGTATGAGAGCCAAGGACTTTCCGTACTGCAGTCAATCTTCCCGAATGCTGTGTTCGGTGCGTTACGGTTCACAAGGCGGCAGACTCGGCTTCCTATGGATAAAGGATAAAAGCCTAGTGGGGTCTCCCTATATACGCGACGGTACGTGGGAGCGCAGTCCGTGTTAGACCACTATCGAGTCACAGAAGGAGGAATCACCCAACCATAATGTGAAACAACAGTGACTATGTTTAAAGACGTCGGAAAACGTCTCTAACCTAGACCTCTAGATGTTTGCGTTTAGTTCCAATGCGTTTTTAGGTTAATTCAATTCATTTTATAGTTGATCTTGAAATTAAGTTTCGATTTCAGGTCCTATCGTATGTTCTCTCACAATTACCTAGATGCAAACTACATGCCAAAGAATACCATTTTGTTCGATGAATTCTAGCTATGAGAAGGTAAAGAATTTTTGATCAAACAAAACGAATACGAGCAATCAAACAACCTAATGCAGCTAAAAGCAAGGAAAGGAAACTTTTTCTTTTGAAAATGCAAATCAATGAAATGTTCTTTTCCTTTTCAATTCTCAAAAGCAAAGCTACTAGTTTGATTTTCTTTCAATGGCACAAAGCATCTAAATGAATTTGGAGGAACAGGAACACCAAGCAAATCACTTAATGAAAGCACACAAAGTTCCCAAAACATCCAACAAAGATTTCCAAATCAAAAGGAAAAATCAAGTTCCGCACGAGCTATGTGATCTAAGCTCGGCAAGACAAGCAAGGATTCAAACAAGGAGGAAGCACAAACCGCTTGGAAACACAACCAAAAATACTTCAACAATCACCGAACAAGTGTAAAAACAAACAAATCTGAAGTTGGCTGGTCAAACAAAAGAACAAAATCCCTACGGAAGGCTTGACACACACACGGCCACTAGATGCCCTAGGGCTAGAGTGCGAAATCAATGGAGAAAAGCAAACACCCGGAGGATAAGAGTCCCAACCAGTCAATTAGAGATTCAACACAATCCAGCAGCTGTAAAAGTGATGGCGGAAATACAAACCAAGCAGCGAGAGCAAAGAGGAAGGTATTTGCAAAACTGAAAAATGAGCAAAAAACGAAACCCTGTGGAACAAGACTTCGCAAACAAGCAGCTCAGAGCTCAGGTAATGAAAAACAAGTCACAAACCAAGTGGAGAGAAGAGGGGAAAGTCAAAGCAACAGGTTCAGGAGGCTGATTTGGACAAAAATGAATTCTACAGGATCAGCGCGGGTAGCCTTCAGCAACTCGGCGCTGACAGGAGAAGGCCCGTAGCAACTTTGCGACGTCAGCGCGGAAGAACACGGATAAAGCGCGCTGTCTCAAAAACGAGGTCAGCGCGACTGTTATTCGTACAGGGGCGATGACAAGGAGAACAAAGAAGCAGGTGTGCGACGTCAGCGCGTCTGTTTTGAATTAAACCGCGCTGAAGGTAAAAACGAGTAGAATCAAAGCAAAAAACTCCCAAACCAAAGGTAGAAACTTTTTAACAATCAAGACACTTCCCAGATGGACCCAGGAAGGCTACAAGCAGAGAAACAATCCCCAAAACTTGAAAAGAGAGAAAAATCAAATTCAAGCACAAAGAATGGACACAAGAGACAAAAGGCTGATCCCCAGTGGAGTCGCCAAATTGTTGGAGAGGTAAATCCCCTCTACGGATAGAGGCGATCCCTACTAGCCCAGCAAGGGTCTAGCAACAATCAGTCAATGCTACTATGCATGTTCCTAATTGCAATTAAACAAGAGGTAAAGAGCACCTACTTGGATTCTAGCGCTGTTGTTTGATGAAGAGATGCCACCTTCACTCCTTCGCTTTGGCCGGTCACGATCCTCCGCGATCTCCGCGAATAGACACCTGCACACACGAAGAGGAAAAAAACACAAGCGTGAAATCTAATAAAAGCAACCATACATCAGTCAGAAAAGATGTAATTCACATTAACCATTGCATAGACAAATGAGAATGGAACAATAATAGCAGTCATCTATTATTAATCAAGCAGAGAAGAGTACAACCAAATGTTCTGACGTCGGTAACCTTCTCAGGAGGGGCCAGTCAGCAAGTGTCTCAAGCATTCACCTTTGGAAATGATTCTCCCAAGACAAGAAACTCTCTCTCTCACACAAGCAACACAACACAACCTTCCCTAAGCTATCATGCACTTCCACACTTATCACACCAAATACCTATAGTAGCAGCAATCTGAGCACTATAAGCTCTACACAATCCAAGCTATTCCAAACTAGCTGCTCATGGTAATGGTGGAAGTTTATATAGGAGAAGGAGCCTCCTAAAAGGGTGGAAGGATGAGCTTATCCTCAAGGGAAGTGGTTGCAAAGGGTCGAACAGACATGCCATAGAAGGGAGTCGATACTCACAAGACCAACAACCAAGCCTGGAGTTATCTGGAAGGCTGGCTGTTGGAACAAATTCGCCAAAACTGGATCAGCGCGGGCGCATAACTGGTCTGGCGCGCTGACGTCGCAACGACATAACGGAAAATGCCATGTCAGCGCGGGTAGATACAAACAGGGGCTGTGCTGGTCATGAAATTTCAATCAGCGCGGGAAAGGCGTGTGCTTCCGCGCTGGCAGCGCACACGGTCTGTTATAAAGCGCCAGTCATCGCGGATATTTTAGAAACAGACGCGCTGATGAGGAAAACTTTGGAAAAGTGGGTTTTTGGCCAGTTCAGAAGGCATGAACTTGATTATTGTAAATTCCTGACACAGTAGGGTGACTGACAGGGAGACAGTGACAAATTACTGTGTAACAATACTCACAGCAAAGAAGGTGCTGACTCTGAGAGGTTTTTTACAGACACAGGAAAGAAAGTGTCAAGAGATGCAAAGGGACATAGATGATTTTAAGTGGAAACTTGCAGCATCACAAATCAAAGGTTTGCCTAGCTTGCTGACTAGTACTGGGAGGCTGTTAACACGTGACCAATATGCCACCAGAGTGAACAACTATGTCACAAATCAGCTTACTGCATCCTCAGGCTCTACAGCAGAGGCAGGGCCACCTTCTGGGTAGAATCTCTATGATAAGTTGGAAAACTTATTTTTTGTTGAACATGAAATTAATCATTTGTTTGAGATGCCACCCAATTATTATAGGTATACAAAGGCCAATGAAACACTCATCAAAATACAAAAGCATCAGTTACCTCCCGAGGATTTGTGGCGAGCAATGCTGGCCATTTTGCCCAGGTAATTTCAGTTTTGCCCATTCTTGTTATTACAAATCTCGGTCAGTTATGAGTCAGCCAAATGAGGCACGAAAGCACCGGACAGAGCGGTTAAAGAACAGGCAGAGCAGGTTGGAGCAGTGACAAAGCAAAGACATGGACGGCAAGCCTAAAGGATCGCGGATTTTAAAAGCGCAGCCCAGCCGACTCAATTGGACTCAAAAGTCAATTTTCTCTGACAGAATGAACAACTGTTATATTCATGTTTACTACAACATTTACTCTTTCAGCTACTATCCCTTAAGAGTTGGCGAAGAAGTTATGAGCTATTAACTCATCATCTAGATATTTTTGTATCTTATTTTTGTATATATACCTCCCCACAGAACGTATTTGGGGTTGGTTGGTTGATTTGCTCCACTAGAGACTCGCTCTGTATACTTGATGTTTTCATTAATCAAAGACTGTTGAAAAGCTTGGAGGATGAACTGTATGTTGTGTTATTAATGTTTTGAAGAATGAATATGGAATTCTTGTGCTGCAACACGACTCAATAAGTGATTTCTACCTCTGTTTTCCATTGATATATGCTCATATCATACATATGTCGCCATCTAAATAGCAGATAAAAAGATTAGCTTAGAACTTGCTTGACTGCACTCTATGCTCAATTTCTGCTGTTTCTTTATGTTTTCCTCTGAATTGGTAATGAATATGAATTCCCTTTGGCTCATATTTCTCCTAATTCACCCATGTTTGACAGTTATCTAGGGATTCTTTACTGCTCCTAGATAGAGCTCATTCACCTTCCCTCTGTTAAGCTGAATAAGAGATTCTTAATTGCCTCTCATTCCTTAGCCTTCAATCCATCTCCATTTAGCTTGAAAGTTGTTTCATGTGTGGCTATCCTGCTCCATATTCCTCTTGTGACCAAGAAAACACACCAGCAGTCCTACTCCATGACTCCATGCCCAATGGTTTGAACTTATCATACTATGCATTACCTCTCTACTTGAAAGCTTCATCCTTCCCACCAAAACTCAAACAAAACCCCTTGAACTCAATAACTAGCCTAAAATCATCATCAACAAAGCTAAATCATAAAGAGAGAGCCCTCTCTGATTGCAGGTAGGCTAGGGCCTGCAGTCCAAAGATTGGTTAGTGGTTACCTCGATCGTATTCCCTTGGGAGTCAAAGGGAACAACCTGAGTGATAACATAATGGTGACTCCACTGGGGAAATTTTCAGGAAAATCCAACTTTTTCATGTTTAGATCTGATCTGTGATGGTGGACAGGGATCAGGCACACCAAAAGATAAATCATCCACCTGGCGACTCCACATCATCTTTTCAAACAAGACTCCACTGGAGGAGCGAACCCGAAAGAGAAATAGGATCTAGAGCTTCAAGCTTTCCAAACAATTCTACAACCAAATAGTCCATATTCAAAGAACTAATAGTCAGACAGGATGACCGGGTGCGTGGAAGATCTTGCAATAGCTCGAGCTTTAGATGAATTCAGGAAGCTGTTATCTGAATATGAGCTTGATGAAGATTTTTTGAGATTGGTGTTGTTAAAGGTCAAAGCAATACAACAGCCTCAAATCAAAATGTATTTTCTTGATTTAGTTGTTGAAGAACATGAAAATGAAATTGAACTTGTGCTTTCTCAAATTCAGTCATGTGATTTTCGCAATCCTAAAGAATTCCTCCAAAATCTTCCTTCTCCGAGTCATGAGGAAATTGTACTACCTTCTGACTTACAGATTGAGGATAATCTTGCTTTCAAGAAAAAGACTGAAGTATTGGTTGCAGGGTTTGTTACTCAGGATGCAGCTGTTCATCAGACCAAGAAGGCCCAGAAGAAACTATCCCACATAATTCTTTCATGGATCCTGTAGCACATTACATGGAGGATCTTATCAGCTCAAAATATTTAAAATGTTTTCTCTATGAGGGCCAAGTATATCGGCAATGGCCTTTATATGTCACAATTTTGATTATGGGGGCACATGACCGGATAGTGTTTCTGATTTCACCAACGGTCAGTCAAGCAGTTTGTTTCCTTCTACAATTGCTTAGGTGGTTGCACTGGCTGTTTCATTTTACCTAGCCAGCAAGCAGAAGGTTGATTAGTGTAAGTAGGTAGGATTTTGTTTTTTTTGTTTGGATGGCAAGCTTGCTGCAGTTCAAGCCCGAAGTGAAGGCCCTAAGCTCTTCAAGTCTGCTATCATATACATAAATAAAGTAGCCAGCAAAGGGAAGTTTTCAGAGTACAGCAACAATGGAAGGTCAAGGCAATCTGACCTGCTGTTCTTGACTTTTCATAAGGAAAAGCCATCCCCAAGTGGAGCCACTGTTAGCCTCCTATTGCAATAGGTTTCATATTTCATGATTGACAGTGGAAGTGCCAAAAATGTTCATCTTTTCCATGCTGCAAAAGTTCCATTTTTGAAAGATTTCTCAATTAAGGGAAGGCCAAACAGCTTAATCTTGGTTTCCTTAGGTTTAAATTGCTTGTTTTAGACTAGAGAAAGAATACCTGTCCAAACAGTGCAAGCTTGGCAGAAGAGTAGATAGGCAGAGAAATGAAGGAGCCCAACTGCTTAATCTGGGTCCTTGGAAGAGATAAGTGTTTATTTAGATAGGAGGGCAGCCAAAAGAAAAGAGGACAATCAGGGTTTGCAAGTCTAAGTGCACCCATTCAAAAGGAAGAAAAAATGTTAGGTGTATTAGGTTGGGTAGGTAGTTTGAGGTTGCAGAAGCAAAGTCTGGATCACATTTTGTATTATTAATCAGGGCTCATCTCATCAATCATAGAAAGGTCGAAGCAGTTGTCTAATGGCAGAATTCTGGTAGCATGTCTAACTCCCTTTCACCTCCCCCTCGAAATTTCTTACTAACACCCCCTTGAGGACTTTGAGATCTTCCCAGCAAGTCTTGTTATCACTTTATTTTTGTAAAATATCAAGTCAAGTTTTGGCTTTCTCAAATGAAAAGAAGCCACATTTCTTGTGTAAAATCATTCCTCCATATCCCATTTAAATCTCATGTCTAAGTTTCAGATCATAAACTTGGCATCATTCCCCTTACATTTCCATTTCACAAACTTACATCAACTTCTAATCCTATTATATAGCTCCCTAACCAAATTTTCCCATCCCTATTTGTTACAAAAAACTATATAAAGTCCCAAAAAATATTAAAATCCCACCCTTTAGCACTATAGCTATGTAAATACAGTTTACAGAAATAATAGTCCATCTGGGACTACTATTAACCCTTCTGCGTTCTAACCCGGGGTTGTTTTAACCTCTGGTTAAAACAATAACCATGATATTCCCCTTTTTGTATATTAACCTAACCCTTTTTAGCACTCATTAGTAATGTTTGGCATTTAAACGTTTATTTTAATATTAAACGCTTCTGGTGCACATAACACACCAACCCGCATTTTCCAAAGTTTTTGACCCTCGCAACATAGTAATATTTTATAAATCGGACGGGTCCCATGCCTAAATGCATGACACCCCGATCGTCCCGCGAGTCGTCCGATGCCCAAGACTTCAGATCCAACGGTGGGTGGTCGTTTTGAGCCCCCGATCCGCCGAAGGTTAACGTCTAGGGGATGGGCGGTTTCCTCTGCCGTACCCCCTCCACGTGTTGGCCTCCCAGCGTGTTCGGAGGCCCCTTCCCCAATAATCCCTGTGCCGAAAGGTGGTGTGGGGAAAACCGGTTACCACCTTCGGCCCTCCTACGTCAGCCCTGCGTCACTTCTGACGTCATGCCTTCGTATCCTCGCCGGTGCCCCGTGTCATTGCCACCTCACCTGCTCACGTTGTCACCCCACTAGAGTGTCCTATGCCATGTCGTCATCCAAGTCAGCTGCCACATCACCCGTCCGTACCCGGGACCCATCGATGATGTCATGCTGACGTCATCACGGAAAAGTGCCAAAAGCGCATATATGTCAAATTTTTATAAAAACACGCATTTTTCAACCGTTTGTTAGTCATTTTCATTGGACATGGTGGAGAGATGTTGCTGCCGTTTGCACTCGTTTGCCTCCAAAATTCAAAATTCGACCAACTGAGGTGGAACCACCTCTGAATCCATCTTCACCAGTCGCCATTTGATGAGTCCAGCTGCCCTTGGCGCCAGTTTAACCAGGTATGTCAGGCCAGGGTAACTCCAGAATGAGCGAGAGAGAAAACTGATCTATTATTCATTAGCTAACTCACATTTATATACATAAATACAACGGATCAGTTCATCTTCTTGATGACTGTCCAGTTCACCCATCCGTTTCGGATTAGGTGTCAACATTCCCCCCCTTAATCTGAAGGGATGTTGGTAAGTCCAAGCATCGTTCTGAATCTTTCAAGCTTTTCTCTTCCAAGCGCTTTGGTGAAGATGTCTGCAATTTGCTCGTTTGTGGAACAATGACGGAGATGGATTGTTTTGGCCTCAACATGATGTCGAATCAGATGATATTTAGTATTGATGTGCTTAGTATGATCATGGAACTTTGGGTTCTTGGCCAACTTTATTGCAGATGTGTTATCAATCATGAGTGGAGTTGATTGTATTTGTTTTACCTGCAAATCTTCAAGAATTTTCCTAAGCCACACAATTTCTTTCGTTGCTTCAGCTGCTGCCACATATTCTGCTTCTGTTGTGGAATCTGCTAGTACTGATTGTTTGCGTGATCTCCAGGAGACAGCTCCTGATCCAAGACTCATAGCATATCCTGAAGTAGATACCCCAGTTTCTTTGTCTCCATCGAAGTCTGAATCAGAGTATCCAATCAAGTTGAAGTCGTCCACCTGTGTATACTTGATTCCAAGGTCTTGAGTTCCCTTCAAGTACCTTAGAACTCTTTTTGCAGCAGACCAATGTCCCTCACAAGGCTTTTGCATAAACCTGGAGAGGATTCCAACAGCAAATGAAATGTCTGGTCTGGTAGTAGTGAGGTAGATGAGACTTCCTACAAGCTGTCTATACTTTGTTGCATCCTCAAATTCCTTTCCTTCAATAGATGTGAGCTTCAAGTTTTGTTCCATTGGAGTACAAAGGGATTGCACTCTGTCATGCCAAATCTGTTTAACAAATCTCCAATGTATTTCTTTTGAGAAAGAAATATGGACTTTGGATGTTGGGTTACTTCAATGCCAAGATAGTAATGAACATAGCCCAAATCAGTCATTTCAAAAAAATTTCCTAATTCTTTCTTTATGGATGCAATATAGCTTTCATTGTTCCCTGTCATTAAAAGATCATCTACATATACCACAAGATATACAATTGTTTTGCCAACTTTCTTGACAAATAAAGTTGCATCATCAAGATCAAAATGATTGAAGTTGAGTTTCAGAAGATGCTCAGTTAGTTTTTCATACCAGGCTCATGGTGCTTGTTTGAGGCCATACAAGGACTTCACAAGTTTGCATACTTTGTGTTCATGTCCTTTCACAGAAAATCCTTCAGGCTGGGACATAAAAACATTCTCTTTTAGATCTCCATTCAAGAATGCAGTTTTTACATCCATTTGATGGACTTTCCAACCGTTCTGAGCAGCTAGTGCAAAGAGTGTCCGGATGGTTGCCCATTTTGTTGTGGGGGCAAAAGTTTCCTCATAATCGACCCCTTCCTTCTGTGAAAAACCTTTTGCCACAAGCCTAGCTTTGTGCTTGTCAAGTGAGCCATCAGCTTTGTACTTGTTCTTGTAGACCCACTTGCAGCCAATTGGTTTGGTTCCAAATGGAGGATCAACCAGCTTCCAAGTGCCATTCTTTATGAGGGCATCATACTCCTTCTGCATCGCTTCTTTCCATTCATCATGAGAAGCAGCTTCTTTGAAGGAAGTTGGTTCAAAATATGTAGACAAGTTCAATTCACAATCATAAGTAACATCCATATCAACAGGTGAATTAGAGTTATCTACATCACCTCCATCTTGTCGGTTTGTATTTCTGGTTCCTGTTTTTCCAATTTCATCAGGATGAACACTTTCAAGTGTCTTTGTCAGCCACTTTGGGGGACCTTTCTGAGATGGTCCAGGCTGCTCTGTTGGTTGAGTTGGGTCTGAATCAAGATTGAGTCTCCCAATTCTATCAATTACATCACTTAAAGCATCATCCATTGTTGGAGTGTCATGCAGGGGAGATTGTTCTTCAGAAGAAGATTCCACATGTTGATCTAGTATAGGAATCCCCCCTTCAAGATGTGGAATCTGATTATCAAACTCTTGAAATGATTTCGGTTTTGTGAATCTATCCAAGCGATCAAGTTGCAGCTCAACAACACTGTCAGATTTGGATGATTCAAGAAAAATGACATCTCTAGATAAAACAAACTTTTTATTTACTTCATCATAGAGGCAGTATGCTTTAGATGTGTTTGAATACCCCAGGAAGATACACTTACGACTTCTAGCACCAAGTTTGTTTCTATGTACCTTTGGTATTAAAGCATAACAGGTGGAACCAAATATCCTGAGATGTTTTACCGAAGGAACATGTCCATACCACAATTCATAAGGAGTCTTGTTTCTTATAGCACTAGATGGACATCTATTCTTTATATATGCAGCACATAGAACAGCATCAGCCCAAAACATTGTCTTTACATTTTTGAAGAAAAGCATGGATCGTACCATATTCAAAATTGTTCTGTTCATTCTTTCAGCTACACCATTCTGTTGAGGATTATAAGGCACAGTTGTTTGATGTTTAATCCCATGTTGGCGAATATAGTGTTCAAATTCATTTGATGTATATTCTTTTCCATTATCAGTGCGAATAGACCCAATATGAGATTGTGCATCATTTTCAATCCATTTATGAAAATTATTGAATGTTTGAAAAGCATCAGATTTGTTCTTCAATAAATAAACCCAACACATTCTGGTGTAATCATCAATAAATGTCATGATATATTTATTTCCATTTGCAGAAGAAACAGGCATTGGACCACATAAATCTGAATGAATGAGTTCAAGCTTCCTATGTGCTCTTGAATGTGAATCATGAAAAGGCTATTTGCTATGCTTTCCTAGAATGCAAGCATCACATTTCTTATGTTTTCTAGGAATTGTAGGCAAACCAACAACACCATTTTTTTTCAACAAGCGGAGACTATCATAGTCTAAATGTCCAATTCTAGCATGCCACAATAAACTTGATGGAAGTGTACCTTCTTTATGATGAGAAATATATGAAAAATGTTGTGCATGAGCAGAGGTTCCTTGCAGTTTAAGAATTCTTTCTTCTTCTATACCCCTCATGACAAGTGAATGGTCAGATGCCTTTCTTACCTCAAGCTTTCCATCAAACATATGAATGGAGTGACCTTGCTGGCGGATGTGGACCAGGGTCATCAAGTTTCTCTTGAGCTGTGGGAGATATAGAACATGATCCAGAAGAAAGTCTGGAAGACCAGGCAGTTTAAGCCTGATTGTGCCAAGCCCTGATGGCTTGATTTTTGACTGATCTGCAAAGTATACTGCTCCATCAACATTGTCAGTGAAGTCTTCAAAAAAATCTTTCCTATGAGTCATATGACAGGTTGCTCCTGAATCAAGCAACCAATCATTTTTCGAAGAAGCAAGTGAAGCATTAAACAAATCTTCATTTACTCCAATGTTACATTGTGCCTCAATATAGTGAGTGGATTCAGGTGCTTTACCTTTGTCTGTGTCATCAGTTTTACCTTTCTGCTGATTTCTTCTCTGCTCAACTTTGTCCCATGGTAGCTTGCATGTAGAAGCATCATGTGATCCATTTCGTTTGCAGCGAATGCAATGCAGATCTACCTTTTTTGCTTGAGGATGTCTGCCCCCCCTGCCTCTGAAGTATCTTCCTCTTCCTCTTCGTCCACCTCTTCCTCTTGTAGAATCTTGAGCAGGATGCTTTTCTTTATGAGCAAGGCAAACAGTCTCTTCAGAAGATTCAGGGACTGTTTTCTTTCCAAAGGCTTTCTCTCTTTCAGCAACTTTTTCACAAGAGAGTCAAAGGTTATATCTTTAAGATTTCCATTTGCTTGTAAAGACTCAAGATAATTGGAGTAGGTAGGATAGAGTGCTTTGAGAAAGGCAATAAGAGAGATATCCAGCTCAACCTTAGTGGATTTAATATCATGCATTATAGACTTTATTTCAGATGCAAGAGCAAGAGGATCATTATTTTTCAGTTCAAGAGTGAAGAGTTTAATCATGAGCTGAACAACTTTTTGTGTAGAATGTGTATGATAGAGTTCTTTTAGCTTTTGTAAAGCTTCAAAGGCAGTGGAATAGGATGAAATATGACGACTTACTTCTTCATTTACAGATGCTGCAATCAATGCATAGGCTTTGTTGTTCTTGTTTTCCCAAATGGCAAGTTATTTATCCGATGTAGGCTGCACAGGGTCTTTGTCTTCTTCTCCGACACACACTCCTTTCCACAACTCATTGTAGATGAGGGTGTGTTTTACCATCCGAGACCATTCTGAATAGTTCTCCTTGCCAGTGAGAACTATTCCTACCATAGAAATGATTGAATGCATTCTGTAAAAAAAATATCTCTGCTAAAAAAAACTTCTGTTGATAAAAGACTTTTGCTGAAAAAAATTCTTATGCCACAGCCTTATGCACTTTATTTTCTTCTAACGTTTGCATCAACATTTCTTATATCACTGCAATATTACTATGTTTTGAATGTATACACTTCAAAACGCATAAAGGATATATTACTTCAATATATATTACTTCAATATATATCAAGCAATACTACAAAATATTTTGGAAACACAACAATGCTTTGAATCATATAAACTGCGTATATCATGAATACAACAAACTGCTCAACCACTATACAAAAAACGCATCTCCACCCTATACAAAAAATGCCATACGAAGTTTAAAAAATCAACTGCATAATACCAACGCCCTTGCAGTCTTTGTAATACCCAGCGTTACTGGCGACCGTTGAGGCTTCTAGTTAACATTCTTCACAGCAATCGCTCAATTACTTACTGACAACAATCCCTCAATTCCCTTCGTAACAGCCCCTCAACTTGGAATAGCTTGATTTCAAAGTCCATTTGAATTCAGAAAACCAGTGAACGTGGCTCTTTTTTTTAAATGCAGCGACACACACTTGCATACTAGCATGGCCGATATCAACAAACACGACGTTCAATGGATCATTTTCAGGCAGATCAGTCTTGTAAATGCCGTAAGCCAAGGCAGTGGCTGTGGTCTCGTGCATCAAGCAGAGAGGATTTAGGCGCAATCTCTGACTAGCTCGAACATTAGTTGGCACGTCTATCTGATATTGCTCCTTGAATTTATCAGCAAAATGCCTGGAGCAATGAAAAAAATGGGAAGCGGAAGTGTATGCGATACGGCGGTATGTAACATACAACACAACATGGAATACAACCAACCAAACTAGGAGCGGGATATGGATGCGGAGTATGGGAATAAACCACAGTCAATGCAGCCACGAACAAACTCAAGCCCACTCAAAACAGTAACAGACCATTCCAGGCCAGCTAAACAAAATTGAATTACGTTTTGGGTATATCAATCGGTGTTTGGGCACAATCAGAGGTTTGGAGACAGCGAGGGAAAAAAAAACGTTTATCATGCAGATGCGCAGGACAATCAATGAGAGGCAGCGGTGGAGAGAACTGGACAGTCAGTGAAACGGATGAAACGCAGGACAGAGGCAATCAATGCGCAGAGAGAATCAATGTCAGACCATGTCAGCCCAGGCAGAGGCAGAGCAGCGCAGGACAGAGTAGTGCAGTGCTCAGGGCAGAGGCAGGAGTTACAACTAATTTTAGATCCTGGGACCTGTGCTCTGATACCATGTCAGGTCAGGGTAACTCCAGAATGAGCGAGAGAGAAAAATGATCTATTATTCATTAGCTAACTCACATTTATATACATAAATACAACAGATCAGTTCATCTTCTTGATGACTGTCCAGTTCACCCATCTGTTTCGGATTAGGTGTCAACAAGGTATTTGCCCTACTTTGTTCCTATTCTTCCCACTTTTCTCCATTTTACATGTTTTGAAGCCTGCAAATTCCCAAATTAATGACTCTGCCCTACCTAAATTCTACCTAAATCCACTGCTAAGCCCCTACCTCAGGAAAAACCCTGCCAACCCGCGCCTGTTTGCGAATTTACCTTTGGAAACTCATTTTCGAGCTCGATTCCCAGCAAAAATTTCATAACAGGTCGGCATTGTTCTCTTCACCGCATTCCACTCATAAACCTCTACAATTTCACTGTAATACTCCCCGTTCCCTTGCAAAAATTTTCCCTCATAGTCTTCTATCCAAGGAATTTGCCAAAGAAACTAAAGCCTTATCCGAACTCCGCAAAGTTTTCCTTTTCATCATAATTACAGATATTGAAGGCCATTCCCTCACTTGAACTCATTTTGCAACTCCTTTGCAAATCCTCAGAGTCAGTTGTCAGCAACCTGTTACTGCTGTAAAACTTCATTCCAAATATAACATCAAAAAGTTTTATAATGGCCACTCCAACAACTCTCAGTGTCACTCCTATGAATCCACCAAACAAAGAACTTGAAGCCATGCCTCTAGCTGATAAGGATTACCTCATTCAAGATCTAGTTGGGGACAAAAATCACTTGAAGACCTTCTGCCAACTAAGGAACAACTTTATAAACAACTGTGACACGTTTGGCATATGGGAGTCCAATTTGCCTTATTATTTCCTTCCCTCTGTTAATGCTTTTCCTAAGGTCATCCATTTGTGTGTTGAGAACTATGAACCTAATCAGAGAGCTGTCAAGTCTCCATCTGGGAGCATACCTTTTTATATTACTCCTGACTCCATCAACCATATGCTCGATTTCAAACAGACTCAGCTATTGATTCCTTTCTCCATGAACTATTTGCTAGATGAAGGCGCCAAGCTTTCCAGCTCTGAAATTGCAAGAATTACCAAGACATTCATGAGGGCGGACTGCTAGCCAACAGACCCACGCCCTTTCTTATATGACAATTTCAATGAGGTGGGCAAGCTGCTTATAGATATGATTTCCTCTGTGCTGGGTTTTAAAACAAGTGAGCACATTGATGAAACAGTGCTGGTCCTGCTGTCTGCATACAGCCCACGACAGCCCCCTGCTGTCAAGTATAATTATGCCAAGTTCATAGCCAACAAAATACATGACCAGCTAGTGAAGCTGGATAGGGAGGGAGTCTTTAAATATTCATCATATATCTATCATTTGATCATGTATTACCAGTCTGAATGCTTCCAATGCCCCATTAAAAAGCTGGATTCTAAGGGGGAAAGAAGGTCTGTCATCTTTTGGTCATCAATTTTCCATGAGGTTCAAAACTCTCCATTTTCCTACTGTGAGTTCATTGACCAGTTTGTATACCCAGTCTCTTGTCTTCTAAAAAGGTCCCCTCCTCCTAGATTGTCTTATGACATACAAAAGACCTTGCAGCTGTCTAAGAGTTACAAAATAGGTGATTGGTATCTCTACCAAAATCACACTGTCATTAGGATCTATGGCTGTGAGCTTTGTCCTTACAGGCTCCCAAGATATGTACCAATGAGACTGTTTGCATTGGAGTACTATAGGCAGCTCATCAATGCTGACCTTACTCATTTTCATAGTGCCAAGAAGAAAGCTCATATGAAATTCAAAGACCATCTAGGCCCCTTCATTATGAACAAGAAAGAAGGTTGGCAAGATGTCGATCAAATACTGAGGGACAAATATAAGTTAAAGAGGAGCTTCTGGTGGGTCCCTTATGACCCGGAGGGTTTTATCAGTGCCAAAAGAGTTAAATACAGGCTGATGGCCTATGACCATTGTAAATTACCACAAATTGAACAATATGCCAACCGAGATGAGTGGCTGCAAGACACATTAGTTGAGGAATTAACCCAAGAAGAAATTATGGAAAGAAATGTCAAAGATTTAGAAAAAACTCTTGACTTGGATTCTGCTAACCAGGTAACTTCCAAACTGTCGCACCAAGTCGGAGAAGGCACATCCACTGTTGTAGCTTCACAAGCTGCCCAAGGAGCATCTACATTAGCAACAGGTACAGCTAAAGGAAAAGAGCCAATGGATACAAAACAAGGAATGGTCAAAGAACAGCCTGCCACTTCAATGGAACAATCTCAAGGACAGGCTCCTCCACAGCAAACAAAGGCACCACAAGTGCCTGTTTTACAGACTCCTGCCCATGAGGAAAGAGATAGAAAATGAGACCAAGAAGACTCCACACCTGCTAGTGGGTCTACACAATAGCTCGAAGCCAAGATGCAAAAGGTTGACTCTCCAATTGAGGAGGAAGTCAGTGAGGAAATCCTTGGAAGTCCAAGGAGAGACAGAGAAGGAAGTCAACAAACAGCTACAAGCTCTTTCCAACAAGAGTAGGATAGACAGCATGGCATGGAGGTATCTTCCTCTACACAGCAAAGTAAGAAGCGAGCTAGCATCAAAGCCACCTTTAAAGAAATTAAGGCTCAAAATGAGCTATTAAGAGTACAATTGTATGACCAATTTCTTAAAGCAACACCTGCCAAGCAGGAAAGATTGATGGCAGCATATGACATTAAAGTAGAAAGGATGATTCTCGCCCACTTCAAGCCCAAGGTTCAACAGCCACAATCAGCTGCAGACTATGTCAAGACAAGATTAGAGGTCCTGGCCAAGGTCATTCACTCCATGGATCAAATAGAGTTACATAAGAAAACAGGGGAAATGGTCTATGCCACTCTGGCAGATAAGGCCACGCTGGCTCATGAGTTCAAAGAATCTTTAAAGAATACAAATACTCCGCTTGATTTGGAAAGAATGTCCTCCACAGCCAAATACAACAGAATTAAAACATTGGAGGACATTATTGTGGACCTAGGGCATGATCCTAAGAACCCCAAAGCCATCAAGGCCCTAATGAAGAAAAAGGAGGACGATATTGCTGCTCTGAAAAAGCAAATGAGGCTCACCTCGACTATGCACCCACAAACAGGAGAACTTGTTCGAGATAAAGAAGCTGAAGATACAATGGACCTGCTGATGCAAATGAACCAGAGAATAATTGAGATGGAGGGAGAGTTGGAGAAAGCACTACAAGGCAAGCATGGAGAGTCGACCTCCCAGCCACCTCAAACAGTTCCAACTGTGGTTACTGTTCCTCCTACACAAGCAGCAGTGACCCCTCCAATTATTACAACAACTACAACAGCTTAAAATGCTACAGCGGCAACAACAACAACTCCTGAGTCTAGCATGAGCGTGGATGAATTGACCAAAGCTGTCAAGGAACTAGAGCTTCAGGCAACAGAGATAAAAGAGGCCAAGGAAAAGTTGGCCAACCTAGAAGGAAAATATGATAAGTCCAAAATGACAGTGGCTGAGCAGACAAGGGAAATTAAGGCCCTGAAGGAAAAAATAAAGGCCTTGGAGGAGGGGCTAACTTTGGACAAGACATTGGCTGAAATAAAGAGGATTATGTGGGCCAAGATTAATCAATCAATCACTGACCAGTGGCGGTCAATTCAGGCCATACATGAACAAATAGATCTAATTGGCCTAGCTCAGTTTGAAAATCAGAGAGCCAGAGCAGCATTGGGAACCATGCCTGAACAGGCCAACAGAATGATTAATTTTTTGAACCGTTAAACTAAGGAAGAGCTGGCAGCAATGCAAATTATGAATAGGACGGAGGCCATACTCACAGCAAAGAAGGTGCTGACTCTGAGAGGTTTTGTACAGACACTGGAAAGAAAGTGTCAAGAGATGCAAAGGGACATAGATGATTTTAAGTGGAAACTTGCAGCATTACAAAGCAAAGGTTTGCCCAGCTTGCTGACCAGTACTGGGAGGTTGTTAACACATGACCAATATGCCACCAGAGTGAACAAATATGTCACAAATCAACTTACTGCATCCTCAGGCTCTACAGCAGAGGCAGGGCCACCTTCTGGGCAGAATCTCTATGATAAGTTGGAAAACTTATTTTTTATTGAACATGAAATTAATCATTTGTTTGAGATGCCACCCAATTATTATAAGTATACAAAGGCCGATGAAACACTCATCAAAATACAAAAGCATCAATTATCTCCCGAGGATTTGTGGCAAGCAATGCTAGCCATTTTTCCCAGGTAATTTCAGTTTTGCCCCTTTTTGTTATTACAAATCTCGGTCAGTTATGAGTCAGCCAAATGAGGCACGAAAGCACCGGACAGAGCAGTTAAAGAACAGGCAGAGCAGGTTGGAGTAGTGACAAAGCAAAGACATGGACGGTAAGCCTAAAGGATCGCGGTTTTTAAAAGCGCAGCCCAGCCAACTCAATTGGACTCAAAAGTCAATTTTCTCTGACAGAATGAACAACTGTTATATTCATGTTTACTACAGCATTTAATCTTTCAGCTACTATCCCTTAAGAGTTGGCGAAGAAGTTATGAGCTATTAACTCATCATCTAGATATTTTTGTATCTTATTTTTGTATATATACCTCCCCACAGAATGTATTTGGGGTTGGTTGGTTGATTTGCTCCACTAGAGACTCGCTCTGTATACTTGATGTTTTCATTAATCAAAGACTGTTGAAAAGCTTGGAGGATGAATTGTCTGCTGTGTATTAATGTTTTGAAGAATGAATATGGAATTCTTGTGCTACAACACGACTCAATAAGTGATTTCTACCTCTGTTTTCCATTGATATATGCTCATATCATACATATGTCACCATCTAAATAGCAGATAAAAAGATTAGCTTAGAACTTGCTTGACTGCACTCTATGCTCAATTTCTGTTGTTTATTTATGTTTTCCTCTGAATTGGTAATGAATATGAATTCCCTTTGGCTCATATTTCTCCTAATTCACCCATGTTTGACAGTTATCTAGGGATTCTTTACTGCTCCTAGATAGAGCTCATTCACCTTCCTTCTGTTAAGCTGAATAAGAGATTCTTAATTGCTTCTCATTCCTTAGCCTTCAATCCATCTCCATTTAGCTTGAAAGTTGTTTCATGTGTGGCTATCCTACTCCATATTCCTCTTGTGACCAAGAAAACACACCAGGAGTCCTACTCCATGACTCCATGCCCAATGGTTTGAACTTATCATACTATGTATTACCTCTCTACTTGAAAGCTTCATCCTTCCCACCAAAACTCAAACAAAACCCCTTGAACTCAATAACTAGCCTAAAATCATCATCAACAAAGCTAAATCATAAAGAGAGAGCCCTCTCTGATTGTAGGTAGGCTAAGGCCTACAGTCCAAAGATTGGTTAGTGGTTACCTCGGCCGTATTCCCTTGGGAGTCAAAGGGAAGAACCTGAGTGATAACACTACCTTCTAGAGAGTAATGTCTTATGCATTTCACGATATTCGAGACATTGTTCAACCTCATCTTGATGACTTACCAGCCCATTCTACTAAACATCATGACCATCCGAACCACTTAAGATCCATTTTTCTTCGATGTCAGCATTATAAAATCCGTCTCAATAGGCACAAGTGCATTTTTTTTCGTTGAATCTGGTCAACTCTTGGGTTTTGTGGTGTCCTACGAAGATATCGGCTTCGATCCTTTAAAAGTTGAAGATATTGTCAAATTACCCCGGCCCCCTACCTCATTGCTGCAACTATAAAGCGTGCAAGGAAAAGCTAACTTTCTTCATCAATTCATTCCTAACTACATTGAACTCGCCAAGGGTTTTACTCGCTTACTTAAGAAGGGGATCCCTTTCATTTGGGATGAAGTTTCCTAGGAATCCTTCGATGCTTTGAAAGACATGCTTATCAGTGCTCCTCTACTGCATCCCCTAATTATCGGCATGATTATTTCCTATACTTGGAGAAAAATGATACTACTATTGTTATGGTGTTAGTTCAGGATGACGACGATGGAAACGAACATGTGGTTTATTATTTAAGCTGAAATTTTCTTGACACTGAGTCTCGATATGCCATGTCAAGAAGCTTGCCTTGGCAGCAACCCATGTTGTCCAAAGATTTCGACATTATATCCTTTCACAGAAAACCACGGTGATTTCCAATTGCAACCCCATGACCTATATATTGACTCGTCAATCACTGGTGGGGAAATAATCCAAATGGATTGTTATCCTGCAAGAGTTTGATTTGGAGTTTACTGCCACGAAATCAAAGAAATCACTTGTTTTTGTTGAGTAGATATGTGCCCTTCCATCTAAAATCACTTCTACTGATTTTACTGAGAAGATTGCTGATGAGACTATGTCTCTCATCAGAACTCTTGACCCGTGGTATGGAAATATTATGGTTTATCTTCAAACCCAAAATTTATGATCTTAGTTGTCTAAATCCGACCGATGCCACATCCAGCATAAGTCCCAACCCTATTGGATTCTTGGTGATACATTGTACCAAGTAGGTGTGGACTCTGTTCTTCGCATATGTCTAACACTTGAAGAGGTTGAATGGATCTTGAATGATTGCCACTCTCGTGCTTGTGGTGGTCATATGTGCCGCTACACCACTGCTCATAAAATCCTCCGCGCTGGTTATTTCTGGCCTTCTATCTTTAAATATTGTATTCTAGTTGTTTGGAAATGCCATGAATGCAGAATTTTTAATCGCAACAAGCGCGCCCTGCTAGCACCCTTACACCCAATAGTTACCGTTGCCCCATTCGCTAAATGGGGCATAGACTTCATGACATGTAACCCTCGCTCGGCCAGGGGGCATGGATATATTATCATCGCCGTCGACTATTTCACTAAATGGGCTGAGGTGATTCCCACATACAATGTTGACGGTATTACTGTTGCTCAATTCCTCTTCAACCACTTCATAGCACATTTTGGTGTTCCTCAAGCCATTGTAACTGACCATGGATCACATTTTCATCAGTACATGATGGCAAAGTTGACTGCTCAGTTGAGCCTTCGTCATGATAGCTCAACTCCTTACTATCCATAGGCCAATGGCCAAGTCGAAGAAATTAATAAATTTTTTATTACTATGTTTCAACGCACCATTTGGAAGCACAAAAAGGACTGGAATTTAATGCCATTCTCAGCTCTCTGGGCTTACAACTTCTTCTAAGACGGACACTAGATTCACACCATTCTAGCTGGTATATGCTTTAGAGGCAACTCTTCTGATTGAATGCGAGATCCATTTGCTCAAATTAGTTTTTGAACTCCTTCCTAACACCTCACCCAGAGAGGAGCGGTTACTCTACCTTGAGAGGCTTGATGAGACCCATCGCATTTTTGTGATGGCAATCGAAGCCCAAAATAAACGTGTCAAATCTCATTTTAATCAAAATATTTCTCCCTGCACTTTTTCCGAAGGCAACCTGGTCCTCCTTTATGATCAAGCTAACGATAAGCTAGGCACTGGAAAGTTCGAACCTATGTAGCATGGGTCATATATCGTCAAACGTATTTTGCAGAAAGGTGCCTATGAGCTAGTTGATTACGAAGGAAATGCATTGTCACAACCCTGAAATGGGTTGTATTCAAAGAAGTATTACACATGAAATTTATGTGATTTTTTGTACAGTACTATGTGAATTCATTAGTGTGCGCTTTCTGATTTTTGGTGTGTTTTTTTTCTTTGTAGACATGTGTTTTCCTTCTTACCTTATGTTCCACTCAGTTTGTAGATGTTGTCAAGTCATTATGTCAGTTTTGCTGATGGTGCTTATCGTAGCACATGGAATTTGTCTTCCGCAACTTGGGCACTCTTTACCCCTGATGGCGAGTTGATTGACTTACAAGGTATATGCCTCAGACGAACAACTAACAATATTGCCGAATATAGTGTAGTCATTGAACTATTGTCAGAAGCAGTTGCTCTTGGCATTAGGGATTTAGTTGTCAAGTTAGATTCACAGCTCATTGTGTTATAGTTAAACAATCATTATTCAGTAAGAAATCCACAGATATTGTGTATTTATATACATGTTCTATTACTGGAAATAAATTTTGATTTTATCACATATCAACACATTCTACGTAATTTGAATACATTAACAAATGCATTAGCAAATTATATTCTTGATAGACATTTGCATCATTTATAAAACTAATCATATTCTATACACATAAGTAGAAAATAAAAGATGCATATATATATATATATATATATATCGAGTTTGTCAAAGTTTTTACATCAAAATCTCAAAAAATAAAGTGTTCTCGGACACTTGACTTTCAAAGCCTACAAAATGTGTAAAATAGCTAGAAAGGCTATCAGGCTACATGATGCTCATGGTAGCACGAGACTTCTCTGATCACTCGGCCTAGCAGACGATGAAGTCTTGTGGATACTCCCACTTTGTGTCTCTACTAGTGCAGTGGCACCTCGTCTATATTAGCATACTCCAGAACTCCTTGAGTAATCGCTTCTAGGTTGCACTCCATCTCAGTTAAGGGGTCCACCCCTTCCTCATAGTCAGCACCCACTATCTGATGAGCAGCCCGCCATGCTATTGGTGACATGCCAGGTGGTCTTTCGGGTCCCACATCTGCACATTTATCATAAGTCGAGTCTCAGTTTACACTTTTATAAAAAATCATACTACTTAAAAATCCCAAAGACAAGTCTTTACCTACATCAGTCCACTGTTCTCCCAGTGGCAGAGGTAGATCTGGATCCCATCGGAAATCTATGCCAGCATATGCATAGTCATCCACCATGAGTAATTGGCACTGTAGCCAAGTAAAAAACTGTGGAGGGTAGTGCATCTGTTGACCCGTCCCTCCTCGAGGCATGAGTTGACTCCACCTCACTAACCTCACGTCCTGGGGGGCAAGATCTGGTACCTTTGCCCACTAATACTAGAATAGGGGAACCTGCTCTAAGAAGAAAGTCACCAGTATCGAGCCAAACCAAAATTGTCTCAAGTTTCCCTGCTTCCTTTTGGTCAGTTGTCTTTTCATATTCGCTAGTAGGCCTCCACACTAGTTGAATATGTTAGGGATCAGACACTCAACTCCATACTGGAATTTGGATTTTGAACTCTCATGTAGGGCTTACATCCTAGATATGTAAGCAATGGGATGGTTTGTAATAGAAGTTTGTTATTGATCATGGTGATCTTCACCTTCCCACCCCTTGTCATCTCTGCACCTGGGCAATGCCTCCTAATCATAGCACTAGTACTCTCACCACCTGGGAGAGATCTGAAGAGTTGTACTCTCTCTCCTCTTTGGGACAATCCTGTGATGAAATAAATGTCCAATTCTTCTATTTTCCAGTTCATGGCCTTTGATTATGAAAATATCTCGATCCACATCCCATAGACTGATCAAATAGGGCAGCAATTTCATATGAGCCCTTAGTCCTGTGGTCCTGAAGAACTTCAACAACCCATAATCTCTCAAGGCATTAATGCATTTTGGATTCTGGGTTGCTTGGTGATATTTGGCCTCATGGCCTCTTTCTTTCCATTCCAGAACCATGATCTCCTACAAAACATCATTTAACACCAATTAGAACCTTTTTCATGGATTGAAATCAAGAATTTTTGCTTTAAAAAAAGTTTTTTCTTCAAAAAAATCTGCCTCGACACCATTGCACCTGTTTTTATAAATAGAGTGATGTCATTGCGGGAATATTTTAGCCTGAGAGAAATTACCATGGGTTCAATGACCAAACCCTTGATGATCATTGGACCTAAAAAAAATTCAAATCCTCCCTTTTAGCACATAAAATTCCATTAAAAATGCATGAAAATGTGATGAATTGCAAGAGCAAGGACAAACCTCTTACCTGTTGCAAACAGTTTGCGAAATGATGCCTTTTATCTCCTGCAGTGGTCACTTGCAAATCGAGCAAATTAGGGCACAAATGCACTTTAAGAACTTACTATGGTAAAATGGTAAAAAATAATGTTACTTTTGGTTATTTATGTTTTGAAGTCATTTTTTGTCAATATTTCAATAATATTTTATTATTATTATTTCTCGATATCAGTGATGGGTGCATTTTTTTGTGCGGTTGTAGGTTCTTTCAGTGGACAGTGATTATTTTTTACTGATTCTCACAAGTTGTTATTTTATCTCTTTTTCAGACTCGTTAAAAATAAACGAAAAAGGAACCCCCTCAGAGTCATATTTAAGCCATTTTATGACTCTCAAAAACTGAAAAGATCGTCGAGTACTTGTCATTTCGAACTCATTAAATTAAATGAATTAATGTCACCTCAGTATACGTTTACCCCTTTTTTGGGCTAAGATTGACTATTTACGAAAAAGGTACAACTTGGTCGACATGATCAAGAGGTTCTCTCGAATATTGCTTTCTACCTTTTTGGGTTCGAGAGACAAAATACGAAAAGAGACATGATGGAGTTTTTTTTTCGTCTCTTTTTCAAACTCTCTAAATATAAAAAAGACATCAATTTATTCTTACATCGAACTCGTTATAATTTTATGATGAAAGACTCATCGCCATGATGAGACTGATTTTCTCCTTCCTACGACTTGATCTCTTGTGCAGGTGCATAAACACTGAGAGCAACAATAACGAGACCGTGGCACAAGTGATTCCAAGTCTTCAATAAAGGAGATCAAGATAGCATTAGAATGAGGTAGGCCAGCTTCTTCGTCTCTCTTTTCAATTTCAACTTAGGAAAGTTTCTAGTAGATTGTTACTTTGGTTGCTAGACCCACTCATTGGGCTAGAGGGATCGTCTCTATTTGCAGAGAGGATTTACCTAGACAATAGGAAGTGTCACACCCTTTAAGGTACAAGTTAACTTTGACATCCCCATATTTGAAGGTCAGATAGATGCGGACACCATAGATAAATGGTTAAATATTCTGGAAGGATATTTTTATGTTCATTATTTTTCTAGGTGGGAAAATATTACTTTTTCACTTCTCAAATAGACCCCCCATGTCAAGGACTAGTAGGAGACCTTCAGTGAGAAGAAGGACAAAAGTACAACTTCACTATTTTCAAATGCACCCACTTGGAATTCGTTCTAGGACGCCATCAAGGAGGAGTACTACCCTATCTGGAGTTATGAGGATAAATACATAAAGTGGACCACGCTACGATAGGGAAGGGACCAAGATGTGTCGTAGTTTACCAATTTTTTTCCATACCCTTCACATGAAGTTGGGTATCAAGGATTATGAGTGACATTTAGTACTCAAGTACTACAGTTGCTTACACAGGTACATCCAATATGAGATGGAGTTCATGGACATCTCCTCGCTCAGCACGGCGTACCGATACGTTGTGATGATTGAGCAAAAGTTTAAATAGAAGAAGCGAGACTTTGGATCTGCAAATATGATGCAAGGGAAAGGCTCCCCCAAACCATAGAGCAGAGGAAAAACCCAAGTCGGGGTAACCCAGGACAACCCGTTGAAGCAGAAAGAAAAGAACAACACCACGAAGACAAAGAAGGACACAGGAAAATGGTGCGAGCCCCATAAGTGCTCGTCACAAGACAAGTGAGTGTCAGGTGATGCAGTCATTGGTAGCTAAGCTAAAGGCTTTTGAATCAGATGCATGTTCTAACTATGAGTCAAAACCTAACAAGGGAAATGACAAAGGGAAGCATATCATTGATGCGGAGCCCAGTTCCACCGTGGCCACCACCAAGACCTAGAAGAATGACGCTGAAGATCTCGAGGAGGTGGTGTTCTCTAGGTAAATCCTCTCTGTGGACATAGATGACCCCTCTAGCCCAATGACTGGGTCTAGCAACCAAAGTACCAATCTACTAGACACTTTCCTAACTTGCAATTGAAAAGAGAAACGAAGAAGACGACCTACCTCGTTCTGATGCTATTACTATCTCCTTTGAAGACCTTGAATCACTTGTGTCACGAGCTCGTTCCTGCTACTCTCAGCATTTATGCACCTGCACAAGAGATGAAGACACAACAAGGCATTCAAATACAAATAACATATTCAAAAGAAATCTACTTCACTGATCAAGGAATGTTAAGCTAAATGATACATGAGCATACACATTTATGGAAAATTAATCATCAGATCTATATTAATAGAAAATAAAGGGAAGCATACAACCAAGCCTTGATGTTGATAGGCTCTCCTTGAATAAATATCCAAGTCCAAGCTAATCTCTCCAAGCACTCCTTCTCCAAGCCAAATTAGTAGCATATAGGCACAATCTTAGCATAAGGGTGTAAATAGGCATTGACCAACCATCCTCTAACCATTTGGGAATGGGAGATGATGAATATATAGGCTAGGAAAGGGAGTTAGGATCTCTCCAAAGATAGGATAAGGCCCTTATCTCAAGGAGGTAGCTCATAGGGTAAGACCAAGGGGCCATGTTGGGAGAATTCCACCTCATCTATGTCAAAGAACCTCCAACTCATTGCTCTAGAAGCTTCTAGATCACAACGATTCTCATCCTCTTTGGGAAATTTTCTTTTTTGGGATCATTGTGGGTATATAAGTAAATAGAGTGATGCCATCATGGCTCTAGTATAGTGCAATAGGAAACCATCGCAGTTTTTAGCCTCATAAGAGCGATGATTCTCAAATTAGGGTTTAAGAGCTATTTCCTTCAGGGGAAGCTCAAGGCATTTTCCAATCAATGTTTTAGGAAGGATCTGAATTGAATATATGAATGAATACACTGAAGTATGGTCATGTTTCGGGCACTTCAGGGTATGTCAAAGGGAAGTGCAGGAGATGTGACAAAATACTGTGTAACAGATGCCCCCTAAAGCATGAAGGCAGAATAGGGAGTGATGGCTCAGATGCTTTATGAGCTTTTGCAAGGACGAGGACAAAAACAATAAGGAGATCTACAAATAAAGGATTCATATACATATACATATCTGACGTCGAAACATGAATCCATGGTATGGACGCATCCATCCAAATAGTAAGGACTATATGAAAGGATCCATGGCATGGGCGCAGCCATCCAATATAGAAGGATAATCTATAAATCTAATATTCAAGGCATGGATGCAGCCATCTGATATAGAAGGATAATTATCATACATATAAAGTCCCACGGTATGGTCACAGCCATCTGTATAGTAGAAACAAGTGTACAATCATGAATAACACATAACTCCATGCAGCCTAAGTCATATCAAATAAGACTCAAGGTCCTACGCTCCATACCAACCCAATTAAAGTAAGAATTCTAACATGCAAATGAACATGTTGCAGTCAGACATGCTTGAAAACCACCTGATTACCGGCCATTGATGTGGACCGTCAACAGGCATGAGAGGAACTGCCCATAATGACAATGACTCTCAAGATACGATAGTACGATCCGTGAATGTGATAATGAAGCTGAAGTTGAACACTCGTGGAATCACCTGCTTGAAGGCCAATAGTGTTGTTGGATGCGAAGAAATTTCCATTAAGGCATGCAATGTCTAAGGTACTGAAAGTGAGTCTCTAAGTCATCTTACTAGATAATGAACTAAAGTCGACAAGAAGTGACCCGTCGAAGGCAGGTCATAATGATTCCCTCATCATCGACATGAAACAAGGAATAAAAGAGTATGATCCAGGACTGTGACAAAAGGTCATATAATGTATAGGTAGTAAAATGCAGATAGGACTTCTATTGAACATATTGGTGACATGACTTCGGAGTGTGGCAACATTAGACTCAACATAGGACCAAGGGTCATAATGACAAAGTGGAATAGTCAGATGAGAGGAAAAATGGATCACCCAAACATGGAAAGACAAGTGACTGAGCAAGGATAACCCGAACTCGACACAACAAACATATGAGTGTCATGTTCAAGAGCGACATGTTGCCTATACAAGAGATGTTTCACTTTCACTTTTTCCCCCACTATTTCTAGTGAGTACCTCTTTATTTTTACACAAGCTTGAAGAGGATACCATATTCTTGTAGTAGAATTTCACCCTTTAGATGAATCCATCCTAGTAAGTTTTACAAGTCCAAGGAAGGAGAAACTTGGGCTTGTCATGGTGACAAGTCTTTCTTCGTTTAATTTTTACGAGTTCGAAAAAAGAGTAACTGAGTATATTTTTCATATTTAGAGAGTTTGAAAAAGAGACAGAAAAACAAAAAACTCCATCAAGTCCCTTTTCGTAATTTGTCCCTCGAACCTGAAAAGTTAGAAAACAATATTCGAAAGAACCTCTTAACCATATTGACCAAGGTGTACCTTTTTCATAAATAGTCAATCTCAGGCCAAAAAATGGGTAAATGTATACTGAGATGACGTTAATTCATTTAATTTAACGAGTTCGAAAAGACAAGTACTCGACAATATTTTCATATTTTTGGAGTTTGAAAAGAGCTGAAAGATGACTCATCATGGAGGAACGAGTGGTATAAAAGGATAGAAATTGGTTCCGATGATGATGGAACTGCTCAAAACATGTAAAGGTTAAGAGAATGGCTAATAATGCCACTCATCACAGATGTTCCTCAAGAAAGGGTAAAACAACCAAGTGAAAGCATATGATCGGACAAAGAGATGGTGATGATGGAATGAAAAAACCAAGGCTCATACGGTAAAAATCAACTGATAAAAATGGAAATCACGAGATGTAAAGTGGGAATGATTTCATTTTACACAAGATTGAAACATGAGAAAAAACTATTCTTGGATTTGGTTTCATTTTTACACAAGATTGAAACAAAGATAAACTATTCTTGAAGATGGTTTCATTTTTCACAAGATTGAAACATGAGAAAAAACTATGCTTGGATTTGGTTTCATTTTTACACAAGCTTGAAACAGAAACAAATTATGCTTGTATTTGGTTTCATTTTTACACAAGCTTGAAACAAAGATAAACCATGCTTGAGATAAGTTTTCATGCCCCTAGAATAATGACTCAATTCGAGGTACATGTACCCCAAGCTTCATTTCATTCACGTAAGTAGACTACTGGTTACTAACAGGTTGATCCAAATCGGATCCATAAATGACTGTCATCGAACCATGACTATATTGGGACAAAACAAATCCTTGAAGAATCCAAAATAGTAATCGAAAAACACCCTGAACTAGTGGCCATGACAGCCGGCGTGGAACAACAAGGACCTCGGTCAAAGCGCGCTGACTGAGGCCCATGGGGACTACGCAGGAGCTGTTCGAAAATCAACTCCTTTTCCCATTTTGGGGCTCCTAGGGGCTACATCGAATAGCTAACGCACATCGCTGGGTGAACAGGGCTGAAATGGTAGAGCCTTAAGCACTCGGTCACGTTGGGAGCCAGAGCACCGTGGGAAAAGAAATGAAAAGCGCCATCATACAAAGGTGGGATCCACGACCTGGAAACCGGCGGTTTGATCGGGGCACCCTTGAACTGTAAGAGGTTTTGGAGGAGAGCAGAGCAATCACACTCAGTGATCGACACGTGGCAGCAGAGGTGAGATAAAAATCACCGTGATCGCGCGTTATCGATCAAGCAAGTCAGCTGCGCTCGACGTGTGAATGACGTCGGATCTTGAGTAGCCCAGATCGGATGGCTGAGATTGCGCCCGAGAGATAGAAGCAGAATCAACAGAGAATTAAGCTGCGATTGAAGGGGATTTGGAATCCGTTGACCGTAACAGCGGAGAAAGAAACGAATCGATGAACAAGTTGGCGATGTTCTGATGGAGACACGTGGCTACTTCTGGAGCGCTCATGCTGACGCCAAACAGGGAACTCCAAGCGCACAGGCGGTATGCGAATCGACGTAGGCGGGAGAGGAACTGAACAGGCATGGAGATTGAATGGCTAAAGCCATGAACAAAGACACTCGAATGAGATTCAGAAAAAGAGAGAGAGAGAATGAAGAGTCCAAGCGACCAAGAGAGACAGTGAACAGTAAACCCTCAGAGGCGGACTGAACACAGAGAGCAGTAAAGCTAAGCAGAGGAGACAGAGGGCCGAGCTGACCATAGGCAGCATCGAGCACCAGAGATCTTGAAGATTCAAGCCTTCCCATAGAGGAATCTGTCCGGATTGAGCATCACAGTTGGCTCTTTCCACTGTAGACCAAGGGTCACCGAGCTGGTAGGAAGAACAAGAGTCTATGTACTCTGAGTGGCTTGGGGAATCCAAGAACCACCCTGCCGAGAAAAATCTGCTTCAGGAGAACTCATATTGAGTCCCTGTATTGTAATTTCTCTACTTGAAGACACAATAAAACATGGCCACCACTGAAGCTGGACCGGAGATGTAGCCCTGGAGAATAGGGTGAACTCCTTATTAAAACTGTTTGTGTCTTTATGTTGCTTACTGTATTTCTCTGCTGTCTTTCCATTTAAAATGTCTTTGTATTGGAAATCTGATCGATTCGTTTCTTAAATAACACAGAACACACACCAGCACATGAGTCTATAATACCTTTTGTTTAATAAATCTTAACTAATGGCACTCATAGGGTGAATATCAGATCAAGTGGTATCAGAGCTCTAGGTTGTAAGGTTAGACAAGCTTGTGTTGGTTTAGCTATGAATGCTCACTAGATCAAAGCTCAAATTAGGAGAAGGAGAGTTGGTGGAAACTAATCCTAAAATTGGGAGAGTCTATTCTCAAAAGACAATGTCAGAGGAAGGTTCTATAGGGCCAGACCCTCAATTCATAGAAAGTTTCCTAGCTATAAAGTCCATGGTAGAGGAAATGTATAGAGACTTTAGAAAGCATAAGGGTGAAGATTCATCAGGCTCTAAACAAGATAAAGAAGAAGATGAATCTCATTCCCATGACCACTCCAAAGAAAAGGGGAAAGAAGAAAGCTTCCCTACACCTCCTAGTAGCCCTGTGCATAATAAGAAAGCATCCTTGATTAAGCTAGATGTTAAATTTGATTTTCCTATATATGATGGAGAGCTAAATGCTGAAAAGTTGGACAATTGGATTAGACAAATTGATGTGTATTGCAGAGTACATAACATAGACTCGGACAAGAGTAAGATTCAGCTCACAAGCCTACACCTAGGAGGCACTGCCTTGGTTTGGTGGGAAGGCAGAACCCAAGCTGATATGAAAAGACATGGTAAGACCATCTCTGTCTGGAGTGACTTTGTTTCTGCGATCAAAAGTAGTTCTATCCATTGGCCTATATGCAACAAGCCATGATGAGTTGGAAAACTCTTCGACAGTTGAAAGGGAAAAGTGTACAAGGGTATACTCAAGAGTTCAGAAAGAGAGCATTGATGTTGGGTATCTCATTAGACTCACCAGAAACTCTTTTGAAATACATTGGTGGTCTAGAAAGCTACATGAGGCATACCATCCTCATGTTTAATCCCACTAGTATAGATGAGGTATCTGTACAAGCTACTCATCTAGAAGCTAGAGGAAAGAATGGAAATCCAGAAGTTGGGGGACCATCCCAACCCACTGTAAGCAAGACCAAGGAGAAAAGAAAACAGAAGTGGAAAGCAAGGAAGGCTAACACTGCACAAAAAGGAAAAGCTTCATGTACTCACTGTAAAAAGGAGGGGCATGATGACGAGCACTATTGGATTCTACATCCAGAGTTGAGACCTAAGAAGTCTGAGGGCAAGAAGAAGAAAGATGTTCCAGCTATTTAGAAAGATTTGGGGTCAGTCTCGGGAGATGAAACAATCATTGCAGCCACAGGTATAAAAGGTAAGAATTCTGAAGCATCTACTCGTAATTCTGCTCAATCTGTTATTGATGAAGAGTATGAGAGAACAAGATGTGAGCTTTTCCATATTCGATTTATTTCCAAAAATCAAAAGATTAATACTTTGTTTGATAGTGGCTCACAAGTAAATCTGATTTCTGAAGCAATTGTAAAGAAATTGGGATTAACAACTACACCTCATAAGAAACCATACCCATTAGGATGGTTGAATGATAAAGCACAACTACAAGTGACTAGAAAGTGCAAACTAAAGTTTTCTTTTGGGTCAGCATTTGTAGATGAGGTTGAGTTAGATGTAAGTCCTTTAGATATATGTGGAATTGTTTTAGGAAGTCCTTACTTGTATGATAGAAAGGCTATTTTCTATAGAGCTGAGAACAAGTATCTACTTGTTAAAGATGGAATCGAATACTTTGTAAGAGCTCATAACCTCAAGAATAATTATACTCTCATAAACTCAGGATGGATGAAAATAATGATAAATTCATGCAAACAGTTCTTACTAATGGTTGTAAAGGAAAAGAAATCTGATAAAACCAATGTATTTGAGGGCTGTAATGCTGATTAGCAAGCTGATATAGAAAAGATTGTTTCAGAGTATGATGTCTTGTTTCAAGAACCTCAAGGTCTGCCACCCAAAAATGGAATAGTACATGATATTATTTTGCAGCAAGATGTTCCTTTACCTAACATTGGGATGTACAGGTTGTTTGCTTTAGATAATGCTGAAATCAAGAAGAAGGTGCAGGAGTTGATCGAGAAAGGGTTCATCAGGCCTAGCACATCACCATGTGGGTCACCAATAGTTTTGGTGAGAAAGAAAGATGGCTCGTGGAGAATGTGCATTGATTACCGAGCATTGAATAAGATAACAATAAAAAATCGTTATCCCCTTCCTCGCATAGATGATCTTTTAGATCAACTAAAGGAAGCTGTTTATTTCACCAAGCTAGATTTGCATAGTGGATACCATCAGGTCAGAGTTGTAGAGCAAGATGCATGGAAGACTGCTTTCAAAACAAAGCAAGGATTGTATGAATGGCTGGTTATGCCTTTTTGCCTAACTAATGCCCCTGCTACTTTCATGAGATTAATGAATGATGTACTCAGACCTTTTCTTGATGATTTTTTTATTGTGTATCTGGATGACGTTATGATTTTTAGTAAAACGTGGGAAGAACATTTAAAGCATGTTAAGTAGACATTAGATGTTTTGAAAAGAGAAAAACTTTCTATTAAACTTTCCAAATGTGAATTTGGCAAAACCTCTCTAAATTATTTGGGTCATATAGTAGGGGGAGGTGAATTGAAAATAGATTCCTCTAAAGTGGCAGTCACTGTAAACTGGCCTAAACCCAAGTCTGCTACAGAAGTGAGAAGCTTCTTAGGAGCAGCACAATATTGGAGGAAGTTCATTTCAAAATTTTCCTCAATTGCAGCTCCCTTACATGCTTTGACAGGATTGAACAAGGTGTTTCAGTGGGGAGGCAAACAGCAAAAAGCCTTCGACACCTTGAAAGAAAAGATTAGTACAGCACTTGTACTAGCACTACCAGATCTACAAAGACCATTTGAGATCCAAACTGATGCCAGTGACTATGCCATGGGAGCAGTGTTGACACAGCACGGTAAACCCATATGTTATCATTCTGAGACTTTTAATCCTGCAGTAGTTAACTATCCTACATATGATAAAGAATTGTATGCATTAGTTCAGAGTGTGAAAAAGTGGAAACATTACCTAATGGGCAAGGAAACAGTAATACATACTAATCATCAGCCACTTCAATATCTACACTCCCAAACTAAGTTGCAACAATCAAGACATTACAGATGGATGGGTTTTCTACAACAGTTTCATTTGGTCACAGATATAAAAAGGGCATACATAACAAGGTTACAGACATGTTATCTAGACCCATTATAAATGCATCTACCATCCTCAAGCATAATTCTATGCTGCATGAAAGCTACATAGAACAGTATGCTCAGGACATGGATTTTAAGGATGTATATGCAACTTTGAGTCAAGGCAAAAGAGTAGAAGAATTGGACTATCATGTGAAGGACCGACTCTTATATCATTGTTGGAAACTCTGCATTCCACAAACTGAGAGCGTAAAGATAATTAGGGAAGCACACACTTCTCTGATATCAGGTCACTTTGGGGTAAGTAAAACAGTTGCACAGCTACAAAGGTTCTGCTATTGGCCAAAAATGAATTAGACAGTTTCTAGATATGTAAAGGGGTGTGCTATGTGTGCTAAAAGTAATAGAAAACTAGGGTTATACACTCCATTGCCAGTTCCTTCTCACCCTTGGGAAAGCATTTCCATGGATTTTGTTGGAGGGCTGCCTAAATCTATGAAAGGTCATGATTATCTATATGTTGTTGTGGATAGGTTCAGAAAAATGTGTATTTTAATACCCTGTAGTAAACAGATTACAACTGAGCAAACTGCAAAATTATTCTTTGAACATGTATGGGTTCATTTTGGATAACCCACTTCTATTGTATCTGATCAAGGCACCCGATTTGTGGGGAAGTTTTGGTCCAGTCTATGGGAACTAATGGACACCAAATTGAAGAAAAGCACAACTTTTCATCCACAAACAGATGGCTAGACAGAAGTAGTTAACAGGACGGTGATCCAGTTACTGAGAGGATATTGCAGAAAACATCCTAAACTTTGGGATGAGCACTTGTGCTATGTGCAGCATGCTTACAATAGAGCCAAAAAATCTTCTACACAGAGATCTCCTTTTGAGACTTGCTTTGGTTTCATACCAAGGTCTCCTTTGGATTTTGTCTTTGGTAAAGATACCATGGTTGATAGACATAGTGATGTGGACAAGGTAACTAGGTTCATTGAATAGATCTAGGAGATCCACCAGGTAGTACAGGAATAGCTGGAAAGGAGCCAGGCCAAGTACAAGGCTAGGCATGATAAGCATCGGATGGAGCATAGTTTTCAAGTTGGAGACCAAGTCTGGTTGTATATCAGCAACGACAGGATGCAAGGTCAAGGCAAGAAGCTAAAACCTATCAGGTATGGACCCTTCAGGATACTTGAGAAGATTGGTGAAAATGCTTTTCACCTTGATCTTCCAGCTTACATGCACATCTACTCAGTCATAAATGCAGACTCTTTGAGGTTGTTTGAACCTTCAATGATTGAGGATCCTGACGAGCAGAGTCAATTACCTTCTGCTGACGACCTACTACCTGAATATCTTAACGAGTTACAAGAAGATACAGTGCTGGACAGGAAGATAAGGACGATGCGCAGTGGACAGGTGGAATAACTCAGGATTGGGCTTAAAGGTACGAAGCCGAGCAGTGCAAAGTGGATTGAGATTGGACAAGTGAGACAACAGTTTCCTCACTTAGTCGATGCTTGAAGAAAACCAACTTTTGGTGGTCCAAAATATTTTCAGTTGGGAGGTCGTGATCCAAATCGGATCCATAAACGACTGTCATAGAACAATGAATATATCGGGATGAAACAAATCCTTGAAGAATCCAAAAAAGCAATCAAAAAACACCCTGAACCAGTGGCCATGGCAGCCGGCGCGGAACGATGAGGACCTCGGTCAAAGCGCACTGACCGAGGCCCATGGAGACTGCGCAGGAGGTTGATGTAGCCCCTGGGAGCCCTGGAATGGGAAAAGGAGCTAATTTTCGATGCGCGTTAGTGCTTAGTGTTAACGCGCATCGCTGGGTGAATAGGGCTGAAATGGTAGAGCCTTAAGCACTCGGTCACGTTGGGAGCCAGAGGACTGTGGGTGGAGACATGAAAAGCACCATTGTACAAAGGTGTGACCCACGACCTGGAAACCGGCAGTTTGATCGGGGTGCCCTTGAACGGTAAGAGGTTTTGGAGGAGAGCAGAGCGATCCCACTCAGCGATCGACGCATGGCAGCGGAGGTGAGAGAAAAACCGTCGTGATCGCGCGTTATCAATTGAGCAAGTCAGCCGCGCTCGACGTGCGAATGACGTCGGATCTTGAGGAGCCCAAATTGGACGGCTGAGATTGCGCCTGAGAGAGAGAAGCAGAATCGACAGAGAATTAAGCCGTGATTGAAGGGGATTTGGAATCCATTGACCGCCACGGTGGAGAAAGAAATGAATCGACGAATAGGCTGGCACTGTTCTGATGGAGACATGTGGCTACTTCCGGAGCGCTCATGCTGATGCCGAACAGGGAACTCCAAGCGCACAGGCGGTAGGCGAATCGACCTAGGCGGGAGAGGAACTGAACAGGCATGGAGATTGAATGGCTAAAGCCATGAACAGAGACAGTCGAATGAGATTCAGAAAAAGAGAGAGAGAGAGAGCGAAGAGTCCAAGCGACCAAGAGAGACAATGAACAGTAAACCCTAAGAGGCGGACTGAAAACAGAGAACAATAAATCCAAGCAAAGGAGACAGAGGGCCGAGCTAACCACAGGCAGCATCGAGCACTAGAGAGCTTGAAGATTCAAGCCTTCCCATAGAGGAATCTATCCGGATTGAGCATCACAGTTGGCTCTTTCCACTGTAGACCGAGGGTCACCGAGCTGGTAGGAAGAACAAGAGTCTGTGTACTCTGAGTGGCTTGGGGAATCCAAGAACCACTCTACCGAGCAAAATCTGCTTCAGGAGAACTCATATTGAGTCCCTGTATTGTAATTTCTTTGCTTGAAGACACAATAAAACATGGCCACCACTGAAGCTGGACCGGAGATGTAGCCCTGGAGAATAGGGTGAACTCCTTATTAAAATTGTTTGTGTCTTTATGTTGCTTACTGTATTTCTATGTTGTCTTTCCATTTAAAATGTCTGTGTATTGGCAATCTGATCGATTCGTTGCTTAAATAACACAGAACGCACACCAGCACATGAGTCTGTAATACCTTTTGTTTAATAAATCTTAACTGAAGGCACTCATAGGGTGAATATCAGATCACAGGTGGATGGAATGAATATTTACTTACGATATCAAGTGAAAGACTCGACTAGGATTTTATGAGATCTAATCAAAGACTCGAATTGGAAGGGGATTTGTTTCATTTTTTAACGAGCTTGACACAGGAAAATAACCATGCTCATGAAGTCCTATTTCATTTTTTAACGAGGTTAACGCAATAAAAGAACTATCCTCATATCCTTTGTTTTATTTTTTAAGGAGCTTGACACAAGTAAAAGAACTCTGCTCTATATCCCTTGTTTAATTTTCTAAGGAGCTTGGCACAAGACAAGGAACCCTGATCCACATCATTTGTTTCATTTTTTATGGAGCTTGGCACAAGACAAGGAACTCTGCTCCACACCCCTTGTTTCAATTTTTAAGGAGCTTGGAAAAAGACAAGGAACTTTGCTCCATGCCCCCTGTTTCATTTTTAAGGAGCTTGGCAAAAAACAAGGAACTCTGCTCCACACCCATTATTTTATTTTTTAGGGAGATTGGAAAAAGACAAGGAATTCTGCTCCAAATCCCTTATTTCATTTTTTAAGGAGATTGACACAAGACCAGGAACTTTGCTCCACAATCCTTGTTTCATTTTTTAACGAGCTTGACACAAGACAAAGAACTCTGCTCCATATCCCTTGTTCAAAGACCAAAAGTGGCCATGGCTTCCAAGAGGTTCTCATCAGATGGGATAACAATACTCTAGAATGGATACATGTCCAGGGATCTGAATGAAAAATCAGGCTCCAATGCCTCCTATACATGGTGTACTAAATCACCTGCTAGATCATCAGTAGATGTGGGCATGGAACAGGTGGCCACTTAATTAACCTGTGGCAAGGGTGATACCGCTTACACATAATAACCATTTAGGGATGATGGTTGAGTGGGAGTTGATTCAGGACCACTGAATGTAAGCTGATCAATGATCACAATGCTTCTTTCATGTGAGAAACACATCACTCGAAAGAGAGAAGATACAAGAGATCCCATGACATAAACATAGTCACAGCCAAGGAGTAGATTAAAGTCCAACAAGCCTTGGACAACCATCACTTCTATATAGACAATATTCCCTCCCAAAGTAAGAGGTAACTTAGGAAGGATCCCTAATGGTCGACTGGTTCCTCTGTTAAACTCTAACACATTCTAGGTGACAGGGACAAGCTGAGGAGAACCTAACACTTGCCAAGCAGTTGAGGACAAGATGCTAACAGAAGCGCCCTCATCTATGAATGTGCTAGGTATGACCATATGGTAAGCTTGTACTATAATCTGGAAAGGCACATAAGATGGAAGGCGATATCCTGCTAGTCGACTCCAATCAAAATAAGTGACTAAACTACTTGGAGGGGGTGTCATAGGAACGTGAGAACTACCCTCTTGCTCTATGGGAACAGGAGAACTACTCTCATGCACATCGGGAACGGAAGGATTTCTCTCCAGTTATTTCAAAACTGAAGAAACCAGAAGAACCTGAGTAGTATGAGGTTCACTCTCTACCTGAAAGGTACGATTAACTGAAGGTGGAGTCAAGTCTATAGGTTTCTCAACCAATGGTTGGTCGATAACGAACTTACAAGACTCAATTTTAAAGAGAGTGGGGTTGACCAAATATGACTTTTGATCAATCACTGGATCAACTAGTGAAGGATCAGGAGAAATATTTCGATGCCCAGTCGGAAGACGAGGTTGAGAAGCTGTAAGGTTTTCCAACTCTTTGGAAGCTTGATCAATAAGAGGAAAAAGGTGAATGAGATGATTACCTTCAAACAACTTACAGGGAAATTTGACTTTTCCCTTTTTCTTATGAGCTTTACTATTACTAGTTGAAGGTTTATCACCAACATGATCACTAGAGGCTGATGACAAAGGTCAATGTGAACCTGTAGACCACACTTCTAAGACCCTAGGAATACTAGGACAATTCCGAAGAAGGTGGTCACCCTTAAATAACATGCAAGGGAATTTTACTTTCTGCGGCTGGCTAGAAGATTTTTCTTCATTATTTTCATCAGTAACAATAGTTGTTTAATTACCCCCTTGCTTATTTTTCTTCTTCTTCTTCATCCTCTTCTTCTTCTTCTTAGCTTCCTGGTTACTAGAATCCAGACTTTGACTCGACGAAGAGGAAGAATGACATGAAGAAATAGGCGAAGAAACTGAGGGGTCAACTTTATGATCAACATGAAGTTGATGCTTTTCAAGTGGAGGAGAACTCAATTGAAAATTTGTTTTGACACTTGGAACCACCGAGGTCGAAAATAACCAAACTGGCAGACCAATGGTCAATCTAGGAAGGGACAACGTAGCCATATAGGGAGCACCAATATTTCCAAAAGAAGGCAACAAACTAGGATTCCCATCAGAGGGGCTTCCTTGATTGGTAGACTTAGGAAATGTTGCCATTGGTATCAACCTAAGATCTATTAAGGAGTATTTCCACAGGAATGATGTTGTTCCATAGTTAATTAATTTTAGAATTTGAAACAAAAACTTTTCCTTTTCATATTTTAAGAGTCGCGAAAAGGACGAAAACGTGACTCTAGTCGCTTTTGTTGGTTTAGTGAGCTTGAAAGGACAAGTGCTCGATGATATTTTCAAATCTAAGGATTCAAAAAAGATCAAAATGACTACTAAGGATACTCTAGGAAAAAGGATTACCAAGTAACTGTGAACTGCAATATACACCATAGCAAATAAATTTACCAAGGACTTGACATACGTGCAGGCAATCTCCCCGAATGTTGTGTTCGATGTATCACGCTTATAGGGTGGTAGACTCAGCTTCCTATGGATAAAGGTTTGCAACCTATAAGGGTCTCCCTTTATATACTTGATGGTATGGGGAGCACAAGTTTGTGCTAGCGCTTATCTAATGCAAGAGTATTGCGAACGATAGTTGTTAAGTTTTACAAACACCGGAACATGTCTCTAGCCTAGACCACTAAGCATGAGAATTAATGTTTCAAATGATCCTTAGATTAATTGATAGATTTTAAAGTTAATCTTCAAATTATGTTTCGATTTCAAGTCCTTAACGATGTCACCTGAACACCTAAGATGCAACTATATGAGAAAAATAAAACTTTTCGTTTCAATGAAAGCTAGACTAATTAAGGGAAGAAATTTCAATCAATAATTCATCAAACAAAATGCATCATGCAAAAATCATTCCACTAACTTTCACTTTCGTCTTCCAAATGAAAAATGTGAAAACAAAATCTAATCTTTCATTTCACTAGATGCAATGCCAAAAGTAAAAAAGATTTCCTGTTTTCGCTATCCTAAACACAACTTTTAAAATAATTTTGACTTTACTAAGATGCATTTATATGAATCATACATTTATTTTTGTTTTGAATTATTTGATGCACCTAATACAATTTTTAGCTTTCAATCACTGAAAATGTGATCTATTTTCAATGAAAATCTCAAAAGATAACTTTTCAATGAAAATAGTCTAATGCATTTTCACGAAAAGTAAATCTTAAAGTACAAGCTAAAATAAATGCAAAATGATGTTTTCAATGATTTCCATAGAAAACGACACTCAATCAATTCAACAAAACAAGCATCTCAATGACACCAACAAGCAGCAAGTGATGAGCAATTGACTAGAAACTCTAGAACTCAATCAAATTTCACTTCAAATCCAACAAGAAAAATTTTGCAAATTAATCAAGATAATCAATCAAAACCACCATAGACACTCTGGAAAATCACTGATAGAGGACACGGAGACTGAATAAGAAGGAAAACCCTATTTTCTCTTATACTCTGGGATCATCGCACCTGTAATAGGCAAAAGAGTGATAATCATGACTGTACTTAAAAGATCTTTGATGTCATCACGACTATTAGGAAGAAAACGACGATGGGCGAAAAAAATGAAGAAAAAATAAAAAATATTCAAGACCAGACAAAAATAAATGTCCTCAAGAAATCACCAACAAGTGAAAATAGTTACAGAAAAGCAAATAGGATAGAAAAATGACAGTTGGTCAAACTCATCACAAATTCAAGGTAAGGATTGAATGGAAAGGGTTATAGCTTCCCCAGTGGAGTCGCCATTTTTTTGTCTAGATAAATCCTCTCTAGGGAGAGAGGATCCCTCTAGCCCAATGAGTGGGTCTAGCAACCGAAGTGATAATCTATTAGACACTTTCCTAAGTTGCAATTGAAAAGAGAGCTGAATAAGATGACCTACCTTGTTTTGATGTTATTTCGATCTCCTTTGAAGACCTTGAATCACTTGTGTCACGAGCTCGTTCCTTCTTCTCTCAACGTTTATGCACCTACACAATAGGTCAAGGCACAACAAGACATGAAAATACAAATAGCATATTCAAAAGCAACCTACTTAACTAATCAAGGAATGCTAAGCTAAATGATATATGAGCATACACATTTAGGGAAAATGAACCAATAGTTGTCTATTAATAGAAAATAAAGGGAAGAATCCAACTAATCCTTGATGTTGATAGTCTCTCCTTGAATGAATATCCAAGTCCAAGTTAATATCCCCAAGCACTCCTTCTCCAAGCAAAATGAGTAGCATATAGGCACAATCTTAGCATAAGGGTACAAATAGGCATAGACCAACCAACCTCTAACCATTTGGGAATGGGAGAGGATGAATATATAGGTTGGGAAAGGGAGTTAGGATCTCTCCAAAGATAGGAGTAGGCCCTTATCTCAGGGAGGTAGCTCATAGGAATAATACCAAGAGGCCAATTTGGAAGAATTCGACCTCATCTATGTCAAACAACCTCCAGCTTGCCACTGAGGAAGCTTCTAGATCACGAAGCTTCTCATCATCTTTGGGAAAAATTCCTTTTTGGGATCATCATGGGTGTACAAGTAAACAGAGCGATTCGAGCATGAATCTGGTATTGTGCAACATGTGACCATCGTGGGTTTTAGTATCATAAGAGCGATGATTTTCAAATTAGGGTTTAAGAGTTATTTCCTTCAAGGGAAGCTCAAGGAATTTTCCAATTAATTTCTTAGGAAGGATATGAAATGCATATATGAATGGGTACATTGCATTATGGTCATGTTTCGGGCACTTCGGGGTATGTCACAGGGAAGCGCGGGAGGCGTGACAAAATATTGTGTAACAAGAGGAACACCTCTTCCACTCACAGATGTGGTGAAGGGTTCTCCACTGCAGTTCATTGTCGACAGTGGGAGCCAAAAGAACCTCACTTTAGCAAAGGTCATGAAGCCACTGGGCCTATCGACTACAACACATTCACAGTCATACACCATCAGGTGGCTTCACCAAGGACGCGATCTCCGTGTCAGGCAACAATGTTTCCTTCCCTATAACATCAAGCCCTTCATGGATGAGGTACTGTGTGATGTTGCTCCTCTTGAAGTTTATGATGTATTATTAGGAAAACCATACTTTTGGAAGCGACATATTTTATATGAATCTAGAACTTCCTCTGTGATTATTACTTTGGTAAATAAGTTGTACAAGATACCAAAGGTAGCCCCGCCTACTGCCATCTCTTTGATCATTGCAAAGCAATGTAGTAAGATCATTCCACAAAAAATAGTGGCACTATTGCAAAAGTATTTTTATTGGTTGAACCTTCGTAAGGATGTTGGCAAGTACATTCGATCCTGCACTGCCTATGCCATTACCAAACAAACCATCAAGAAGCAAGGCTTATATACTCCTCTACCTACTCCTAGTCGACCTTGGGAATCCATCTCCGTAGATTTCATGTCAGGCCTTCCTTCTACCAAGCATGGAAATGACTGCATTTTCATGGTCATTGACAGATTCTCTAAGATGGCCCTTATGGCAGCCTATAAGAAGAGTATTACAACAGAGGCCACTTCTAAGATCTTCTTTGAGTGAGTGTGGGTACACTTTAGGATACCACAATCCATTGTCTTAGAACGGGATAGCAGATTCCTAAGTGCATTTTGGTCACGTCTCTAGTCAATGCTGGATACCAAACTTACTAAGTCTGTGACTTTCCACCCCCAAATTGATGGCCAAACAGAGGTCATCAACAAGATGATCGTGTACATTCTACGTATGCGCAACTCAAATAATCCATGCACATGGGATGAAAGCCTCCCCTATGTCCAGAACAGCTACAACAAAGCTTTTCATAGCTCAACAGGCCACAACCCCTTTTAGGTAGGGCTAAGATTTCAAACATTATCTCATATTGATGTGGCCATACCATTTGCAGCCACTAAGGAATATTCGGCTCATGTCAAGTCTGAAGTCGACATGGCTACAAACTTCATTAAGCGCATTCAACACATCCGCCACTAGGTCCACGATATTTTGGATAGAGCCAATGCTAAGTACAAGTAGTGCCATGATCAACATCGGGTGTTGCACAAGTTCCAGGTGGGCAACAAAGTTTGGCTACATTTGCAAAAGGAGAGCCTCGCTGGACCCCACCTCAATCTTCACCCACTCCGATATGGGCCATACACCATCATCATGGCTGTAGGGAACAATGCCTTCAAGCTCAACATTCCACCCTTCCTTGGTCTACACCCAATGTTCAATGTAGATTGCCTTCGGCCATACTTTCCACCATTGCTTTACACGTCCAACATTGCAAAATAACTCACACCAACAGAGTTAAACCCAGACTGCATGGAACAGGCTACAACTAATGAGATCATGGAAACGCAGATCAAGAAGACTCACCAACATAGGATCCAACTATATTGGGTTGTCAAAGTAGGCCAACTCCTTCACTAAGGCAAGTGGTTCACCAAAGACCAAGTGCAACATAAATTTCCTCACCTCATGGAGGCTCTACACACAATGGGGACCATTGTTTCCTAAGCAGGGAGGACTGATCTAGGTGGATATTGGTGGCCACCCGCCTATTCCACCTATAACTCTAGTTGGTTTCATTTGTTTCCTTGTTTATTGCAGCATTTACTATTTTTAGCAGTTTTTCGGGTTCTAAACTTCCAGAGCAATTTTGATCTCCCTAAACGACGTTTTTTTGAGGTCCGTAGTAGGCTCTAAGTAGCATTAGATTGCCACAAATCCTGTACTACTTAGAGATATATTTTCAACAAGGTATTGTAGGTGCAAAACGAATATAATATGACCATGTGACGACCCCGGAAGTTGGCTCCCAACTAACCCCAACAAGGCCCAGAAACTCTTGGTGTTCCATCTCCTAGGGTTATGGTTTTGGTTGTTTAGGGTTTTACCTTGTTATTCAATAATAAATAGGCCCTTGAGCCTCATTGTAACACAGTTGAGAGCCATGCAGCCACCACATCTCTTCTCATAGATAAGTTACCATCGCCCAAGCTAGTCTTATTTCCATTTTGTTTGTAAGCATATTTCAATATTTGATATTAATGAAATGAAGTGTTATTTCTGTTTCATATTTGTATTTATGGACATTTTTGTAATTTGTTTCATTCCTGTTTAAGTTCAGATCAAATTTTCCCAATGGTTCATCAACGGACTTTGGAAGTTCCATTTTTTTGTCCTCTAAATTCTCCCAACAATTATTTGGGATTTTCTCAAGTTATATCTTTCAAGGATTCTTAAGATTTCATTGGAATCCCTTCACATTTTGAATGTCACACTTTTTCAAATGTTCTAATTGTTCATTAGACCATTTTCAAAGTCATCATTTTAACATCTTTCAAAATGGCCCAAGAGATCATTAGGGAATTTCAATAGTCTTATAATGTATCTTTTAAAAATGAACAATAGTTCAATTAGGTGATTTCATGGATCACCTTTTATAAATATTTGATAAACCATCGAGAGGTTTGCAAAGTTTTGAATGATACACATTCCGAAATTTATCGATGGTTCATCAAGCCCCTAATGGTATGTCGAGGGGAATTTAATGTTACATCTTTTGAAAACCCTCAATAACTTATCAAGTTCTTTTTGGATATTTTTCTTAGAGATTCTTAACAACTCATTAGATCAGAACTAAGTATTTTATTGAAACCATTCCTTGTATTCATTATTGTTTAGTTCTAAATTCCATCAACACATATGTCAACCAATTCACATAATTAGTTGAAATACATATGAGCTAATGGCACTATTTATGTACATAGAAACAAATTCTCTTGCCTCAATCCACACTCAGTTCAAATTATCTAGTTAGTCCTAGGGTGTAAGTATAATAGATATTAAATTTTAAACAATTAACCCTTTGAAAGAAAATGCATACAACTTTGTTCAAATTTTCAATTGCACTCATCATCAACATAGATCCTTTGATGCAAAATTTTCTTACCTAGGGGATTAAAACCATTATGATTCTCATTAATATGTTCCTTTTGAAGCATCTTGTTTTTTCTTTCTAACCTCATTAATGTGCTATATTGTTGAAACTAGTTGTATAGACAACATTTTACAAAGTTCCTTAAAAGGAAAAAGTTAGAACTAGAAGAAGGCTAAGACAAATAGTACTTATATGCAGGCTAGGGCATAAGTGTAATATGTATTAAATTTTAATCATGTTTACCATTCAAAATAAAATTCATATAACCTTGTTCAATTTTTTTATTGCACTCATCATCTACATAGATCCTCCAATGCAAAATTTTCTCACCTAGGGGATTAAAACCATCATGAATTTGATTAATTTCTTCCTTTGGAAGCATCTCATGTTTTTTCTTTTTAACCCCATTAATGTATTATATTTTTGACATGATTTTTATGGACAACATTTTACAAATCTCCTAAGCACCAAAAGTTAGAACTAGAACAAGGCCAAGGAAAATAGTAATTTTATGAAAGTTGATCCTACAGAACCCAATAGGCTTGTTTATTTAGATGCCTTTAGCCATGGAGTATTGCAATGTTCCCCTTAATATGGGGGGAATCTCTTTTGAAAGTTCATATAAGATATAACCCTTTCTACCAATTGACCCACCAAGAAATGAAGAGTAAAGAAGAACACATATGCACATGACAATAGCAAGATCAAAGATGAGACAAGAAACAAAGAATAAGATAAAGCCTATAAGTAGTAAATGTTGAATCTTAAAAAAAAACTATACAAAGGCATGAGTGGTTGAAAACTCTATAAAAGAAAACTTTAGCACTCTTGCAAAAAGCTCTTCACTTTACATTCTCATTTTAATGGTTAGTTGAAAGAAATATTAGCCATACTTTCGAAAACAATTTTAACATATGCCTAATCTTAGACTAATTTTTCATATCTTCTAGAATCATAATCTATAAAACTATTTTCATATTTATTCTTTTATTGCTATTTTTACTTATAAAAAATGTTAACATTTAAATATAAAACTATAATTCTAAATTTATCATACTTTCTTATTTAAAAAACTTTTTATTATTTTATTTTATTTTTTTTTAAATTTTAAATTTTAATTTACAATTTAAAAAATTTAAAATAACTATTTAAATTAAAATATTTAACAAAAGATTTAATTAAACCATTAAACATTCTTCACATCAACATACTTCAACTGATTCCTATGAAAACATTATCAAAACTTATATAATTTTTCATAATTCCACTATCTACTTATATAATTTTTCATAATTCCAATATCTCATTTTATAATTATTCCAATATCTCATTTTATAATTAGAAACCTAAAATCTTACCATTATACAACATTTTTTTATAATCCCAATATTTGATTTTTTTTTAAATTTTCTATCTATTTACAATGAGAAATATTAAAATATAGTTATATTAAAATTAAAATAAGATATATGTTTTAAAATTAAATTTATTAAATATTAATAATTAAATTTTAAAAATAAAATTTAACTATTTTATGTTTTTTAAACTTAGTGATGTGATTTTTTTTAATATATTATTTTTATATTTGAAAAAAAAGTGAGAAACTTTCCGAGATCACTCTAATTTTGTTATCTTAATAAGTAAAAAAATGTGATAGCTTGATAGATATTTTAAAATTTAAATGGATTTGACTATAAGCTAAGTATTTTACGAAAAAATATTTTTCATTTTTATTAGTTTTAATATGGTACAAGTGACTGTTTTTTCTTCCCATGGTATTTAAAGCTCATAAGGATTAGTTCTTATCTTAGCTATTAACTAATCTATAATAATTATGTCAATAGAGTATTTATTTTGGAATAAGGTTTTTTAGATTTTAATACCATGATATTGTAATATGACCTATTTACTCGTAAGAATTTTAATGGTTAAAAGGTCTTGTTCAATGTGCTTTTTAAATGTATGTATGTTTAACTTACATATTAATTTTTTTTAATAATAATAATTTAAAATAAAGTTATAATTTAATTAGTTTTTACAATTTTTTTAAATTTTAGTAATGTGAAATGTATCATATGATAAGTGTTTTGATGTTTATTATGTATTGATATTTATTGGTGTTAATGAACTATTTCATTTATATAGTTATACTAGTTTTAGTTTTAACATAAAGATTATGAAGGTTCCATGGAAACCAAAATAATTGACATGTTACCAACCAACTACTCTCAAAGTCATACAAATTAAATCAAAGTTTTTAGAAATCTCTATCTAATTTTGGTTAAATTGATCACAAAAAATACCACCTAAACCCTATTTTATCTATTTTTTTAATAGTGAGAAAACCTACCATAACTCAATTGTCTAACCAACAGTGAGGACAACCATCACTAGGTAGGATCTCCTAGTACAACTTAGTCATCACTATTATGAGAAGAAAACCACACCACCTAGAATTACTCCACTTGTGATGTATAAGGAGGCACGCTTTCACTCTTACTAGGTTCCTCCTCGTGCTCTTGGGCCCTTAACTTGTTTCATCACTCCCTAACAAAATTAACTCTTACTCAAACAAAAACCATTTTAGAGCATACTCCATGTTCATGTTCAAACATTTTAGGTATTAATTAGACTAAAATCTCTTCCAATGCCCTCATTTGAAATAACACAACCACCTATAGTAAAATTCATTGAACTTTGTGCTTTATTGATAAGGACCAACACAGTTCCACCGACAAATAAGGACTGTCATTTTGCCAACCAACTTATTCTACTTACCAAAAAACTATGGCATAATGGTACCTGATAAGGAAGCATTCACCGCAGTGTTTGAAGAGTTGTCCCACCCTTCAACTGACATCTATGAAATCGTATAAGAAACACAGTATGTTCACATGTGCACACCTAAAAGCACCCAATACTTTTCTTGGGTCTGTAGCTTTTCTGAACCAGCCACATGGGTTCATTACATTTGGCAGAATGCATTGAATCCCATATCGCCATATCTTTACTGAACTGTGTATAAATAAACCAAACAAACCCCCCACCTCTTACAATAGTGATAGTTCTCAGTCTGCTCTGCCTTTTGAGTAAGGATTCGGCTTTTGAGTAAAGTATTCGGCTTAAAGGATGGCGCAATCTGTGACAGTTGAATTAGATTTAAGGGTTCCTGCTCACAAATTCTGGGAAGCCATTCAGGATTCTGCAACCGTGTTTCCAAAGATAATGCCTTCTCAATTCAAAAGTATTGAGATGATCCAGGGAGATGGCAAAAGCGTTGGCAGCACCAGGCATATCAAGTACGGAGAAGGTATGAAACAACCTGATTTCCTTTAAAAAAAAAAAAACAGTTTGTCCACCGCTCATTGAAGTTTCAAATTTGGAAGTGACGTAAGCAGAAGTTTCTAGATTTTCTTAGATTGAAATTTATGGAGTTTTGGGGTCCATTCTTTAGAAGTTTAGGTTGAAATTGATGGGCCAATTGATAGTCCAAGATGATGCTTCCGATACTGTATTGTAATCATTTGCATGAATGATTATGTTGAATATCATTTAGATTATGTTTTTAAGTTCTTTATAAATAAAGTTTTATAAAGTGTCTTTTTTAATTAAATAAAATTATAACTTATTTTAAAATATTTACAGTAAAAGATGCGATAGAAAACTTTATCATAATGTTTTTAATTTTTTATAAACACAGTAATATATATATATATATATATATATATATATATATAAAGTCTAGTTGTGTTTAGTGTGATTTTTTAGAGATTTTGGTGTCGGAATTTCACTGAAATGAAATTTTGATTTGTGTTATTTAAATTAGTTTTTTGATTATATATGAATTTAGCACCCTAAAAAATCGTAGGGCACTTTTATGGTGCAGGGTTTACCAATCAAACTTGTGATTTTAATGAATTCCAACGAAAATTTAGAAAGTTAGAGCCTAAAATTCCATCAAAAAATGTTTTAAAAAATCACACTAAAAACAAATCTCTTTAAAATAACTATAAAAAAATATCATTCTTCAAGCTGAAAAATAATAGATACTTTATACAAACCCAACAACACCAAAATTACCTTTTTATGCTCCATCAAAGTTCAACTTTTTATTTTTATTTTCACAACCAGTTTTTTGAAATATATATTTATATTTAACTTTTTATTTATATTTTCTTTTTACAATATTATTTTTGAGATATATATTTATATTAAACTTTTTATTTTTATTTTCATAAACATATTTTGAAATATATTGTATATTTGTATTTATTATTTTATAATGTATAATGAAATTTTCAATCTTTAATTTTCATTTTTTTCAAAAACTTGAATTAGGTTGCAGATTGTGCTTTTTATATTTATATATATTATTTTATAATATTTATTGAAATTTGAAATTTACCTTTTTCAAACTAGATTACAGATTCTGGTATTTAATAAGCAGTTGAATTGACTTTCTTGATATAGGTTGTTGAGTTTAATTGACTTTGTTCCATTTTTGTACCTTTAAAATAAAATATATCTATACTTTATTTGCATTTTTAATATGTATATTTATAATTATTATTATAATTATAATTTATATTGAAATTTGAAGCCTTTGTCCTGACGGAGTTGAGTTGATTTAACTTTGTGCTTGTCCTGGTATTTAATAGGTAGTTGATTTTAATTGACTTTTTTCAAGATCTAGAATACAATGGGAATAACAATTTATCTCCATATCCATGGTTTGGAAGTGTATGTTTATTTTATATTTATGCATATTTTTCAAGTGTATATTTATTTTATATTTATTATTCTATAATAATATGAATTTTTATTAAATATTTTTGGTTGAGGGCAAGTTTCTTAGAGGTTTGATTTTTTTTACAAGGAAATAGCTTTTTATATATAAAATTGGGAATGCTCAATGCGACTTAAAGAAAACAAGAACTACAGTACACAAAGGAAAATAAAGCAGTGCGTGCGTTGTTCAGTGTATCTTCATATATATTTTTTCTCCTATAAGGTTTAATCAAATTGAAAGCCATCTTTGGAAATTGGCATTTCGTACTGAATGTTATTACAAGAAATGCAATAGATTCTGACTCTTTCTTAATGCAGAAAGTTTTATGTAATGGAATACAAGCAAATTGTTTGAGCAAATTTTTTTCCGGTACATGTTGCAGAGTTTGAGATGTCTGGTTATCTACCACTGTATATATCCCATTTTATGAATGAAAGCATGGCTACCAGGCCTCAGCCAAAGTGTGACCTAGTGTGTTGGATATAGCCATGCAATACATTTCTGGCAGATAGTGGCCATGGAACAACAGCCTGTAGAAGCAGGTCCTGGAGTTTAGTTTTCAACATTAGTTTCTCAGTTTGCCTACTTTTGTTTAAGCAAAAATATTTGGTTGTTGCTTCAAAATTGTAATGAGCAAAAACACTGTAGAATCCAGGTAGGAAAATATTGTAGATTAAAATTGGTTGGTTTTGTCTGAGTAGAGTATCTGTGGACTCTTAACAACATGGTTAGAAGTGATATAAAAGCTTTTACGGCATATTCATTTAGAGAATTTAACAGGAAACCAGCTCTGTCCAATATTCTTCCATTCTTGTTTTGAAGCATAACATTTGGTTTTTCACATAGAAGTATTACCTGAACCCAGAGCTTATGGGGACCAGAATATTCTAAAATCCGAGAAACATGGAAAAGGTCAAACAATTAACTTTGTCCGTATCAAATATTCCCAAATCTACCATCAACATAAAAAGATGCCCCTCCCCTGTATAAAATATCAACTTTTTGAAACTTGAACGTTTTAAAGGATGGTTTCTAACTTATTGAAAAAAAGAAACTCCCTGTTGGTTGCAGGAATGAAAATATTGACCCATGCAACTGAGAGGATTGATGCTGTGGATGAAACAAATATGACTGTTACCTACACTGTAATAGAGGGTGAGATTATGAGCATATACAAAGTGTTCAGGCCGACCTTGAAGGTAATTCCGGGAGCTGATGCCAATTCTTGCACTGTAAGTTGGAGTGTTGAGTTCGAGCCAGCAGGTAACGAAATTCCCCCAGCAGAGCCAATTAAGGAAGCAGCAACCAGCATGTTCAAGACCGTGGAAGGATATCTGCTCACCACAGCTTGAGCATCAGCACATGAATGAACACTGGTTATTATAAGAGAGCTGTCTTAGTATAATAAAATAATGGGTCACAGTATTGATTGATATTTTGTACACAGAACTGTTTTCCTCCTTGGAGATCTGGAATATTTCAAGTTATTGCAACTTTGTTTTGGGGGTGAGAATACCATCTGTAATTTAAAAGTGTTATAGTATTGATTGCACTAGCATTGTACTAGTAAATGTTTGGACAATCAAATGTTTTCCTGCTTGGAGATCTGGAATTTAAGTTATTGTTGTATATTTCATAATACAAATTTTCTATCCCTGTTTATCAGGTTTTATAGCTATGTATGTATTTGGGGTTGTGGCTTTGTTTATATGTTTATAAATGGCAGGTATTTGTTAATACTAAATGATCATCATTTTTTATTTCTCATTAATTTATATATAGTTTTCTTTTGACTTGTGGGTTAAGTCGGATTTGTTATAGGTTTTAATTTTTTTGTTTATAGGTGGGATGTGATGTGACTCTGGGCACTAAAGGTCTCAAAAGGTCTCAAAGATTCCATCTATGTAAAACCCAGAAAAAGATAAGTGAATAACCAATACGCTTACGCTTGTTGCATAAATTGCACAGGAAATTGAATGAACAATCCGTTCGTTTCTTCTGAAAAAGATTGGATGTCCCGCGGACATGACAACACCTCACCCACTGTTTATATGGATTGTGACGGCTGGTCAGTGGTGAGTTTTTCGGTTTTTATTTGATAATATCAATTTTACGGGAAATTTGGTTAGAAATTGGAGAAAACATAAATTTAGGGTGTTAAATTTATATTATATACATTTAGTTGGTTTGTTTTTTTATATTTAAAAATATAATTTAAACCATTCTAGATTTATATTAGCTCTAGATTTATTAAATTTTGATACTACATTTTTTCATTTTAAATGAGATTTGTATTTTAAAAAATTTAATCTTCTTAATTATAAAAATAGATCTAAATTAGTTTAATTATTAATTATAGTTATAATTATAATTACGTGGTACGGCAACAAGAATTACCGCTGGAAATAAGCTGGGCCAAACGAGCACATAACTCCTAAGGATCGGAGGATCGGAATCTGATAAAGAACAACCAATGTACACAGAGGAAAGCCAACTTGCTATAATTGTACCCACTCCCAACATTGGAGTCTGCCGCAAAGTAGAGAAGAAAAAAGGCAAGAAAACATAGGCCCGCTGGCACAACATTACTTTTTTGTTATTTTTGTTACCTTCCTGTCATTACAGGAACAACCATCCGCTATTTTGTGTTGTTTTTCTGTTTGCTGCCTATCATTATACAGGAACAGCCATCTGCATATGCTTCAAGCATCTACAAAATGTAATTTTATCAATATGAATAAAATTACGATTTTTTCTTACCGGCAAAAAAAAAAGTTATAATTATAATTATTTTATTTTTATTTCTAAATTTTTGTAATTTGATAAAATTAAAATATTTTATTAATAATTATAGTTATTATTTTAATGTTTTGTTTTATAGGGATTATTAAAAGCAGTAGTTTGTAAAGGATGCAGGGATTACTGAAGGCAACTAGTTTGTAAATGTCATTGGTTCAAATCCCATGGGTGAGCGAGTCAAGGGTAGCCACCTTGTTTCGAATAGTTTGAGGGCTATCATACCAGGCCAAAAAGTGTTCTAGGCAAGAGCTCAATGTGATTATAGATGGTCCTTCTTTATATATATATATGACAAGCAACTCAAGCTTCTTAAGGATTTCTGCTCTACCATGGGTATGACTGTTAACACTCACAAAACAAAAGTTATGATTATCAAATCCAAGAAGGACACTTGCGCTAATTTTATGTATGACAATAATAACTTGGAGGAAGTGTATTCTTACAAGTACCTAGGAATTGATATCCATCACAAGCTCAACTGGAACCATAGCATTGAGAAAAGGATCAATGGGGGATGGAAAGCTTATTTTGGTCTTGAAAATAATTGTAAAACTGCAAACCTCATAATGTGGGATAAAAAGAAGTTCCTCTTTGAAACTTTAGTCATTCCTATTATCTTATATGGCTGTGAAGTTTGGGGCTGCAGCATCTCCAGAGAATCATGGAGAAAGATTGAGCAAATCCAGAAGCGTTTTATAATTTATAACCTGAAAATTAAAAGTAATACACCCTATCCTATTCTCCTTATAGAAGCAGGTCTTTCTCCTATTTAGAGCCTAGCTATGCTCAGGTTTCTGGTGTACAAGCACAAGTTCAATAACATAGACAATCATAAACTTCCTAAGCTAGCTTTAAATTCCAGCCAAAACCACCTAAGGCTTAACCGAGGATGGCATAAGGACACAAGGGCCTGGTTAAACTATTGGGAGATCAATGAGAATGATGCTTTGCAAAACATAAATAACATTAAAGATATTGTTACTTCTAAGTTCAAAGAAAAATTGTGGTGTGAGAAAGATTTAGCATCTAAAAGAAAATTAAGTTATTATAAGAGGGTCATCAACCCCACCCTTGAAGATCAAAAGTATCTCTCTATTTTAACTAGCTCAAAGAAGAAAATTAATATAGCAAAGATTAGAACGAATTCTCATGAGCTCCATAGTGAAACTGGCCGTTGGACAGTTCCTAAAACGCCATGGATAGAAAGTATCTGCCATATTTGTGAGAATAGGAGCATCGAGGATGAAAACCACTTCCTCTTAGAGTGCCCTACATACAACCACATTAGATCTCAATTTCACAACCTTTGTTACAATACTGACCTTACTAGCCTTTTACAACGCCAAAATTATAGTGAACTCGGGAGGCTTCTCTCCAAGCTTTTTGAGCATAGGAATAAAATCTTAAATCAAAATAAATAATTTGTCTTTTTAGGTCCGATAGATCATTATTTGGTCTCAGTGGACGTTAACCATCATCATCATCATCATCATCATCATATATATAGGTCAAGAGGTTTTCTAGAAAGCAGCTTAATGTGATTATAGGTGGTCCCTTTTGATATATATATATATATATATATATTAAAAATTTTAAGGATGAAATAATAAAATATTATGATTTTATCAAAAATTTAATAATTAAATTCCAACTTCAAAACCACATAATTAAATTATTTAGAGAATAACAAATATTAAAAAAAACAATTAAAAACATAATTGCATAACCATATCTTAATTTTGTTAAAACCAACATAGATCTATTTCAACTTAGGATATACTAATCACCTAAATATATTTTTGAGTGCAAAATTTGAAGAAAAATTTGCATCTATCTCTAGGCCTTGATAGATCCAAAATCAAAATAAATGTATACTGATTTGGAAAAATTCACATGTCTTACTTAAAAAATTGTTTATTCTCATTTCTTCTATATAATATACACATAGTTAACAAAAAAAATGTTTTTTTATGATTTACACTCTAAATTAAAAATTTTATATATAAAAAAAATAAACATATATTTAAAATTAATATTTACATTTTTTAAATAAAAAACTAGTTTGTTAGTGGTTAGAAATACCGTTGTTAAAGATGTTTCAGATATTCTCCCAACCCCTAGTACTAAATTAAAAATTAGTTTAAATCTTGTAACAAAATATAAACTCTATATAATCGAGCAATAACTAATTGTGTGTTAACACATGCATAACTGTGTAATGTCTCATGTGTTTCAAAGTTTTCCTGATTAGAGATTTGGCATTTAAGTTCTTGTAATTATTTTTTGGTCAGAATGCAATCTGTAATTTAAAGGGGTTATAGTATTGATTGCCCTATTACAGTAGTAAATCTTTGGACAATGAAATGTTTTCCTGCTTGGAAATCTGGAATTTAGGCTCACCCATGGAGTTTGAACCAATGTGTATATATATAGGTATATCTATCAGGAGGTTTTCTAGGCAGCAGCATAATGTGATTATAGGTGGTCCCTTTTGATATATAAATACATATATTAAAAATTTTAAGGATGAAATAATAAAATATTATGATTTTATCAAAAAAATTAATAATTAAATTTCAACTTCAAAACCACATAATTAAATTATTTAGAGAATAACAAATATTAAAAAACAATTAAGAACATAATTGCATAACCATATCTTAATTTTGTTAAAACTAACATAGATCTATTTCAACTTCTGATATACTAAGCACCTAAATATATTTTTGAGTGCAAAATTTGAAGAAAATTTACATCTATCTCTAGGCCTTAATAGATCCAAAATCAAAATAGATATATTCTGATTTGGAAAAATTCACATGTCTTACTTAAAATATTGTTTATTCTCATTTGTTCTATATAATATAGACATAGTTAACAAAAAAATGTTTTTAATGACTTACACTCTAAATTAAAAATTTTATATATAAAAGAAATAAACATATATTTAAAATAAATATTTACATTTTTTAAATAAAAAACTAGTTTGTTAGTGGTTAGAAATACTGTTGTTAAAGATGTTTCAGATATTCTCCCAACCCCTAGTACTAAATTAAAAATAAGTTTAAATCTTGTAACAAAATATTAACTCTATATAATCGAGCAATAACTATTTGTGTGTTAACACATGCATAACTGTGTGTAATGTCTCATGTGTGTTTCAAAGTTTTCCTGATTAGAGATTTGGCATTTAAGTTCTTGTAATTTTTTTTGGTCAGAATGCAATCTCTAATTTAAAGGGGTTATAGTATTGATTGCCCTACTACAGTAGTAAATCTTTGGACAATGAAATGCACTGTAAATCTTTGGACAATGAAATGTTTTCATGCTTGGAAATCTGGAATTTAGGTTGACGCTGTGTTTTTCTTTATGCAATTTTTTCGTCGTTTTTTGAAAGTTTATATAGAAGTATGTATTTGGCTTTTGATATCTGCTGTCGGATCACTCTGGTTATCAGTGACAAGATTTTGATGAGCTGTTTGCTATGTAATATAATTGTTATATTCTCTTAATATAATCTATGATAATTTCCTTTTCTGAAAAAAAATGTATTTGGCTTTGCTTATATTTATATAGATAGCAGGTAATTGTTAATACTAATTGATCATTCAATTTTATTTTATTTTTTTCATTTTTCTTTATCTTGTGGGTTAAGTGAGATTTTTTAACTCAACATTTAAACTAAATTTTAAATCAATTCAATCATTTGATGGGACTCTCTCGGCACTAAAGGTCTAAAGATTCCATCCATGTGAGCGAATGATAAATCAATAAGTAAGGAAACCAATACGCTTGGTGCATAAAGTGCACAGAAAATTGAACGAACAATCTGTTCGTTTTTTCTTGAAAAAGATTGCCTATCCCGCGGACATGACAACAGCTCGCCAACTGTTTTGGTTTATATGGATTGGGACGGCTGTACAGCGGTGACTGTTTTGGTTTTGATTCAATAATTATTTTATCGATTTTATTGGTTTTGAATTTGGAGGCAGATACAAGGTGTTATTGGGATTGCTCAAGAAATGATTCACTCCATATAAATTCGGAAAAAGAAAGCTTTTTAAGGTTGCTCTCATCGAGGCATATTATTCTATTATTTATTTTGTTATAGGCACTATTTCCATCTTTGGGGACTCAAAGATCATGGTCGATCATGTAAATGGAAAATGCCTCATCAAACGCCCCCACCTCTCTGCCTGGATGGACAGGATCATGTTCTTTTGGGGCCACTTGCGAGAATGCACCATCAAGCACATCTACAGGGCACAGAACCAGCTTGCAGACAGCCTGTCCAAGAACGGTCTTCATCTTGATCCAGGCTGCTGGTCCTTGGAGGTAAAGTCTGGAGGGGAAGCATTTTCCATTCTTGACTTCTCTCTTTGATTATCAGATCTGATTCTCTCAACCCTTTTTTGTTTTCCTTGCTTTTGTATGGCATATATATGTTTTTTCCGCCGATTCCCCCTTTGCTTTTTGCACGATGTGTCTCATCTACACGGATCTGTTTATGTATTTGTGTTCCATATCCCCAGCTTATCCGGTCACATCAGCGTGATATGTTACATTTTGTAACTGTTATATTGACTCAATATAATATAATTTAGCTTTTTCTTCCTTAAAAAAAATATTATTGTATTGATTGGGAGTTTTTTAAATTTGTTTTGATCAAAATTGGTATGTCTATTTGGAATACCAATTGGATTATGGGGTGTATCAAATCGCTTTGCAGTTATAATCAATGGATTTTTGACTATGTTTTTTTTTAAGCCATTTAGAGTTTTGCTGCAGGGATGTGCTTTTTCTTTTTCTTTTTTTTCTTTTTTTTCACTGGTTATAGATTGTTTGATTAGGAAAATGAAAAGCGGCTAGGAGGAAGGACATATCTCTGGAGTTAGGATTTCTAGGCAAATTGTCATTACACACTTAATGTTTGTTGATGATCTATTGTTCGAGGTCAATCATCTATCAAGGAATGGGACTTCATTTTAAGGATTATTATATCATTAGGACAGGTCTTTCTGCTATGTATGAATGAGGGGAAATCATTGCTAATTGGGGTCCATGGAGAGAAAGATAGGAGCAAGGAGATTTCGGAGCTGTTTGGTGTTAATTATATTTGCATTGATGAGGGTTTTTCTTATCTGGGTTTTATTTTGAAACCTACATGTTACTACAATTTGCACTTGCAATTGTTGATTGGTAGATTTTAGAACAAACTTGGGAGTTGGAAACATAGATAGCTTTCAATGGGAGGAAGAATAGTTATGTTGAAATCTGTTTTACAAAATTTGTGAGTTTTCTCGACCCATTGTTGAAAGACGTAGCTTAACCTATTGAAGACCGTGGTTGGGGTATTATAGATACCTCATCCTTTAATCTCACTTTGATCATCAACAACATGTGGAGAGCATTTTCTTGTAAGGGACTTTGGGCTCTTGTTATAAAAGATAAATATATGTACGTACTGGATTTTTCTACTTGGATAGGTAGAGGAGCGAGGAAAAAAACTAGCACTTCTTATATCTCCAGAAGTATGTTACATAATCTTAATTGGCTGTCAGGATTTATTAGATGGGCGGCCTGTGATGGTTCAAGGATTCATATCGGTCTAGATGCTATTAAAGGGATGATTGGGAATCACTCCTTATCAGAATAATTACTTACCATCATTCATAGTAAAGGAGTCTTTTTACTGAGATAGATTTATCACACAGGGGTTAGAGCATTGATCGACAATGATGGATCAAGGCCACAGATCTTGGACTATATGACAATCTTGCAGAAGAATGGGAGAGGTATATTACAATTATTAGAAGCACATGAATCAGTTTAGAAGATCAAGGGGAAAATGATCAAATGGTGTGGGGAGACAGCCTTAAGTAGGGTATGACAAGGGTCAAAGACATTTATTTTGTTTTACCTGGAGCCGAGAAGAAATATGTTAGTCATGTATGGATACAGAACACCTAGAAAGGAAACATCCCATATAAAATAAGAAGCTTGTGCTCGCTTGTTGTCAATGACAGACTATTGACTTGGAATAATCTTCAAAAACATGGTTTTGTTGGCCGAGGACTCTGTGTGATATGTATGAAGGGTCCAGAATGTCTAGTGCACCTTTTGTTGTTATGCATGGAAGGTTTGGGAAGGGTGAAGGGGGTTACTAAAGTTAAAATATGTGGGGAAATATATTTCTTTCATTTCGTGTATTAAGGCGTGGTATTATAATAACATAAGGTTCAGAAATCTGTCCTATTATATCTTGTGGACCATATGGAAAAGTAGAAGCGCCCTTATCTTTGATCAAAAACCAATGAAGGTCACGGAAGACATCATCAAGGAAATCACACTCTTCAATGATATGGGATCATTCAGGAAGAACAATAGAACTTGGATTTGCAAATATAAATATGTGTGGCAAACATTTCCAGTCAGGTTCTTTGATGGGGAGAGTAAAAGGAGACTATGTGGGTGTGTTGGCTTTGGTTGGGCTGGCCTAGGTTCAGATTTTACTGCGCACCAACAAAACCGTCAATCACTTTCCCTCTCGGCTGTGACCTGCATGCAAGTCTCAATCTCACGCGAAGTGACTATGGGAGGTTGTTGAACCACGTTTCTGCAGCTTGAGGGATGTTGTGATGTGGCACTTTTGTATTTTCTTTATGCTTTAATACTTATAACCTACTTTACATACATCAACTACTTTGCACTTATATATTACTTCACATAATTTCATTCATCGTTTAAACATAACATAAACATCCATAAGCATCACAGTACTGAAATAAAGTGCAGATAATAAGAAAAACACATGAAGACACATATTTTATTGTGGTTCGTCCCAATGTGGGACTACATCCACAAGAACTATTTCTTATAATAAAGAATTTGGTACAACAAACAGTTCTTTCCTTGCGTAGACAGTTGCAGGTTGTCTGCACACTAAGCTACAGAGAGTCTACGCACTAAGCTATAGACCCAGGCATCCGCGCACTCAACTGCGGAGCCTCGCCCTTTCTCCAAAGTATAGATCACAAAAATATCACCATAAACATAGATATGGATCAATTCGATTCCTTCCTTCTTTATTATTCATCCCTATATATATTATTACATGAGGGATTACATCGCTAAATTACCATGGACCCGATCCCATGGTTTCCAAAATACAAGGGACTATGGTCCAAGACCATCAAATTTTACAGTATTTTATTCTTTTTACAAAAGGGAGGGGCTTTGTCGTGAAGCCCCTATGTTGCACGATCTTCTTTGTGCTCCTCTGCTCTATTGCGCGGTCCACTTCGTACTCGTGGCATCTTTTCTATTGTGTGCTCCACAAAGATCAGATTTCTTGCCCAAAATCTGGCCAAGTTGGGCTCCGCCCACTATGCCCCCTACATTCACATGTGACTCATCCGAGTCACTCAGCTTCTTTGCCTTTGATATTGTCTGCAATGTTGTTGTATGCCTTGTTGAATTGTTGCAGAATCTTTGCCAACTGCTTTTTCTCACTGCACACTTCTTCTAATAGTGCCTCTGTGACATGCTATGCAACCTTCTTTGCCAATTTTGTCTCCCTTTGTCGAAGCTCCTGAAGCTTCTCGTCCACTGCATGTGATAGATATAGGGCCTCATCCTACCAAGGCATAGTTCTTTCTATCAAAATATGCTCCTCCTTCTTCAGCTCTTTGATTTTCTTTTGCAGCTCCTTTGAATCATTAATTTTTTTGATCCTCTGTTGGGTAGCGAAGGCCCCGCGTAACGGTTTTGGGGCTTAAAGCCTATAAGTTAGGGTAATAATATTGTAAATCTCCGAAATGCGCAGAGCGCGAAATGTAATAGGTCGAGTCAAAGGGTTGTCCGCCCAGAAATAATATAGAATAATAGGAAGTAAGTCAGCCTGCCCATGGTCCATGAACCATGGGAATGTATAAATAGAGCGAGGCTCTAAGGGTAGAAGGCAGTTCTTGTTTTTGGTTGATCTTAGTGTTATGGGTTTGTGAAGACAGTATTATCTGCGTCTGTAAGTCTGAGTCAAGGGTGTTGGTAGATAGATAGAGGCTCTGCAGCTATGTGCGCAGAGACCTGGTAGAGTTCGCAACTGTGTGCGTGGACCCCTGCAGCTGAGTGCGTAGGGTAGATCTGGTTGTATTGACGGAAGATTTTAATAAAGATAAGTGGTTTCTGAAGTATCGTGGATCTATTGTGTTCTGGTTTATGCATCTATTATATGAGTTTATATCTTTTTATAATCGTGTGCACTAGGTTTTATTGTTAAATGTTTGCTTAAAGACGATAACAAGAAGATCAGATCTATAATAATTTCATTAATAAGAAAGTACACCCGCGTGGATCTTCGCAATAATAATCTAGAGTGGCGCGAGGCCACAAAACGGTTCGCGACCCCTCCAGACCACATCAAGACATCCCAAGGGTGCAGAAACCTGGTTCTAGCACCCTCCCCTGCTACCTCGGGTGAGACCTCAGTCTGCACTCCATGGGCTGCTGCCAAAAGGGCCGGTAGTTGCAGGATTTGTTTAGCTAATAACTCTTCTGAACCTGGGTCAGGGCCCAGTAAGCCAACAAATGGTTCCATTGTCGGGACTAGGATCTGCCTAAGGGATGTCTGATGTTGGAATTTTGAAGCCTTACGAAGAAAGAGATTGAATAAGTGGTACGAGGTCATAATAGGCCCTAGCATACCCATGCACAGACCAAGAGTTAAAAATGACAAGCGCGATCAAGCTGCCGGTATTCAAAGGAGCAGGAAGTGAAGATCCAGAACAGTTTTGGTTCGTAGTAAGGGCAGTGTGGGAAGCACACGGAGTTATGGACGATAACATCAAAAAAGCTACTCTGGTTAGCGCGTTGCAGGACCATGCATTGACATGGTATATAAAACACTCAGGCGATCACCCGAATGCAGGAATAGCAAAGATCTAGGAGGCATTGAAAAAAGAGTTTAGCTGGCCGAAATTAGAGACAGATTCGATCATCAGGTTTAAGGAGATCGTAATGTTGCCAGGGGAAACCCCTTGGGACCTGGATCAGAGGCTAAAAAGTATGATTCAAGAGGCTAACATGACACTGACGGATGCACAACACTACGCGTGGTTTGTGGCGTATTTAACGCCACACCTGAGGATGGCACTATCACAACAAAAGATCTCAACCCAGGCTGAAGCATTAGAGACAGCGATGAGGTTGCATGAAACTCCAATATAGGATCTAGTGTTGGGAGTTCAACAAATCCACATGCAAATACAAAACCTGTGTTTAGAAATGTAGAACTTAAAACAAGAAAAGGCACCCCACCCAGAAGCATGGGAAGAAGTGTGGTGCGTGAAATGCAAAGGCCAGGGTCACGATAAGGATCATTGTCTGATATTCGCGAATTATTTGGCAGGGGGGGGACCAATGCCATTACGACCAGAGGCACAGGTAGGGCCAAGCGTGGCACCCTTGCTCTGGTGCACAATCTGTCAGGTGGGAGGAAAGCACACCACATACAACTGTCACCTACTGCAAAAGTTTACCCAGACCCCCCAGCAGCTATTTTGCAATTTTTGCAGATCGGTGGGCCATGATGAACGGGACTACTGGAGTTATGAATTATTGATGGATCGAACACCTGCCTACAGGATGCAGACTGAGGTGCGAGGTCAGGATCCAGCCGCAGCGATGGCGCGTGGTGGGTTCCAGGGGTGAGGACGAGGACGGGGAATGGGGCTAGGAAGGGGCCGCGGGCAGCTAATCTGCTATAACTGTGGCAGACCAGGGCACTACGCGCGGGACTGTACCAACCCAACCAGAATATCGTGCCCTTATTGTGAGTAGTTCGATCATGAAATGATAGATTGCCCCACATTGATAGCACAGATATGTGAGAAGAAGGCAGTGCAACCTACGGCGACGTAGAACATCCAAATGATGAGGGTCGAACTGCAAGAGGAAGACCCCAACGTGAACATGGTGCTCAGAAGTGGCGCAACCACAGGGGAGGATAAGAGGAAATTAACCAAGGACGATGCAGGGGTTCGCAAGGAGACAGATCTAGAAGCTAGGAAGAGCTTCGCAGAGGTCTCTACCCCAGGTAGTAAGGATCAACCCGAGTCGAAAAGGGATCCCTCAATGCTAACTACCTTTTTAGAGACATGCATGAAATTGCTTCGCAATAGTAGGGCGGTTAAAGGATTACAAGAGCTGATAACTAGATGCGCAGGGTCAGGTGAACCCCGCGTGGTCCGAAAATTAGGGAAACATGCTTCGCGTACTAGACGGGAGATGTGGTTAACAGCGCAAATCGACGACTATGAGATGGATCAGGTTATCTTGGACTTAGGCTTGGATGCAAATGTGCTACCTAAACAGACTTGGGAGCACATGGGCAAGCCCACACTGCAATGGTCTCCTATTCAATTGCGGATGGAAAACCAACAAGATCTTTCCCATGGGGAGACTGCAAGGAATCACAGTAGATATAGAAGGTGTGAGCACACAAACAGACTTTGAGGTAATAGAAATCGTGGATGACAATAGCCCTTACCCTGCGTTGTTAGGGATAGACTGGGCCACAGATATGAATGGGGTCATTAATTTAAAGAAGTGGAAAATGATATTCGAGAAGAAGTCACTCCGCGTAGTTATTCCGCTAGACCCGGCTAAAGGAGCGCGCTACACGGAACCCGTCCGTGATGAAGGAAGTGATGATGAACTGGATTTCATCTATAAGATCACTGCACGAAATCAAGATTGGGTCAATCCGACTGCAAAAGGAAGAATATCGTGGGAGCATGCAGAGTCCTGCACTACAGATTCAGATGAGGAAGACGAGCGGTGGCATAATCGGTTAAATGGGGTAACAATGTTAAACTACAACATGATGACTAGGTTGTTGTATTGCGTAAAAGCTCAGGATCGAGAACTGCCAATGTACGATGGGTTGACAACAGTAGATGAATTCCTGACCAAGTTTGAATGCGCAATACCAAAGCACCATCGGTTCGATGCGTTAAAATGCGCATTGCGTGCAACACAAGCGCGTTGGTGGGGGACACATGAAGGAACCTTTGAAGACTGGTGCGGTTGCAGGTAGATGATGCAGATAAGGTTTGGGAAGCCGGAACTACGAATAACTGAGAAATACGATGGACGTGATGACCCGTGCATGCACCTCACCAGATGGACCTAGGCCTATGGAGAAGAGCCCCAGCCGGAGTGGGCAAACTTATTTTATCATACCTTGGATGTCATCCCATGGAACTGGTATATTGAAACAGAACTTTGACATGGTACAGGCAAATGGGATATCTTGCACGAGAGGTTCTTATTGACATTCTTATTTGAGGACCAATGGATGGATACTGTTGATGATGCACTACAAGTTGTGAAGGCCACCATTTTCAAAGTACCACTGGAACCGGAAGAAATAGTGCAGCCAGATTGGTCGCGTCAGTTGAGCCAGGCCCTGGAATGTTACAACGTGCAGATAGAGGATGATGAGGATGACCCCAGAAACATCAATATTCTGGAAATAGAGGGGAGTTGCGAGGTTCAAGGACTCGTGATCAAGGACCCTGACATCACCGCACCGCTGAAAACAAAACAGGTGAACATTGGTACAAAGGAGGAGCCGAAGTATGCGATGCTTGGGGACTATTGGGATGATGCCACGGTGGAAAAGGTCGTCGAGTTACTTCGAGAATATCAAGACTTATTCCCAACTAAAATCACGGAGTTAAAAGGAATCCTCAACAACCTAGGGATGATGAAGATAACTCTAAAACTAGATGCGAAGCCAGTCAAGTAGCGGCCTTATCGGTTGAATCCAAAATACAAAGTGAGGGTCCGCGAAGAATTGGACAAAATGCTTGCAGCAGGGATAATTGAACGAGTGGAGGAATCCAACTGGGTAAGTTCTATGTTTGTACAGGAGAAAAAACAGGAACGTGAAATTCGCATCGACGTGGATCTCAGGATGCTTAATGATGCATGTGTTAACGATCCCTTTCTGATGCCATTTACAGACAAGGTACTGGAAAATGTGGGTGGATAGGAAGCCTACTCCTTCACGGATGGTTTCTCGGGGTATCACCAGATCAAGATCGTGCCAGAGGACAGGAGTAAAACAACTTTCACCACCGAATGGGGTTGTTTTCAGTACACTGTGATGCCCTTTGGACTGAAGAACGCGTCGGTGATATTCTCGCGCGTTGTGGTAGCTGCATTCAAGGAATTTATACATAAGTTCTTGGAAGTATATCTTGATGATTGGACCGTATTTGGGTTAGTCAAGAAACATGTCGCGAGCTTACGGTTAATGTTGGATACTTGCCGATGGCACCAGATTGCACTAAATCTAAAGAAGTGTACTTTCCTCATCCCCTTCGGGAACTTGCTCGACCATGTGGTCTGCAGGCAAGGCCTGATGGTAGACCCAACGAAGATCGCTGTCATACTCAATTTGCAAGCACCGCGAAGTGTCAAACAATTGCGTGCCACACTGGGACACACTAGGTACTATCGAAAGTTCATCAAGAGCTACGCATAGATCATGACACCGATGGAATAGTTGTTGAAAAAGGATGCCACTTATTGTTGGAATGAGGAATGTAACAAAAGTTTGGAAACTCTCAAGGAAAAGATGGCATCAGCGCCCATTTTGGTCTTTCCAAAATGGGACATCGAATTTCACGTACATGTTGATGCGTCGTGTATCACGCTGGGCATGGTACTCACACAAGAAGGAGCAGAAGGAATTGATCACCCAATCGCGTTCACAAGCCGACGATTGTCCAAAGCTGAAAAGAACTACTCCACCACTGAGCATGAGGGGTTGGCAATGGTGTACGCGCTCCAGAAATACTGCCACTATTTGCTCGGGGGACACTTTAAGATGTATACTGATCATTCAGCGTTAAAATACTTAGTCAATAAGCCTGTTTTGGGGGGCGCATTTGTCGATGGTTGTTATTGTTTCAGGAATATGATTTTGAAGTCATCGTAAAGCCAGGATGTCTAAATGTAGACCCAGATCACCTGTCCCGAATTGAGAACGGTGAAGAGCCCACAAACTTAGAGGAGGGACTACCTGATGCACAACTCTATGCACTACGCGTTGCGGATGGCCACTTTGAGGATATAATCCACTTCTTAACCACAGGAACCGTGCCACCGGGGTATTCTGTGCAGCAGAAGAAAGAACTGGTAATACACGCAGCAGACTTTACTGTTATTGTAGGGCACCTCTACAAAATGGGCAACGATGAAATATTACATAGATATGTACCTGAATTTGAGCGAGGACAGATCCTTGCTAAAGCACATGGGGGGGTTGCAGGAGGACATTATGTGGGACACGCCACAACATAGAAGATTCTCCATGCGGGTCTATGGTGGCCAACTCTACATCAAGACTCAAAAGCGTACTGTCGGGCTTGCGATGTATGTCAACGGACTGGGAAACCATCGCGGAGGGATGAAATGCCACTCAAGCCACAGATGACGCTACAACCGTTCGAAAAATGGGCAATCAACTTTGTGGGGCCTATCGCACCTCAAGGGAAGACAGGTGCATGCTATATCATCACCGTGACAAAATACTTGACCCGGTGGGCCGAAGCATGACCGGTTAAGGACTGCATGGCTGCTACAGCTGCAAAATTTTTGTTCGAGAATGTGTTGACATGGTTTCGATGTCCCAAAATTTTAATGAGCAACCATGGAACACACTTCCTAAATGAGATTATCAGCACGCTCACTGAGGAATTCTAGATATATCATCAACAGAGTACGCCATACCATCTGCAAGCGAATGGGACCATCGAAGCATTCAACAAGATTTTGGAGACTTTGTTGACCAAGGTATGTAATGCGCAGCGAAATGATTGGGACTTGTGCATCCTTGCTGTGCTATGGGCATACCGAACCATGTGCAAGAAGTTAACGAGATAGACACCTTTCCGGTTAGTCTACGATAGGGAAGCCGTAATGCTAATGGAATACATTGTACCTAGTTTACGAATTGCGACAATAACAGGCATGGAAGACCACGGGGCTTTGGAAGAACGGCTCGCGCAACTGGAGGAACTTGTTATAGACATATTTGGGCACATCAACCCCAACTCACATGTCGATGTATTAGGGTTCATCAACCCCTAAAATAGTTGTTTTATTCCCTAAAGGAACTAAGTCATCTGAATGCCTCATTCCCCAAAAGTTCCATCTCAAAAATCATCTAGAAACTACCTAAAATGAATCATTGCTGAAAGCCCTGTGTTAGGGTGCTATGCATAGCAGGTCCTGCACTATCAGAGTGATATGCATCGCAGTTTTTCCCTCTAGAAGGTGTGATGGGCGAGGTAGGACAAAATTCCGAGAGATTTTGAGAGTTGGGTGCTCATGGAAACTTCTAGAAACTTCTCTTGTGCCACTTGCCCCTCTGAGTTCGCCCAAGGATGACTAAAGGAATTAGTAAACCACCTCCAATTTCCCTCTTTCATGGAACCAATTCCTAAAATTAAAAAGGCATTCATCATCCCCATTGATGACTCAACCTCCTGCAATCATCTATGAAAGGATCTCCCATCCAAGGGATCAGGAGGCTGAATTATTCTGAGTTGTAAGGAAGTGTTGCCAGTTTCAGTATTGAGGTGAGAGCATTGTGTTATTGTTGGTATGTTCTTGCTAATTCATGAGGTGAAGAAGGCTTGACGCTGGGAGGATGGTGCTGGATCAGACTTCTTATGGGTTGTAATTCTTATTGTTCTCAATAAAGTTCTTCAAGATTTTTCCCAATTGAATGTGTTAACTATAAATGCATTCATTTGTTTATCACATTTCTGATTCTATGATGTTTATGCTGTGATGGATCATTATGATTTGACAGGTCTTTGTTTCTGTAGCTGTGCAGGTACTCTCCAAGCGTGTTAAGTATGGGGAGGAGTTATGGGATCAGCCAAAGGAGAGAGAGATCAAGCAAGGATTCAAGCGAAAGTTACAGGTTGGTATTTCATAATCTCTTTCTTATCTATCACTCATAGGAAAGATAGTGAATTGCTTGGGCTGTTGTTTCTAGGTTAGCTACCAAAATTAGAGGGCTAGCATTTCTTAGAAATACTAGTTTTCCCATAAACAAATTGGCGACTCCGCTAGGGAACGATGATTTTTTTTTGCTATTTCTTGCTCTATGTTGAATTATATAAACTATAGATAGAGTCTAAAGCTAGCCAGGAAGCTTTTGAACCACTTTTGTTATACAATTGTGTAGTAGATAAATGCTACTTCAGTCAATCTCTAGTTTAGTTTATATCTTGAGCATTTGATTTGAAAAAGCATCAAAATTCCCTTTTGGTAGCTTAGTAGCCTCATAAGACATTCCATTACACTTTAATTATTATTGCTCATTAAAATCAAGCTTAATCCATTGAAAACTGCTGCAAATTCGAGCCAAAAACACTTTCAGAATCGCTCCCTGCGACCATCGCACTGTCCTGAACTATAACCTGCTATGCATCTCAATTCCCAAATGGGAAAAGTGCTATGCATCGCACTATCTATCACTACAACCTGCGATGGATAACTGAAACTCAATTTTCCCATCTAGGAGTTGAGGTTTTTTTACTAGTTTTCATTCCTGTTTGGTTGCTTGTTGAATTTAAAGAATATCTCATCACTGAAGCCAACTTACATCACTTAGATCAGCTTCTATTTAGATTAGGGTTGGTGAATGTTTTTGTGTGTTTGTTTTTCATTTACAATCCATTTTCAAAAGTAGTGTTAATCGATTTTTCGTTTCGATAGAAAAAGTGTTGTAAAATCTTCAATTTTCGTCGAAAAAGTGAAGTGTCACAAAATCCTCCTTCATAGCCTATGGATTAAACTATTTTGGTGCATTTGATTTGATTTGAATTCGTTCAAAGTGTTGAAAAGATATTTCTTCAAATTTTAAAGTGTCGTTTTGAGTCTTCCTTTCTTTGAAGAAAAAACTATCGAAAATTGCCATTTTGTGTGAAACATTTTGAGTCATTGCTGCATTTACTTTTCCTTCTTGAATCATTCACATTAAGGAGAGTTGAAAACAAATACATGCATTTGCATTTTAGCATTTTGGTTTGTGTGCACAAAAGGATGTTTTAGGGAATTGCACTAGTGTGTGATCTATGCTGTTTTCTTAAAAAGTGCTTCTATGCTCTATCCTTTGTAGTTAGGATTTTCATTGGTCAAATAAACGAAAAGATTGCTTATCATTGTAGATGCATCTTTAGGAATTTCAGATCACATTTCACGGTGAACCATCAAAGGAAAACTTTTAAGAAAGATCAACTTAAAATGAACCTCAATGAACTTAACAACGCTTTGGAATCTAACGCAACACATTTAGAGGTCTAGGCTAGAGACGTGTTCCGGCGTCGTTAAACCTAGTGGCTATCATTTTCATTGAAGGTTGGGTGATTCCTCCTCTTTGATACAACAAGTGCTAGCACGGACTTGTGCTCCCTGTACCGTTGCATATATAATGGGAGACCCCAATAGGCTTAAATCCTTTATCCATAGGAAACCGAGTCTACCGCCTTATCGATCGCAATGCACTGAACACAACATTCGGGAAGATTGACTGTCGTACGTAAAGTCCTTGGTAATTTCTCTTTAATTTATCACCAAGGTGTATATTGTAGTTTTGCGATTGGTCTAGTAAACCTTTTTGTCTAGATTCTCTAGAGTAGTCACTTTCGTTCCTTTTCGACTCTCTAAAAGAAAAGGTCCATCTGAGCACTTGTCCTTTCAGGCTCATTAAAAATCGAAGGCGACTAGAGTCATCTTTAGCTTTTTCTCGACTCTTTAAAACTGAAAAAGCAAAGTTGTGTCTAAAGTGTCGTTAAAATAAATTGACCACGAAATAACATCATTTTCCCTTAGTTGATTTTTAAGTTGATCAAGTAATCTGCAATCGTGGAAGAAAGTCAATCAAAACCCCGTCATTCGTGGAGATTAGTGAGTCAACCGTCTTTGCCTTTGGAAGAGAAACCAATTCAGACAAAGCAGTCTCGTTTAACTGAGTCTAGTTCATCTGGTTTATTTTGAACATTCATTTCAACATCTTCAGAAACTCCAGTTACTCCAATTCTTTCTGGTACATCCACCTTTAAAGAGGAAGTTTCGAAGTTACCTAAGGACACTAGTACTAATCCTAGTGTAGTAGTAAACAAGGTTTTCCAACAACAAATTGATCATCAATTTGAAAATTTTCAACCAAGAGATACTTCTGAACCTGAAACAACTCCATCTAGAGTTGGTTCAGAATGCATTCCAGTTCAAACCGAGGTTACATTTGAACTAGGAGTTGTTCAAGAACCTCCCTTTGAGACGGTAGTTCAATTACCTGAACATCTGGACTTTGAATTTTAGTATCCAAAAGTTGTTACTCCTCCAACATCTGTCACTGCAGAAACTACACCTTCTTCGACTCCAGAAATATTTTACGGACCTGACGGTCAACCTCTTCCACCTGGTTTGATTTCCATAGAGGAGATAGTAGAGGATCCCCCATCTAACACCCCGTTTCATTTTGGAACTGGGATTAATTTTTATCCTGCTACTCCTGATTACTTTCCTTCCTTTAATCTTGCCTCATCACGAGTTCCCATCGAATCGTTAGGATAGCTTTTGGACAAGTTAACCATGTCTGAACAACCATCAACATCCAAGACTGTATCATTTGATGCAGCTGTAGTAGAATCTTCTGTTGCCACACCTTCAATGTTTTCTGCTACACCTGAGTCACACTTATACAGTGCATCATCCGTTTCAGTTGGTTACCAATCACTAGCTGGAACCCACTCAAGGGTTGCTTCTGCACCATGGTCAACTCCCATTTACTCATTTGGAATCCCATCTGGTTTTTCTCACATGGAAACTCAGCAATTTGATCCTGCATATCAGTATCAATTTGGGCAAGCCAGTTATCAAAGACCGATATATCCGTTAAACACTGGACTGCCACCATATGGAGAGCAGTATGCTTACTCACTGTTTCCTCCTTTTTCCGGGGGACAACCATATGAGAGTTTCCCACAGTATTCAAGTCAAACTGGAGTTAGAGCTAGTGGTTGGCTACCAGTACTGCCAGATCAACCAAGGGTTGTATATCCAACACAACCAATCCAACCTGTGTCCAATATTCCCACTACACCTGTTGTTACGACTGTGCCACAGTCACAAGCACAATCTGTTGTATCTCAACCGGTACAAATTGTTCCTTCTTCCTCACAACCTCAGGTTTCAAGGCAAAAGGGTCAAGTTTCTCAAGTTGTTATACAATAGCTTCTTGTTTCTGGGGCTCAACAGCAACCTCAGGTTAGTGTTCCTTTACCTGGAACGACTCAGGCACACATAGGTACAGTTAATCCACAACTTGGTTAGTGTCTCAGTACTGGACAACAGCAGTCGGTCGAACAACCGCGGCTTTCACAATATCAACAACCTCAATTCTAGCAATCCCATCCCTAGTTTGGACTTGGTTCACAAGCTCAAACTGGTTTTGGTCAATATCAAGCTTACCAAGGATCTCGGCAACAAGGCTTTGTTGGTTTTGAACAACCACGTTTCCAAACTGGTTATCAACAACTGCCCTATATTGGTTATGTCCAACAACCTTACCAAGGTTACCAGATGCAGATGCCCTACATTGGTATGCAAAGACCTATTGCTCAAGCGATTCCATCTTATCCTGGGTATGCTCCACCCGACCTGAATCGACAGTTGCCATTTGTAGCAACTCTAGAACTACTAGATTTGAATCGGCTCACAAATGATCCAATTGCATATGCCCCTTGGTGGCCGACGATTCCACATAAATTTCCATCTGACATTCCAAAGTTCAATGGAAATCCAGGAGAAGACCCATTTTTTATCGGGAAAACTAGTGTCCATTCAGAGCTACTAGTCCCACTAAGACGGGTAGCTATCTTAGAAACAAACAAACTAAAGTTACTTGTGTTTTCCTTTATGAGAAGTAGATGAGAGAAGTAGAGAGTACCAACCTCAGTCTTCCGCTTGGCTCCTTGCTTGTTTCCTCTCCCCTTTGATAGATCTTTGCTACTCCTTCCTCACTTGTCCGGCTTCAAAGAACACCTGTAGAGTCAATGTAGCATAATACCATCAAAGCATAGAGATCTACAATCATAAACAATATAGGATTAGATATATATTGACCATACAAATGCATATATCAATTCAATATTCAAAGATATACAAGAATATGGAGGAAAACTCAAATAGCTTTATTGATAGAAGTAGTAGAAGAGAGGATTACAACCCATTGATCTGACCCAGCACCATCCTCCCAACATGAAAGCCCTTCTTCACCTCATGAAAAGCTAGATCACCCAACACTATGATGTTCCACAAAGAAACCAACAACACTTCCTTACAAGATGCAAAATTCCAGCCTCTAGATCTCTAGGATGAGGGATCCATATATAGATGTTTGCAGGTAGGAGATTCAGCTTCTGGTTTTTTGATTAGTGTCATTTCTCTGATAGTTCTCAATTCCACTTGGATATTTCATGATCTCTTACTCATCCATGGGCGAATTCAGAGAGGCAAGTGTCACAAGAGACGTTTCTAGAAGATTCCATGATCATCCACCTTGCAACTGTCTCTGCCATTTGTCTACTCTCGTCCATCGCACCCCATAGAAGGTCTTTTCAGTATGCATCACACCCCCCGTGTGCATTAGGTGGGATGCATCGCACTTTGACCATGGAGCAGGTGAGATGGTCTAGTTTTGACCAGTTCTGAGCAATTTTTCATGGAGAACTTCTGGGAGATGATGTAATCAGCTGACCTTGTTCCTTTAGGGTATTAAACAACACTTTTAGGGACTTAGAAGCCCTTGGTTTATGTACATATAAGATTGGGGTTCCAGTGCCCAAATATGTCTATAACAGTTGCCCCCTAAAGCATGAGGTCGTAAATCTTTTGATGTCGGGTGAAATGCTTTATCATGAGGATCCGAGGTTTTTCGAACTGGAAGGTGACCTATAATAAGATACAATACAATACATTATCTTCATAATATTTTCATGATCTAGCTGAGGCGGGCATTCCCATGCTCAGCTTTATAAATTCATTTTCATGTACATTGGACAGACAACCATCTGTATAGTAGACTGATGATTCTGGTAGAGCCATCATCCTTTGGCTTGGATGATTATCTGTGCAGCGATGATGTACATTTGATGTCTTTATTTTCCTGAAAATATCACGGCCCGGATGGATGAAACTAGATCCGGGATCTTCAAACTCGTTCAATATTCGCCCGAAGTACAAGTCAATCCATGTGAAAAGATGTTCTGAAGTCGAACATGGAAAGACATCGCCTGATTACCAGCCAATGATGTAAGTTGTTAACAGGAGCGAGAGGAATCACCGATAATGATGATGACCCTCAAGGTACAACAGTACAATTCACGTGGTGTGAATACATGAGTGCATGTCGAATGCCACGTAAAATCTTCTGGTCAAAGGCCATTGATGTAAACCTGTCACTGGAAGTGAGAAACTTGCCATTGAGGCATGCAAGCTTCAAAGCACTGAAAGGGTTGTTCCTAAGTCAACTTCTTGGATAATGAGCTAGCGTTGACAAGAAGTGACCCGTCGTAGGAGGGCCTTAATGAATCCCACATCTACGACATGAAACAGAGAAAATGATTTTGTGGAGGTGAAAACGATCTGATGATACAAGGTTCAGGGTGGCGGTCATGAAAGAATGAAGGGTGAAGGTATTGCAGCAGATGAGACACAAGCTGGGTTGGTGAATTCTCTGAGTGACTTCTCTTGAACATATCGGCGACACTGAAATGGATTGGTAGCGTTAACCCCAAAAATGGATGGTATAGTGGACCAATGGTGATATGACCGGTGAATGGAATAACCCAACCCGACTCAATCATGGTGATGGAGTGAAAGTGTCATGTTCAAGAGCGACTTGCTACCAATAAAGTTTCTTCAAGTTTTCTTCCCAATTTTTCCCCAGTCATTTCTCACCAGTACCTCTTTATTTTTGTCAAGCTTGAGAAGGATAACATATTCTTGTTCTATAATTTGCCCTTCGGGCAAACCTGTCGCTATGTTTTAACGAGCCTAGCGACAGTGAAACTCGTTCTTGTCTGCATGGACAATTTTGTCCCTATTGTTTTAACGAGTTTAACGACAAGGATAACTCGGTCCTTTTCGATTTTAGAGAGTCTGGAAAGAGATGGAAAGGAAACTCTAGTAATCCTTTTTCGTAATATAATCCCCTAAGTCTAAAAAAGTATAAAATAATACGAAAGGGATGACTTTTTGATAGTTTTAACGAGTCGAACAAGACTAGTGCTCGATCTTTTTGTGCAATGATCCCTCAGGTCCAAAAAGATTAAAATCTAGAGGAGGGATGGCACTTCCAATCACTTTAACGAGCTGGAGAGGCTAATTGCTCGGCAGCGTTTTCCTATTTTACGAGTCAGATGAAAAGAGCTTAAAGAAGACTCGTTTTTTGAGGAACGAGTGATGATTTTGGATAACAGCTGGTTCCAGGTGTTATCACAAAATCACACACTGAAGGCTGCCAATCAGCAAGATTTTGTGTAACTATTTCAAACCAGGCTTTTAACTAAGGCTTAGCCTCCTTAGTCTGAGAGGGCTCTCTCACAGGTTATTAATATTGAACAAGATGGCTAACTCTTACAAAACACATGAAGAAAAAGTAGCTGGCTGGACAAATATCAAATTGATTCCCATTGGGCTTATGGAGTCATTAAAATCTCAGTAAACAATGGTACTATCCTTTCATAGAAATCAGGGCACTTTACATCTAATGTTCAAACATAACTTACATAAAACACAGCTTGCCAAGGCATACAGGAAGTCAGAGCATGACACATGAGTTCTGAGTGATTATGCAGTAACAAAATTGTAAAAGAACACTAAAGAGAATAAACCATCATACATTTGAACCATTAGATCTATTTTGAATCCTGAGAAGAAACAACAGTCATTTGCATTACTGAAATCTGATATACATAAACCAAAATAGTCTTGTCTTTTATCAAAACATCCAACCACCATTACATCCAAGTCTGATCCATATATAGGAATACATTCTTAACCACCTAGAGCGAGCTCGAAGGCTGCTATTAACTACTCCTATCTACTGCTTAACTAATTCATTAATTACATAAGTGCTGAACTGTAATTACAAAAGGTCCTAATTTATTCAAAACTCAAATCTGTCCTCCTCGTAGCATGGTTACTTTCTGATTCTTGACACCTGTATACTTTCTGTTTTGGCCGAGATATGTTGGAGGAGAATGCAATGAACAAGTTGGCTTTGGATACTGGCTGCGTAGATGGTTCATTAATCAACAAGATAGGTGCCCTGTTTTCCCGGTCCTTGTCTTCCACCACTCTTCGGAATTCAAGCTGCATGTCTCCAGCTCTTTTTAATACCCCAACCATGACGAGCATCACCATATTCCCAAATGTGCTGGCAGCTTCGTTGATGGACAGGTGCCTCTCTGTCAAAATTCCCGCTTGTATACCAAACTGCCTATCTGCGCTAAAAACACTACCTACAGCAGTTTCGTAGCGCGCTACGAAACTACTGTATTGTTTAAACAACTTACCTTTTTGGATTTGCCGAAGCAACTGTAATTATGTCTCTGTTTGATCCAAGCTCAATATCTGGAAGTGATCTTCCAATGTATCAACAGTTATGATCTGGCTGGAGCTGGAAGCCTGACTGCACGAAAGTGAACCATCTTCAACACTGATAAATGAGCCTATATCTATCTCCACATTCAGGGTATTTTCGTTTTTAAACCCACCCGAGCCAATAGAATCATGAGTTATCAATGAAATCTCTTTCTGTGTTCACAAGTTTCTCAATAATAGGCTGACCAAAGCTCTTCATTTGCTCCAAAATACCGTTGCTCATAAGGAAAGTCAGGAAAACAATATTCAGCTACTACTGAGCGTTCCCTTATAGATTCATCCTTTATAATAGGCAAAATCTTTGCCTTCTATTTTGTATTGTTTGTATTGTCGACTTCACCTATGTTTACGTTGAACCCGGGCGAAACCCTGACATCATCTTCAGGATTCTGGACATGACTTATTTTGAGCCTCTGAGTTCGTTTCAATCTACGAGAAGTGATTGAGACAGAAACCGACATATATCCCAGAAGGTTATGCTCTTCAACGCACACAATAACATCATCGCACAAATCCACTACATAACGTATGAAATTGCAAGAAACCTGTTTCCTTGATGCATCTTTGAGATGACTACCTTGATGCTAATAGAAAACAATTATGCACCGCTTCAAAAGACCAACATACAAACCTGGTTCGAATTTGTCTTCCTTCATTTGCGCATGAACGAAATGATCTATGACACCCATCTCCTTCAATATTCCACTCATCGTTCGCTTGTCCCCATAGAAGCCAATTGTCGGCAAAGATTGTTAATTCAAGGAGTTGAAACTGATTCCATTACAGGGACGAAGAATTAGGTACAATTCCGTTACAGAGACGAAGAACCTGCTCTTCTGGAAGATTAACCTTCTCTACAAAGCTCAAATCATGCTTGTTAGATACAATTTTCATAACTTGAAAAAGAGAGACCTCCGAATCCTTGATGTATTCAAGACAATCGTATTTTGGGCAAATGATCTCAACATTATGTCCCAATTCTTGAACTGCATGAGAAAGACTTGTAACCACATCTGCCAGTCTTCCAACCTTTGCAACAGGTGCCATTTCCATTTCTATTGTCATACAATCCACCATGTTCATCGCCTCTTTCAGAGAAAAACAAAATCCATCATATATGCATCTAGTGCCTATATGGTAACCTAGAAACTCTACTTCGCTATAGCCAAGTCGATGAGTCCATCGATTGAAAGAGCACCGAAACCATACTTCAGATTTACCATTCAAAACTGTATTAGATGGGTTGTAAAAGACTGTAACAGAATTCCCAGCTTCAACTTGACTAGGTTCGGTGTAGAATATATGCTTTTGTGACTGTCGAAATAATGTCATTGTTTTCTCCTTCCTTTCTGCTTTTAAAAGTTCCAATTTCTTAGCCTTCTTGCGAACAGCTTCCTCTCCTACATGAACTTTGAGGCTTCGAGATTCAGAATTGATAACAATCATACACGCAGGAGCTTGAGAGCATGCCACCTGTAAAATACATCCACCGTAGAGCTATTTTGCATGACAGTTGCTATGGATTAGGACAAATCCCTAATCTCGTAGCGCGCTACGAAACCACCTAAACATGTAGCGCTGCGAAACCGCTAAAAGGATTCATGTGCTTATTTGCAGACATTTAGCATTGAAATTTTGTCAGTGATAACACCAGGTAAGGTTTGGAACTTTTCAATCACAACAGTGTAGAGAAGGTGGTTAATAGGATCACTCATCGCAACTGTTCCTCAAAAGGGGTAAACAATCAAATGGAGGCGTATGATTGGCTAAAAAGAGTGGAGGTGATGGTAAGAACACGACTAAGGCTCAAAAGCTAATAATTATGCAATCGCAATGGTTATTTACCGAAGGTGGGTTCATTTTTTAATGAGCTTAAACTCTGGTGGAACATATGCTCATTGCTAGGTTTATTTTTTAACGAGCTTGAACTTCGCGTAAAACTACTCGTGCCAGTCGTATAATAAGGATGTCTCATCAGTAGGTTCATTTTTTAAGGAGCTTGCCCCATTCACAACTTTGCTCCGGATCCTTTCATTATGCAAGCTAGGAATGACCAATCCTACGAGTTTAAAGGGTTAGGAACCTACAAACTAAGAAAATAAATGGTCGCTTTTCACTTGCATGCAAAAAGGTTTGCATGCCCCCAGGTATAGCGAAGTAGAGTTTCTAGGTTACCATACAGAAGTTCTTGCATCCACAAGATGGTTCCACCTACACAGCAGACAGAAACACTTCTTGGGCTTCGTCTATCGAAACGGATGAAGGTGATTCTAGCTCCAATCACCTAATGTTGACGAGGGAATCTTATTCCAATCTAATCCCATTTTCCTAAATGGATGGGTGTGTCAGACTAGTCATATATCCTCCGCGGAAACCTACCCTATACCTAAAGTTTTCCTGCCGAAGCAGACCAGGGTGCATGCCCCCTGGGTTTAGTCACATTCACTGAATCACTCACGTTCATCAGGTGGATTGACTGGAGATTGATGAGACATTCCTTGTGCAAAAAGACCAGTTAGGGATGGCACTTGACTATTAGCTATGTGTGAACCGGGGAATGAAAGCTGGTCTACGAGCTGGACCACTCTGCCTTCATGCGGAAAACACATCACTCGAAAGAGTGAGGAAACAATAGCTCCCATGCTATAAATGTAGTCACGCCCAAGGAGTAGATTGTAATATAAAGTTCCTTGTACTACCATTACGTTCAGATAAATAGTTTTCCTTCTCAAAGTTATAGGCAAATTTGGAAGGATCCCTAACAGTTGACTGGTTCCTTTGTTGAAGCCTGATAGATTTCGCATCTCAGGCAGAAGCGATGGCTAACCAAGTGCTTTCCAGGTAGTTGAGGAAAGGATACTCGCAAAAGCCCCTTCATCTATGATAGTACCGACCATGACCATTCTGTAAGCTTGTACTATGATTCAGAATGGTACATTAGACGGTAGACGGGGTCTACCTAGTAGATTCCAATCCAAGGAAACGACTAGGTTGCTTGGAGGTGGGACCGAACAATGGCCAGGTAAACCTCTAATGAAATTCCTTCCTGCGGTAAAGGAACAGGTAGATTGCCACCATGTTCATCGAAGTCTGTGTTTATGAAGAGAATTTGAACGGTGTCATTCTCATTCTCTTTGGTGACTATATCATCTGAAGGTAGACCTTTTGAAGACAAGACTAGGTCGACTGCCGTCTCGACCTATTGACTTTGGTCTGGTGTGGACTCAGAGGGTTTATCTTCAATGATAGATGCTTCAACCGACCACAAAGGTGTGTCAGTTGGATTTTCAACTAGTGATGGACTCAGCAAGAGTTTCTTGTATCCAGGAGGAAGCTGTAGCGGTGAAGCAAGACGGTTATCGAAGACTCTTTTAGCTTTGTCCAAGAAGGGACAACGGTGGATGGCATGATCACCTTCACACAGTCTACAAGGAATTTTAGATCTTCCTTTCTATCCAGTTACTTCATTTTCACTAGTTGACGGTGTACTTTCAACATGATCGTCAGAGGTTGAGGACACTGGATTGTGCAAGCGGGGAGACCAGTCCCTTAAGATTCGTGGGATGCAAGGAAAATCTCGATGATAGTGGTCCCCTTTGCAAATGACACATGGAGATTTAGGTTTGGATGGTGCAGTGTGTGGATTTTCGCTAGACGATGCTTGGTTGCCCCCTTTTGCCGTTGGCTCCTTCTTCTTCTTCTCCTTCCCTTTCTTCTTCTTCTCTGTTACTTGGTTTTTAGCTTTACTAGCTTCACCAAGCGAAGAGGAAGAAAGAGAGGGAGAACAAACGAAGTAGAAGGTTGGGGGGTAACTCTAGTATCATCTGGTTACTGATTTGATTGCTCAGGAATCACGATGCTTTGAACGATAGAGGTCGAGAAGAGCCATACTGGCAAGCCAATTGTCAGTCCTCGAAGGGACAATGTGGCCATATGAGGTGCACCAACATCTCCCTAAGAGGAGAAAGGACTAGGATTCCCCCCAAGGGGAAATCCTTGGTTGGTGGACTCCATTTTCTCAACCTAAGATCAACGAGGTAACAGGGATTTTATTCCATTAAAATAAATTTATGACGCTTTGAAACAACTTGCTTTTTCAATTTTTAAGAGTCGAGAAAAAGCTAAAGATGACTCTAGTTGCTTTCGATTTTTAATGAGCCTGAAGTGACAAGTGCTCAGATAGACCTTTTCTTTTAGGGAGTCTGAAAAGGAACGAAGGTGACTACTCTGGAAATCTAGATAGAGGGATTACCAAACCAATCACAAAACTGCAGAATACTTTTTACGATACGGCAGTCAATCTTCCCAAATGCTGTGTTCAGTGCATTGCGATTGACAGGGTGGCAGACACGGCTTCCGAAGGATAAAGGATATAGCCTATTGTGGTATCCCAATATATACTCGACGGTATGTGGGAGCACAAGTCCGTACTGGTACTTGTTGTCTCAAATAGGAGGAATCACACAACCTACGATGAAAGTGATAGTTACCAGGCTTTACGACACTGGAATACGTCTCTAGCCTAGACTTCTAAATGTTGTGCATTAGGTTCCAAAGAATTTTTATCTTCATTGAAATTTATTTTACAGTTGATCTTTCTTAAGAAGTTGCCTTTAAGGTTCATCACGTGATGTAGATATACAACTCCTAAATATGCAATCTAAGATGATAAACAATCATTTATTCCTCTTTTTGTAATGACAATCCTAGCTACTAAGGAAAGAGAAGTGAAATTATTTCAACATAGAGTAGAGAGCACACACTAAAATGCACTGTCCTAAATCAATCTTCACAAGCATTCTAAATGCAAATGCACATGCATGTATCTATTTTCCGCTTTCTTAATGTGTGAATAACAAAAAGAATGCTAAGTACAAATCTGAACAATCTTTTCTTTCAAAGTGACAGTACTAACAATTTTCTTTTCAAAAGACGAAAGGAAGACAAGGACGACACTTTGCGATTTTGAATTGAAAACTACTTTCGACACTTGAAATACTATTAATTCAAATCAAATACAAGAGTAACAGTGTAATCGACTATCAAAAAGAGGAGGATTATTTTCTTTGACTGAAAACGACACTTGCAACACTTTCAAATCAAAAGACGACAGTTCGATTAAGCTACTGTTTGTAAAGGAGAACTGTAAATGGCGAAAAATACATAAAAACATTCACAATTCTTTGTACAATGGAGGCTAAATAATGCAAAGGAAGGGAGTTTCAACAGTGGTATACTGATCACAGACAACAAAACTCCTGAATAAAGATGAAGAAAATGAAGAAAAATCGAAATCTGGAGGCAGAAACAGCCTTATCTGATCATCGCACCTATAACACAGGGAAATAGGGATGCATCTCACCTACAGCACACGGGAGGTGCGATGCATCTAGACTGTCAAAAGGAGACAGTGCGATGGTCCAGGGACAAGACTTTAACTTGGTTTTTGGTCACAGTTTGCAGCTTAGTTTAGGGATTTAGGCTGAGCTAATGATAGTCAGTAAATACAAAGCATAGGGGCTGATCTAATGAGGTTACTTGAGCCACCACCAGGGCACTTAGGATGTTTGCAAGTCAGATGTTTAATTCATAAACTAACTCAGAGATTGACTGAAGCAGTGTTTATCTACTTTGCAGTTGCATAGCAAAAGTAGTTCGAAGGCTAGTTGGCTTAACTTCAGGCTCCGTCTGTAGCTTATAAAGTAAACAAACTAGAAACAAGCAAACAAGCTATTCGCTCCCCAGTGGAGTCACCATTTTGTTATCGGGAAAACTAGTGTCCATTCAGAGCTACTAGTCCCACTAAGATGGGTAGCTATCTTAGAAACAAACAAAATAAAGTTACTTGTGTTTTCCTTTATGAAAAGTAGATGAGAGAGAAGCAGAGAGTACCAACATCAGTCTTCCGCTTGGCTCTTTGCTTGTTTCCTCTCCCCTTTGACAGATCTTTGCTGCTCCTTCCTCACTTGTCCTGCTTCAAAGAACACTTGTAGAGTCAAAGCAACATAACACCATCAAAGCATAGAGATCTACAATCATAAACAATATAGGATTAGATATATATTGACCATACAAATGCATATATCAATTCAATATTCAAAGAGATACAAGAATATGGAGGAAAACTCAAATAGCTTTATTGATAGAAGTAGTAGAAGAGAGGATTACAACCCATTGATCTGACCTAGCGCCATCCTCCTAGCATGAAAGCCCTTTTTCACCTCATGAAAAGCTAGATCACCTAACACTGTGATGTTCCACAAAGAAACCAACAACACTTCCTTACAAGATGCAAAATTCCAGCCTCTGGATCTTTAGGATGAGGGATCCATATATAGATGTTTATAGGTAGGAGAGTCAGCTTCTAGGTTTTTTATTAGTGTCATTTCTCTGATAGCTCTCAATTCCACTTGGGGATTTCATGATCTCTTACTCATCCCTGGGCGAATTCAGAGAGGAAAATGTCATAGGAGATGTTTCTGGAAGATTCCATGATCATACACCTTGCAAACTGTCTCTACCATTTGTCTACTCTCACCCATCGCACCCCATAGAAGGGATTTTTAGTATGCATCGCACCCCCCATGTGCATTAGGTGGGATGTATCGCGCTTTGACCATGGAGCAGGTAAGATGGTCTAGTTTTGACCGGTTCTGAGCAGTTTTTCATGGAGAAATTCTAGGAGATGATGTAATCAGCTGATCTTGTTCCTTTAGGGTACGAAACAACAGTTTTAGGGACTTAGAAGCCCTTGGTTTATGGACATATAAGATTGGGGTTGCAATGCCCAAATATGTCTATAACACCATTGAATCACGTAATGACTTTTCATTTATGGTGTTCATCCAACTCCTTGAATGATGATTTGATTAGACTTTGTCTTTTCCAGAGAATGCTTACTGGTCCAACTGCAAAATGGTATATTGAATTACCTAGAGCTTCTTTTGATAACTTCACCATTCTTGCCACTACCTTTCTAACCCACTTTCAGTTACCTATCAGGTACGAAACTGGAACAGAACTTCTTACCAACTTTAAACAGACTACCTCCACTCACATATTAGATCATATTCATGAGTGGCGCCAGCGTCGTCAAATGGTTAAGACATATGTTCCTGATCAGCTTTTAGTTGAGTGGTTTATAAATTCCTTATTGCCATCTATCACTGAGGATGTGGCGAAAGGAGGAGTTGTTACAGAAGAGAAATTCATTGCTCATGCCCAATATTTGGATCTGATTTATACACAGTCAGGCATGCTCTATGACAAAATTCCTTACGCACCTAGACTAGCTTTCTCTATTCCACCACCTCCAAAATCGAATAGGGACTCTCATGCCAGCGACGGCGTGATAGGTTCCTCAAGCACGCATACGGTGAGAGGACCATTTGGTCAAGATCTTGCTATTTCTAGTCAAAATGCAAATTCATCTGAAAACACTCTTGCCTCTGAGATTAATGCCGTGTCATTTGACAAAGGCAAAAAATCCAAAGCAACCAGGAGGAAAGAAGAAGGGGAAGAATAATAAGAAGAAACAGGAGAATTCCACTCCCGAAAAATCATCTGAAACCCCTACTGCGGCTAGGAAACCTCGTTATCCATGTTTGATATGCAATGATGAGCATTTTACAAGAGATTGTCCACATTGATTTGAGGTCTCTAAACTTTTAAAGGCTTCAAATACCTCAGGGGTGCTGACAGATCAGTTTCCGAACCCAGAAACACATTTGGTTGCCACTGATAATGCTTCCACATCCCAGGTGCTTATGATATCCATCGCAAATAAGAAAAATGATGTTTTGGTATCAACAAGGAATAAATATTATGAGAATCCATCGTCGTCGAACAACCAGGCTATTGATCAACCTAGTACTTCGACCATGACTTCACCAGAAGTTGTTCCGTCGATTATTCCTGAATTAACAATTAAGCCACCAAAGGAGTTTCACACAAATCGACATTTAATCCTTGTGCTAGAGCAGCCCAAAACTATAACATAGTGGAAGATCTGGCTCATTCACCTTCCGCTATGTTGACACTCGAGGTGTAGAAAAATTGTCCCTCCCAAAAGCAGGCTTTGTTATCAACGATAGGTGGGATCAATCCTACAGATTCCAATCTTTTGGTATTTAATCATACAGGATATACACCACAGTTACCGGCACAACTAGCTTTCCCTATATAGGTAAAATCCCTCAATAAAAATGTTCATTAAACCATTATTGATGAGTGGGCATCTACCTATATCATGTCAATGAGTTGTTGGAAAACTCTTGGTTCACCACCCTTGTCACGATCACCAACAACACTGAAAGCTTTTGATGGAAGAACGTACTCTCCATACGGGATTTTAAGTAGCTTGCAAGTAGAACTAGGGGGAAAAACAGTAGATATTGAAGTCAAGGTCGTTGATGGACTCCTTGATTACAATATTTTACTAGGAAGGTCTTGGGTATATGATATGGTTGCGGTTGTGTCCACATACTTTCAAACAATTGCATTTCCCTTCAAAGGTGGAATCACAGTCATTGACCAACTAGCCTTCTTTACTAATAGCTCACAAGCTACGGGAAGCATTCCATTAATACATGGAAATTTACAATCACTTAAAAATGTTGGAGTAGGTCTCCTAAGATCCTTCCTTGATGGGTAATTTTACCCTACCATCACCATCTGGTCTCACGGAAGTGGCAACAGTGGAAACCTACAACATGATCTCTTCTACATCATCTGAGTTTAAGAAGAGTTCCAAGTATTTTGAGAGTGATGATCATCGCGAAGCGATGCCACCAAGCCCCATCGAATCCTTATAACAATCAATCTATTGGGATTGTGTGACAAACCCAAATCTGCACTCAATAGTTGTATGGGTAGATATGTCTTTAGAATATGGCACCTCTTCTGATCCTTGGTCATGTATACATTCTATAAACGAAGGAATCATCCAATCAATGATGATAGGAGAGACGCTGTGGGAAGATTATCATCATCATTCCCACCTTCGAGATGACAATGAAGATTATTCAAAAGAACTCAATCACCCTTCAATCATTGATTTTTTATCAAATTCTGTAAATACAATCGATTCTGAGTGAAATCTGTCTAACATTGAAGAAACAATCTCCATAAATATTTCGACCAAACCCAATGTTGTAGAAAATATTCACGTCGGCAAATCTTGTTCTCCATCAGAACTAGATAATTATTGTGCTCTTTTTTGCGAATTCAGAGACGTCTTTGCATGGTCTTATGAAGAAATTCCAGGCATTGACTCAAGCATTGTTGAACATGAGATCAAAATGTATCCTGATGTCAAACCAGTACGACAACAGCTTTGACCTGTTCATCCAAAGAAAGCCGCTGCCATTAAAGCAGAGGTTGAAAAACTTTTGCATGCTGGCTTCATTTTCCCTGTACCTCTCACTGATTGGGTATCAAATATTGTTCCAGTGATGAAAAAACAAGGGACGATTAGAGTGTGTGTCAATTATAGGGATGTAAATCAAGCATGTCTGAAGGAAAACTATCCTACACCCTTTATCGACCAGATCATTGATGAATGTGCCAGATGCGAAATCTTTTCATTCATGGATGGATTTTCTGGCTACAATCAAATCAATATCTGCCCACAGGACCAATCAAAAACTGCATTTATATGTCCATGGGGCACATTCGCATATCGCAAATTACCTTTCGATTTGAAAAATGCAGGGGCTAATTTTCAGAGGGAAATGAATTATGCCTTCCATGACATCAAACACATAGTTCAACCATATCTTGACGATCTGCCTACTCATTCGCAAAAACGGAAGGATCACCCACAACATTTGAGAGCAATATTTTTGCATTGTTGACACTACAAAATAAGACTCAATCCACACAAATGTGTGTTTTGTGTTGGCTCTGGTCGACTACTTGGCTTTTTAGTTTCTAAGGATGGAATTTGACTCGATCCAATAAAGGTTCAAGCAATTCTTGACATGCCTCCACCTTCAAATTTGTTACAAATCCAGAGACTTCAAGGGAAGGAAAACTTTCTAAGGAGGTTCATTCCAAATTATGCTGAGCTAGCTAAAGGTTATACACGTCTATTGAAGAAAGGGGTACCCTTCCATTGGGATCAGGTTGCGCAAGCTTCCTTTGATGCTCTCAAAGATTCCCTGATAAAAGCATCATTAATGTATGCCCCAAACTATCAAAAATACTTTTACCTATATCTTGCCGTTGCAGATACAACCATCGATATGGTTTTAGTGCAAGAAGATAATGGAATTGAACATCCTGTATATTATTTAAGTCGCAATATTAATGATAGAGAAAGTAAATATTCAGACGTTGAAAAGTTAGCTTTAGCAGCCGTTCAAGCTGTACATAGATTTCGACATTATATTCTTCTTCGTAAAACTACCATTATATCAGATTTCAACCCTATGACATACATTTTGTCACGTCAATTGCTGGGGGGCAAATACTCCAAATGGAAAGTAATCTTGCAGGAGTTTGATTTAGAATTCATCAAATCTAAATCAAAGAAATCTCTCGTCTTTGCAGAGCTACTTTGCGACCTTCCCTCATCCTCCAATGATTTAACATCAGAAGCATCAATCTTGGATGAGTCTCTATTTCTAATTTCGTCAAGTGATCCATGGTATGGAGATATATTGATCTATCTCCAGACCCAAGCTTTTAGGCCTAACACCTCTCGCTCTGAACAACAACGTACTCGATACCAAGCCAAAGATTATCTGATCGTTGGTGATACACTTTATCGTCGTGGTGTCGATATGATTTTATGAAGGTGCCTTACGCATGAGGAGGCCAAAAAAGCTTTGAATGAATGCCATTCAGGTGCTTGTGGGGGGCATTTATCTGGTTACGCAACTGCACAAAAAATCCTACGAGCTGGTTACTTCTGGCCAACTATATTCAAAGATTGCATACTTGCTGTCAGAAAGTGTCATGCTTGTCAGATTTTTGATCGTAAAACTAGATTAGTACTTGCACCACTGCATTCAGTCGTTGTTGTCCCATTCGAAAAATGGGGCATTGATTTCATGACATGTAACCCCACCTTGGCCGGGGGGCATGGGTATATTATAGTCGATGTCGACTACTTTACCAAATGGGCTGAGGCAATGACTACATTGAACAACAGTGGCGAAATGGCTGCTCTTTTTTTTTTCAATAATGCGGTTTCTAGATTCGGTGTGCCACAAGCTATAGTCATAGATCATGGGTCGCATTTTTGCAATCACATGATAATCGAGTTAACTACCAAGTTAGGACTGTCTCATGACAGTTCTACTCCATATTATTCGCAGGCTAATGGAAAAGTTGAGGCAATCAACAAAGTCCTTAAGCGCAAGCTGCAAAGAATGATTGGAGTCCATAAGTGGAATTGGCACTTAATCTTGTACTCAGCTTTATGGGCATACTGGATCTCGGTGAGAAATGCAACCGGATATACACTTTTTCAGTTGGTGTATGGTCTAGAAGTAGTCTTACTGTGAAATCTCATCCCTCAAGATCACAATTGACCTGCTACCCGAAAGTTCTAAGGAAGAAGCTCGTTTCTTGGAATTAATCCATCTGGATGAAACCCATCGTGATGCCGCATTGGCTAACGAAGCACATAAGAAATGCATCAAGGCACAATATGACAAAAATGTTAAGCCTCGTGTCTTCTCAGAAGGTGACCTGATCTTGCTTTACGATCAAGATTCTGACAAATTAGGAGCAGGGAAATTTGAACCATTATGGATGCGCCCTTATGTTGTTAAATGTGTGTTGACAAAAGGAGCCTACGAGTTAGTTGATTATGATGGGATTCCACTATCGCAACCTCGAAATGGGTTGTATCTCAAATGTTACTGTGCTTGATTAAGTGTAGTAAAACTCATTGTATATATGCTTTCAATGCATTTTTGTGGGTTAGTTTTTCTTTTAGAGTTTCAATTTGGTTAGGTAATCCACTTCACATTTGTTGTAGATGTCAAACTTTTCAGAACCATTTGTTGGGTATGCCGACAAAGTTAGTCGTAGTATGCAGAACTTATCTTCTATAGCCTGGTGTTATAGACATTTTTGTGCCTTACAGCTCTAAGCATGAAATGTCCATAAACCAAGGGATCTTAAGTCCCTAAAAGTGTTGTTCTAACTCCTAAAGGAACAAGGTCAACAAATTACAGCTTCTCCCAAAAGTTCTCCACCAGAAACTACTCAAAATTGGTCAAAACTGGATCAGCGCACTTGCTCCATGGCCAGGGTGCTATGAAGCGCACCTTGTACACACGGGAAGTGCGTTTCAGTGCACCTAAATACACTGTGAGGGTGCAATGGACGGGAAAAGACAAGTGGCAGAGACAGTTTGCGAGGTGGATGACCATGGAATCTTCCAGAAACTTCTCATGGGACACTTGCCTCTCAAAATCGCCCAAGGATGAGTAAGAGATCAATGAGATCTCCAAGTGGCATCAAGAACTATCAGAGAGAAGACACTAATCAAAAACCCAGAGCTGACTCACACCTCTGCAAATATCTATATATAGATCTCTCATCCCAGAGATCCAGAGGTTGGAGGCTGGAATTTTGTATTTTGCAGAGAATTGTTGTTGGTTTTGAGATTGATATCAGAGTATTGGGTGATTTATGCTTTGTTGGAGGTGAAGAAGGGATTCCTTTGCTGGGAGGTTGATGCTGGATCGGGAATCATTGGTTGTATCTCCTCCTGGATCTTCTTGTTATATCAATAAAACTATTTGAGTTTCTCCTACATGCTTGTGTATCATTGATGTTTGTTACATTTGTATGTTTAGCTTAAATCTGATCCTAAGATATTTATGAATATAAATCCATGTCTTTGTGTAGTTTTGTTCTTCTGTGATCTTACAGGAACTTGGTGAAGCTGGGCAAGTAAGGGAGCAGGTAGCTGGAAGCTGTCAAAGAGGAGAGAGATTGGATCAAAGGACTAGCACAAGACACATGTTGGTTCATCCTATTCCTCTTCATTTATAGTTCATAAAGAAGAATACAAAAAGTAGTTTTCTTTGTTTGTTGCTAAGGCACTGTCACACCTTAGTGGGATAGGGTCGTTCTGAATAGAAACTTTTCCCCACAACAAAATGGCGACTCCACTGGTGAAGATTGTCCAATTAGTTTATTTGTGTTTCTCTTGCTGTTTGTTTCATAGACTTAGAAGTAGCAATCGAACTGCATTTGCCATTTTCAAATGCAAAGTAGACACCTGCTACTTCAATCCATTCACTGGATCTGTTTATGATTTGAATAATGAATTCACAAATGATCTGATTGCCCTTTGTGATAGCTCTTAGACCTCCTTTAAATCATCCCTCTGATTGTACATTACTGATTGCTTTTACTCGGCCAAAAACCATAGATTAAACTACAGACCGTGACCTAGAACCCGGATAGAATTCTCGTTTCTGCCCCAGCGCAGGCTATGTGAAGAGGTTCTGCATTTCAACGCAGGTCCCGAGAGGGCTACCTGCACTGCAATTCAGTTTCTCTGTGTAACAGGTGCGCTGATCAGCTTTGCCTTGTGCAGCTGAGGTTATTTACTTCATTTTTCCAGTTTTGTCTCTGATTTTTGCAGCCTGTGATCAGTGTGTGTACCTATCTGAAAACTCCTTTTATTTGCCTTAATTCCGCCTCCTTTGTACAAAAATACTGTAGGTGTTTTTGTGTGTTTGTGGCATCATTTACAGATTTCCATTGCAAAAGTTGAATAGTCATACTGTCATCCTCTGATTTAGATCTGTCGTAACTGTCGATTTTGGTCTTAAGAGAAAGTTTATTTGCTGTTGACAGTCGATTATGCTTTTACTTTTGCCTTTGGTTTGAATTTGTGACTTTCTAGTGTCGAAACGAGTATTTATTTCGAAAATCGTAAAGTGTCGTAATCATCTCTACCTTTTGATTTCGAAAAGAAGCTTGTTTGTGTTTGTCATTTGAAAGCAAATTCAGATTTGTACAACTTTCTTTTTAGGCATCAATATTAAGAAAGTGAAAAACAAATACATGCACATGTGCATTTGCATATTGATAGTTTGTATGGCTTGATTTAGGAAAAGTGCATTTACAGTGTGCTCTTTGCTCTTTGAGAAAAGATTGTGTCTTTCTTTTCCCCTTGTAGCTAGGATTTTCATTGTTGAAAAGAGATAAAAGATTTGCTTATCATCTTTAGATTGCATTTAGGAATTACATCTACATCTCGTGGTGAACCCAAAAGGCAAACCCATAAGAAAGATCAACTTAAAATAAATTGAATGAATCTAACAACGCATTGGAACTTAACGCACAACATAGAGGTCTAGGCTAGAGACGTATTCCGGCGTCGTAAAGCCTGGTAACTATTGTCCTCACTGATGGTTGGGTGATTCCTCCATTGTGAGACAATAAGTGCCAGTACGGACTTGTGCTCCCACGTACCATCGAGTATATATTGGGAGACCCCTATAGGCTTAAAACCTTTTATCCATAGGAAGCCGTGTTGGCCGCCCTACTGATCGCAATGCACCGAACACAACATTCGGGAAGATTGACTGCCGTACCGTAAAACGTATTCTGTGGTTTTGTGATTGGTTTGGTACTCCCTCTACCTAGATCTCCAGAGCAGTCCCTTTCGTTCCTTTTGAGACTCCTTAATGGAAAAGGCCCATCTGAGCACTTGTCACTTCAGGCTCATTAAAAATCGAAGGAGACTAGAGTCATCTTTTGTTTTTTCTCGACTCTTAAAAACTAAAAAAACAAGTTGTGTCAAAGCGTCTAAAAATTTATTTTAAACGGAATAATCATCACCTTTCTCTCGTTGATCTTCGAAGTTAGTCTCCGTTCATCACAAGTTCTTGTAGAATCGCTAGGAAATCTTTTGGATAGATTAGATATGTCTGAACAACCATCAACATCCAGGACTGTGTCATCTGATGCAGCAGTGGCAGAGCCTCCTGCTGCTACTCCAACGATGTTCGATGGTATGCCAACTGTCCCAGCAAGTTATCAACAACAAGCCGGAGTCCAATCGGGGACTGTTTCGACGACATGGTCAGTTCCTATTTCTTCATCCAGATTATCATCTGGTATTTCTTATGTTGAAACTCAACAAGTTGATCCAATGTGTCTTCAAAGGCCAATCTACCCTTTAAGTACTGGATTTCCACCATATGGAGGGCAGTATGCCTTTTCATTGTTCCCTCCCAGAGAACAACCATATGGGAGTTTACAACAAAGTTCAGGTCAAACTGGAATTACATCCAGCTGTTGGGTACCAATACTGCCTCAGCAACCAAGGGTTGTATATTCAATGCAATCAGTCCACCCTGTGTCAAATGTTCCCACTATACCTGCTATGGTGACTGCATCGCAACTATAAGCGTTACCTGTTGTATGTCAACCCCAAGTTTCTCAGGTTGCAATACAACAGCCTCTTGTCTCAACGACTCAATCACAACCTCAGGTTAGTGCCTCCTTATCTGGAGCAACTCAGGATCAAACAAGTACTATGACTCCTCATCTTGGTCAATCATCCAGTATTGGACAACAACAAATGGTCCAACAACCAGGGCTGGTTCAATTTCAACAACCGCCTTTCCAGCAATCATATCAAGGACCTGAGCAACAAGTCTTTGTAAGTAATGGACAACCACATTTCCAAAGCGGTTATCAACAACCATATTATAGTGGTTATGCCCATCAACCTTGTCAAAGTTGCCAACATCAAATACATTATGCTGGTATTCAAAGACCCATTACTCAAGCGATTCCATCTTATCCTGGGTATGCTTCGCCTAACCTTAATCAACAGTTGCCCTTTGTAGCAACTCTAGAATTACCAGATTTAAACCGGCTGACGAATGATCCAATTGCTTATGCCCCTTGGTGGCCAGCGATTCTGCATAAACTTCCGTCAGATATTCCTAAATTTAATGGAAATCCGGGTGAAGATCCGTCGAATCATGTGATGACATTTCATCTGTGGTGTTCATCAAACACCCTAAACGATGATTCAGTTAGGCTTCGCCTTTTTCAGAGGATGTTAACTGGTCCGGCAGCAAAATGGTATATCGAATTGCCTAGAGCTTCATTCAACAACTTCAATACCCTAGCCACAACCTTTTTAACCCATTTTCAGTTACCGATAAGGTACGAAACGGGAACCGAACTTCTTACCAACTTCAAACAAACGACGGCCACTCACATATCTGATCATATACATGAATGGCGACGTCGTCGTAGAACGGTGAAAACGTATGTTCCCGATCAACTTTTAGCTGAATGGTTTATTAAGTCATTACTGCCTTCCATCACGGAAGATGTGGCAAAAGGGGGAGTCGTCACAGAAGAGCAAGTTATCGCTCGTGCGCAATATTTGGACTTGATTTACATTCAGTCCGGCACGCTCTACGATAAAATACCCGACGCCCCTAGACCGGAATTCTCAGTTCCTCCTCCTCCTAAACCAAACAATGACTCTCATGCCATCGATGGCGTGATTGGCGCGACAGACACGAAATCGACAAAGGCTACATCTAAAAAGGCCTGTAAGATTTCTAGTCAAAATGCAAATGAGGAACTTCTTGCCTCGGAAGTAAATGCCGTGTCGACTGACAAGGGCAAACAACTGAAGCAACCAGGGGGCAAGAAGAAAAAGAAAGGGAGAAAAAGGAAGCAGGATGAGTCATCTCCTGAAAAGCCTTCTACAAACCCTTCTGGGCAAAGGAAACCCCCTGCGGGGTGTCATATATGCGATGAGGATCATCGGACGAGAGATTTTCCACATAAAGCTGAAGTTAAGAAACTCTTTAAAAGTTCAAAAACCTCAACAGTATTGACTTATTCGTTTCCAAGCCCGGGAACCAAACTGGTTGCTAATCAAAATGCTTCCCGATCCCAAGTGCTTATGTTGTCTATCTCAAAGCCCGGGAACCAAACTGGTTGCTAATCAAAATGCTTCCCGATCCCAAGTGCTTATGTTGTCAATCTCAAAGCAGCAAAATGATGCTTTGGCAAGGAATAAAGATTACGGGAATCCATAGGTGTTGAATAACAAGGCTAATGAACAACCTAGTAGTTCGACAACAACTTTGACCAAAGTTGTGCCACCCATCATTCCTGAACAAATGATAAAGTCGCCAAAGGGAGTAGTGCACAAATCGACATTTAATCCTCGTGTAAAAATAGCACAGAATTATAATATAATAGAGGACCTGGCCCAATCGTCGTCCGCTATGTCGACACTTGAAGTGCCGCAAAATTGTCTCTCCCAAGAGCAAGCTTTATTATCATAAAGGTGGGATTGACCCAATGGATTCCAATCTTGTGGTCTTTAATCATAAAGGATATGACCCTCAGTTACCAGCTCAACTAGCTTTCCTTATTCAAGTGAAAGCCCTCAACAAAACTGTTCATCGAACAATTATTGATGAGGGGGCATCTACATGTATTATGTTGATGAGTTGCTGGAAAAATTTAGGATCTCCAACCTTGTCGCGGTCTGCGACGACGTTAAAAGCATTCGACGGAAGGACATATACCCCATATGCTATCCTAAATAACTTGAAAGTTGAACTAGGAGGGAAAATAGTAGAAATAGATGTTGAAGTCATAGATGGGAATCTTGATTACAACATCCTACTAGGAAGACCATGGATATATGCCATGGCAGCTGTTGTGTCGACCTATTTCAGAAATATTGCATTTCCCTTTCAAGGAGGGATTACAATCATCGATCAACAAAACTTCCTCCCCAATGGTTCTCAAGTTACTGGAAGCATTCCAATGATCCGTGGAAGCAATCATTCGCTCCAAAATATCGGAGTAGGTCTCCTAAAAAACCCTGCCTTAATGGGTACTTTTGCCCTACCGCCTCCGAGTAATCTGGCGGAAGTGGCCACAGTGGAATATGAAACCTTCTATATCTAATGGATTTGGACTCCGAGGACGGTTCTTATCTCGTGTCAACCTCGTTAAAAAATGAAACAAGGAGTCATGAGGATAGTTCTTTTACTGTGTCAACCTCATTAAAAAATGAAACAAATCCCCTTTTCAAATCTCAAAGGTAAACCTTCATTCCAACCACCGAGTTGAATGCAATGAAGCTTGGGGGGGGGGCATGCACCTCGATTTGCGTTATTATGTTGGGGGCATGCAAACTTATCATCGAGCAGTTTTAGCGCATAGTTCAAGCTCGTTAAAAAATAAACATAAGACATGAGCAAATGTTTCCACCCACGTTTAAGCTCGTTAAAAAATGAACTATTCCCCGGTAAATAACCACTGTGAATGAAGCATTTCAGCCATTAAAGCCTTGGTCGTGTTTGCACCGTCACCTCCACTTTTCCATTGGCCGATCATTCACCTCCATTTGATTGTTTACCCATTTTGAGGAACTGCTGCGAAGAGTGATTTCACTAGCCATCCTTGTGACACTGCCGTGATTGGAAAATTCCAACCCTTAGTTGGAATCAGCTGCTACCCATTTTATCACTCGTTCCTCAAAAGACGAGTCTGCTTTAAGCTCTTTTCAACTGACTCGTAAAATATGAAAAGATTGCCGAGTTTTGGCCTTCTAGCTCGTTAAAGCGACCGGAAGCGCTATCCCTCCTCTAGATTTTAATCTTTTTGGACCTGAGGGATTATTGCACAAAAAGATCGAGCGCTTGTTTTGTTTGGCTCGTTAAAACTATCGAAAATTCATCTCTTCTGTATTGTTTTATACTTTTTCGGACTTAAGGGATTAGATGACGAAAAAGGAATTTTGGAGTTATCTTTACGTACCTTTTCAGACTCTCTAAAAATGAAAAGGACCGAGTTATCTTTGTTGTTAAACTCGTTAAAAACATTAATAGCGACAAACTTGTCTTTAGACAAGAACGAGTTTCACTATCGCTAGGCTCGTTAAAACATAGCGATGGGTTTGCCCGAAGGGCAAATTATAAAACAAGCATATGTTATCCTCCTCAAGCTTGACAAAAATAAAGAGGTACTGGTCAGCAATGACTGGGGAAAAATTGGGAAGAAAACTCAAAGAATCTTTATTGGTAGCAAGTCGCTCTTGAACATGACACTTCCACTCCATGCCTGAGTCAGGTTGGGTTGTTTCATTCACCGGTCACATCACCATGGTCACGTCATACCATCCACATTTGGGGTAAATGCTACCAATCCATCACATAAGTGTCGCCGACATGTTCAAGAGAAGTCATCCAGAGAAGTCACCTGTGTCCCATCCACTACCATACATTATACTTCATTCTTTCATGACCGCCATCCTGAACCGTATATCATCAGATTGTTTTCACCTCCATCAAAATCATTTGCTCCGTTCCGTGTCATTGATGTGGGATTCATTAAGGCCCTCCTTTGACGGATCGCTTCTTGTCGACATCAGCTCATTATCCAAGAAGTTGATCTAGGAACACCCCATTCAGTACTTTGAAGCTTGCATGCCTCAATGGCAAGTTTCTCACTTCCGGCGACAGGTATACATCAATGACCTTTGACCGAAAGATTTTGCGTGGTGTTCGACGCCAAGTCCTCTATTCACACCACGTGAATTGTACTGCAGTACCTTGAGGGTCATCATCATTATCGGTGATTCCTCTCGCGCTTGTTAACAGTTTACATCATTGACTGGTAATCAAGCGATGTCTTTCCATGTTCGACTTCAAAACATTTCTCACATGGATCAACTTGTACTTCAAGTGAAGATCAGACGAGATTGAAGACCCCGGATCTAGTTTCATCCATCCGGGCTACGATATATATTCAGGAAAATAAAGACATTGAAATGTACAAAACTGCAGCACAGATAATCATCCTACCAAAAGGATGATGGCTCTATCAGAATCATCAGTCTACCATCATACGGTTGTCTGTCCTATGTACATGAAAATGAATTTATAAAGCTGAGCATGGGAATGCCCGTCTCAGCTAGATCATGGAAACAATATGAAGATAATGTATTGTATTGTATCTTATTATAGGTCTCCTCCCAGCATTGAAAGAACTTCGGATCCTCCTAATAAAGCATTTCACCCGATAAACGGCCTCATACTTTAGGGGGCAACTGTTATAGACATTTTTGTGCCTTACAGCTCTAAGCATGAAATGTCCATAAACCAAGGGATCCTAAGTCCCTAAAAGTGTTGTTCTAACTCCTAAAGGAACAAGGTCAACAAATTACAGCTTCTCCCAGAAGTTCTCCACCAGAAACTACTCAAAATTGGTCAAAACTGGATCAGCGCACTTTCTCCATGGCTAGGGTGCTATGCAGTGCACCTTGTACACACGGGAAGTGCGTTTCAGTGCACCTAAATACATTGTGAGGGTGCGATGGACGGGAAAAGGCAAGTGGCGGAGACAGTTCGCGAGGTGGATGACCATGGAATCTTCCAGAAACTTCTCATGGGACACTTGCCTCTCAAAATCGCCCAAGGATGAGTAAGAGATCAATGAGATCTCCAAGTGGCATCAAGAACTATCAGAGAGAAGACACTAATCAAAAACCTAGAGCTGACTCACACCTCTGCAAATATCTATATATAGATCTCTCATCCCAGAGATCCAGAGGTTGGAGGCTGGAATTTTGTATTTTGCAGAGAATTGCTGTTGGTTTTGAGATTGATATCAGAGTATTGGGTGATTTATGCTTTGTTGGAGGTGAAGAAGGGATTCCTTTGCTGGGAGGTTGATGCTGGATCGGGAATCATTGGTTGTATCTCCTCCTGGATCTTCTTGTTATATCAATAAAACTATTTGAGTTTCTCCTACATGCTTGTGTATCATTGATGTTTGTTACATTTGTATGTTTAGCTTAAATCTGATCCTAAGATATTTATGAATATAAATCCATGTCTTTGTGTAGTTTTGTTCTTCTGTGATCTTACAGGAACTTGGTGAAGCTGGGCAAGTAAGGGAGCAGGTAGCTGGAAGCTGTCAAAGAGGAGAGAGATTGGATCAAAGGACTAGCACAAGACACATGTTGGTTCATCCTATTCCTCTTCATTTATAGTTCATAAAGAAGAATACAAAAAGTAGTTTTCTTTGTTTGTTGCTAAGGCACTGTCACACCTTAGTGGGATAGGGTCGTTCTGAATAGAAACTTTTCCCCACAACAAAATGGCGACTCCACTGGTGAAGATTGTCCAATTAGTTTATTTGTGTTTCTCTTGCTGTTTGTTTCATAGACTTAGAAGTAGCAATCGAACTGCATTTGCCATTTTCAAATGCAAAGTAGACACCTGCTACTTCAATCCATTCACTGGATCTGTTTATGATTTGAATAATGAATTCACAAATGATCTGATTGCCCTTTGTGATAGCTCTTAGACCTCCTTTAAATCATCCCTCTGATTGTACATTACTGATTGCTTTTACTCGGCCAAAAACCATAGATTAAACTACAGACCGTGACCTAGAACCCGGATAGAATTCTCGTTTCTGCCCCAGCGCAGGCTATGTGAAGAGGTTCTGCATTTCAACGCAGGTCCCGAGAGGGCTACCTGCACTGCAATTCAGTTTCTCTGTGTAACAGGTGCGCTGATCAGCTTTGCCTTGTGCAGCTGAGGTTATTTACTTCATTTTTCCAGTTTTGTCTCTGATTTTTGCAGCCTGTGATCAGTGTGTGTACCTATCTGAAAACTCCTTTTATTTGCCTTAATTCCGCCTCCTTTGTACAAAAATACTGTAGGTGTTTTTGTGTGTTTGTGGCATCATTTACAGATTTCCATTGCAAAAGTTGAATAGTCATACTGTCATCCTCTGATTTAGATCTGTCGTAACTGTCGATTTTGGTCTTAAGAGAAAGTTTATTTGCTGTTGACAGTCGATTATGCTTTTACTTTTGCCTTTGGTTTGAATTTGTGACTTTCTAGTGTCGAAACGAGTATTTATTTCGAAAATCGTAAAGTGTCGTAATCATCTCTACCTTTTGATTTCGAAAAGAAGCTTGTTTGTGTTTGTCATTTGAAAGCAAATTCAGATTTGTACAACTTTCTTTTTAGGCATCAATATTAAGAAAGTGAAAAACAAATACATGCACATGTGCATTTGCATATTGATAGTTTGTATGGCTTGATTTAGGAAAAGTGCATTTACAGTGTGCTCTTTGCTCTTTGAGAAAAGATTGTGTCTTTCTTTTCCCCTTGTAGCTAGGATTTTCATTGTTGAAAAGAGATAAAAGATTTGCTTATCATCTTTAGATTGCATTTAGGAATTACATCTACATCTCGTGGTGAACCCAAAAGGCAAACCCATAAGAAAGATCAACTTAAAATAAATTGAATGAATCTAACAACGCATTGGAACTTAACGCACAACATAGAGGTCTAGGCTAGAGACGTATTCCGGCGTCGTAAAGCCTGGTAACTATTGTCCTCACTGATGGTTGGGTGATTCCTCCATTGTGAGACAATAAGTGCCAGTACGGACTTGTGCTCCCACGTACCATCGAGTATATATTGGGAGACCCCTATAGGCTTAAAACCTTTTATCCATAGGAAGCCGTGTTGGCCGCCCTACTGATCGCAATGCACCGAACACAACATTCGGGAAGATTGACTGCCGTACCGTAAAACGTATTCTGTGGTTTTGTGATTGGTTTGGTACTCCCTCTACCTAGATCTCCAGAGCAGTCCCTTTCGTTCCTTTTGAGACTCCTTAATGGAAAAGGCCCATCTGAGCACTTGTCACTTCAGGCTCATTAAAAATCGAAGGAGACTAGAGTCATCTTTTGTTTTTTCTCGACTCTTAAAAACTAAAAAAACAAGTTGTGTCAAAGCGTCTAAAAATTTATTTTAAACGGAATAATCATCACCTTTCTCTCGTTGATCTTCGAAGTTAGTCTCCGTTCATCACAAGTTCTTGTAGAATCGCTAGGAAATCTTTTGGATAGATTAGATATGTCTGAACAACCATCAACATCCAGGACTGTGTCATCTGATGCAGCAGTGGCAGAGCCTCCTGCTGCTACTCCAACGATGTTCGATGGTATGCCAACTGTCCCAGCAAGTTATCAACAACAAGCCGGAGTCCAATCGGGGACTGTTTCGACGACATGGTCAGTTCCTATTTCTTCATCCAGATTATCATCTGGTATTTCTTATGTTGAAACTCAACAAGTTGATCCAATGTGTCTTCAAAGGCCAATCTACCCTTTAAGTACTGGATTTCCACCATATGGAGGGCAGTATGCCTTTTCATTGTTCCCTCCCAGAGAACAACCATATGGGAGTTTACAACAAAGTTCAGGTCAAACTGGAATTACATCCAGCTGTTGGGTACCAATACTGCCTCAGCAACCAAGGGTTGTATATTCAATGCAATCAGTCCACCCTGTGTCAAATGTTCCCACTATACCTGCTATGGTGACTGCATCGCAACTATAAGCGTTACCTGTTGTATGTCAACCCCAAGTTTCTCAGGTTGCAATACAACAGCCTCTTGTCTCAACGACTCAATCACAACCTCAGGTTAGTGCCTCCTTATCTGGAGCAACTCAGGATCAAACAAGTACTATGACTCCTCATCTTGGTCAATCATCCAGTATTGGACAACAACAAATGGTCCAACAACCAGGGCTGGTTCAATTTCAACAACCGCCTTTCCAGCAATCATATCAAGGACCTGAGCAACAAGTCTTTGTAAGTAATGGACAACCACATTTCCAAAGCGGTTATCAACAACCATATTATAGTGGTTATGCCCATCAACCTTGTCAAAGTTGCCAACATCAAATACATTATGCTGGTATTCAAAGACCCATTACTCAAGCGATTCCATCTTATCCTGGGTATGCTTCGCCTAACCTTAATCAACAGTTGCCCTTTGTAGCAACTCTAGAATTACCAGATTTAAACCGGCTGACGAATGATCCAATTGCTTATGCCCCTTGGTGGCCAGCGATTCTGCATAAACTTCCGTCAGATATTCCTAAATTTAATGGAAATCCGGGTGAAGATCCGTCGAATCATGTGATGACATTTCATCTGTGGTGTTCATCAAACACCCTAAACGATGATTCAGTTAGGCTTCGCCTTTTTCAGAGGATGTTAACTGGTCCGGCAGCAAAATGGTATATCGAATTGCCTAGAGCTTCATTCAACAACTTCAATACCCTAGCCACAACCTTTTTAACCCATTTTCAGTTACCGATAAGGTACGAAACGGGAACCGAACTTCTTACCAACTTCAAACAAACGACGGCCACTCACATATCTGATCATATACATGAATGGCGACGTCGTCGTAGAACGGTGAAAACGTATGTTCCCGATCAACTTTTAGCTGAATGGTTTATTAAGTCATTACTGCCTTCCATCACGGAAGATGTGGCAAAAGGGGGAGTCGTCACAGAAGAGCAAGTTATCGCTCGTGCGCAATATTTGGACTTGATTTACACTCAGTCCGGCACGCTCTACGATAAAATACCTGACGCCCCTAGACCGGAATTCTCAGTTCCTCCTCCTCCTAAACCAAACAATGACTCTCATGCCATCGATGGCGTGATTGGCGCGACAGACACGAAATCGACAAAGGCTACATCTAAAAAGGCCTGTAAGATTTCTAGTCAAAATGCAAATGAGGAACTTCTTGCCTCGGAAGTAAATGCCGTGTCGACTGACAAGGGCAAACAACTGAAGCAACCAGGGGGCAAGAAGAAAAAGAAAGGGAGAAAAAGGAAGCAGGATGAGTCATCTCCTGAAAAGCCTTCTACAAACCCTTCTGGGCAAAGGAAACCCCCTGCGGGGTGTCATATATGCGATGAGGATCATCGGACGAGAGATTTTCCACATAAAGCTGAAGTTAAGAAACTCTTTAAAAGTTCAAAAACCTCAACAGTATTGACTTATTCGTTTCCAAGCCCGGGAACCAAACTGGTTGCTAATCAAAATGCTTCCCGATCCCAAGTGCTTATGTTGTCTATCTCAAAGCCCGGGAACCAAACTGGTTGCTAATCAAAATGCTTCCCGATCCCAAGTGCTTATGTTGTCAATCTCAAAGCAGCAAAATGATGCTTTGGCAAGGAATAAAGATTACGGGAATCCATAGGTGTTGAATAACAAGGCTAATGAACAACCTAGTAGTTCGACAACAACTTTGACCAAAGTTGTGCCACCCATCATTCCTGAACAAATGATAAAGTCGCCAAAGGGAGTAGTGCACAAATCGACATTTAATCCTCGTGTAAAAATAGCACAGAATTATAATATAATAGAGGACCTGGCCCAATCGTCGTCCGCTATGTCGACACTTGAAGTGCCGCAAAATTGTCTCTCCCAAGAGCAAGCTTTATTATCATAAAGGTGGGATTGACCCAATGGATTCCAATCTTGTGGTCTTTAATCATAAAGGATATGACCCTCAGTTACCAGCTCAACTAGCTTTCCTTATTCAAGTGAAAGCCCTCAACAAAACTGTTCATCGAACAATTATTGATGAGGGGGCATCTACATGTATTATGTTGATGAGTTGCTGGAAAAATTTAGGATCTCCAACCTTGTCGCGGTCTGCGACGACGTTAAAAGCATTCGACGGAAGGACATATACCCCATATGCTATCCTAAATAACTTGAAAGTTGAACTAGGAGGGAAAATAGTAGAAATAGATGTTGAAGTCATAGATGGGAATCTTGATTACAACATCCTACTAGGAAGACCATGGATATATGCCATGGCAGCTGTTGTGTCGACCTATTTCAGAAATATTGCATTTCCCTTTCAAGGAGGGATTACAATCATCGATCAACAAAACTTCCTCCCCAATGGTTCTCAAGTTACTGGAAGCATTCCAATGATCCGTGGAAGCAATCATTCGCTCCAAAATATCGGAGTAGGTCTCCTAAAAAACCCTGCCTTAATGGGTACTTTTGCCCTACCGCCTCCGAGTAATCTGGCGGAAGTGGCCACAGTGGAATATGAAACCTTCTATATCTAATGGATTTGGACTCCGAGGACGGTTCTTATCTCGTGTCAACCTCGTTAAAAAATGAAACAAGGAGTCATGAGGATAGTTCTTTTACTGTGTCAACCTCATTAAAAAATGAAACAAATCCCCTTTTCAAATCTCAAAGGTAAACCTTCATTCCAACCACCGAGTTGAATGCAATGAAGCTTGGGGGGGGGGCATGCACCTCGATTTGCGTTATTATGTTGGGGGCATGCAAACTTATCATCGAGCAGTTTTAGCGCATAGTTCAAGCTCGTTAAAAAATAAACATAAGACATGAGCAAATGTTTCCACCCACGTTTAAGCTCGTTAAAAAATGAACTATTCCCCGGTAAATAACCACTGTGAATGAAGCATTTCAGCCATTAAAGCCTTGGTCGTGTTTGCACCGTCACCTCCACTTTTCCATTGGCCGATCATTCACCTCCATTTGATTGTTTACCCATTTTGAGGAACTGCTGCGAAGAGTGATTTCACTAGCCATCCTTGTGACACTGCCGTGATTGGAAAATTCCAACCCTTAGTTGGAATCAGCTGCTACCCATTTTATCACTCGTTCCTCAAAAGACGAGTCTGCTTTAAGCTCTTTTCAACTGACTCGTAAAATATGAAAAGATTGCCGAGTTTTGGCCTTCTAGCTCGTTAAAGCGACCGGAAGCGCTATCCCTCCTCTAGATTTTAATCTTTTTGGACCTGAGGGATTATTGCACAAAAAGATCGAGCGCTTGTTTTGTTTGGCTCGTTAAAACTATCGAAAATTCATCTCTTCTGTATTGTTTTATACTTTTTCGGACTTAAGGGATTAGATGACGAAAAAGGAATTTTGGAGTTATCTTTACGTACCTTTTCAGACTCTCTAAAAATGAAAAGGACCGAGTTATCTTTGTTGTTAAACTCGTTAAAAACATTAATAGCGACAAACTTGTCTTTAGACAAGAACGAGTTTCACTATCGCTAGGCTCGTTAAAACATAGCGATGGGTTTGCCCGAAGGGCAAATTATAAAACAAGCATATGTTATCCTCCTCAAGCTTGACAAAAATAAAGAGGTACTGGTCAGCAATGACTGGGGAAAAATTGGGAAGAAAACTCAAAGAATCTTTATTGGTAGCAAGTCGCTCTTGAACATGACACTTCCACTCCATGCCTGAGTCAGGTTGGGTTGTTTCATTCACCGGTCACATCACCATGGTCACGTCATACCATCCACATTTGGGGTAAATGCTACCAATCCATCACATAAGTGTCGCCGACATGTTCAAGAGAAGTCATCCAGAGAAGTCACCTGTGTCCCATCCACTACCATACATTATACTTCATTCTTTCATGACCGCCATCCTGAACCGTATATCATCAGATTGTTTTCACCTCCATCAAAATCATTTGCTCCGTTCCGTGTCATTGATGTGGGATTCATTAAGGCCCTCCTTTGACGGATCGCTTCTTGTCGACATCAGCTCATTATCCAAGAAGTTGATCTAGGAACACCCCATTCAGTACTTTGAAGCTTGCATGCCTCAATGGCAAGTTTCTCACTTCCGGCGACAGGTATACATCAATGACCTTTGACCGAAAGATTTTGCGTGGTGTTCGACGCCAAGTCCTCTATTCACACCACGTGAATTGTACTGCAGTACCTTGAGGGTCATCATCATTATCGGTGATTCCTCTCGCGCTTGTTAACAGTTTACATCATTGACTGGTAATCAAGCGATGTCTTTCCATGTTCGACTTCAAAACATTTCTCACATGGATCAACTTGTACTTCAAGTGAAGATCAGACGAGATTGAAGACCCCGGATCTAGTTTCATCCATCCGGGCTACGATATATATTCAGGAAAATAAAGACATTGAAATGTACAAAACTGCAGCACAGATAATCATCCTACCAAAAGGATGATGGCTCTATCAGAATCATCAGTCTACCATCATACGGTTGTCTGTCCTATGTACATGAAAATGAATTTATAAAGCTGAGCATGGGAATGCCCGTCTCAGCTAGATCATGGAAACAATATGAAGATAATGTATTGTATTGTATCTTATTATAGGTCTCCTCCCAGCATTGAAAGAACTTCGGATCCTCCTAATAAAGCATTTCACCCGATAAACGGCCTCATACTTTAGGGGGCAACTGTTATAGACATTTTTGTGCCTTACAGCTCTAAGCATGAAATGTCCATAAACCAAGGGATCCTAAGTCCCTAAAAGTGTTGTTCTAACTCCTAAAGGAACAAGGTCAACAAATTACAGCTTCTCCCAGAAGTTCTCCACCAGAAACTACTCAAAATTGGTCAAAACTGGATCAGCGCACTTTCTCCATGGCTAGGGTGCTATGCAGTGCACCTTGTACACACGGGAAGTGCGTTTCAGTGCACCTAAATACACTGTGAGGGTGCGATGGACGGGAAAAGGCAAGTGGCGGAGACAGTTCGCGAGGTGGATGACCATGGAATCTTCCAGAAACTTCTCATGGGACACTTGCCTCTCAAAATCGCCCAAGGATGAGTAAGAGATCAATGAGATCTCCAAGTGGCATCAAGAACTATCAGAGAGAAGACACTAATCAAAAACCTAGAGCTGACTCACACCTCTGCAAATATCTATATATAGATCTCTCATCCCAGAGATCCAGAGGTTGGAGGCTGGAATTTTGTATTTTGCAGAGAATTGCTGTTGGTTTTGAGATTGATATCAGAGTATTGGGTGATTTATGCTTTGTTGGAGGTGAAGAAGGGATTCCTTTGCTGGGAGGTTGATGCTGGATCGGGAATCATTGGTTGTATCTCCTCCTGGATCTTCTTGTTATATCAATAAAACTATTTGAGTTTCTCCTACATGCTTGTGTATCATTGATGTTTGTTACATTTGTATGTTTAGCTTAAATCTGATCCTAAGCTATTTATGAATATAAATCCATGTCTTTGTGTAGTTTTGTTCTTCTGTGATCTTACAGGAACTTGGTGAAGCTGGGCAAGTAAGGGAGCAGGTAGCTAGAAGCTGTCAAAGAGGAGAGAGATTGGATCAAAGGACTAGCGCAAGACACATGTTGGTTCATCCTATTCCTCTTCGTTTATAGTTCATAAAGAAGAATACAAAAAGTAGTTTTCTCTGTTTGTTGCTAAGGCACTGTCACACCTTAGTGGGATAGGGTCGTTCTGAATAGACACTTTTCCCACAACACCTGGGCCATCTTCGCTCCAAGCGGCGAGTTAGTGAGTTTCAAAGGGATATGTATTGGTCAATCGACAAACAACATCGCTGAGTATAGCGCGTTGATTGAACTCCTCTTTGATGCCATTTCACATGGCATATGTCGAATCATTGTTAGGCTAGATTCACAACTTGTCATTCTACAACTTAATGGCGTTTATTCTATCCGAAACCCAGCTATTCATCGCATGTTCCTAAGAGTTAGAATTTTGGAAAGACAATTTGATTTCATTCAATATCGACATATTTCTAGAAATTTAAACACATTGACTGACTCTTTAGCAAACTATGTGTTAAATAGACATTTGCAACATATGTAAAGAAAGCATTTCACGTCATCATAGGATTTCATCACTTCACCACAATAAAACTCCAAAAGTCAAATAGATAGTTATTTATAGGTTTTCACAAATATTTTGTCCAAGACAAAATTGGTCATCTGACCCAAGAAACTCAAAATGAATGCAGAAAACATCCTAGACTAGTTATGTTGATGATAACAAGTTACCGCCTGTGCAGTATGCAGGAGCCTTGTCCAACGACTCAACACACCAATGGTATGGCGCTATAGCCTCATGGGCAACTCATCAATCCGGACATCCAGAATGCTAAGAGTTAAGCTCTCTACATGATCCTGCAACTGAGCCAAGGTCTCGGCTATGTCCAAATCTCTAAGGACTTCCATCCCGACAACTCACTCCACTGGAACATCTACTTCCCGTGGGCATGCCACAGGTCAAACTGGTCCAATATCTGCATATACATATGAGTTTTTTTAGTCTTGGTAACAATAAAAAAAAACAAAAAAAAATGGAAAACTAAAAAAAAAGAAAAAATGTGGTCAAATCAATTTACCGATAGTGCTCCACTGCTCCCCGACTGGTAATGCTAAATATGGATCGCCTCAGAAATCCATCCCCACATATGGGTATTCCGCAAAAGCCATCTCCTAATGGTCGAACCACTCGAAGAAGGCAGATGAAAATGAGATCTATGAATGGCCAGCATGCCTAGCCATAAGGTCTACCCATCGCTGCATCCCTGGTTCTCTCGGTCTAGGAACTCCCAGAGAAATGTTCTGTGGTTGCATGATCGGGATTCGTTCCAAAGCAAAGGAAATAAAAATGGACCCATAACCAAAATTTTTGGTCTTTCCAGCCTTCACTTTGGTCAGTTAATATTTCATAAGTGGAAGAACCCCCTCACACCAGTTAAATACCTTCGGTTCCAGGCATTCCAAGGCATACTGCATATAAGATCTGTTTGCTAAATGTAAAGTCGGACTGCCAACCAATCTGGCAAGGGTAAAGAGAATAGTCCTCAAAGGTCGATCAAAAACATCTCAAATATGAATATTTCCATCTCTGCTGGATTGAGATCCTTCCTGACAGAATTGACAAATATAATCTTTCATTGATTCGCCTCCCCGGGAAAGTCCTAATAGTGAAAGTGGGGCACCCCGCCTCGATAAACCCGTCAGAAAATAAATATCCTCAATGGTGATAGGAATAGCTTTACCCCTGATCTGAAACACCTGATCAATAGGATCCCAAGCATGAACAAGATACTGCAGCAAATCCATCTGTTGTCTCATGTTGGACAAGAGAAAAAACTTTAGCAAACCACAGTTCTTTAATGCATTTACTATGCCCTGATCATTTAAGGAAATCATGTCCTGCTCTTCGTGCTCTCATTCTTGCCATGTAACGACCATTTTGATCCAATGAATATCTAAAATACAAACATTAGATAAGTTAGGATCCAACTTGGGCAAAAATAAATTCAAAATTTGATGAAAAATAATTGTTCAAACTTGGTTTTCTGCGCCCATTGCACTTAGCCCTTGAGGACAGTGCTATGCATAGCAGGTTGCCTATTAGTAGCCCAGTATGCATTGCACTTTTTGATAGGGGAAGGGTGCGATGGTTGAAAAATGCTTTTTTAAACCCTAGAGGCCCAGAAAGCTGAGAAAAGTTGCCCAAAACTGAAAAAGAATGGAATAGAATTGAAGAGCATAAGGATAGCTCCTACCTAGTCCTGATGGCATGGGAAATGATCCACAGAATCTCTCGCAATCGACTGGTGAAATTTGGGGGAAAAAACCGCTTCAGAGCTCCAAAATCCAATGTTAGAAATGAAATGGTGAAAATGAAATGATAAAACTAGTTTTTATGTTTACTTTTTCATGTACATCAAGTAAATTTTGATTTTATTCATTTTTTCATCCATAAATATGTATTTTTAATCATTTTGATGGAGTTTTGAGCAGGATGAACAACTGAGAACATAATCTGATGTGCTGATGGTAAATTGTGCATCTTTGACCACCAAGCAAACTTTTCATTTTCTTTTCAAGCTTTGATTTAAAAATGAAAAGGAAACTATAGAGTCCTCTTTAAACTCTTTTCAGACTCTTTAAATAAGAAAATATAGTCGAGCACTTGTCTCTTCCAGCTCGTTAAAGTATTGGAAATGACATCCCTCTTGTATTATTTTATCCTTTTTTGGACCTGAGGGATTATTTTACAAAAAAGAACTTATGGAGTTTTCTTTTCGTCTCTTTTCAAACTCTCTAAACATGAAAAGGACCGAGTTATCCTTGTCGTTAAACTCGTTAAAATAATAGCGACAAACTTGTCCATCTAGACGAGACCGAGTTTCACCATCGCTAGACTCGTTAAAACATCAAATAGCAATGGGTTTGCCTAAAGGGCGAATTATAGAACAAGCATATGTTATCCTCCTCAAGCTTGATAAAAATAAAGAGGTATTGGTCAGAAATGACTGGGGAAAATGGGAAAAATCTTGAAATCTTATGGTAGCGAGTCACTCTTGAACATGACACTTTCACTTCATCTCCATGATTAAGCTGGGTTGGGACATTCCGTTTGATGGTTATCATACCGTTGGTCTATCACACCATCCATCACTTTTGTTTTGGGTCAACGCTACCAATTCATCTCAGTGTCGCCGATATGTTCAAGAGAAGTCATCCAGTTAAAGTCTCATCCATTGCAATACCACAAACCTTCATTTTCATGACCGCCATTCCTGAACCTTGTGTCATCAGTTCATTTTCATCTCCAAAAATCATTTACTTTGTTTCATGTCATAGATGTGGGATACATCAAGGCCCTCCTATGATGAGTCGCTTCTTGTCGACATCAGCTCATTATCCAAGAAGTCGACTTAGAAACACCTTTTCAGTGCTTTGAAGCTTGCATACATCAATGGCAAGTTTCTCTCTTCCGACGACAGGTTGACATCAATGGCCTTCAACCAAAAGATTTTGCATGGTGTTCGACATCGAATCATCTATTCACACCATGTGAAATGTACTATAGTACCTTGAGGATCATCATCATTATCGGTGATCCCTCTCGCGCCTGTTAACAACTCACATCATTGGCTGGTAATCAGGCGATGTCTCTCCATGTTCAACCTCAGAACATCTTTTCACATGGTTAGACTTGTACATTGAGTGAAGATTGAACGAGTTTGAAGACCCCGAATCTAGTTTCATCCATCCAGGCTGCGATATATTCAGGAGTACCAAAAGCATCAAATGTACACAGGCTTTACATAGATGGTCATCCTAATCATGGATTACAAGTTTATATCTACAAACGACTATTTGATCTATGTACATGTAATGAAATTTTATAAAGCTGAGCATGGGAATGCCTCCCTCAGCCAATTCATGAAAATTCATATTATCATGATGTATTGTATTGTAATTGATGCAGATCACCTTCCAGTTCAAAACTTTCGATCCTCATGATAAAGCATTTCACCCGACATGAACATTTACGACCTCATGCTTTAGGGGGCAACTGTTATAGAAATATTTTGGCACATCAACCACAACTCACATGTCGATGTATTAGGGTTCATCAACCCCTAAAATAGTTATTTTATTCCCTAAAGGAACTAAGTCATCTAAATGCCTCATTCCCTAAAAGTTCCATCTCAAAAATCATCCAGAAAGTGCCTAAAATGAATCATTGCTGAAAGCCTTGTGTTAGGGTGCTATGCATAACAAGTCCTGCACTGTCAAAGTGCTATGCATTGTAGTTTGGCCCTCTAGAAGGTGTGATGGGCGAGGTAGGACAAAATTCCGGGAGAGTTTGAGAGTTGGTTGCTCATGGAAACTTCTAGAAACTTCTCCTGTGCCACTTGCCCCTCTGAGTTCGCCCAAGGATGACTAAAGGAATTAGGAAACCACCTCCAATTCCCCTCTTTCATGGAACCAATTCCTAAAAATAGAAAGGCATTCATCATCCCCATTGATGACTCAACCTCCTGCAATCATCTATAAAAGGATCTCTCATCCAAGAGATCAGGAGGCTGAATTATTCTGAGTTGTAAGGAAGTGCTGCTAGTTTTAGTATTGAGGTGAGAGCATTGTGTTATTGTTGGTATGTTCTTGTTGATTCATGAGGTGAAGAAGAATTGAAGCTGGGAGGATGGCACTGGATCAGACTTCTTATGGGTTGTAATTCTTCTTGTTATCAATAAAGTTCTTCAAGATTTTTTCCAATTGATTTTGTTAACTATAAATGCATTCATTTATTTATCATATTTCTGATTCTATGATGTTTATGCTATGATGGATCATTATACTTTGATAGGTCTTTGTTTCTGTAGCTATGCAGGTACTCTCCAAGTGTGTTAAGTACGGGGAGGAGTTACGGGATCGACCAAAGGAGAGGGAGATCAAGCAAGGATTCAAGTGAAAGTTACAGGTTGGTCTTTCATAATCTCTTTCTTATCTATCACTCATAGGAAAGATAGTGAATTGCTTTCATTGTTGTTTCTAGGTTAGCTACCAAACCTAGAGGGCTAGCATTTCTTAGAAATACTACTTTTCCCAGAAACAGAACTTGAGGAGGAATGGTTTTTGGATAGATTCCATCAACAGGTATTGAAGCAGTGAGAGAAAGCTTGGCATGATTGCCACATCAAGGTGCACACTTTCAAAGAGAATGATCTAGTATTACTATATGACAGCAAGTTCGAGAAATTCCCTGGCAAGCTCCGAATGCATTGGTTGGGATCCTATGTAGTCAAAGAAGTTACAGATGGAGGCACGATCTAGCTTGCCAAGCTCAATGGAGACCCCTTCTCGAGAAGAGTAAATGGCAGTCGCTTGAAGCTCTACATGGGTGGGCTGACCGCCTGACTAACCAACTTAAGGACAGTCTCACCGCTCCAGCCAGTTGAAAGAGAGTGCGGGACGATAAAGCAGTCTGGGGGAAGATGCACAACAACCGAGGTGTGCATAGATTTGGTCTGTCACAAGGGTCGCGGTTGCATGGAAGGGGTTGCGCTGCTGCATTGACAAGTAGAGAGGTGACCATTGCTGTCACTATTCATGATAAGATGTCTGACTCATGGCAAAAGGAGCAGGTGGCAGGTAATTAAGAGACGAGGTACAAACTAGATCCAGACCGATCTGCCATAGGCTTAACGTTACGGCACCAGAACTGGAGGGAACAACTAAATTTGAATTTCAAAACACTTATAAATTACAGGGGGGCATCCGCCGAATGAGCTGCGCTTTTTAGAAAAGTAAGCTATTGTGCCTTCTAGCTGATATGGAACTATTCATTATTTACGCTCAAGGAGTAAGCTCGAGGGTTGTGATATGGCCAATGGAGCTCTAGAGTTTAACATCGATGGGAGGGTACGTGCCAGAAATTTTTAGACATGAAGCAGAACTGGTCCGGATGATGTTGCCTAACCCATGGGATGGCTAGTGAACCATAAATGATAAGGGAAAGACTGTACATATGGAGACAAATGGTGAAATTACCGGTAACAGTGCATCTTTGGTGCACCTTCAAGATTGGGATCTCGTAGATAGAAGCAATGATCTTGAAAAATTGCAACAGAAGCTCTAGTAGATAGTGCGTTTAGTAGACCAGATGTTGGAAATTTGCTGCTATGGAACGAGGAGTTCCCGTATGCGGCACCCTAGCTAGAGCTAAAATTCTATGAGGGGGTGTTCTGTGTTAACCAAGTAGAGCAGAATGAGCATCATCAGTTGCATGAATTGGTAGAGGCAATGGAGCAGGAGCTGGAAGAAGCATTGCAGGAGACAAAGAGGGAGTAGCAGAACGAAGTGCGTCACTCACAGGGAGGTGAACCGCGGAGCCTAGGCAGTGTGTATCGCCACACTGACGAGTGACTCGGGATGAGTCACAATGATTGTGTTGGGGGCCTGTTGGGTAGCGGAGGTCCCGCGTAATGGTTTTGGCGCTTAAAGCCTATAAGTTAGGGTAATAATATTGTAAATCTCCGAAATGGGTGAAATGTAATAGGTCGAATCAAAGGGTTGTCTGCCTAGAAATAATATAGAATAATAGGAAGTAAGTTGGCCTACCCATGGTCCGCGAACCATGGGAATGTATAAATAGAGCGAGGCTCTAAGGGTAGAAGGCAGTTCTTGTTTTTGGTTGATCTTGGTGTTATGGGTTTGTGAAGACAGTATTATCTGCATCTGTAAGTCCGAGTCAAGGGTGTTGGTAGATAGATAGAGGCTTTGCAACTATGTGCGCAGAGGCCTGGTAGAGTTCGCAGCTGTGTGCGCAGACCCCTGCAGCTGAGTGCGCAGGGCAGATCTGGTTGTATTGACGGAAGATTTTAATAAAGATAAGTGGTTTCTGAAGTATCGCGGATCTATTGTGTTCTGGTTTATGCATCTGTTATATGAGTTTATATATTTTTATAATCGCGCGCACTGGGTTTTATTGTTAAATGTTTGCTTAAAGATGGTAACAAGAAGATCAGATCTATAATAATTTCATTAATAAGAAAGTACACCCACGTAGATCTTCGTGATAATAATCTAGAGTGGTGTGAGGCCACAGAATGGTTCGCGACCCCTCCAGACCACATCAAGACATCCGAAGGGTGCAGAAACCTAGCTCCAACACCCTCCCCTCCTACCTCGGGTGAGACCTCAGTCCGCACTTCACGGGTTGTTGCCGAAAGGGCCGGTAACTGCAAGATTTGTTTGGATAATAACTCTTCCGAACCTAGGTCAGGGCCCAATAACCCAACATCCTCTGTGACATTGGAAAAGTCTTCATAGCTTCCCAACTTTCCTCCAATTGATGCTGCTTTTTTTGCATTACCTACTATAGTTTCTGAACATTTGTATCTTCCTACAGTGAAGTCCAAATTTGCATTCTCTCATCCAACAACTTTCCATAGTCTACCAATGCTGTGAAGATGCTGACCATCCCACTCTTTAAGTTAATTTCCTTTTTTTGCGTACTTCTAGTGGCGTAGCTGGCTGCAACTTTAACTCCAACTCACTAATCTTTACCTCATACTCAAACTACACATCTGCAATTTTCTTCTTGGATTCCTTGACTGCAAGGCCGAGCTTCATGACCTTATCTTCCATGGATTCCTCCTCGCGGACATCCATGTCTGACACTTCCCTACAAGTGGCTTCGACCACTTCTTTCAACCTCTGTTGCTGTAGCTTTGCCTTCTCTTTGCCTTGATGGCCTAGACAAGCTATTTCTTTAATGCAACACACTCTTGCTCTATATGAATGGTCAACTGTGTTGTGCATTGTTCTCACTCCTTTAGCTCATTTGTGATGCCCTAGTGTAATTCATGCAATATTGGAATGGGCAGCACTATCATGTTCAAGTTGACATGATCCAAACCTTTTATCTACTACTTTGCTTCGGGGCAGTCGAACTCCACAGCTCTGGATAGTATCGACATGGTCCTCATCCCGAATGTTGTCTCTATCAGCATTTGTGGGTGAAGCGCTTGACCTGTCTGCATTATTGGTTAGCATGTTTGTGCCAAGATATTTAGCTCTACAATACTCTACTTCACGCTTGTAATAAGCTTGCCATAATGATCTTCCACCATATTTCAAGATTCCATTGTTATATCCTTAAACTTGTTTCCAATTTGATCAAGGTCACCTTCAGTTAGAACCTTTGGTTTGATTTTTTTTTATTTATCTACCTTATGCTTCTTTCCGCTCTTAATGGAAGCTTCACCTTGGTTCTTTCTTTTCTCCACAACAATTTTCTCTGTTTTTTCCTTTTCTTTCTCCTTCGTCGTATCCTCGGCTCCTTGAGGATCCTCTTCATCATGGTGTTCCTCTTTGTGGTGTTCTTCTTATTCTTCCTCTTCCTCTAATTCCTCCTCCTTCTCTCTTCCACTGCCTTCGCCATGGTGCAAAGTGTCCAACTCTTCTTCTTCTATTGTGTTGTCTCCTGCTTCCTCCAACAGAGTCATCCATTCTGTAGGCCATGTCTGTATTACTTTTACCAGATCATCTTCTTTGACCATATATGGTAATGAATGTCATTCCTTCTTCGTGTCTCTGTGCACCTGTATGTACAATTTATGAAAAACCACCTTGAACCTCGCCACAAGGATGTATTGTTTATGCAAACTCGACGAAAGATGTGGATGATGGTTTACTAACATGTGTACATCCATTTGATATAATATAAAAATATACTATTCTCATTTACTCGTGATGGTTGAGTGGTATGCCATGGTAAAGCATACCTCGTAACCTCACATACATCTTCTTCTATCGAAGGAAACTGCGTATCCTTTCGCTCCTTCCATGCCAACATAGAAATGATCAATATTAACCAGGCGTAGTGGAGATATGTACCTTTTTTCGGGACCTTGCGACAGTCGTCCATGAATTCCTTGCATAAATATACTACTCAATTATACTGGACTCCATTTGCCCCCTACATGGCTAAATACACCACCGACGCAGGAACTTCATTTACGCGACACTTCTTCATGATATTTCCATCCAAAATATGTTTGGTGAAGCGGACTGCTTGGTCGCTAATCGAGTTTATGTTGTAGCCCTTATTGCCTTTGATAAACCCATACTTCTTCTTCATATTCTCTGCCACAGCACAGTCCTCATCTTTTTCCATGAACTCCTCTACAGGGTTTCGCCCTTGGTAAGGTAATCTAGTGATCCGCCAGATCGACATTTGGTCTATGGTGACTTATTCACCATCCACAGGTGTCCATCATGTATTAATACCAATAATTTTTGCACACACACTGTGTTTGTTGAACTTCTACCGAAGTGCAGCACATTCAACATGTTGATCAGTCATGACTGCGCCAATGCATTCGTCCATCATTTTGGTTCTAATCTTGTCACCCTGCTATCTAGATAGTGAACCTGTTGCAAGTACTAGTCTGGTGCAAACTACGAGTACTTTTTCCAGTCATTAAAATCATTGTTTGTAATTTTTAGCTGCGAAAATTTCCCTAAAACCTCTGCTTCAAATGGCACATCTTCTGGCAATAGTGGTGTAAATGTCTCATACTTTTCGTCCATGGAATCCTTTACTGGTTTGGAATTTGTCTTCCTTGGCGAGATGTATGAGGGAAGAGGTGAGATGAAAGTTGCGCTACCATGCTCCATCTATATTTCATCCACTTCTCCTTCAATATTGACCTGTTGAGGTTTCTTCTGAGGTTTCACAGGTTTGGTAGGCTTCTTATCCTGCTTTTTCTTGGTTCTTTCTTCCTTGGTTTTCTTTTACCTTGGTGATGTCCGCAGCTTCTGTGGCAATGGTGCTACTACTATAGGTGATTCTATCATGGGTGTTTCAACTACTGACCCGAACATATCTACGGGTTCCATGACTCCAGACAATCCCAGATTATGAAAATTCCTCACAATCTCCTCCCAAGATCGCTTAGTCGACATACACAGCGGAGTCTCCTGCAACTTCTTCACACTATTAATCACTCAAGATCTTGATTCAGCAAAGTTCTTAATCTGAGTGGGAGTCGGCTATTTATAAAAGTTATGGCCTTTGAACCTCATCATTAGATTTGATTTTATCTTGATTTTGTTCAGATTTCGTCATTAAATACATATCTATCCTTAAATTCTACCAACATATCATCTTAAATGAAATTATGCACATTTCTTTTCCCTTTTAACAGTCATATTTCTACTTTTCCAACAAACTTCGACACGTTCCATATTGTAGCATACCTCTGTCTTACGTCATGGATTCCTGCAAACTTTGATATATTCCTAACTGTAGCGAAGTACTTTCTTCGAAGAAGCTCTTTCTACATCATAGTTTATAGTCTAGTGTCCACTTTCAACTACATGTGACACCAAGACTTTCCTTCTTTCTTCTTTAAGTCAACACTATAGGGATAGGTTTTTCCCTGTACAACTTCAACCTACTTCCATTTACTTTTCACTGAATTGCTTCTCCATTTAACTTTGCTAACTGCATTGCGCCTCCATCAGTAACATATTTAATAACATATGTGTTATAGACATTTTTGTGCCTTACAGCATGAAGCATGAAATGTCAATAATCTAAGGGATCCAAAGTCCCTAAACATGTTGTTCTTACCCCTAGAGGAACAAGGTCAGCAAACCACAGCACTGAAAATCAGTTCTCCACCTGAAAACACTCAAAAACAAGCTATTTCTGGATCATGTCAACTGCTCCACTGAGCATCTGCGCTGAATGTCAACTGCTCCACTCTGTACCTGCGCTGAATGTCAAATCTAATGAAGGCTACCTGCGCTGGGCGAGATTGGCCAAGTGGCACAGTCATTCTGCAAGGTGTCAAATGCCCAGGAAGCTTCCAAAATGACACTTGGATCAGGGAATTCGCCTTGTGATGAGTAAGAGGATCTAGATCTCCAAGTGGAAGCAAGAAACTCCAAGTGGACTCAAGAACTGAAGTATAACTAAAGTGGGAGAGGACACTAGTCAGCTTCATGCCAGCCTCAAGCTGACTCATCCTTTCTCCAAATCTCCTATATATAGAGCTCTCTCATGAGGTCTAAGGAGGAGGGAATATTGTGAATGTAAGGAAGTGTTGTTGGTTTGAGTATAGAACTATTGGGTGATTTTCTTGAAGGAGGTGAAGAGGAGATTTCTTTCTGCTGGGAGGTGTTGCTGGATTGGGCCTCTTATGGTTGTAACACTCTCAGAACTTTACTTCTTCCATTAATAAAGCATTTGAGGTTCTTCTATATGCATGTGTCTTTGTGGCGTATTGATACTTGTATGTTTGATTTATTCTAATCCTTGAATCAGTTATGAATGTATGCTTCTTGTAGTTTCCCTTTCTTGTGCTTTTGCAGGATCTCTGTGTAGCTGGGCCAGTGAAAGAGCAAGGAGCTGGGAGCAAGCAGCAAAGAGGGAAGATTGGATCAACCATTAGCGGAAGATAACAGTTAGTGGATCTCTTTCTCCTCTCTCTTACATCTCATAAAGAAGTAATCTTGAATAGCTTTGCATTCGGTTGTTGCTGAGGTACTATCACCCTTAGAGTGGGATAGGGTCATTCCGTATTGGATACTTTTCCCCACAACAAATTGGCAACTCCGCTGGGGATCGTATCTTGTTGGTTGTTTGTGTTTTTTGCTATTCATTTCATAAACAAAGGGAGTACCGAATCGAACTGTGTTTGAATCCTTGAAATACAAAGTAGAGGGCAGCTACTCTAGCTCAGTTTCTGGGCAAGTTTATGATTTGAAGAGCTGATCCACAAGGACTCTAATAAGCTCTTAGTGATAGCTTTTCATCCTCCTTGTCATCCCTTAGTGTGTCCTTGACTGATAGCTTCTGATTTGAGAAAAAACTGTGAATTTTTGAGCAATCTGTGCCCCGAAAACCAAGAGAAACGAAAGTTTCGTTCTTCAGTGCAGGTTGTACAAAGGCTGTTTGCATTTCAGCGCAGTTCCCGAAGGGGCTACCTATGCTGAAGGTCAAACAGGCGGTGTCCCACCTGCGCTGGACCAGTCTTGCCTTGTGCTGCTGGGGTTTCCTGTTGTTTCTTGCCTTGTTTTCACCTTTGTTTTTGCTGTTTGTTACCAGTCAATGTGCCTCTCTGAAACCAACTTTCCTTATCACTATTCCGCCTCGGTTGTATAAAGAAACTGTGTTTGTTCTTTGTGTATTTCTTATGCATTTACAGTTTCCCATAACGAAAGTGAACTAGTCTTACTGTGGCCTCTTAGATCTAGACCTGTGATAAAGTGTCGTTTTGATCTTAAGAGTTAGTTTGTTTGCTGTTCATAGCTAATTGAGCTTTTGCTTTCGTCATTTGGTTTGAGTTTATATATTTCTAGTGTCGAAACAAGTAAATCTTAAGGTGTCTTTTGATTTTGGACAAGCTTGTTTTCTTTCACTTGAAATTCAATTCAAAATTATACAACAGCTTTCTTTTTGCATTACGCCAACATTAAGAAAGAGAAAAGAAATACTTGCATTGTGCATGTGCATTATGACAATTTGCATGTTGATTTAGGAAAAAGTGCATTAGTGTGTGCTCTATGATCTGTGTGAAAAGGTGTTATCTTTCTTTTCCCTCAGTAGTTAAGATTTTCAAAGTTGAAAGATTGAAAAGCTTGCTTATCATCTTAGACTTCATTTAGGAGTGTTATCACACATCTCGTGGTGATCCATAAAGGCAAACTGCTAAACAAGATCAACATTAAAATGAATTGAATTTACATAACAACGCATTGAAACATAACGCAAACACATAGAGGTCTAAGCTAGAGACGTGTTCCGGCGTCGTTAAACGTGATATCTTAGCGTTGAGTGGTTGGGTGATTCCTCCACGGTGAAGCGATAAGTATCAATACGGACTTGTGCTCCCACGTACCGTCGCGTATATATTGGGAGACCCCTATAGGAACAAAGCCTTTATCCAATAGGAAACCGTGTCGGCCGCCCTACTGATCGCAATGCAGTGAACACAGCATTCACGAAGATTGACCACCCGTACCGTAAAACGTATTCTGTGGTTTTGCGAAAGGTTTGGCACACCCTCTGCCTAGATCTCCAGAGCATTTTCTTTTGGCCTTTTTCAAACTCTATAACTGAAAAAGTCCAACCGAGCATTTGTCACTTCGGGCTCGTTAATACATCGAAGGATACTAGAGTCATCTTTAGCTTTTTCTCGACTCTTAAAAAGTGAAAAAGCAAGTTGTGTCTAAGCGTCGTTATAAAATTCATTTTAAACGAAACATAATCACCTCCTATTCCTATGTTGATCTTTAGGTTGAGAACATGGAATGCCCCAACCAAGGAACTCCACATGATGGAAATCCTAGTCCTTTCTCCTCTTGGGGAGAAGCTGGTGCGCCCCACATGGCCACATTGTCGCTTCCAGGACTGACAATTGGCCTGCCTATTTGGCTATTCTCAACCAATGTAGTTCAGAACACCACGGTTCCTGAACAGTCGAGTCAACAGTTAGATCAGTCTAGAGCTGCCCACCAGCCTTCAACTTCCTATAACTCTTCCTCCAATCCTTCATCTTCGCAAGGAAGAGCCGGCAAAAGCCAAGCTCCCATGGAGAAGAAGGAGAAGAAGAAGAGAGAGAGGAAGAAGAAGGAGCCTAAGGCGACTGGGGGCAAGCAAAAGACATCTGACAAAAATCCACACACAACACAGACCGGGCCTAAATCGCCATGTGTCATATGTAAAGGAGACCACTTCCATAGAGATTGTCCCTGTATTCCCCGGATACTAAGGGACTGGTCCCCTCGTCTGCACAATTCGGGAGCATCAACCTCTGATAGCCATGTTCATTGCTTACCATCAACCAGTGAAAGTGAAGGTTCAAGACAAAGAGGGGGAGCAAGATCCCCCTGCAGACTGTGTGAAGGCGATCACGCCATCCACCGTTGTCCCTTCTTAGACGAAGCGAAGAGAGTTTTGGAAGATCGCCCAGTTTCACCATTGGGGCTTCCTCCTGGATACAAAAAACTCGTGCCAAGTCCTTCGTTGGTTGAAAATACAGCTGGCCCGTCCAAGTGGTCAGCTGAAGCGTCAGTCATTGAAAATGAACCTACTGAATCCAGACCAGACGAAAGTCTAAAGGTCGATACGGCAGTTGACCCGGTTCCGCCTTTAGAGGTTTCATCTTCAAATGACACCGTCACTGAAGATTCATCTTCAAATGACACCCTCACTGAAGAGAGTAAGGATGACACCATCCAGATTCTTTTCATCAACACCGACTCTGATGAGCATCAGGGCAATGCGCCCATTCCTTTATCGCAGGAAGGAACATCGTCAGAGTCATATCCGGCCGTGTATTCGGTCCCACCGCCAAGCAACCTGGTTGTGTCCTTTGATTGGAACCAACTAGGCAGACCCCGGTTACCAGCCAGTATACCATTCAGAATCATAGTCCAAATTTATAGAATGGTGATGGCTGGAACTATCATTGATGAAGGGGCATCTGTGAGTATCCTTTCCTCTATTGCTTGGAAAGCATTGGGTTCCCCAGAGCTTTTGCCTGAGATAAGAAATCTCTCGGGTTTTGATAAAGGAACCAGTCGACCATTAGGGATCCTCCCCAATGTGCATGTTACATTGAAAGGGAAGACCGTTCAAATGAACGTGATGGTCGTTCAAGGACCCTTGGATTATAACCTACTCCTTGGACGAGACTATATATATTGCATGGGAGCTATAGTCTCCTCACTCTTTAGAGTAATGTGTTTTCCACACGAAGGAAGAATGGTCAAGCTCGTAGACCAACTTTCATTTCCAGGATCACGCATCGCAAATAGTCAAATACCAACCCTGAATGGTCTATTCACTCAAGAAATGTCTCCACCCCCAGTCCTCCTTCCCGATGAGTGCGAGTGATTCGGAAAGATGGGACTGGAACCCAGGGGGCATGCATCCTGGTCTGCTTCGGGCAGAGGAAACCTTGGGTATAGGGTAGAATTTCCGCGAAAGAATATGACTAGTCCGTACCCCGTCCGTGGATGGAAGAGGGGTTGTTCTGGAACAGGATTCTTTTGTCAAGGTTACTTGTTTGACAAAGGTCATTCACCATTGTCTACTTCGGTAGACAGTGCCGAAGAAATGTTTTCGTTTGATGGTGTTAACAAAACAATCTTTGGGTAACCAAAAAGAGGCAAGCCTCCCTCAATAACATTAATGTTTTGTCTTTGAGTAGTGTTCTTCTCTTGTCGCAAGTAGCTGCTCTCTTGTTGCAAGTAGTTGTTCTCTTGCGATCTTGCAAAAGAACTGTCAAAAGTTGGGCCGACGGGAAGACAAGTACCGCGTAAGACCCGTTAAAAATAACGAGAAGACAAGTATCGTTAACATTAGACTAGCAAGACGACAAGTAGCTGTGAACACCCAAAGAAAAACAGAGGTGGGGGAGAGGAGGGGCAGCCTTGAAATTGTATTTTATACCTGGGGGCATGCAACCTTTTGGAGTGCAAGCAAGGGACGACTATTTACTTTTTTTAAATTTTTAGGTCCTCCCTTTAAACCTGTAGGTCTAACCCTTTAAACTCGTAGGATTAGCCGTTTCCAAACTTGCATAAAGAAAGAATATGAGGAGCATAGCTTCGTGAGATAAAACTCCATAAAAAATAGCTATCTCACAGGAGACATTTCTTATCTTATGACTGGTATTATCGAGCAGTTTTACCGCGGAATTTATGCTCGTTAAAAAATAGAAAAGCGAGATCCGAGCAGTTTTAACGCGGAATTCATGCTCGTTAAAAAATAAACATAAGCATTGAGAAGTGTTTTGGCGCATTCAAGCTCATTAAAAAATGAACCCATCTCGGTAAATAACCATTATGATCGTAAATTTATTAGCCATAAAAGCCTTGGTCGTGTTTGCACTCGCCACCTCCATTTCATTTGGCCAATCATTCACCTCCATATGATTGTTTACCTATTTTGAGGAACAGCTGCGAAGAGTGATTTCACCTAGCCATCCTTGTGACACTGCCGTGATTGGAAAATTCCAACCTGTACTTGGAATCTGCTGCTATCCCTGTTTATCACTCGTTCCTCAAAAGACGAGTCTTCTTTGAGCTCTTTTCATCTGACTCGTAAAATATGAAAAGTTTGCCGAGTTTTGGCCTTCCAGCTCGTTAAAGTGACCGGAAGAGCTATCCCTCCCGTAGATTTTAATCTTTTTGGACCTGAGGGATTATTGCACAAAAAGGTCGAGCGCTTGTTTTATTCGGCTCGTTAAAGTTATCGAAAATTCATCCCTTCTGTAGTGTTTTATACTTTTTCGGACTTAAGGGATTAGATGACGAAAAAGGAATTTTGGAGTTAGCTTTCTGTACCTTTTCAGACTCTCTAAAAATGAAAAGGACCGAGTTTTCCTTGTCGTTAGACTCGTTAAAATGATTAAATAGCGACAAACTTGTCTTTAGACGAGAACGAGTTTCCCTATCGCTAAGCTCGTTAAAACATAGCGATGGGCTTGCCCGAAGGGCAGGTTATAGAACAAGCATATGTTATCCTCCTCAAGCTTGACAAAAATAAAGAGGTACTGGTCAGAAATGACTGGGGAAAAATTGGGAGAACCTCAAAGCTTTAATGGTAGCAAGTCGCTCTTGAACATGGCACTTTGTCCTCCGTATCACATCGGGTTGGGTTGTTTCATTCACCGGTCTCACCACCATGGTCCTCGCCAAACCATCCACATTCGGGGTAATGCTACCGATCCATCACATCAGTGTCGTTATATGTTCAAGAGATGTTGTTCAGAAAGAGTCAACCGTGTCCCATCCACTGCCATACATTATCCTTCATCCACCCATGATCGCCACCCTGAATCATATTTCACAAATTGTTTTCACCTCCACTAAAATCATTAGCTCCGTTCCGTGTCATTGATGTGGGATTCATTAAGGCCCTCCTTTGACGGATCGCTTCTTGTCGACTTCAGCTCATTATCCAAGAAGTTGATCTAGGAACAAACCCCTCAGTACTTTGAAGCTTGCATGCCTCAATGGCAAGTTTCTCACTTCCGGCGACAGGTATACATCAATGACCTTCGACCAGAAGATTTTGCGTGGTGTTCGACGCCAAGTCCTTTATTCACACCACGTGAATTGTACTGCAGTACCTTGAGGGTCATTGTCATTATTGGTGATTCCTCTCGCGCTTGTTAACGGTTTACATTATTGACCGGTAATCAAGCGATGTCTTTCCATGTTCGACTTCAGCGCAATTCTCACATGGATCGACTTGTACTTAGAGTGAAGATCGAACGAGTTTGAAGACCCCGGATCTAGTTTCATCCATCCAGGCTGCGATATATATTCAGGAAATATAAAGACATTTGTTATGTACATCATTGCAGCAGATGATCATCCTACTCAAAGGATGATAATTTCAGCAGAGAATTATCAGTCTACCATCAGACGATCGTCTGTTCTATGTACCAAAATGAATTTATAAAGCTGAGCATGGGAATGCCCGCCTCAGCTAGATCATGAAAGCAGAATGAAAAATAATGTATTGTATTGTATTTTATTACAGGGCACCTCTCAGCGATTGAATGAACTACGGATCCTCCTGATAAAGCATTTCACCCGATAAACGACCTCATACTTTAGGGGGCAACTGTTATAGACATTTTTGTGCCTTACAGCATGAAGCATGAAATGTCAATAATCTGAGGGATCCAAAGTCCCTAAACATGTTGTTCTTACCCCTAGAGGAACAAGGTCAGCAAACCACAGCACTGAAAATCAGTTCTCCACCTGAAAACACTCAAAAACAAGCTATTTCTGGATCATGTCAACTGCTCCACTGAGCATCTGCGCTGAATGTCAACTGCTCCACTCTGTACCTGCGCTGAATGTCAAATCTAATGAAGGCTACCTACGCTGGGCGAGATTGGCCAAGTGGCACAGTCATTCTGCAAGGTGTCAAATGCCCAGGAAGCTTCCAAAATGACACTTGGATCAGGGAATTCGCCTTGTGATGAGTAAGAGGATCTAGATCTCCAAGTGGAAGCAAGAAACTCCAAGTGGACTCAAGAACTGAAGTATAACTGAAGTGGGAGAGGACACTAGTCAGCTTCATGCCAGCCTCAAGCTGACTCATCCTTTCTCCAAATCTCCTATATATAGAGCTCTCTCATGAGGTCTAAGGAGGAGGGAATATTGTGAATGTAAGGAAGTGCTGTTGGTTTGAGTATAGAACTATTGGGTGATTTGCTTGAAGGAGGTGAAGAGGAGATTTCTTTCTGCTGGGAGGTGTTGCTGGATTGGGCCTCTTATGGTTGTAACACTCTCAGAACTTTACTTCTTCCATTAATAAAGCATTTGAGGTTCTTCTATATGCATGTGTCTTTGTGGCGTATTGATACTTGTATGTTTGATTTATTCTAATCCTTGAATCAGTTATGGATGTATGCTTCTTGTAGTTTCCCTTTCTTGTGCTTTTGCAGGATCTCTGTGTAGCTGGACCAGTGAAAGAGCAAGGAGCTGGGAGCAAGCAGCAAAGAGGGAAGATTGGATCAACCATTAGCGGAAGATAACGGTTAGTGGATCTCTTTCTCCTCTCTCTTACATCTCATAAAGAAGTAATCTTGAATAGCTTTGCATTCGATTGTTTCTGAGGTACTATCACCCTTAGAGTGGGATAGGGTCATTCCGTATTGGATACTTTTCCCCACAACAATATGGGCCTAACCAATGTGTTTTGACTTTTCCTTGGAATTTCACAAACTTACTGTCGTTGAGGAGAACAAGGTCTCCTATCTGGAACTTATTTTTCTTAATGTGCCAGTCATGCCAAGCCTTTTCTCTTTCTTTTTGTACTTGTTGATGAAATCCGCTATAAACCTATCTTCTTCCAGAACAAGTAACTGTGACATCCTCTCTTCCATTATGTCAGAGTCTTCCATATTTGCAAAAGTTGCAATTCTTAGGCTAGGGACAATGTATTCCATGAGCATTACAACTTCTTTCCCACAAATCAATCTAAAGGGTGTTAGACCTATCATTTTTTTGCATGTAGTCTTATAAGCCCATAATATTGTTGGAATCCTAAGATCCCAATCATCCATGTTTACATTACATACCTTGGTTAGTGCATTCTCCAAAATTTTATTGAATGCTTCCACAATTCCAGTTGCTTGAGGATGATAAGGAGTTCTCTTTTGGTGGTAAACTTGAAATTCCTCAGTTAATGATTCAATGGTCTTATTCAATAAATGTGATCCATGACCACTCATTAATATATTTGGACACCCAAATATGGACAATATGTATTCAAAGATGAACTTCGCAGCAGTTTTTGTGTTGCAATCCTTCATTGGTTGTGCTTCAGCCCACCTTGTCAAATAATCAGTCGTAATGAGTATATAACTCACACCGGTCCTTTTCCCCGGTGGATTGATAGGTCAACAAAATCAATAGCCCATTTATCACAATCCTGCAATGTTACTTGTGGTACAAGAGGCATTTCATCTCTTCTCGAAGGTTTTCCTGTCTTTGGTAGATATCACAAGCCTGACATTACTCCTTTGCATATTTGTGTAGTGTAGGCCACCATAATCCTGCTCTTAAAATTTTATGGGAAGTGGCCTTTCCTGCATAATGTCAACCAGTTGTGCCATTGTGGGCTTCTATTAAAATTATTTGTCTTTCGTGCTCAGGAACATATCTGGGTAGTATTTCATCTAATCCTATCTTATACAAATTCCATGTTATTAGTGAAAAATCAGTTGCCTTAACCACCCATTCTTTCTTCTGCTGCATATGTATTATGAAGGGGCCATCCCTATGGTTAATAAATGAATAATATCAACAAAGTGACCATCTGCAATTCTGATTGCAAATGGTTGTGCATCAGGAAGATTATCCTCTATATTCGTTGGTTCTTCTCTTGTTTCCAACCTTGATAAATGATTAAGTCCAACATTTAGTCTTCCTAGGTTAACAACTTCAAAGTCATACTCCTGAAATAATAATAGCCATCTGCAAAGCTTTCCTCCTAAAACAGACTTATTGACCAAATCATTTACTGCATAGTGATCGATGAACATTTTGAAATGTGATCCCAAAAAATAATGTTTAAACTTCTATAAAGCATATACCATAGCCTGTGCTTCCCTTTCTGTAGGTGAATAGTTCTTCTCAGCTTTATACTTCCTTCTTGCAAAATCTATAGGGTGATCGATTTCTCCTGCACCAGGTTGTGCCAATACCACTCCTAAAGCTATGCATGAAGCATCCACATGAACATGAAATTCCTTATTCCAATCTAGGAATACGAGTATAGGAGAAATTACCATCTTTTCTTTTAGTGTGTTGAGACTCTTTTGACATTCTTCATTCCATGAGAATGTTACATATTTCTTCAACATATTTTCCATGAGCCCAATGATTTGTGCATATCCTTTGATAATTTTTTTGTAATATCTTGTAAGTCCTAATGTGGTGTGAAGCTATCTCACTATCTTTGGTGAAGGTAAATTCACAATAATAGCAATCGTCACAGGATCCACCATTAATCCTTGCTTGCAAACAATATGTCATAGTAATATACTAAAAGGTACACATAATATACACATTTTGATATTCAGAGAAATATGATATTGTTTTCATGTGTCGAGCATCAATCTTAAGCTCACAACATGTTTCTTCAATAACCAAAATATTGTCCAATCATTGAAGTATACTTCTAGAAACTTGTGAATATATTCTTTGAAGGCTGCAACCACCACTCTTGAAAATATGGCAGGGGCATTCTTCAGTCCAAAAGGCATCACTGTATACTAATATGAACCCCATTTTGTAGTGAAGGTGGTCTTATGTTGATCTTCTGGTGTAATTCTAATCTGATGGTATCCTGAAAATCCATCCATAAATGAATAAGCTTCCTCACCTCCTACATTGTTCAATACTTCATTAGTAAAAGGAGTAGGGAATGGGTAATGTAGACATGCATAAATTAAATTCCTTAAATCAACACAAATCCATATTTCTCCTTGTGTTTTCTTTTCTTGTACCACCATAGGACTTACCCACTCTAATTCTTCCATAGGTTCAATGATTCCAGCTGCTATCATTTTGTCAAGTTATTTCTTCACTTTTTCTTTGTACTTTGGATTCAGTCTATAAGGCCTTTGCTTAACTAGCTTCACATCAAGATTTAGAGGAATCTTCATAACTCCTAAATCTCCTACTATACCCTTCATATCTGAAAACTTAGTGGGAAATAACTCCTAGTATTCATGTAGAAGATTTATCATTTTGCTGACTGTTTCTTCATCCTAATAATCTCGTATAGTTGCAAAATTCGGCTCCTCTTCTGATCCTATATTCACCTTCTTTGTCTTCAATGGATTTGTTATATTAGGCATTTCTAACTCAGATCCATTCACTTCGGGTAGCCTTCAGATTCTGCTATGTCAATATTGTGAGGGTCTTCATCTTATTTTGCAGTGATGTTTTAGAATTCTAGTACATTCTGTAGATGCATAGCCCAATTAGGCTGTGAAGTGAGTGGAATTTCATTCTCAAAAACAATATTTTTAACTATCTGAAGAGATGAATCTATACATGGACAATCATATTCAAATATAAATGTCAATATAAACCCATCAAACATCTCTTCCCAGTTCGTAGTACCATGTCGAAGTTAAGTTTCCAAGTACCAATTTTTAGGAATTGTCTCTAATGTATGGATGAACCCATGCACCCATGCTTCTCGTGGAATTTCCTTCTATGTTTTCATGCAGAGCTGGATGTGCTCTCTAGGATCAGTTTGACCAACATAATTATCTACCAACTTTGTTTCTGCCTGGCCAAATCTTATCCATATCAACCTTCGACATTCTTTCCAAGTTCCTATATTCTTCTTATGTGTACCCCACCATCTAGCAAGAGTTGCTCTTAGGGCAATATCCAGGGCTAAGAATATTTGACACTCTGGTACCTATTCTTCATATTCTTCAAGAAAAGTATTCATATCACCCAAACCATCATAAAAAGGTAAGTCACATACCTTAGCTGTCATATAGCGAACTGCTTTAGTGACTCTTCTACATCGCCTCGTAGATACTTCATGTAACTTGTTTTTCCAATTTTCCAATTCCTTTTCTGAATCTGAAGCACATGAACTGTCATGCCCCCAAGTTAAGTTGCCTTCAGTAGGGTTAACAAAGTCTTGTTCTTTTGTTATCATCTGATAAATATTATCTATATCAACTGTGATGTACTCCTCTTAACTGGTTCAGTATACCTTGCTCCTTCTGATGGATCTAAGGGAATGATCACTCTCATATTGTTTCTTTCAAATATCATTTTCCTCTTCTTTAAGTTGATTATAGCCATGTTGGAAAATTCCCAATCTAGTCCAAGTAATGCAAGGTAGGGGTTACTATCATCCACAATTTCTATCACTTCAAAATTAGTAGTAGTGCGCACCCCTTCAATGTCCACTGTAATGCCTGATAATCTTCCTAGAGGAACAATATTTTGTTGATTCACCATTCTTAGTTGAATAGGTGACCATTTCAACTTTGTTTTACCCATTAACTCCCATGTTTTATTTGTGAGGACTTTAGCTTCAGATCCCAGATCTAAAATAACTTGGTTTGTGTCATATTCTCGTATTTGTGCACTAAGCCTCATTTCCTTTCCAGTTCTCTTATGTTTATGTAAATTGTTAACTTCACGCATCTCACTCCACAGTACTTCCTTAGATGCACATGAATTTATTAATTCTTGAAGTCCTTCTACAACTCTTTGATCTCACAACAATTTCATAAATCCCCCATACTTAAATTCAAAAAGAGTCAAGGGATCTCTACTTGAATGGTTCATGAGGCACAATACTTGCTAAGGTTTTGCAAATGGGGTAGCAAGCTAAGTGGGCTTGATTGTGGGGAAAACTCCACAGTTAAGCGCGCTTGAGCCAGAGGAGTTCTGGGATGGGTGACCTCCTGGGAAGTCCTGGTTACCGGGTGCAAGCCCCGGAAGTGATGATTGATGCTATGTGATTCGTTCTCCACATTTCACTAGCTTCAATCCCACTTCTTCACCCCTGTGAGCATCACCCGATGCAATGAGTGCTAAGTGAACTATTCAAAAATCATGAAAAATTAGTCAGTTACGACTACCTCTCATGGAAATGGTCATACGTTTGAATGACTTACTTAACGCAGTTGAATCCCAAAAATGATATCTAATATAATGCACTGCGTAAATCCCCCATACTTAATTTCATACAAGTTTGAAGAAATTATTTTAAAGTATCTACCTTATGTGTTGCATCATGTTCCTGTATTGTCAGAGCTTGACTTTGTGTCAAAGATGATACACTACATCTATTCTTCTAATTCTGTTTCTCGCTAGATGTCGAAGCTCCTGTATCCATAAAGCTTCGCTTCGCTTCCATGGAGAATTCTTTTTCTTTTTGAATATCAAACACATGGGATTTTTCAATAGTCTTTCTAACCCATGTAGCTTTAGCTTCCTTCTTTCCATCTGCTTTATCATTTCTAGTCACAGCTCCACTCCTTGTTACAATATTAATGCGAGGTTCATCGGTCCTTCGTTCCGTAGTCATCATCTGAAAATTCTGTGTCAGTTGTTGATTTTTCTTTTCTTGCATTTTTTCCATAAGTACTGAACACTCCTCAATTACATGATCAAATGATTTTCAATACTTACATGTCGTAGTAGGATTCTGACAATATCTTGTGAAGTGTCCTTCCTAGCCACAGTTGTAACAAATAATCTGTCCATGACCTCGACCATCTCCACTACCTCGACCTCTTCCTTGATAGCCACCTCGACCACCATGTTGTCCAATTCCTTCCTATCCATGTTCCTCAACTTGCATTCTATAGGCATCAGTGCTACGCTCTATCATAAATTCATAAGCTCGATAGTTGTTCTCATCATGCCCTACTGATTTGAAAAATTTGCAATATAAGTTTCTTGGAGTCTGGACATACTTCTGCAATAAGTAGCAATATTTTGCGCGATGTTCACCTCTAGTTTTACATATCTCACACCATAAGCTAGATCCAACATTCAAAGGATTAGGTGCTCCACTAGCCATGTAATTTCTGAACAGAGGACATTTTTCCTTAAAGTGACCTTTTGATTTGCACTTTGTACACCACACTTCTTTGTGAACTTCCTTACTGTTCTTCATATATTTTATTTGCAATGCCAAATCTTCCTGTTGACTCTGGATCTGCGGCATACCTGCATTGGTATGCCCTATAGGGGAAACTTCTAATTTCATTGCAAGTTATAAAGCTTCGGCTTGAGTTTCAATCTTCTGTTGTGACAAAGGAAATCTTATATGTGGAAGCAGTGCAACTATAAACCATTATTTATGTTTCTCTGGGGCTATTTCAAATCTCCCCTGATCCAATAATATCTTGAATCATTTATCAAATTCCCAAACACACTCAGTAGCCTTTTGTTTGATCTCTTTTAATTCTGTGATGCACTGCAACTTAGACTTCGGCTTGCTAAATTCTTTTACTATTGTTGTTTTGATCTCTCCAAATGATTTGATTTGATTGCTTAAATAGTTCATGTAGCATGTCAGTGCTCTATCTCATAATATTGTGGCAAGCTACACTTTCTTTATAGTTTCTTCATGGACCTGCTTTGTTGTCCATACTGCTTCGCATAAAAACCAGAACTACTCTGGATCCTTTGATCCAGTCCCTTTAAAGATAGGTAGCTTAATATCATCAACCATAGTTCTTCTTGGAGGGGGAGGGGGATGGGGGATAGGGGGATGAGGAAAACCAAAAGCACCCTGATTACTACTTGATTCTAGCTTTGACAAACTTTTAGGCTGGAAGGGTGAATACTGCGGAGTTACTTCAGGGTTCTCAGGTTGGTTTTATTCTCTTTTAGACTCACTTAACAAAGGGCTATAGTTAGTTTCTATAAAATTATTCACATATTCGCCAGAAGATCTCTTCTTAGTGTCTATTCTATATCTTTTTCCACTTCGCGTTGTTCCAGTTTCTTCTTCGGATCTTCTCCCAAACATAAGTAACTAATAATCTAATTGCATTCGTAAAATTCCCTTTTCACACAAAAGCATCTTAATCCAAATTTTTAGAGATTTCAAGAACTTACCTCGCGGTCCTTTGAAAAAATTTTGTTCTTCTTTGTTATAGGACACAATCGAGTCTACCGCGAACTCAGTAATGAATCCTCCCAAGATGTTGTCAATCTAGAAGTCAACAACTCTTGAGATCCTATTGTCAGTGTTCTTGAGTCGTTGTATTAGTTCAAGAGTCCACTCCTTAGGTTCGTCTCCTTTAAAACAATATTTTCTCTCAGTCAACCTTGATATCCACTCGTATAGCTCCACATGGAATGAGCTGAAGAAGATTTTGTATTGATCTTCAAAAATATACTTCTCCAACCACCTCTTAGTTGATAGACGAGGGCTTCTATTTTCTTGTTCTGTAAATTCTCGTTCCTTCTGTTCTACCCAAGCTTGAATTTATTTCTTTGATGGATGCCACATAAAAATCCCTCAAATAGATCCCGGTCTTGACAACATAACTATTTCTTGGCTTAGGTTGGGTAGACCTAGGTTCGGATTTTACTGTGCACCAACAAAACCCTCAATCACTGGCCCTCTCGGAAACGAAATGCAAGAAAGTCGTAGTCTCACCCGAACTGACTATGGGAAGTTGCAGAACCAAGTTTTTGCAGCTTGAGGGATTTTGTGATGTGGCACTTTTGTATGTTCTTTATGATTTAATACTTATAAAGTACTTCATATACATCAACTACTTCACACTTATATACTACTTCGCAGAATTTCATTCATCATTTAAACATAACATAAACATCCATTACCTTCATAGTACTGAAATAAAGTGCAGATAATAAGAAAAACAAGAATTGTTACTTATAATAGAGAATTTGGTACAACAATTAGTTATTTCCCTGTGCACACAATGGTAAGTTTTATGCGCACTAAGCTACAGACCTAGGCCTCTGCACACTCATCTGTGAAGCCTCGCCCTTTCTCCAAAGTACAAATCACAAAAATATCACCATAAACATATATCTGGATCAATTCGATGTCTTCCTTATTTATTATTCATCCCTATATATACTATTACATGAGGGATTACATCACTACATTACCATGGACCCGATACCATGGTTTCCAAAATACAAGGGACTATGGTCCAAAACCATCAAATTTTACAATATTTTATGCTTTTTACAAAAAGGGAGGGGCTTCGCCGCGAAGCCCCTATGTTGTGCAGTGACTTTGCTTTGCAGTTTTCATTGTGATCCACTTCTTTTCTGCGTGGTCCACTTCGTACTCCGTGACATCTTTTTTACTGCGCACTCTGCAAAACTCGGATTTCTTGCACAAAATTTGGCCAAGTTGAGCTGCGCCCAATAGGGTGTGGAATAACTATAGTCATAGAGGCTGGAAGATATTTCCATTTTTGGTGGGAGGGAGGATAGGGATTGAACAATAAGGCAGAGATTGTAGCTTTATGGGGAGTATTAATTGTAGCAAAGTGACTCAAAATCGATAAGATTAAGGTATTTGGAGATGCAAAACGAATCATCAATTGGGTCAAAGACTATACCGATTTTGCCCACTGATTTTAAATAATTGGATGAAGAGAATTAGAACTTTGGTAAGAACCTTTTAGAGTATAAAATTTCAACACATTTATCGAGAGAAAAATTGGATGGTGGATCTCTTATCCAAGAGAGGGATTGGTATGGATCCAGGTAAGTTCTACTTCAATGAATTTGCACAGGGAAAGTTGATAAATGTTGGAAGCATCAATTTTTCATAGGAGGCAGAACTTGGATTCTGATTTCAAGACAAGATTTTTTGTAAGGGATTTTGTTGCTTGATGAACTTAGTGTTATCTAGATGGGTTTTATTTTTTGAACAACTGAAAGTTGATGACAATTTTTGAACAAAAATGCAAAAAGTTGTAATAGGAATAGGATAAATAAGATCGGAATTAGTAAGTAATGAACAGTTGCAGACAAAATGTATAATTAGAATATGTACTATCCTTTTTATAATGAAAAGAGTAGTATTTTTTTCAATGGAAAAAAATATGAAATTTAGTTAAAAAATAATAATATAAAATAAATAAACGTTAAGTTTATATAACTAAGTGTTAAATATTTTTTTTATTACCAGTCTAGCTTCAACTTAATTCTGGAACTATTAAATCTTTCTAAATGCTTACTAGAGATGGATCTAAGATACTTTAGTTATTAATTATAATTATAATTATAATTATTAAGTTATATATCTGTATATATATATGTCAAAATATTTTACTAATAATTATATTTATTATTTTCTTGTTATATAATTTGACCACGTCAAGCCCATGGGGCCAGGATTAATTAAGGCACTCATTTGTAAAGGTTACCGTTCAAACCTTGTGGATGAGCCTGTCATGGGTAACCCTAGCTTACCTTATTTGGTATGGTCAATGTGATCTTGTGTGGCAACCATGATTATATAGTTGTCATTATCAATTTCCTATTGACCTAGATTGCCATTGATGTCAATATGGTAATGTTCTGGATGAGTAAACAATGATGTAAGGCCAAGGAGAAGTAGAGCAGATCTGTGAAGAAACAAGAGAAAGAAGCCATGAGGAGAAACCAGAGAAAATCCAAGACAGTCAAGCCATTGGAGAGAATATTGGAAGTCATAGGAGCTATCAGAGTAGAGCTATCAAAGCAGAGAAGAGGTATTGGAGCGGTATCGGAAGCCACGGGAGAGCCAAAAGAGCGGAGGAGTATGTAATATCAGCGAGCCATATCAGGAGTATCACATCTAATATATGCCAAAGAAGTTAAAAGGAGGAGCCAAAAGAGCGGAGGAGTATATAATATCGGCAGAAATCAAGAAGATGGATGAAGAGTGAATGCACGCGGTTATATTCCAAAAGGCAGGTTTGTAATAGTTGCAGTGGTTTTTGGGCAGATGCCAGGAGATAAGTGGTATTTAGAGGAGAGTGCCTGATTCCATTCAATGGTTGACACGTAGCACTCGAGTGGAGAGAGAAAACAACATTTTCGAGTGGTTATTTCCCTTGCAAATTGCTCACCTGAAATTCATGCAGGCCGTTGGATCCTGTGCAGGTTGATCGACGACGAAGGATCAACAGATGATTTTTGGGTTGATTGGGTTAAGTGTTGACTCTCGGATCGTGAATAGATCAACGGTGGAGGATCACTAAGGAATACCGCTTACTATCATATCATAAGTTATAAAGGGATGGCACATTAAATATGCGATTGCGATATATATATATATATATATATATATATATATCTATATATATATAATATATATATATATTATATATATATATATATATATATATATTATATATATATTATATATTATATATCTATATAGATATATATATAATATCTATATATTATATATATAGATATATATAATATATATATATATATATATATATATATATATAATATACATATAAATATATATACATATATATATATATATATATATATATATATATATATATATAATATATATATATATATATATATAATATATATATATATATAGATATAGATATAGAGATGCGATAAAATACTCGGGCTCGAGGATTCCATTGTAATACACTTTAAAGTTACATTGCATCTACCATATCGCAAGACTCTTATAAATCCTTGGCACATTGAAAGTGCCGATTACAATAATATACGGACCCAACTAGACCATTGCAATATGATTTAATATATTATTGCATCCGTCACATATTGCAAGCCTCTTGTAAAGCCTTGCCACATTGAAAGTGCTGATTGCGATATATATATGGACCCAACGGAGTTATTAAAACGTTTAAAATAATATCGCGTCTAGGTATCGGGGAATTGGCTATGTTATGTGAAAATCTACCGATTACGATAAAGTTGTGGAGGAGTAGACCCGATGAGTTATAGATGCTGGCATAATGCATTTGAAGTCTGACCTTATGTGTTCGGACAATGTATTTCTATGTCTTCCTGTGGTTCCGATAAATGTGTTGCCCGGGACTTAAAGTCAAATAAGCGCTTCCGATAGGTTTGGGTCCATTGTATGAATATTAAAAATAAGGGGGGCCTCTCTGATATAGTTATTTCTTTAATATGAAATATTATTATAATACAGTCTCTCTTCCACATTAACGTGTCCTGTGTGTATTAATGGATTTGAAGAGACAGAGGAAGCCGATGAGTGAGCGCAGAGGAAGTTGAAAGATCAAGCGAGCATTGAGGAAGTCGAAGAGCCAGCAGAGAAAGGAAGCTAAAGGTCAGGGGTATCAGGAATATAAAACAAAGAACAAAGAAATTTTAGGGTTACTATCAAACTGTAAGAAAATAAAGGAAGCCGAAGCTCTGGCAGAAATGGAAGGAATAGGAGGAAAAAAGTAAGTCATAGGCCCAACAGGGTTGGGAGCAGAGAATTGCAACCAAACAGATCCAGATAGTTTACAGAAGAGGGTTGGAGCCCTTGAGGTTGGTGCCTCATAACTGAAAGGATTGGTGTCCTGGGAGTTGGTGCTCCTAAATTCAAGGTTGGTGCCTTGACAAGATAGAGTTGGTGCTCTGGAGGTTGGAGCCTCAGAAAGAGTCCAGGTTGGTGCTTGGCAAACTGATTGAAATAATATATAATTATATATATATATTATATATATATATATATTGTACTTGATTTATTGCAAAGATCACATTAATAAAAACATATATTCCTGTTATCTATTTCTGTGTTCCAATTATAAATAATTTCACTGATAAAAATAATAATTGAAAAGAAATACTGATTCACCCGCCCTCTTAGTATTTCCAACAATCGATATCAGAGCGGGCTTCTTCATATTAGCCTAACAACTTGAAGGAGGATTCTTAGTCATGATGAGAAAGAAAGAAGTGTCAGGAAGACTTTCTCTGTTCAATGGCACAAATTTTGGTTTCTGGAAAAAGAGAATGTCCTACTACTTAATTTCCCTTGGACCTGAAGTTTGGCATTTAGGCTTAAATGAGTACATAGCTCCTTCCACTCTTCCAACAAATCAAGACAAGAGGAAAGTCTGCGTTGCAAATTCAAAATCCTTAAACTCCATCACTAGTGGAATCATTGATTCTGAATTTACAAAAGTCATGAATTGTAACTCTACCAAAGGAGTATGGGACAATCTAATTAGCTTATACGACGGGGACTCTAAAGTCAAGAAGGCAAAGCTTCAAACTCATAGAAGGCAATTTGAAAGTCTGAAAATGGATGATGAAGAAGATATTGCATCATACTTTTTCCGAGTAGCTGAAGTGGTCAACTCTCTTAAAGGATTGGATGAAAACATTGAAGAAAGAACCATTGTTCAAAAGGTCTTAAGATCTCTCCCAGACAGATTTGACTCCAAAGTAAGTGCCATAGAAGAAGTGAAGGATCTAGATACTCTCAAGATGGATGAACTCCATGGAATCCTCATTGCCCATGATATGAGAAAAGGTTGCCCAAGTTCCAAAGATGTAGCATTCAAGGCCTCAAAATCAAAAAAGGGGAAAGAAAGGAATGTCAAGAGTGATGACTTTGATGTTGAATCTGAATTGGCGCAATTTGTACGAAGACTAAAGAAAGGATCTAAGCTAAAAGGTAAATACCCTCTTATTTGTTTCAAATGTGGAAAAATAGGTCATTATGCTGCAAAATGTCCTCATAAGCATGATAGTGATGATGAAGAAAATTCAAAAAGGATGGTATACAAAAAGAAAGGGTTCAATAAGAAGAATTTCCTCTCTAAGCAAGATGAGTCTGATGAAGATGAATTTGTAATCATAAAAAAGAAATCAATTAACCAGTTCCCTCACCGCAAAGGAGGTAATGAAGAATCAGATGAAGAAAATGATCATGATAGAAGCCAATAAGTATTATTCATGGCATTCACAAATGTTGATGACTTAGGGCTAGATGGAAATGTAGATGAATTGTTAATAAGTTCCATTGAAGAAAATGAGAAATTACGGAACAAAATCATTTTTGTCAAGGTAGAAAACGAGGAAATAAAAAGAAGGGAAGATCTCTTGAAAAATAATCTAAAAGAAAAAGAAGAAGCTTGTGAAGAACGTGAAGCTGAAGTAGTATCTCTGAGGAAGGAATTGGAGCAAGTTAAAAAGGGTTGGAAAAGCTCTCAAATACTTGACACTATCCTAAATAATCAAAAACCTCAACATGACAAATGTGGAATAGGTTTTAAAGGAGAATCATCAAGTGCTAAGAATAATGCGAAAATCTATGCCGACGTACTTTCCAGAAACCCAAAAGAAGAAAGATTATTTCATCAAAGGCTCATCCCAGATCCAAAGAATGAAGAGAGAGTAACTCCAAGGAAGAATGTTTATTCGAATCGTGGATGTTACAATAGATACAAAACAGTGTTTCATCAAAGGCTCATCTCAAATCCAAAGAATAAAGGAAGAGTAACTCCAAGGAAGAATGTTGATTCAAATCATGGCTATTACAACAGGTACAAAACTATCTTTTTTAGGCATTGTTTTCATTATAAAAGTTTTGGTCATCAAGCTAGACATTGCATGGCTCGTAAGAATGACACATCAAAACTAAAGGATCAAATAAACAAACCATATGGCCCCAAAGGGAAAGGACAAATCAAAACCTACAATTCTTTTGATCCCTTGTTCAAATTTGATCTGATTTTCTCATTATGTAACAATAATGGACACAATGAACAAAATTTCCCACTCAAAAGAGGAAAAGCAAGAAGTGAGAATCCCAACACGGATAAATGTGGCCTAGCTCTATGTGCTCAAAATGATGAAAACCATTGGTTTGTGGATAGTGGGTGCTCCAGACACATGACAGGGGACAAAAGGAAGTTTGTCTCATTGAACAAAAAGGAAGGAAATGTATCCTTTGGAATTGGATCTACCAAAATTGCTGGAAAAGGAACTGTTACTCTTATTAATGGAAAAGGAAAGGCTAAAAATACTTTTCTAGTAAACGGGCTCAAACAAAACCTCCTGACCGTTAGCCAAATCTGTGATCAAGGACATAATGTTGTCTTTAGCACCAAAGACTGTGAAATAAGGGACTCTTCCTCAGGGGAACTTGTGGCGAAAGGGTTAGAACACCAGACAACATCTACATCCTTAACAAGATTCAAGAAGACAAATGCCACTTAAGTCAAACAGATGAAATTCGGTTGTGGCACAAGCGACTTAGACATACACGCTTCGATAACTTGATCAATATCAACAATATTAAAGAAGTACGAGACATTCCAAAGTTATTCAAACTGAATCAAGGAATATGTGGTCCATGTCAACATGGAAAGCAAACCAGAACCAGCCACAAGACCAAGGAGCTTTCTACATCAAAGCCTTTGGAGATCATCCATGCTAATTTATGTGGACCAACTAGAACTCCAACATTCCAAGGAGAAAGGTACTTTTCTTTATTTGTTGATGACTATACTAGAATGATGTGGATATATTTTATAAAATATAAATCTGAAGCATTTGAGTGTTTTAAGAATCTTAAAGCTCTTGTAGAAAATGAAAAGGATTCAAATATTAAGTGCCTCAGAATAGATAGAGGGGGAGAATTCACATCAAAAGAATTTATTGAATTCTATAAAATACATGGAATTAAAAGAGAACTCTCTGCTACCAGAACACCCAAGCAAAATGGGGTAGCTGAAAGAAGAAACTGAACAGTTCAATAAATGGCTAGAACAATGTTAATAGAAGCTGACTTAAAGACAAAATTCTAGAGAGAAGTAGTCGGGACAGCTGTTTATACCCTAAATCAAACTCAATTAAGACCAAATAATGAAAAGACTCCTTATGAATTATGGAAAGGAAGACCTGCTTCAGTAAAATATTTTAAGATTTTTGGAAGCAAGTTCTTCATAAAAATCAATGATGGCTCACCAGGAAAGTTTGATTCTCGGGTTGACGAAGGGTTCTCCTTGGATATTCTACATGGAGCAAAGCTTACAAGTGCTACAATAATCGAATACAGAAAATAATGGAAAGAATTAATGTGAAGATTGATGAAGACCTTCCAGAGAAAGAAATTGAAGAACATGAAGTTGATCCTCTCATTGAAGAAGAAGAACCTAAAGAAGAAGAAAAAAATCAAGAAATACCCAAGGAAAAAAAACCATCTCAAACTCTTTCAAAGATGAAACTTCTCCAAAAATGTCACCCAGAAGAGTAGATTATTGGCAATATAGATGAAGGGATGAAAACCCGAAGAAGGATGACAAGTACACCAAAGAAAAATGATATTGCTCTTCTATCCATGATAGAACCAAAAACATTTACTCAAGCAAGTAAGGATCCTCATTGGGTAAAAGCCATGGAAGAAGAAATGTCTCAAATTGAGAACAATGAGACATGGGAGCTGGTACCTCATCCAAAGGACAAAAACATAATAGGAACCAAGTGGGTGTTTAAGAACAAAATGAATGAAGATGGACAAATCATCAGAAACAAAGCAAGGCTTGTTTGTAAAGGTTATTCACAAATTGAAGGAATTGACCTTGAAGAAACATTTGCACCAGTAGCTCATGTGGAAGCTATCAGGATGTTCTTGGCATTTTTTTGCTCAAAAGGATTCAAAATCTATCAAATGGACATAAAATCAGCATTTATGAATGGGGAAATCAAGGAAGAAGTCTACATGGAGCAACCAGAAGGGTTTAATCTAACAGAAGGAAAAGACTTTGTTTGTAAGTTCAAAATGGCATTATATGGGTTGAAACAAGCTCCTAGAGCTTGGTACGCAAGATTGGATCACTATCTACAACAACAAGGCTTCAAGAAGGGGGTGGCAAGAAGTAATCTCTACATAAAGACAAATGAGGACAAGTTACTAGTCACACTTGTTAATGTTGATGATCTAATTTTTGCTAGTAATAATGATGAGATGAGCCATGAGTTTTCTCAAAATATGTCAAAAACGTTCGAGATGTCAATGATAGGAGAGTTATCTCACTTCCTTGGACTACAAGTATCTCAAACCATGGCAGGCATGTTTATATCTCAAGCCAAATATCTTAAAGACATGCTTAAAAGATATGGAATGGAAGAATGTGCACCCATGAGCACACCTATGACCACAAGTTGCAAATTGAGAAAAAATGATGATTCCCCTCTAGTAGATTAAACTCATTACAGGTCAATAATTGTAGCCCTTTTGTACTTAATTGCTATGAGACCCGACATTATGCAAGCAGTAGGAATGGTGGGAAGATTTCAGTCAGCTCCTAAACAATCCCATTTGTTGGCTGTGAAAAGAATTCTTAGATACCTGAAAGGAACTCCTGATTTCAAAATCTGGTACCCTAAGAGCTCAACTCTTACTTTGACTGCATACACCCATGTTGATTGGGCTGGAAGTGTCGATGATCGGAAAAGTACTAGTGGAAATGCATTCTTCCTAGGAGACTGTTTAGTATCTTGGCTTAGCAAAAAAAAAACATCCATATCACTATCTACAGCTGAAGCCGAGTATATAGCTGTCGTAGATTGTTGTACTCAAATACTATGGATGAAGGAAGCTCTAAAAGATGTCAACATAGGTACAAATCAACCAACTACCATCTATTGTGATAATACAAGTGCGATCAGCCTCAGCAAAAATCCAGTGATGCACTCAAAGACCAAACATATACCAATCAAGTATCATTTCCTTCGGAACAAGTAGCTGAACAAACATCATCTTGGAATATATCAATACTAAGGAACAGATAGCTGATATTTTCACAAAACCTCTTCCCTGAGAAGCATTTGAACATCTTTGTCAAAATCTGGGAGTTATCTCTTTAGCATCATTTAAGTTGATTCATAAAGATATTGCAGGGCAGGGGGAGCAGTTCGATAGGCGGAGTCCCTGAGCACTCCTTTGCCATTGATGTAAAAGGGGGAGAGAAGAAGAATATTGCCATCAATAACAAAGGGGGAGATTGTTGACCTAGATTGTCATTGATGTCAATATGGCAATATTTTGGATGAGTAAACAATGATGTGAGGCCAAGGAGAAGTAGAGCAGATCCGTGAAGAAACAGGAGCGAGAAGCCATGAGGAGAAACTAGAGGAAAGCCAAGACAGTCAAGCCACTGGAGAGAATATCGGAAGTCATAGGAGCTATCAGAGCAGAGCTATCAAAGTAGAGAAGAGGTATTGGAGCAGTATCAAAAGCCACAGGAGAGCCAAAAGAGTGGAGGAGTATATAATATCGGCGAGCCATATCGGGAGTATCGCATATAATATATGCCAAAGAAGTTAACAGGAGGAGGCAAAAGAGCGGAGGAGTATATAATATCGGCAGAAATCAAGAATATGGATAAAGAGTGAATGCACACAGTTATATTCCAAAAGGAGGGTTTGTAATAGTGGCAGTGGTTTTTGGGTTGATTCTAGGCGGTAAGTGGTACTTAGAGGAAAGAGCCCAATTCCATTCAATGGGCGACACGTAGCACTCAAGTGGAGAGAGAAAAACCACTTTTTCGAGTGGTTATTTTCCTTGCAAATTACTCACCCGAAATTCATGCAGGCTGTTGGATCCTGCGCGGGTTTGTTTGACGGCGAAGGATCAACGAATAGTTTTTGGGTTGATTGGGTTAAGTGTTGACCATCGGATCGTGAGCAGATCAATGGTGGAGGATCGCTAAGGAATATCGCTTAATATCATATCATAATTTATAAAGGGATGGCACATTAAATATGTGATTGCGATATATATATATATATATATATATATATATATATATATATATATATATATATATATTATATATATATATATATATATATATATATATAGATATATATATATATGGACCCTACAGAGTTATTAAAACAGTTTAAAATAAGATCGCGTCTGGGTATCGGGGAATTGGCTATGTTATGTACAAATCTACCACTTGCGATAAAGTTGTGGAGGAGTAGACCCGATGAAGTTATAGATGCGGGCGTAATTCATTTGAAGTTTGGCCTTATGTGTTCGAAGAGTGTATTTCCATGTATTCATGTGGTTCCAATAAATGTGTTGCCTGGGGTTTAAAGTCAAATAAACGCTTCCGATAGGTTTGGGTCCATTGTATGAATATTGAAAAAAAGGGGGCCCTCTCTAATATAGTTATTTCTTTAATATGCAATATTATTATAATACAACCTCTCTTCCACATTAACGTGTCCTGTGTGTATTGATGGATTTGAAGAGACAGAGGAAGCTGAAGAGTGAGCGCAAAGGAAGCTGAAAGATCAAGCGAGCATTGAGGAAGCCAAAGAGCCAATGGAGAAAGGAAGCCAAAGGTCAGGGGTATCAGGAATATAAAACAGAGAACAAGGAAAGTTTAGGGTTACTGGCAAAATGTAAGAAAATAAAGGAAGCCAAAGCTCTGGTAGAAATGGAAGGAACATGAGGACAAAAGTAAGTCATAGGCCCAGTAGGGTTGGGAGCACAGAATTACAACCAAACAGATCCAGACAGTTTATAGCAGAGGGTTGGAGCCATTGAGGTTGGTGCCTCAGAACTGAAAGGATTGGTGTCTTGGGATTTGGTGCTCCTAAATTCAAGTTTAGTGCCTTGACAAGACAGAGTTGGTGCTCTGGAGGTTGGAGCCTCACAAAGATTCCAAGTTGGTTCTTAGCAACTGATTGAAATCATATATATATATATCTTATATATATATATATTATATATATATATATATATATATATATTTATATATATATATATATTATATATATTATATATATATATATATATTGTACTTGATTTATTGCAAAGATCACATTAATAAAAGCATCTATTCCTGTTATCTATTTCTGTGTTCCAATTATAAATGTTTTAACTGATAAAAATAATAATTGAAAATAAATACTGATTCACCCCCCCTCAGTATTTCCAACATTTCCTCTTGATTAATAAATAATGATCTAGTCTAAATTTTTAAGAGGACAACACACTAATAAAATATTGTGATTTTATCAAAAATTTAATAATCAAATTCCAACTTCAAAACTACATATTTAAATTATTTAAAAATAACAAATAGTAAATATTGTTTAAAAAAAACACTTGATCATAACCATATCTTAACTTTGTTAAAACTAGCACATGTATATGAAGTTGTAGCAAAATATGATACAAGTAACAACAAACTTCATTAACCATTTTCTCAAAAACTACAAATTAGATCTTGCTGAAATTTTGCAGGAAGATTTCTACTATATTAATACCTCTTCACTCCAAAAATCAGAGCTATATGATCCACAAATCCCGAGATATAAGAAAATGGTTGTAGGTGACAATGCATGATTTCTAGAGTCTTACAAACTAGTTTAGCTTGAAATTTTCTGGGTTTGTTCATTTTAATGATACCTTCTTGCTGTCCGAAAATCACAAGAATCTAGTTGATAGTTTAAATATATACACAAATCCTTTTATGCATTATAAAAAGTGAAATTTTATGCCTTAAATGAGGAAGAAATGAGAAAACATCCATCATGCATAGAAACTCCTCCCCCAAACTAAACATGTTGCATGTCCTCATGCAATACACTAGAAAACAAATTGAGGTGGTTGCTATTGAAATTCTTGCTTGGTGTATAACAACATGGAATAAGGGAGGTTTTGAGAATGAATAAGGAGATTGATGGATAATAAATAATATTAATGGCATGGTCATGATAAATAAATTAATGAAAGTAACACTCCCCCAAACTGAAAGCTTTTGTGTCTCTGAAAAAATGGGAAGTAGTAAAGAAGGAAAAAAAATGGTTGAAAAATATGAATGAATAATGCTCAGTTGTTTTTCATGACATTCTCCTAAACTTTTAATAAATCAAAAACTTATGCTATTTTACCTCAATTTGTACCTCTATAAAAATTTGGAATGGCATGTATGGACTAATATTTGTTGAAGCTGATGTAGCCTAAGTTGATGTTGAAAGTGATACGAAAGGTGGAAGCCATGCAAGCTGAAAGAAAGTAATCAAAAAGTGTAGCAGGGTTTTCTTCCCCCAAACTGATTAGTTTTCCTATCATCAATATTTCTATAACACATCTCACGAGTATCCTCAATCAGTAATTCATCACTTCAATTACCTCATTATATATAAATGTGACATAATCATGTTGTGAATGTGATGAGATAATAATGGATAGAAAGGGAATATAAAATAGGGTAAAATGATGAGAAAAAGATGTGTTCCCTAGACCCATAATCTTTGGTTGTTATGAACACAAAAATTGTGAGAATTAGTTATCTCAGTCTTTGCTTCTCAAGGTCTGACCAATTAGCTGGGATTCAAAATGAGAATTAGTCCTCTTTATCCTACTTGAAAATAATGGTAGTGTTGTTAAGCCACGAATAAATGGAGACTGATTTGGAAAAACAACTACTTTGGTTAAATATATGAAACTTGTAGAATAAAGGAATGATAGATTAGATGATACAAAATTTCAAATATCAAATATCCTAAAAAAATTATCCATGGCATGTAAAGTTAATATTTATAACTCAATAATAGATATAAACCATAACCATGATCATCTAAGAATTGATTAAATATTGCCCCATGAACCATGAGTTCTAAAAAACCTTATATATGCAACAATAGGCTTTATTGGAAATTAGTTTTGAGAAAACAAGGTAACCAAGTAGATCATAGTATTGAGTTAACTTCTACACCATAGGCATGGCCACTGCTGCCAGCAGATGTCCATAGCCTCGACAGGGATGATTTTTTAACCCATTTAGATGTCAGTGTCCCATCTATTAGAAATAAGTAAATAGTTACAAAAGCATTTCAATTTAAGTAGATGTCTACTAAAGATCATTGTTATGTCTTGGTAACCAGTTAATAACAATGTCATTCATGGGAGCTAACAAAAGTGAACAATTCGGCATGTGATGAGACCTCTTGTGCTTCAGTTTTATGACCAAAGGCCATTACCCTAGCTTGGTGATGAGTAGTGGTAATGTCAATTTATTAGGACCTATGATCATGGTAGTTCGGCTCTTGATGAGACCTCCTGTCCTCCAGTTGACTATTTATGTTTAAAATTAAACTATGGTTATTCTTAATCAACAAAATATTACTTAATAGATGGGGTGGCATGTCAGCTACTTAAGAGCTAGGGATTGCATAAAAAGTTTTGTAGTAACTATTTTCAACTTGGGTAGTTTTTATTTTCAGAAACTAATAACCTTCAAATGACTGTTGATAAATATATTTTTCTTTGTTAAGATTTGGATTGAGAAACATTTCATTAGATAGTGACGAAAATATTTAAATACATTTTTGTGGTCATCATCATAAATTTTACAAGATCAAGGACTTGACAAATTAAGAAAGTTGAAAGTTGGCATGATGAAATAATCTTTGTAGAATTATGATAAACAAAGATAAATTGACTACCCAATCATTATGTCAAGGAGGACCTAGACCACTAAAAGTATTTTCCATTCACCAAGGAAAAAAAATTAAAAAAATCGGAAAGACCTACTTGTGATTGAGGTAACAACAACAATAGTTGTGACTGAGTGAACATTATGGAATGGAAAAGGGCATTGTGATTGGAGTAGTAGTAGGGAAATGGAAAAAGGGTGTTTTGACTAGAGTAGCAATAGGAAAAGGGAAAAAGGGTGTTGCGACTAGAATAGTAGCAGGGAAAGGATAAAAAAAAAGTGTGCTCCTAGCAAGGTGCCATGGAGAAGGATTAGTCATCCAATTGTCATAGTCACTTTACAAAACAATGAGGAATTAAGAGTGAATCATTCTTAACAAGACTTACCATAATATGTTTTTATATTATATCTAAGGAATTAACCACATACTTGATAAGACTGGGGAACAAAGGATATATGTGGAGCAACATCATGAAACTTAAGAACTTCCTTCTTTTATTTTGAGAAAAAAATATGTGAGTTTGAATTAACAATACCTGAAACATAAAAACAAAAGAGAAATAATAAAATAAATAACAATTTATTAAAAAACAATAAACAAATAAATAACTTAAGTTACAACGACTTTGATTTTGGTTGCAACAATGTTGTTTCCTAAAGGAATCATCAATCTATTTCCAAGAACAACAATCTGTCAATGGTGAATGAATGGAAAAAAATGATCTTTTGGGAAAATGCTTTGCTGGAAATTACTTGGATCTTCAAATGGAAATAGTTGTGATTAAGGTAACAACAACTGTGACTGAGGGAAAAACAGTTGTGATAGAGGTATCAATAGTTGTGACTGAGTGAACATCATGGAAATGGAAAAAGGGCGTTGCGATTGGAGTAGCAACAACGAAAGGGAAAAAGGGTGTTGCGACTAGAATAACAGTAGGGAAAGGATAAAAAAGAGTGCGCTCCTAGCAAGGTTCCATGGAGAAGGATTAGTCATCCAATAGTCATAGTCACTTTACAAAACAATGAGGAATTAAGAGTGAATCATTCCTGGCAATACTTACCATAATAGGTTTTTGTATTATATCTAAGGAAACCATATACTTGATAAGACTGGGGAACAAAAGGATAGATGTGGAGCAACATCATGAAACTTAAGAACTTCCTTCTTTTATTTTGAGAACAAAAGATGTGAATTTGAAGTAAACAATACCTGAAACATAAAAACATAAGAGAAATAAGAAAAGAAATAAAACTTTATTGAAAATAAATAAATTAATTAAGTTACAAAGACTTTGAGTTTGGTTGCAACAATGTTGTTTCCTAAGGGAATCATCAATCTGTTTCCAGGAACAACAATTTGTCAATGGTGAATGAATGGAAAAAAATGATCTTTTGGAAAAATGCTTTGGTGGAAATTACTTGGATCTTCAAATGGAAATCAATTCCCCATTTCTCCCGTTATAAATCTATTAAGTGATGAAAAGTATTCATGTTGTTTTCTCTGTGTTGGTGAACAATAGCGGGAACAATTTTGCAACAAGCTCTTATGATCCAATTTTTTTAGATCATGGCACCTAGAAAGACTCAAAATAATATGATATCAAATTTATTAATAGATTCTTGGATGAAATTCCCTTATTTCATTAACATTGTCTTCAAGAATCACTTTTTCATAAATGAACCTCCTTTATTCTCCTTGGACCTACAAAAAAATGAGCATCTACCTGCAATAAAACATAAAATCATGGAATAAGAGAGGTGTGTGGGCTCTCTTAATCTAGGAAGTATGAAAAATATAACAAGTAATTACTCAATAAGAGAAATCCATGGAAAAATGAACGAAGGAAAATTTATTTCTTACCTGCGGGAGAGCAGTGGTCGACCATACTAACCAACAGTGTTTTAATCATAAATCCTTTGGTTTTCGTCCGATTTGAATGATTCCAAAGCCAAATGAAAACTAATGAAAATAGATATCACCAATATAAATAGGTTTTAAACATTTCATGATATGGTATGTCAAAATTACTTAGAAAAACCTGCATAATAGAATCATTTTCGATTTCCCAACTTAGACCAAAAGTTGATATTTTAAGCATAAATTTTTTGTTTGATGACGAATTGAACTGATTCAGATTGGACATTAAATTATATTCATGTAAATATATCCAATATAAATAGGTTTTGAAGACATTAAGAATTGATGGGTAAAATATTTCAATGAACAACCAAAACATCATGGTTTTAAGAATGTTGATTTACGATAGGCAATCAATGTTCTAGCCATAACTTTCACATATAATATTGAAATCAAGTGATTAAATTTGCATTTTAAACTAGATTCATAAAGGAATATACAATTGAAAAATATTTGCAAAATCTAGTCATTTAGGCCTCCAAAAATTGACTGGCCCAACTCTGTTCCTGAGTTGCTTACTAGACATCCTGTCAATGTTTTAGTCATAACTTTTTTTTTTAAATCCAAATTGAGTGATCCAAATGGAATTAGAAATTAGAAACAAAGGGCTTGTAGAGTCCAAAGATTGTCTTACCTTGACGTCCCTTTTTGCCTATATTTCCTCTCCTTTCCTATACTTACCACCTAAATAATGCCATAGACACAAGGTGTTAAAGGTAAGAAATAACATGTCTTCTTCTTCTTCATGTTTGACTATATACCCTATTGTTTTGTTAGAGAATGCATTTGGCTACAGAATTGGTTTGTTTCCGCAACTAATCCAAATTTCTGCAGCTAACTCCATTGTTTGCAAGGTTTAGAAGCTCCAGCTTAGCGACGAAGGATACAGATGGATAAGGAATGGTCCCCTAGTGGATTCCTCCCTATTCCCTTGAACCAGTTCATTAAGATGATCACAGGATATCATGGTCAAACCCCAAATTCAACTACAGGATTGTCGCCAGAACAAAATCCGACTTTCATCGAAACCTTATCGATTTGCTTTCGGAATAGCAAATCGAAGGTTTAGCGATATAGTTTAATTGAAATAAAGTTATTTAGGTTTAAAATTCTCATGCTGTTATGCAAAAAAATTATTATAAAAACTATGGCTGCACTATGATTTGGCACACACTGGATGATGTAATTTTTGAAAGAGTTTGTTAAATTTCATTTTGCAAGTAATAGACTTGGTTTGATGTTTGTATGTGCTGCATTGATTGGAGATTATGGACTGATTCATGGAGGGTCCCTATGACCAGTGACATGTCTTTAACCAATTGTAATTAGATTTCTTTCATTACATGAATACTCTATTTTTGTGTGAATAAATGCAGTATGATGAGTTCGCCAGTGAACCGTTATATGCATGAGCACTTCCCTTTGCTTTATACCTAGTTTAATATGCTATTTAAATTTCTTTTTATCTGGTACATTATGGTTATTTCATTTTATTTTTATCTAGTGTAGTCCAACTGTGTTTACTTCATAGCGTAGTTGTTGTTCAGAATATCTTGTTTGAATGACATTGAATAAGTAAAAGAGTGAGAGACTTCTCCTTAGCAATTGAATTCAGATAATATTCCTTTACAGTTTGATAGAATAGATTTCTCTTGCACTTAGTAAATTACAGATGTAGCATAGAAATTCGAGACAAAAATCCGAAATAGTCTAACACAAGTAAAATCTAGAATCACTCTCATATCATCCATAAACTGATTCAATAGAAATAACTCCTAAGAAATTAGTTGATAACTTTAGGGATTGAGACATTAATATAATTAATGACACCATCTCCATACTAATCTTAATTTCATACCCTAACAAGAACATAATGACATAAGAAATAACTTCTAGCACATATAGTGCACTTGTACTTCGTCATTATACCTACCATGGTTGACAATTTATGATTCAAAATTTAAAGACATTAAATTGGCCAAACATTTTGGTGCCATTGCCGGGGAAGTATGAATAGAAGTTAAGAAAAAAAACCAAAACATGATATGTGTTGGCTCACTAAGATGTCTTTTTACAGGAAATCTTAATCCCTACATTAGTTGTCAACCCGAGGTAAGTCTTTCTATCTCAAGAGTGCCAACACAGTATGTGCAGTGAAGCTAGGGGTTATCTAATGATGAATCGTTGCAATCACTAAAGGCTATGAAAGAAATTCTCTCAACACACTATGTAATTCTATGCAACTTGTTCTAAAACCAATTGAAACTGAATGGAAATAAGAATTACACTGAGAATCATTCTTAAGACTAATCACACTTAATCAAGTAAAGAAACTATGACTATCAAACAACACTATGAATCTATAACAACCCAAATCAATATGCATTCCGCAATTGAACAACAATAATAAATCAACAACAATCAACAATCGATATTTGAACAACAATCTATATTTGAACAACAATCTATATTTGAATAGCAACAACGATAAAGGATTCCTAAATGGAAAATGTTCTATATTGCAATCTGTAGAAGTTAATCAGTCTTGTCTTTCAAGATTTATGATAACATCTATTCAAATGAACAACAATTAAACATGCATTCACTCATTCCAATCAAAGCACTACTTAAGTATATCTCGTAACTTCAATATGAATATAATTGAATAGCAGTATAAATCTATATCACAAATCTTCATAATAAATGAAATAACTAAACATTAAATCAATTGGAAAGACTGAATATAAAACTATAACACAAAGGAGTAGTGGAACTTCTTGTGACTAGGCCCAGAGTCGCCAGAAGCCTCTGCTTAATAAAAACTCAGAATACAAAGATGTATCAAACGCAACCTTCTTTCATTAACTTCAAGTAACAGTTGATAGAGTCACTGAATTAACAATGTTTATGCTTCAAAAAAAATAATTACAAATTAAAATTCTGAACTGCACGTTTTTTATCTAGTTTCCTTTCAGCCCTACATATAACATAAAGAGAAACTTGGATAAAAGTGAATCCTCGAGATTAGGAGATCCTGAGGACTTCGCAATATAAAATCTGATCATATGATAAAACAGGAGTGTTGGAACTGATCTTCCGATTCCTTGTCTGCCCCAGATGTCATGGATTTTCCCCTTTATGGCCTCGTGTTGTTCTACCAACTGAACGACTTTCACCCAATAGTGTCTCTGCATACAAAGATAGCAAAGAATTAGTTTTCCATTCTTATCTGCCTATTTTATCACCAAATAGTTTCTTCCTACTTTAGCTAATATTTTCCTCATTTTAATCTATAAACGGAGATAATCGTATAAGGATGAATGACAAATGAAGCATTTAATGAAGAGAAATCATACCTTTTTCCTTTCCCAACATACTCCTCAGCTTACCTTGTTTCATGTCCTCATGCAAGTGTATAGTTTAGATGCAACTGTGTGAGGGAATAAGCAGGATATACTTCTTCCCTATAATTCCTAAAACCATTATTTTTCTTGAGGAAAATGAAAGCCTGGGTTACCTCATGATCTTTTAAGTTATAATCACTACAGTATTGATCAGTAGGGTACCATATGATTGGGGTTCTGTAACAACATCCTATCCAATCTGGTCCCATTGTTAAAATAATATTGCTATATTTATAAAAAAGGGAAGAGGTAGCTTGGAGGTTACAGTATCCGAACAACTCTCGGCCCCTCACAGTGTTACTGGAAACTTCCCATCTTTTCCTTGATGCAGCCAAGGCTTCTTCTTTAATGTCCTGGAAGTATTCCTTTCCGGCCTGGATGATATCAGTATGGATTGGCCCCAATTTGTCTACGACAATGTCTTTCTTCATAAACTGCTTATGCTAGATAGATAGGAGTAATGGTTGTGTAGGCTCTCCTCTAACCCATAGGCCAATGCCATACTCACACCTTTTGAATGTGTGGTAAGCCTTGGCCCATTTTAGCTTGTTAGCAGCAAATGAGAGGAGCACTTAAAATTGAATGTCTCCTATAAAAGGGGTAAGGTGGTTGTCCCTGTCATCCTCTAAAACAAAATTATGCATATAGAGCTCACAAAGGAGGTGATGAACCTTCTCATCGTGTTCTTTGAAACATTTAATAAAATTAGGAGTGGTTTTAATTTCTGCTAGTTTACCAGCCTTAACGACCTTAACTTTTAACAAGAGGTATCTCTCTATAAGAAATAAAGCATAATTGGTGGCAGGGGCTCGGTAAGATAGAGTGTTTGAATAGAGAGAACAGACAGTCTCCATTTTCTCTTTTGCTTTCTACAATTGACCCTCTAATTTTTCAACCTTCTTTTGCTCAGCCTTATATTGAGCAAAGGTCTCGTCTTCTGTCCTGGTAAGTGCCTCGAATTTCTTCTTTAGCCCTTGGTGTTCCTATAAAGGGACCACCCTTTCCTTGTGCTGAGCTAGTTCTTGGTGAGCTGTCAGAAGCTCATTCTGTAATTTTCTAATAATGGCCTCTCTAACCAAGGGGGTGTAAAGAGGCATTTCATCTGTTTGGACCTCTGCAACCTGGGTCTCCGCAGGGTCAGTTTGAATAGCAACTTCAGCTACTTCTCGAATTACACAATCAACTTGAACATTTTCTTCAATATCAGTTTGGAAAGAAATGTTTGCAGTGGGGTAGGCCGTTTGAGTTCCCTGTGAAAAGATACAGGGCTCCTCAGTTTGTATGGAAATATCTTCTCTCATAGATGGTTCAGTCTGGGTTTCTTTTGGACAACCCTCAAGAAACTCTCTCTAAGTCTCAGCATCATTCGGAGAACATTTTTCTATTTTTGTTCCTGCATTTTCCATTTCTGCTTTCAATTTCCTTGTTCTGGTTGCTTCTTTTAGCCAATATTTCAACTGCCTAATTACTTGCTTCTGTTTTTTGTATTTTATGAACACCTTTTTAAGCTTAGCTTTGTAGGGCTCTTCTACTCTAGGGCTTCCGTCTGGAGCTGCGTTACCCTCTACTACCTATACAGGCTACACTATGTCATCATCAGGAATGTTCCCAATTGGAACTGTGTTTTCTGGTGGAATTTCTCCTTCCAACTCATAATTATTATTCATTTCATGTTCAGGAGATCCCAATGCAATGGTATCTCTTGAACAATCATCATTCTCGTGGTCTTCTCTTTGGTAGGCCTCGTCCACAGGGGACTTTTGAAAGGGAATATCACTTGGTTGATTGGCATCTCTCAAGTTTTCACCTTCAGGGTTTCTTTCTGTTGGGGGTCCACTAGACCAGTGCCTACTGCTTGAGTTTCCTTTCTGCTGGCTATTTCTTCATGTTCCTCGGCTTCGAGGGGTGTTTCCATAGCAAGAATTGACTCCCTCTGTTCATCCATGGCATCAGTGCATGGTTGGGTTTGTTCATGACCGGAATTGTCAGCAGGGACCGACCGGTCAGGGGTATAGTTCTGTTTTTCAATGTTCCCTAGTTGTTCCCTACCTTCGATAAACACTCCCATGCTTCCCAAAACCCTTGCCACTTCCTCCTCATAGTCTTGCAAAGGAGGGTCTTGCGGACTAAGAGGAGGTGTGCAGGATGGTCCGGCTTCCTCTGCTTGGATTGGAATGCGTCGCTGGGCTTTTACTCTCACAGAGCGTCTACGCTTAGCTGATTCTAGGGGTGTAGTGGGGCTCTTTCGCTTTAATATTTTCTTTGGGCCTGGGGTTCTTGGCCCTTGCTGCTCTATTTCCTCATTTTCTAGGGGTGGAGCCAAGGTAGGATTTATGATACTATCCCATGTTAATTGTTGTTGTGCCAATCTATTTGTGATGATTAACTTAATTAACCCATGATGGCTGACTACACTATGTGGGTCCTTGGTTGTCCTTACCCGTCGGGCAACATTGTGTAACAAGGAATTTATATAAAATGGTAAATTAACTGAAATTCTTTGCTTTAAAATGGCTAGGAGTTTGAGTTGTCAGGGCTTTACCACATCATGCCGACTGTCGCATGTGATATATCTTTGGAGGGTGATCACCAACTCTTGCCATAGTTGCTACAATGTCGAAGGATGAATTTCTTTCCCCGTTCATACCAGCCGCTCACCTGGGTCCTGGAATGCTTCAATTGCACTGTATAAAAGGACATGTTTGTCTACCCATTTCTCCCCTTCTGCAGGAAGTCGGGTGACTTCAGCTAGGACTTCTTTAGAAACCACCATGCTTATGCCTTTGACCATTGTACTACCGTTCTATAGATTTTGCAGAAATTCCAGCATTAGCTCTTCATGGAATCCCTGCAATTTGTTTAAATACTGCAGCCAGCCAGCACGTTCAAGGATTTCGCGGGCTTGATTCGATACCATCAGTACTGGAGGCTCACTCCAAATTGCTCTTCTACCCATAGCTTCTGCACTTGAGTCTGGTTCTTCTGTATACAACTGTGTTTTACCCCTGTAATGCAACACAACAACAATGTATATCACAACAACTATCAAGGAAATGACGCTACTTGGATAATTATTATCGTTTTTAGTTAAGTCGTTCATCCTATCAGCCATACTTAACACAAAATCGTATGTTTGCATGCCTGCCATAATGGTTGCCATTCTTTGACCAATCAAAATTTTCTGCTAATTATTACACATTCCTGCTCATCATGCAATTTGTACTTCGGAGGTAATCCAAATGATTGTCACATAGTTATCCATAACTGGAATATGTACCATCCATACACAGGCCATCCCCCCTCTAATGAGAAAAGGGTGTCCACTTCCTTTCAGCACGTGAAAAACAGGAAAATAAACTAATGCGAAATAAATGGGGGCAACCAATCTAAAAGGCACAACACACAAATCAGTAAAGCATTTAAGTAATATCCATTGTCAGATGTGAATTAGCCAAATCAAATAAAAACAACAATATTAAGTCATTATGTCAAAGATTTTTACTGTGAGCGGAATTAATCACATCAGCATAATCGACGGTTTATGTTTAATGACTATCATTTAATGCTTGGACATATGGAATATGATAAATATATATTAAAATTACCATGCTATGTGGCTTGTAAAAGTGTCACCAAATGGAAATTTTCATTAGAAATAAAGTCATAAGTGATACGAGGTAGACGTCATATGGCAATATAAGATAATACTTCAATACCACAAGCAGAGCCATTGCTGCTAGCAGGCATTCATAGCCTTGGAAATGTTGCTTTTTAACCCTCCCAAATGAGCCAGAGTCCTTCCTACAGTTAATTTTTATTTCTTTTGTCACAAAGAGACCATTATGCTGGCATGGTGACCAGATAACCATAGTGCCACTCACTAGGGTGTAACAAAAATGATCAGGATGGTTCGTGATGAGACCCCCTATTCTTTTGACAAATTAATTATCAAGAAGGTCATTGCCTTGGTTTGGTAGCCAAATTGGAATGTCACATGTTACATCCTTATGATCATGGTAGTCTGGCTCGTAATGAGACCCCCTATTCTCTTTCGACAATGTTTTAAGCATTTTGCTATTTTATTTTGCTTTTGAAATCTTTCTTATAGAAAAAGGGAGGCTCATTTGCTCCTTAAGAGTTAGGGATGGTGCGAGAAATAAGGAGATGCTAATGGAAGTGTTATCCTCTTACCCCCTTAACATTATATTGATGAGTTTTATCCATTTGGAAGTATAAACATAAGCCAGCGTGAATTAATAATAATGAATCATTTCATGATGTGTCCAAAAGAAAAAATGTTTAGACAACCATTTTAAAGATACACCATATTATCTTGATGAATAAAGATAACCAACAAAAGGCTTTTAGAAGTCATAATGATATTTTTATTACCATTTTTCTTTATAAGAGGCACAATTCAATGCAAATGGTGCTTATTTGCAATACAAAAGAAGAAGAAAATGGCATAATGATCAAGAGAAAAATTCACAATTTAGCTCTTAAAAGGTGTGGTTCAATCGGCAAAATCAAAATAGAAAATAAAAAGTGTTGTTCAATTGATTGAATGAAAATCGTTCAATCATTTGTACATAAAAATCAATAAAAAAACAAAAGTGTTGCTCAATCAATTGAACGACAGTCATTTAGTTGTTCAAACAACGAAATCAAAAATAAAAACAAAATGTGTTGTTCAATCAAATGGTTTCAACAGTGAAAAATAGCAAGGAAAGTATGTTGTTCAATCAATTGAACAACAATCGTTCAATTGTTTGGGCAGCGAAAATAAATAAGAAAGAAAAGTCTTGTTCAATTATGTGAATGACAATCGTTCAATAGTTTGAACAACGAAAACAAATAAGGAAAAAAATGCGTTGTTCAATCAACTAAACGACAGTCGTTCAATAGTTGGGACAACGAAAACTAATGAAAGCAAAATGCGTTCTTCAATCAATTGAACGGTAGTCGTTCAATAGTTTGAAGAATGAAAATCATTCAATTGATTGAACAACACATTTTTCTTTTGTTTTTCATTGTTCAAACAATCAAATGTTTGTCGTTCAATTGATTGAAAAACACATTTTTCTTTTGCTTTTCACTATTCAAACAATCGAACGTTTGTCGTTCAATTGATTGAACATCACATTTTTCTTCTCTTTTTTTTGTTGTTCAAACAATTGAACGTTTGTCGTTCAATTGATTGAGCAACAAATTTTTCTTTTGTTTTTCGATTTTCAAACAATTGAACGTTTGTTGTTCAATTCATTGGACAACACATTTTTCCTTTGTTGTTTTCGTTGTTCAAACAATTGAACGTTTTGCATTCAATTGATTGAACATCACATTTCCCTTTGTTGTTTTCATTGTTCAAACAACTGACCGTTTTCCATTCAATGTGTTGTTCAGTCAATTGAACGAAAACGTTCAATTGTTTGAACAGAAAAATGCGACAAAATAAAACTACACTATTCAATCAATTCAACGGAAAACGTTCGATTGTTTTAACAACGAATTACAGAAGAGGAATAAATGTGTTGTTCAATCGATTGAATGACAAACATTCAATTATTTGAACAACGAAAACAAAGAAAAGAAAAATGAAACTTAAAAAAATTCATGTTTACATGGTAATGCCTACAGAGGTATGTACATTATTTACAATTTTTCAAGCAATTTCAATTTTTTAAAGAAAAAGTTGTTGGGTTATCATTCCCTGTAGCTAGAATTTGCATGGAGGGGTCCTCGCATACCTTCTCATAGAAAGGCTCCTTGGTAAGCGGTTGATGATGGAGACGCACTCGATGCCCGTTTACCTTAAAGGAATGGTTGGATCCGTCTATGGTAGTCAAGGTAAGAGTACTATTGTTATGTACTTCTTGAATCTTGTAAGGGCCGAGCCATCTTGTTTGCAACTTTCCTAGGAAGTCCTGAAGTCTGGAATCATACAGAAATGCCCAATCCCCTTTTTGAAATGTTTTCTTCTTGATAAGGTTGTCATGCCATTTTTCCCTTTACTTCTATATTAGTGTAATTCATTGCAAAGCAAGCAATCGAGCCTCATCTAGTTTGTTAATCTGCTGAAGATGCTTGGTTTAGGATTTTGTTAAATCCAAACCCACTTCCTGGGATGTCCTTAGAGTATTTATTTCAAATTCGATTGAAAAAATTGGTTCTTTACCGAACACAAGCTGGTAAGGAGAGTATCTAGTAGTATTCCTCCAAGTCATACGATAGGCCCACAAGGCCTCTGGCAGTCTAGCAACCCAATCTCGCCGGTGCATTGAGACCGGTTTGGTCAGAATTGCTTCTATAACCTTGTCGGTGCTTTCGACCTACCCATTTGCCTACGGGTGATACAGAGAAGTCATCCTATGCGTGATATAATGGTTTCTGAGAGTGGCAGTAATATTGTGCCCTGTGAATTGCTTTCCCCCATTTGTGATAATTTCTCGCGGTAATCCATACCGCACAAATAGCCCAAAAAGGAAGTTAATGACTACTTCCTCTATGGCTCTTAGTAAATCTACTGTTTCCACCCATTTTGTCACATAATCTGTGGCGACCAGTATGTAGGCATTCTGATTGGATGGCAGATAGAATGGACCTACAAAGTCTAATGCCCAATGCTCGAAGGGTTCTATGACAAACTATGGTTGCAGAGGCATTTCATCAAATTGGCTAGGTCGCCCCATCATTTGGCAACTGTCACAGGCCTGGGCATATTTTTTAGCATCCTTAAAAATAGTGGGCCAATAATAGCCCATTTGTAATACCTTATATCCTATCCTTTGTTCTGCGAAATGTCCCCCACAGGGTTCATCATGGCAAGCCTTCAGAATTTCATGGATCTCATCCTCACGGATACATCTACATATACACATCTCGGCCCTTGTATGAAAAAGATATCCACCTATCCAAGAGAACCGGGAGCTGTGTTGAACAATCAATTTTCTTTCTCTTGTTGTTATATGTTCAGGTAGCTTCCCCACTGCCAGATAATTTGCCACATCTGCATACCATTGCGTCTTAACTGCCATGGCAAATAGGTTTTCATTCGGAAATTGGTCATCTACCACTAGTGGATCATTAACCTTCGGGATTCAAGATAGAAAATCAGCAACTGGATTTTCCTTTCCTGGACATTCTTTGATAGTAATGTTGAACTCCTGCAAAAGCAATAGCCATCATGTTACTCGACCATTTGTGATTGGTTTATTAGCTAGATATCTAATGGTAGAGTGATCAGTGTACAAAAAGACTTGGTAGCCAGTTATATAGTGTCTAAATTTGTTTATTGCATAAATAACTGCTAAGAATTATTTTTCTGTCACTGTGTAATTGAGTTCTGCAGGAGTGAGATTTTTGCTAATGTAATATATAGCATAAGGTTTCTTGTCCTCCTCCTGGCCGAGGACAGTGCCTATAGCTACATCTGATGCGTCCATGGAGATGTGGAAAGGCAGCTCCCAGTTTGGTCCACGTAATACTGGTGTTGTTGAGACTAGTTTCTTTAATCCTACAAAAGCTATGTCACACTTGTCAGACCAACTGAAATCAACATTTCTAGTTAGAGCATATAAGGGTGCCACAATCTGTGAAAAATTATTGATAAATCTGTGATAATAACCTGCATATCATAGGAAACTATGTACCTCCCTTTGGGTGTAGGGGGTAGGCAGTAAAAGAATTACCTGCATTTTTCCTGGATCTACCTGTATTCCTACTGTAGAGATTTAGTGTCCTAGGATCATGCCCTCAGTCATCATCATGTGACACTTGACATTGCTTAAACAAAACCTGGTAGTGATGCTTAAGACCATTTCTAGTGTTTGCAATGCTTGATCAAAATCATCCCCATATGGAGTAAAGTCATCCATATGTACCTCTAGTCCTTCATTTATTAGATCAGCAAAAATGCTTAGTATAACTCTTTGAAACGTGGCTGGGGCATTGCACAAGCCAAATGGTAATACCCTATATGCGAATGTGCCCCAGGGACAGGTGAAGGTTGTTTTGTCCTAGTCTTCAGGGGCAATCTGAATTTGATTGTATCCACTTAAGCCGTCTAAAAGGGAGAAGAATTGCTTCCCCGCCAATGTATCGAGGACCTGATCAATGAATAGGAGTGGAAAGTGCTATTTCTGTGTTGCCTTGTTTAACTCTCAATAGTCTACACAAATATGCCACTTCCCATTTTTCTTAGGGACGACCACCAATGGAGAGACCCATTTACTATCTGAGATAGGATAAATAAAGTTTACATCTAGTAGCTTCTGCAATTCCTCTTTTACGATTTCCTTGAGGTGTGGGTTCAACCTTTGTTGTAGCTCCGATACCACTTGTTATAGCTCTGATACCACTTGTTATAGATCTGATCCACTTGTTGTAGATCTGATCCAAAAGATATATGAGAATAGAAATAACCCAAGAATAACAAGATAGAAATGATTCTTTATTATCAAACCCTTAAGGTAGGGCAACATCATACATTCAGTCCTTAAGGAAGGAGAACACTCCACAAGCCATATGCCATATGCCTGTGTTTTTATGTATTCTTCAATAGTAGGACCATTATCTTTTCCTGTAAAACATAGAACCGCCATGAAGAGGGTTCTGAAAAAATTCACTTACTTGGCGAAAATTTGAAATTGTCATAGTTTAGTCAATATTGCTCAGAATCCCTATTATGACATATTTTCAGAAATGAAACAATCATTCTGCATCTATCCATGTCATAGAAATCTTGATCCCGGCACTAAAATTTCAAATCTGCGCTGCAACTCTCCCGTCGTCACCAAAATTTCTGCAAAAAAGAGTTGATTTTAAATCAGCGATATCTCCCTCATCCGGACTCCGATTCGACTGATTTGTTTTTTGAAATTAGGTATTTTTTCACAAATATTCCAGATCTACAATTAGATTTTTCAGATCGTGCACCAGGACATCCAGATCTGCGCCGCAAACTCGCTGCCCTAAAAAATTGTCTGCAACCCCACTGATTTTTAGATCAGCGATATCTCCTTCATCCGGACTCCGATTCAACCGATTTTTTTTTTGAAATCGGTTATTTTTTCACAAAGAATATATATCTGCAATTAGATTTTGCAGATCTTGCACTGAAATGTACAAAGCTGATCTGCAACTCGCCGCCCCCGAAATCCTGCAAAAAAATTAAAAAAATTCTCCACTTTTGTGCCCAAGAAAGTGCTCTGATACCACTTGTTGTAACTCCGATACCACTTGTTATAGCTTTGATACCACTTGTTGTAGCTCTGATACCACTTGTTATAGCTCTGATACCACTTGTTATAGATCTGATCCACTTGTTGTAGATCTGATCCAAAAGATATATGAGAATAGAAATAACCCAAGAATAACAAGATAGAAATAGATAGAAATGATTCTTTATTATCAAACCCTTAAGGTAGGGCAACACCATACATTCACTCCTTAAGGAAGGAGAACACTCCACAAGCCATATGCCTGTTCATACAATAATCCTTGACTATTTCTCCATGTGGAGTCTCTAGCCTCTATATAGGCCTCATACATACAATACCATGGATCATTACCATGGTTCCCTCATACCATCAAACTAATACCATGGGCCCATTACATTATTATTAACTACTTGTGGTCCCTTACATGATATGGGTTAACCACCTTATTTATTACTATGGCCCATCCCATTATTACATTATTACCTTGGGTACCTCCCTTGGTACCCCATATTATCCCCCCTAGGTATATAACATTCCACCTCCCTAAGCATGTTTCGTCCTCGAAACATGGGAAGAACACAAATAATAAGATCTACTCAAAAGAGTAGTCCACTGGTACCATGCACGTGCATCTAGCCATCCAAGAGAAAGGTGAACCCTCGATCTCGTTGGTGCCTCACTCGCTTGAGATGGAAGTTGACCGTGGAAGCTCTTCTGTGTTGATGTGTAGTAGGTGGATCTTCTCTCCTCGCTATCCGTCCTACGGGGGTTGTTTTCGTTGTGACTATTTTGTTTCCATCTTAATGGTTGTCTTGCGGGGTGATGTGGGTGATGATATGTTGAAGATTTAACCCACGATGTCTTTTTCTTTAATTCACCCCTTACTGGAGCCTGATTGTTATCTGGTGCATGTTGTGGTGCCTACTGTGGTGTCTTATCTTTCAATATTACTTCAACCACTGAGCCCTCCTCTGATGTATCAGCACCTGTAACCTTTTCTTCTTCAGCCTCTGTTTGTGTTTGATTGTCGATCATCACTTGCTCATCATCTAATATGTCAGACCCTGGAACATCTTCTGCTTCAGTCTCCTTGGACTCTACCTGTTTATTAACGGAAATATCCTGTAATGTAATTTTCTTCTTTTTATACCAGAGCTTCAAGAATTTCTTCTGTACATTAATATTGATAGTACCCACTAATTCCATCCAAGGGTATCCCAAAACAACATCCATGTTATCCATATCTGAAGCATAAAAATCACCATGCAACACATACTTATCCATAGAAATCTTCAAATCCTTATACAATAGAACATCCTCATCATCCACTTGTGTGTTTTCAATGTGTTTTTCTGGAACTTGCAATTTTTTTTACCAAATTAACATTGATAAAATTATGCTTGCAACTAGGTTTTATAGAAACAATGATCTTCTCTTTCTGAATCAATCCATGAACCTGCAGTAAGGATATACCAGTAGGAAATAGCCACACATGTTTCTCTTTATCTTGCTTTCTGGCATGAGACCATCTGTCTAAAAGTAATTTTTCAAATTCTTCATCGGGCAGGTTGGAACACTTCTTTTGGTTAAGTAATCCTCACCATGTGGCTGCCTCATCTTCAAAATTAAACACTACAAAAGTTCTCCACTGATGTGTCCATAATTAATTGTGTGTTTTTATGTATTCTTCAATAGTGTGACCATTATCTTTTCCTGTAAAACATAGAACCGCCATGAAGAGGGTTCTGAAAAAATTCACTCACTTGGCGAAAATTTGAAATTGTCACAGTTTAGTCAATATTACTCAGAATCCCTATTATGACCTGTTTTCAGAAATGGAACAATCATTCTGCATCTATCCATGTGATAGAAATCTTGATCCCGGCACTAAAATTTCAGATCTGCGCTGCAACTCTCCCGCCGTCACCAAAATTTCTGCAAAAAAGAGCTGATTTTAAATCAGCGATATCTCCCTCATTCGGACTCCGATTCGACTGATTTTTTTTTTGAAATTAGGTATTTTTTCACAAAGATTCTAGATCTACAATTATATTTTACAGATCGTGCACCAGGACGTCTAGATCTGCGCCGCAAACTCGCTGCCCTGAAAAATTGTCTGCAACCCCACTGATTTTTAGATCAGCGATATCTCATTCATCCGAACTCTGATTCAACCAAATTTTTTTTTTGAAATCGGCTATTTTTTCACAAAAAATATAGATATGTAATAAGATTTTGCAGATATTGCACCAAAATTTACAGATCTGATTTGCAACTTGTCGCCCCCGAAATCCTGCAAAAAATTAAAAAAAATTCTCCACTTTTGTGCCCAAGAAAGTGCTCTGATACCACTTGTTGTAACTCCAATACCACTTGTTATAGCTCTGATACCACTTGTTGTAGCTCCGATACCACTTGTTATAGCTCTGATACCACTTGTTATAGATCTGATCCACTTGTTGTAGATCTGATCCAAAAGATATATGAGAATAGAAATAACCCAAGAATAACAAGATAGAAATAGATAGAAATGATTTTTTATTATCAAACCCTTAAGGTAGGGAAACACCATACATTCACTCCTTAAGGAAGGAGAACACTCCACAAGCCATATGCCTGTTCATATAATAATCCTTGACTATTTCTCCATGTGGAGTTTCTAGCCTCTATATAGGCCTCATACATACAATACCATGGATCATTACCATGGTTCCCTCATACCATCAAACTAATACTATGGGCCCATTACATTATTATTAACTACTTGTGGTCCCTTACATGATATGGGTTAACCACCTTATTTATTACTATGGCCCATCCCATTATTACATTATTACCTTGGGTACCTCCCTTGGTACCCCATATTATCCCCCCTAGGTATATAACAACCTTCGTTGAGTCTTTCGGATGGGTCGCAAATCCTTCTATGTATAAATGTGGTTTGTACATAGCTGTGGGCCATCCCTTTCATTTCAGGATAATCCTAGGAAAAATCCCCTTTAATTCTCTGCAATACCTGGATAAGCTTTTTTTCTGCTGTTCGCTATCCAGATAAGCATTGATATTTATAAATTTTCTTGGTTCGATCTCAACTGGTTTTCCGTTATGAACAACAGTCGTCTGAATATGTTGGTTGTTTGTATCCTTCAGGGGATCTTCCATGGCTTCGTTATCAATGATTTCTTTCAACATCTGACACTATACATTACTCACATTAGCTGGCTGATTTATAAAATTTTTGATAACATCTTCTTCAGTTTGATCTTTAAATTCCAGTGCTTCCGCTACCGTGAGTGGTGAACAGATGCTCTCTTCTAGGTACGTTGGTGGATGCTTAGATATTTTTACAACGGGAAAACTTGGCCTGGTGGGAGGGTATAACACTAGATTTTTTACAGCATCTCCCTTTGTAATAGTCATGTTGCCTTCTCAGCAGCCAATATATGCATCGGCTGTTGCCATCCAAGGTCGACCCAGAATCAAAGGATGCCCATCCAATCTACTCCTTGGGTTTATAACTAGGAAATCTAGTGGATATTCCCATGAGTCAATAGAAACTGTAATATCATGTAAGGTCCCTTCTGGTCTTACCACCGATCGGTTAGCAAGTTCTAATAATGTTGTGGCTGGTTCTAAGGTTGTAATACCTAGTGCTTGCAAAGTTTCTGTTCTTAATATGTTAATGGCAACTCCTAGATGAACTAGTGTACTTGGAAAAGAGTGACCATATATATAAATTGTTACTATGGGGTTTCCAGGATCTTCATAGAGTAGATCGAATAAGGTTCTTGCAACATGGATAGTGGGTGAGGTTTTTATGTTTCTCAGAGACTTCTTTACACATAATTCTTTGATGGCTTTGGCATAGATGGGAATGTCTTGAATAGCCTGGAGGAGAGGAATCTTAATACACAAATTTTTTTAGTTCCCCCACAAGATCGAAATTAGGGTAAGTGATCGGTTTTGGTATCGTTATCCTTTCGGGGAACGGAGGAGAAGTAACTATAATTTTTTCAGGGTCATCATGATGATTTGTTTCTTCCCCTTGCTTTGATTCAATATTATTTACAAGTGGTGGAACATGTGCAGGTGATGGAATATGTACAGGTGGAGTTACACTTTCTATTGAAGGTTGGTCCTTATTTTCCTCAGTGGTAATGACACGTCCTGACATCAATCTGAGCTCATTACATTCTTTCTGCTCAATACCATATTCTAGATTTTCAATAATCTATACCAACTGGACTAGTCTATTATTAGGATTCAGGTTCGGCTGAGCTGGTAACTGTGGCTGCAGAAGAGGTTGAGAATTATGTTGTAATGTATAAGGAGCTGATAGTGTGGGTTGAGGCTAAGGGCATGTCCCATAGGTACATTATATATCTCCAGAGGTCGCTGCCAATTTGTAGACCAATTTGGATTTTGAGAGGTGGAGGCAGGCCACTGAGATTGATAGGGATTACCTTGCCAAATAGGAGTAAAAGGAGAATTTGGCCAACCACTTCCTGGAAAAGATTGTGTTGGCTAGGATGTCATAGGGAATGGCAGGCTTTGCCAATTTGGGTAGGGTGATGGGCCTTGCCAGGCTGCCCCAAGGTTCTGCTGTTGATTAAACTGTGAGGAAGGAAAGAATTGGGATGCATCTTGTGACATACCTGTAGGTTTAGCTTGCCATTGTCGATGTTGGTTCATCAAATATATTGGTTCTGTTTCCTCCTTTGCTTCTTTGAATACTGCTTTCAGCCCATGTAATGATGGACATTGTTCAGTGTTGTGATCTTTAGTACACATGGTGCACATCTGAACCATGTCTAACGGGAATTCCCGTTGGATGTGCTTCTTCCAACAATGTGGGAAGAAGATGACCAAATTTTGTTCTCCTAAAGCTTGTTTTTGTTTGGCTTGTAGGACATCCAGCTGTGTTGTAAGAGTGCCCAGGATGTTTGTCTTAAAATCTTCCAGGAGGTTTCCGATCTCCATCCGTGTTACACCTCCACTATGTGGTTTTCTTCCTCTGCTCATTGGATCTCGGCTAGCTGCTCCTATGCGTGTGCTTCCCCGTGAACACCTAATACATAAACGAATAATTTCATCATAATCTTCCTGAGAAATATCTCCTTTTTCCATAAAGTTTAGAGTTTCTACCCATTCCTTTTTCATTCCTTTAATCAATATAGCTCTTAGGACTTATTTTGGTAGGCCAGTGTGTGGAGATCTCTACAAATTATAATTAAGGCATTCTACATATTCTTCTAGTGTTTCATTATCTTTTGCAGTCATCTTAAAAATCTCATCTTTCAGTTCCCTAGTTTTACAACACAATGCCTCCTGAAACTGACCCATCAGAGCCAGAGGAAGTTCTGGAACATATGGAAGAATAGGTTGGGGGAAAAGAAGTTTAGGACGTTGAACCCTTGATTGTGGTAATTCTGGGAGGAAATGAGGTGGACACCACTCAAGTTGATAAGAAAACAGAAGAAGTGAGAGTGAAGGTGAAGCCAATCGAATCCTGTGTTGATGATCCACCAGGACCCACACCAGCTACAAGATCAGTAGAGGAGGTCATTGTCAAGCAAGAATTCATTGAACAATTCACATGAAGGAGACCTCCCCCTAAGGAAAGGTATTAGTCTCAGTTTAATGAACTTATGTAATTAAACATAGACAATCTGAGAATGAGGAAAGGGTGTTGCACTTGCAAAGGGGACCAAGAAGGTACAAGAGAAAAATTGCAATAATTAAGACTGGAGTTGCTCCCTCAGTAGCTCAGACCGAAAAAAATTACATTGTTTTTGATGTGGTGTAAACAAACCCTATAAGCCATTTATGGGAGGCTTTAGACTTCATTTTGACTACCAAGATTTAGAAGTGGCAGGCTACGACTGTTCGTCTTCAACAGGGAACAATTGTTTTGAAAAATCTTCAGGAAGAAGTAAACAGAGTTCAAATCGATGCTATAGAAATCATCACTCGTTATGTAAACCAGTTGGATAGGGAGAGGCAGAAATGAGAAAAAAAAAGGAGGTCAAGCACCTGGAAGAGAAGGTTCGAATGCTGAAGCCGATAAGGAGGAAATGTTTACCTTAACACAACAGGTAATGGCTTGTCGCCCCCCTCCTCATAGTTATGCTTTGATTTTTCATGAACAATACCTTCTCGTTTGCCTGCAAATTATTCGTCTTGAGATCAACCATGGAATCGAAGATCCTATACAACCCCTTCATATTATAAGACTTCATGATGTCTTGAACCAACATTTAATGTGTGAATTGTATATGCATGATTATTTCTTGTAAAATGATCAAGCATTCAACCCAGTCCGCTATGTAGGGGATATTCAACTAAGATATTTTACGTCCTACACCATCAATCAAGTCAAGTGGAAGAAGGCCGTTGAAACATTCGAAGCAAATCGATATGCTAGGTATCTTCTTATTTGAAGAGATATTTTTCAATCCGAAACTATTTATAATAGACATGCTACCTTCTTAAGGATTGAGGGGCATCCAGAACATATATTAGTGACCCAGAGGTGGTGCACCAGGTTATGCACGAAACAGGTGGTTCCTTGTCAGGACGAGGCTCTCGATAGCTGTAAGAGGATATGGATGTTATAATCATCAACTATCAGAGTGAGGTAACCTTACGAGGCTCCTAACTATGCCAGAGCACTGGAAATATTTCCATGTTATATTTCCTGCATCCATACTCGAGGGGTTCGTTGGATGGGTTTGAGATTCCAGTTTCCCATCCTTTGGTCGTGAATAGATCAATATAATGGTGCCTACAATGTAAATACTGATTGGTGGAAAAATATCCTACTTAAATATGGATACAAACCCCTAGGGACAGATATGGTTGAGAAATATGATCTTTCTTTGCTGCATGTTGATCACAGTCGATTTAACTGAGACCTGCAAAGGCAATGGGCTGCATGAGGACATGCAAAAAGACCAGTTGGGGAGAGATGTTGGGAGATAAACTTGCATATTTTTACTTGCCTTTTTATCCTATTTTCCTTCACATTTTCACTTCTAACTAAGATATTTCATATCCTAAGTCATGCAGGTATACCTATAATCATGTATTAATGAATTAATTAATCACTGAAGCATAGTCTAGGGGATTATTACCAAAAGTGCTTCCTAAGCTTTATCTTATGTGCAGATTTCCAAGATAAATGGCTAATTTTAATCATCGAGATGGCAGAACTATTGTTGAACTGTAGTTGTAATGGTGGAACTAATCGAGACCTACTCTTTCTATCTTTTGTATTCATTTTTGTCTTATTACAATCATTATGTAATCATAGGCAACAATTACCATAATTTCAGGAACTGTTTCATATAAGAGATGATAAAGAGTTTGAAATAGGGGGTTGGCATATAAGAGAGTTGAGCTTTGTAACATTGACTTTTATATTAATGAACATTAAAACTCTCTGATCTTTCTCCGAGTTTGTGAGTTTATCACAACCCTGATCAGGGAGTTGGTCCCACTCTCCTGATCAGGTGCTACTAAGATAGTATTTTCTTAGTTCGATTTTCATGTATGTATTTCTTCTTCTCAGTGTGATGGTTTGATGTAAATGTTGTGAATCGGATTGTTGTTAAAGTTAATTTTTGTTGTCCTTTCTAATTGCTGTTACAATTAATTATTATTGTCATTTCCATTTGATGTTAAAGTTGTTTATTGTTTGTCAATGAATCCTTGACCAATTCTGGGTTGTACAATTGTTCCTGCATATACATTGCACGTTAGCCTTGCAATAACTAGTAGATCCCATATTGATAATTAATGTGAGAAAGGGTTGAACAGTATCATTCACACCTCAAAACCAACAGATATGGCTCATCTCAAGGAGGAATGTTATGATTCTGGTGTCTGCCACACAAGAAAATGCAAGTTAATATTGGCATTGTAGTGGAAATGAAGAGGAGGAAAGGAAGGAAGGAATTCGATGCAAAGGGCTAGATAAAACACAGAATCCCGAGAAACAAGTTCCATCTGAAGTATGGAATAATGAGGAGGTCAAAAAGCATAAATAGTGGATCACAATTTAAGGTTTCTAGCTCCATACCTCATGGACACATTTTGTCACCAAACAAAATTAATAAATCTATTCTCGCATAGGTACTGCAGGCTATGAAATAACACAAGTAAAGTTGCCATTTACACAGGTATTGTTTGCTACTTTGCAACATATATACAACCATAAGTGAGAGTGAAACCGACATCTTCATTGCACAATTTTAGAGGAAAACAATACATGAAATGATATAAAAAAGGACAAAAATATTCCACATTACTCCAATTAGAATCAATAGAAATTCCTCATTAATATTTGAAGATAGAGTCCAAATCACCAAATCATCATAGATAACATTTGTATAAGCTAAGCACCTAATGAACAAGAAAATTGAACCAAAAGTGGAACCACTTTCTCTGAAAATAGAGTTCAGAACTTGAAAAAAATAAAATTTGGGACTCTAGAATGTAGATTTTGGGAACCTTTATAAAAAGTTTCTTCCCTCTTTTTATAAGGAGAGGGGAAGATTGAAACAATAGTTACAAAATATGTCAACCACACTCTAGTTGTTTGATCAACTAGCTATCTTGACATGCAGAGGTTCTACTGACCAAATCATTACAACAGATTTGATTCCTTTTTTAAAATACAAAAATTTTAAAATAACAAAATGGAAAAATTGAATGATGGCCACAAAAAATATCTCCATGCCATTTCCTGTGATTTCCTCTGATTAGGCCACGTCTCTGCCATGGTTTTCCTCTAGAGTTACCAGTCGATACACCTATCACTTTCCCCCATAACTTCTTGAATTCACTAGATTCTGGAGCTCTTAGCAATCAACTCTGGTGGCCTTAGTGGTTCTCTGTAACATATTTTCTAACTCATCCATCTGGATACACTCTATGACATACTTCTCTGAACTCAATATACCTCGTAATTCTTATAAAATACTGTTATGAAAATAGAGAAATTCGATCATCCTAGCTCCTACTGCTTAAGCTTCTTTATCAGTTCTCAACCCTAGGACCATTGCTTGTGACCAAAGGCTTAAATCATAGGTGCTGAAATATGGAGCCTTCTATCCTTGTAACTTCATTTGAAATAACCTTTTGAAATCATAAAGTTACGATGCCACCAAGCTCCTTTTCCATTGGCCCTCTTATCACAATTCTGCCATAGAACTGGGTGTCGTCACCAAAGGCTTAGTCCTGAGGGGCTATGATATTAGATTAACCTTCTAATGCCTCCAAACTCCTTCTGTTTATCTACTTTCTACTTTTCCTCCATAGGACCAGGTGCGGTGAGTGGAGGCTTGGTGCTTGGGTGCTAAAGCCTTTAGGCTCTTATAAGGGGCCTATCTCCCTTTATAATTCACGCTTCTCCCTTGGTCCCTTAGATATTCATGAGCAAGCGCCACCACATATCGAAGCTCCTTCACCGTTGAAACATTTTCAGAAAATTAATTTCATAGGAGTTCCGATATTCAGATCCTCTATAAGGTTCAATAGCACTTGATGGTCAAATCGAGCTCTATGCCTTTGGTTCTTTTGTTTCCCATGAATGGCTACCATATAACATCAGATCCCCTCTCATCATAAGTTATTCCAATTATAATTGAAACAGAGTTATGATGGCCTCTCCCTCCGATATGTTGACCTATGAAATTACGTCATGCTCACGCCATCATCTCCACGTGGACCCTCCTTAGTGGTGTCACGTTTCACCCATATTTTCCCCATTGGGCCCTCAAAAATTATGAAACTGACTACCATGTGTCCTTCATTCAGCCACATCAAGCTGACGTCATCTTACTAGTTATCTTCTCAACACTAATTATTTGTTGCCATGTGTCATGTCTTGAGGAGAGAGAAAGGGTCCATGGGGTCCTTGGTTTTGTGATGATTTCCTTTGCATTTCCCCTTCTCATAAACCTCATGGATTTTCAAATAACTTTAATTTTTATTGAGTTACAAAACTCCAAGGCTCCAAAATTACTTTGCACCAAGGTCCAGCCTTCCGATATTGGGTTTTGATATAACTTCCTTCCGATTGCCTTATAATTCATGGGTTCTCGCCTTTGTTCCATGCCCCTGTTAAGAAATGGAAACAAGAAATTCCAGTTTAATTTGTCTTTGAATTAAACTGTGAATTAAAATAGAATTCTTTTGTCATAGAAATATGAAAATAATTAATTAAGTTTAATTAACTTAATTAATTTAGGAAATTCGAATTGGAAGTCTTTTAGAAGACATGTGTATACTATCCCTAACTTATAGGAGTTCAGGATGAGTTATGAATGAGTTGTAATTAGTTAACTCATCTTATTGAGTTAAGTCCAATTAGATTAGTTCTGATCAGTTTCAGGAACTATAGTGAGTAAACAGTCAGTTGGGACACTAGTGACCTAATTAGTGCTACTCTAGTTAACTGAAGATTCTACCATCATAAATGCATGCATGTTGATTCTGAGAAAGACCCATTTGAGACTAGAGTGCAAGGACAATGTGCTATTTGTTTTAAAAAAAATTGAGTTGCACTGACAGTGCATGCAATCAAGAACTGATCCTTGAGGGATTGCACTATTTTTAGAGGCTTTATTTCCCTTTAAATACAAGCTATCATTCATAGGAATTACACATTAGAATAGAGACTTGGAGAGCTTGTGAATTGGCTAAGAATTGGCCTTGAGATTGCTTATGAGTTGCAGACTGAATTTGTTGAGTGCTGGGATTGTTCTAGATAGAACAAGCATTGTAATTTCATCTTGATTTTCCAGATAAATACACAACAGATAGTGGGGTTTTGAGTTGTGGTTTTCTTCGGATATTTATTTTGTTATGTGCCTTTGATTCTCTTCCTCTATTGATTATTGTTTGATTGATGTTTATGGGCTTCCAATGTAAAGAGTAGAAGTATATTCTTGTCTCTTGTTTTAGTAGATTACATGAGCTTGTGAATCTACAAGTTTTTCTACATGGTATCAGAGAAAGATTGAGTTTTGGGCTGAGAGTTTGTAGAGAAGTTTTGAGAATTTTTGTGAAAAAGTTTTAGAAACAAATTGTCTATTTGGATTCCTTGGGAAAATATACCCAAATTAAAAAATAAATCGGGCAAATCGGAGTTTGGATGAGGGAGATATCACTGATTTAAAATCGTCTCCCTAGAGGTGATTTCGAAGTTTTGAGTTTCTGGGTTATAGGTGAAGGTCAAATTAGCATACATACTTCAAGATCGATAGATGGCATTCCATGGGTTGAGGCTTGAGTGTTCCTTGGAAAGCAGCTCAAATTTTATATCCTAAAGGGACAGGATGGAGGTTGTGCTAGAAGATAATGGCTTGAAGGAATTCATTGATAAAGAAGTCCCCAAGCCAACAATTATGAATGCATAGAACTTGGCCGAACGGAAGAAGTGTGTGGCGAAGGCAAGACGAATAGTCCTTGAGGGAGTTCGAGACCACACTGTCTCGAGTCTCCATGGCAAGGAAACTCTGCATGCTATGTGGAAACATTGATGGACATGTATCAGAATAGCAGTGATCAATGGAAGTTGGCATTGAAGGATAAACTTCATAAAATCAAGATGGAGAAAGGCGAGACGATTCCAACGAACTTGACCAAGTTCACTCGATTTCGGGATGAACTTGGAAGTGTTGAAATCACATTTTCTGAGGAGGATATAGTGAACCTTCCTCTTCTTGGACTCCCAAAGAGTTGGCATAGTTATCAAGACTTTGTCAATGGTCGGGAGAAGCTTCCAGATTCAGAACGGCTATGGTTGAATTTGATGCAGGATGAGATCAGGAGGAACACTAGGGATGGCTCTTCATCAAAGATTGATGATGAAGAGAATTGTGCCTTAGTCATTAAGGAAAGAAAGGGGAAAGGTAAAATTTATCGTTCCAAATTAGATTCTTATCATGGAGGTAAGAAGAAGGACATGACAAAAGTTAAATACTTTCATTGTCATGAGATGGGTCACTTTACTACAAATCTTCAATTGAAGAAGTCCAAGGAGAAGTCCTTAGGAGGAGCAGCGGGTGACGCACTAGCCTCACAATTCTAATTGGACTTTTCCCTCATTGCATGCTTGGTGTCATCAATGACGGGAAGTGTCTCATACTTAGACACTGGAGATTCTTTCCACATGAATGGTGACAAAGAGTTATTCAGTGAACTAGAGGAGAAAGATCTGAACATGCATATCGAGATGGGTGATGACGGTAAGTATAATGTTACTGGTGTGGGAACTATTACTTTTCAGAGGGTGCATGTGGCACCACTCACCTTGAAGAATGTTATGCACGTACCCGGACTAATGAAGAACTTGGCCATCATTGAGGATAGAGGCTATGATGTGATCTTTTCGAAAGGAAAAGCATTCCTTTGACACATAGCCATGGGTCAAGTAAAGAAGATAGGGATTTGAGTTCAAAATCTCTATAAGATAGAGGTAGAATATTGTGCTGCTTTGAGTTCAAAAGCAGAAAATATGTTGAGCTGATACGTAGGCGAGTTGTTGCATAAGTGATTGGGACACTTGCATCATAGGGATTTGAAGATATTGCAGCAAATCTCTACGATCTTCCCAAAGGTACGCCTGAGCAAGTTGATACATGCAAGGGTTGTACTTTGGGAAAATACACCAAGTCTTCCTTTGGAGATAGAAACAGTCAAGCAGAGTCTATTCTGGAGAGATTCCATTCAGATGTGTGTGGACCATTCTCGACAGTATTGTTAAACAGTAAATTGTCACAGTCCTCATCTTAGTCCCTTTGTTGTGTCATGTATCAAATAAACATGTTCATATCTTCCCACCAATGTAAGAAGATTAAGCAAATGCTCTCTAATGCTACAAGTTGACCCTCATTCCCTAAGTTTTTGCCTCGTCGTGAGTAAACCCTTAATATACGCGATGGTCCCCTGTCATAAACGGTCTCATCGCGACCCCGTCGCAGGTGTACATCTGTTTCCCATGACGGTCGGATTTCAAGGCCTGATGCGAGGCTATTAGCTATTTATCATGACGATTGGTCTGCATGCATTGCCTCCTAGCGATGCCATCGCGGAGACTTAGTTTACGGCTAGTGACGATCCAGATTAGGCGAATTTGTTCCAACAACCGGCCTTTCAGATGTCTCTAGACCTGGTTGTTGGGTCAGTTTGGGTCGCCCTTCTACCCTCTGGGACAGTAGTTCCATCTTTTGTGCTACCTTCCTTGAGGATAAGCTCCCACTCCCTCATTTCATGGAGACTCCTTCTCCTATAAAATCAATCACCATTGCTATGATCTTCTAGTTCTTTTGGCTGGACAATGCTGCTAGTGCTTTTGAGTTAGATAGATAGCTTTGGTGTGAGTCTGATAAGTGTGGGATTGCTAATAGTTTGTAAGAGGTTGTGGAGTGCCCTTAACTTTGTATTAAATATTTGAAGTGAGAGAGAGATATTGTTTATATGGGAGAACCATTCTTGAGAGTGAATGCTTGAAGAGACATACTGGCTGGACCCTCTGAGAAGGCTTGCGACGTCAAGACTTGGTTGTAAGCTTTGCTCTTGATTCATTATTAATACAATCAATGATGATTTCCTATGTCTTGTATGCAATTTACTTGATAGCTCATGACTTCTTGACTTTATCGGTAAATAGATCATTGTTTTTTCTCGGTTACGTGCTCTGTTGTTTTCTTGTGGTCTTCCAGGTTGATTGCTCATTGAGGAGAAGGAGACGAAAGTTGGAGCAGCGTAATGGAACTTCATCAACCACTGGTTTGAGGTAGGCCTCCAACGATGACTATTTAAGGGAATCAGTTGTTGTTTTGTCTTGCTGTGACTAGACCCACTCTAGGGCTAGAGGGGTTGCCTCTATCTGCAGAGGGAACACTTTCCTACTTCGCAAGTTGGAGACTTCGCTAGGGAGTCCTTTGTATGTTTTTTCTCCTGTTTGCTTTTGTTTGGTTTTGATTTAGTGTCTCTTGAATTTTGGGGTTAAACCATCAGTTTTTTGGGTTACCTGGGTCAATCTGGGAATTCCCCTTACTGCTTGGAAAGATTATCTGGTGTCATTTAGGTTATTTTACTTTGTCTTTTGCTTAAGTAAGATCGTCGCTGAAGATAGCCTAACAGTCGCGACGACGTCGCTGATGTTCTAGCTTTGTACCCATGACTATTTGGCTTTCATCTCGGGTTTCTAGTTTAATTCCCACGATGACTCCTGAAATCGGACCGTCTCTAAAAACAGGTGTACTTTAGCGACTAGTATCTAGTTGTCAGTGTAACACTTGCGATGACATATCTAGTTGTCAGTGTAACACTTGCGACTAGTCTCTAGTTGTCAGTGTAACACCTACGACGATTCCTGTAAAGTTGTTTTTACAACTTTACCTCCTGAATCCACCAGTCTTGTTTATCCCCTGCTGTTTCCTCTCTCCCATCAGCTTGTTTTGATTGCTTTTGGTTAAGGTACTGTCTCTTTGATTTCATTGAGTGAGTCTTGTGTTTTTAGACCGTGTGACCTAGCTCTTTAGAGGTTTCGTCGAGAAACCATTTGCTTGGGTTGCTTGTCTGTCCAAGGTTCATCCACAACCATCTTATTGATTTGCTTGAGGCCTTTTCGTTGCTTGTTTTCTTGCTGGTTGATTTTTAGTGTCTATTATTGAACTGATTTTTCATATTGATTCGATTTCTTCACTACCAAGCATAGATCACAATTGTTTGGATCGATCAGTTCACACTTGCTTGTCTGTCTCTTTAAATTCAAAGAAAAAATAATTTAAAGATTGCATTCATTTAGTATATGAAAGTGACAGTGCATTTGCATTTAAATTTTTCATGTTTGATAAATTGGAAAGCAAACTTTAAATCTATCATTAGTAGTATTGATGCATCATGAAATTAGCGTATTGATGCATTGTGTTTCTTAGCACTTGCATTCGCTTACGTTTGCTTGTCTTGGTTTGTCTTGGTTTGGGAATGAACTCCCTACCATTCTGTAAGTAAGCATTCATCGAAATGAAAGACGCTTTCCTCATTCTAGCTGCATCCTAGGGATTTTTATATACATATGGTAAGGCCTGGAAATGGAAACCTAATTCAAGATCAACTCTAAAATGAACTGAATGAACTTAACAACACATTGGAACTTAATGCTCATTATCTAGAGGTCTAGGCTAGAGACGTGCTCCAGCGTCATTAAACCTAGTCACTATTGCTTTTGCTTAAGGTTGGGTGATTCCTCCTTCTGTGACTCAATAGCTGCCTAGTACGGACTTGTGCTCCCAATACCGTCGAGTATATATAGGGAGACCCCACTAGGTTATCATCCTACATCCATAGGAAGCCATGTATGCCACCTTACGAACCGTAATGCACCGAACATAGCATTCGGGATGATTGACTACCGTACAGAAAGTCCTTGGTTTTCATATGATCACCAAGGTGTATATGCAGTTTTACGGGTTGTTTGGTAAACCTTTTGCCTAGTTCTCCAGAGTAGTCACTTTCGTTCCTTTTTAGACTCCTCAAAAGAAAAGGTCCACCTGAGCACTTGGCCTTTCAGGCTCATTAAACCTCGAAAGATATAGAGTCACCTTTTCATCCTTTATAAAATTTACTGCCCATAAAATATTCCTGGTAACAGTTCGAGTTCTTGGTTGTGATAAGAGTGTTTTCCAGGCTTGTCCTCGATGGCAACATTCCTCGAGTCTACCGGCCAACATCTTCCCCCAGATGGAACTCCTAGTCCATTTCCTCCATTTGGAAATGTTGGTGCTCCATATATGGCAACATTGTCTTTACCTTGGTTAACCATTGGTTTGCCCGTGTGGTTGTTTTCAACCTTGGTGGTCCCAAGCATCATGATCTCTATTCCGTCATCTCCTTCGTTTGAATCACGGCAAGATGATTCCAAGGTTGAGCCTTCGCCTTCTTCCCCTATTTCTTCATCCTCCTCTCCTCCTTCGCCTGGTGAAAGTTCCACATCCAGTAACCAGGTGGCTAAGAAGAAGAAGAGGAAGACAAAGAATAAGAAGAAGTAGGATAAGCACGAGGCCACCCATGAAACTATTTCCCCGAGTACATCTCAGGTCGGAACACCTTCTGCTCCTCCCCTGAAGGTTAAGTTTCCTTGTAAATTATGCAAGGGTGACCATCTTCTTCATGATTGTCCTGGAATTCCTAGGATCTTGGAAGTATGGTCTCACAATCTGGTTCATCCCTCATCATCCTCTGAAGCTCACGACGATGCTACCCTATCAACTGATGGCAGTAAGAAGAAAGGGAAGATTTGATTCCCCTATAGACTGTGTGAAGGCAACCATCCCCTTCACCTTTGTCCACTCATGGATAAAGCTTCCGCCATTTTGGAAAGTCTTACAGCTTCTTCACCTCAACTTCTAGTTGGTTATCATAGGCTCTCTTCAGACCCTCTCACTGTTGACAAAGAGATTGACTTAGATTCTTCTCTTGTCCATCCTCCTCTTTTCAAATCTGGGTGTGTTAAGCCTGTTCCCGACCAACCATTAGTCAGAGAGAGTGTCGACTTCGATTCACCACTTGTCGATCACTTTTTTCTCGATGAGCATCATGATTATACTGCTCATGTTCTTCTCATCTTGTCAAATTCTCCTGAGTCTAAGAACAACCCTCCTATCCCAGTTGATTCAGAGGGTCCTTCTTCGGTCCCTGTTGAGCATGGGGGCAATCATATGATACCCCCACCAAGTAGTTCAGTCATTTCCTTCGACTAAAGTCACTTGACCGCTTTCCGCCTTCCATCCTATGTGCCTTTTCAGACTACAGTACATGCGTATGATAAGGAAGTACCTAGCACTGTCTTGGATGAGGGTGCATCGGTTAGCCTCATGCCTTTCACTACTTGGCAAGCTTTGGGTTCCCCACAGCTTGTGCCAGTCACTCAGAGTCTATTGGCATTTGATGGAGGAACCAGTCAACCTTTAGGGATCCTTCCAAAGTTCCCTGTTACTTTGGGAGGCAAAATCGTCTATATAGACGTGATGGTTGTCCAAGGGGCTTTAGATTTCAGTCTTCTCCTTGGCCGTGATTACATTTATGCCATGGGGGCTCTTGTTTCTTCACTTTTCCGTGTGGTTTGTTTTCTGTATAATGGAAGAATGGTGACTATTGATCAATTGTCATTCTTTAGTCACCTGGTGCCTTCTGTACCACCATCATCCCCCATTGGTTCTCATCCGCAAGCAGTACCTTCCTTGCCACAGGTCAATTATGTGGCTACCCATTCCGTCTCTGCCTCTGCTAATGATCATGTAGAGATGGTCTCATACATCATGTACTGGGGGCATTGGAACTTGATCTATCATTGGTGTCTAATGACATGTGTTCCTCCCGGAACATGCTTCTTTCTTCTGGTGAAGATCTCTTGGGAGTCATTTTTTCATATGGCCTATGAACAAGAGTTTCAAGGATAGTTCTGATCTTGTGTCAACCTCGTTAAAAAAATGAATCAAGGCCGAGGAAGTTTGATCTTGTGTCAACCTCATTAAAAAAAATGAAACAAGGATCATGGAGCATAGTTCTTTGTCTTGTGTCAAGCTCATTAAAAAATGAAACAAGGAGTCTTGAGGAAAGTTCTTGATCTTGTGTCAACCTTGTTAAAAAAATGAAACAAGGGTTATGAGGATAGTTCTTTTACTATGTCAACCTCATTAAAAAATGAAACAACTCCCTTTTCCAAATCGAGTCTTTGATTAAGATCTCGTAAAATCTGAGTTGAGTCTTTCCAAGATCTTGAAAGTGAACTTTCATTCCATCCACCTCTTTGAATGCAATGAAGCTTTGGGGGCATGTACCTCGATTTGCGTCATCATGCTGGGGGCATGCGAACTTATAGCAAGCATATTTTTTTCATTTCAAGCTTGTGTAAACATGAAACTGAATCCAAGCATAGTTATCCATGGTTCAAGCTTGTGTAAAAATGAACCCATACCCGGTTTACATCTCGTGATTGTCGTTTTTATCCACTAATTTTTGCTATATGAGCCTTGATCGTTTCGTTCCATCATTGCCATCTCTTTGGCTAATCATATGCTTTCACTTGGTTGTTTTTTCCTTTCCTGAGGAACGTAGCGATGAGTGGTTTTATTAGCTAGCCTCTTGACCATTACATGTTTTGAGCAGTTCCACCATTGCCAGAACCAGTTGCTACCCTTTATACCACTCATTCCTTTAGGACGAGTCTTCTTTAAGCTCTTTCTTGACTCGTAAAATATGAAAAGATTGCCGAGTTTTCCTTTTTTTTGACTCATTAAACAGAGTAAAAAGGCGGTCCACTTTGAGCTCTTTTCTAACTGTATAAACATGAAAATATCGCCAGACTTTTGTCGTTTCAAGTTCGATACTGGTTACGAAACGATGCGTCTTTGATTTCTTTTCTACTTTTTTGGATCGATGCCACCAATTACGAAAAGTACTTCTTGATCGTAATGGTCAAGCAGTTCTCTCGAGTATTATTTTATACTTTTTCGGGCTCGAGGGACACAAATTTACGAAAAAGGACCCCCCTAGAGTTTTCTTTTCCGTGTCTTTTTCAAACTCTCTAAACATGAAAAAGACTTCGAGTTTTCCCTATGTCGGACTCATTAAACCCTGACGACATTGGACTCGTCGTCATGACGAGACTCGAGCTTCTCCTCCCTAGGGCTCGTTAAACTATCACTAGGTTGGATTCATCCGAAGGTCGAACTTATATTACAAGCATATGATATCCCCTTCAAGCTTGTTTTTAAAAATAATTGGGGTACTCACCAGCAATGGTGGGGGGAAATTTGGATGTCATCATTAGTTACCTACGGCAACTAGTCACTCTTGAACATCGACACTTTTGCTTCTTGTCAGGTTGGGATATCCACACATCATCATTTGGCCTTCCGGGGTTATGGGTTGCAATTTTGCCTCATTCCATCTGATCCATGTTGCCTCCATCAAGCCTCCGATCCCTTGGTGCCAAAATGCTGCCACCTTCCGGAGTCGTGTCGTCGATATGTTCAAGAGTATAATCCTTCTGCAGTTCACACCCTTACCTCCTCCTCTGATACTCTATTTCACCATCTACCACTTGTTCCTTATCTCGTGTCGTTGATGGGGGAAACATTATGGCCCTCCTGCGACGGATCGTCTCCTGTCAACACCAACTCATTATCCAGGAGATTGGTTTTAGGTACCTTGGAGCTTGCATGCCTCAATGGCAATTTCTTCGCGCCTGACAACAGACTTTCATCATTGGTCTTCGATTGGGTGATTCCATGACTGCTCGACTTCAGCTCACTTTTCACACTTAGTGGATTGTACTAGCTAGTACCTTGAGAGCCATTGGCATTATTGGTGGTTTCTCTCTTGCTTGTTAACGGTTTCCATAATTGATCGGTAATCAAGCGACTTTCTATCATGCTCGACCTCAACGCATCTGTTCGCATGCTAGAATTTGTACTATGATCGGTTGGGTTTCAAGACCCCGGACTAAGATTACATATGTTCGGGCTGCGTGGATTAGTTCGTGATTACATACATGACTCTTTGATCGATGGCTGCGACCATACCTTTATCATTATCATGGTCTTGTCAACTCGGTGGCTGCGTCCATACCACAGACCAATTTTCATATGTCTTTTGGATGGTTGCACCCATGCCTAGACTGCATGTATTTCACTATCAGAGATATCAGTTGTACTTGCGCCTGCAGCTTCTTCAAGGTGGCGTTCCAGTTTAGTCATGGTTTCATAAAGCATTTCACCCCTCCCACTCTCTTGAGCTTCAAGCTTTAGGGGGCATCTGTTACACAGTAAATTGTCACTGTCCTCATCTCAGTCCCTTTGTTGTGTCATGTATCAAATAAACATGTTCATATCTTCCCACCATTGTAAGAAGATTAAGCAAATGCTCTCTGATGCTGCAAGTTGACCCTCATTCCCTAAGCTCTGCCTCATCGTGAGTAAACCATTAATATACTCGACGGTCCCCTGTCATAAATTGTCTCATCATGACCTCATCACAGGTGTACATGTGTTTCCCACGACGGTTGGATTTCAAGGCCTGGCACGAGGCTATTAGCTATTTATCGTGATGATTAGTCTGCATGCATTGCCTCCTAGCGATGCCATCACAGAGACTTAGTTTACGGCTAGCGATGAACAAGATTGGTCGAATTTGTTCCAACAGCCGGCCTTCTGGATGTCTTTAGACCTGGTTATTGGGTCAATTTGGGTCGCCCTTCCCCCCTCTGGGATAGTAGTTCCGTCTTTTGTGCCACCTTCCTTGAGGATAAGCTCCCTCTCCCTCATTTCATGGAGACTCCTTCTCCTATAAAATCACTCACCATTGCTATGATCTGCTAGTTCTTTTGGTTGGACAGTGCTGCTAGTGCTTTTGAGTTAGATAGATAGCTTTGGTGTGAGTGTGACAAGTGTGGGATTGCTAATAGTTTGTAATAGGTTGTGGAGTGCCCTTAACTTTGTATTAAAGCTTTGAAGTGAGAGAGAGATATTGTTTATTGGAGAGACCCATTCTTGAGAGTGAATGCTTGAAGAGACATACTGGCTGGACCCTCCGAGAAGGCTTGTGACGTCAAGACTTGGTTGTAAGCTTTTCTCTTGATTCATTGTTAATACAATCAATGATGATTTCCTATGTCTTGTATGCAATTTACTTGATAGATCATGACTTCTTGACTTTATGGGTAAATAGATCATTGTTGTTTCTCGGTTATGTGCTTTGTTGTTTTCTTGTGGTGTTCCAGGTTGATTGCTCATTGAGGAGAAGGAGATGGAAGCTAGAGCAGCACAACGGAACTTCATCAACCACCGGTTTGAGTTAGGCCTCCATTGATGACTATTTAAGGGAATCAATTGTTGTTTTCTCTTGCTGTGACTAGACCCACTCTAGGGCTAGAGGGGTTGCCTCTGTCCGCAGAGGGAACACTTTCCTACTTCACAAGTATTCACCACCAAGCACAGGTATTATGTTATATTTGTAGATGACTGTTCTCGTAAATGCTGGATAGTTTTCATGCAGAGAAAGGATCAAACATTCATAAAGTTTTGTGAATTCAAAGAATTGGTCAAGAAAGAGTCAGGCAAGAAGGTTAAAGTTCTAACGAGTGACAACGATGGAGAATATGTCTCCAATGAGTTTAAGAACTTCTGTGCAGTGGAAGGGATTAAACGAGAGTTGACGGAACCTCATAACCCTCAACAAAATGGGGTTGCTGAGAGGAATAATAGGAGCATAGAAGGGCTAGAAAGGGAGATGTTTCATTATCAGGGCCTACCACTATACTTGTGGGCTGGGGCATGCAACACAACGGTTTATGTTCAAAACTGTAGCCCACATCAGATACTTGAGAGTAAAAAACCAGAGGAATCTTATTCCAGTAAAAGGCCATATGTTGGTCACTTCAGGATTTTTGGGTCATTGGTTTATTGCCATGTGACAAAAGATGCATGGAATAAGCTTGAGACAACATAATATTTGCGGATATTTATGGGGTAGACTAATACTTCCCACAACTATCAGGTGTAGATGAAAACCAGTCGGATGACAGTGGTTCGCAGGGATGTCAAGTTTGATGAGGAGAGGGCCATGCCAGTATCCCTTGAGAGGGAGCTTGAGCTACATGAGGAGGAGTAAATTTTAGTTCCTAAGGTTTAGGAGCCTCCAATTGATGTGGAGAAGCCACATGCAGAGGTTCTGGGAGTGGAGACATCCACTCAGGAAGAGTCTTCCAGAGGGGAAGAAAGTGCACTAGAGAGGCTGACAAATTGTTGGATGATGCACGGGGGAATGTAGGATCACCCTCTTCTCAGCACAGACAAAGGAGGTCACCAGACAGGTGCACTGGATACATGGCACTTATGGATGCATGTGTTGTGACAGAGGCATCTTCCTTTCAGGAAGAAATGCATCAGCCAATTTGGGTTGATGCGATGGTTGAGGAGTATGAATCCATAGTTCGAAATAATGTTTGAGATGTGGTCCCGAGATCAGACAACAAGTCAGTTGTGAGCTCCCATTGTCTTTACAAGGTAAAGAAAGCTATAGATGGTAGTGTGGAGGAGCATCAGGCCATATTTGTGGCCCATGGATTTTCACAGGTAGAAGGGATTGACTATGATGAGACCTTTTCTCCTGTTGCAAGGTACTCGTCAATCAGATCTATTTTGTCACTATCATCACAGATGGGTTGGAAGATCCATCAAATGGATGTGAAGTCTACCTTCCTTAATGGCATGATTGTGGAAGAGGTGTACATAGAGCACCCCGAAGGTTTTGAAAGCTTGGACCGTGAGTCACATGTGTGCCGACTCAAGAGAGTGTTGTATGGGCTGAAGAAAGCACCCCATGCTTGGTACACCAAGATAGATAGCTACTTCACTGGGTTGGTCTTCACGAAGAGTGAACCAAATACGAACTTGTATCACATAGTGGTGGAAGGTAAGTTGTTGATCATTGTACTTTATGTAGATGATCTCATACTAACAGGTGATGAAAATCTCATCAAATATTGCAAGGAGGATCTTGCAAGAGAGTTTGAGATAAAGGAAATGGGGCTCATGCATTACTTTCTTGGCATGGAGGTATGGCAGGGAGATGGGGAGTTGTTTGTTTCTCAAGGAAAGTATTCCAATGAGATATTCAGGAGATTCTGCATGGAGAGAAGTAAAACCATGGAGACTCCTCTAGCTGGTAACTGGAGGAAGGAGGATGCTACTTCAGGAGAAGTAGTGGAACCTATTGTTTACAGGAAGCTTGTGGGTTCACTCATGTATTTAGTGAACACATGACTAGATATGTGTTATTCAGTTAACCAGCTTAGTCAAGTGATGGTTAGGCCTACCAAGATGTATTGGAAGGCAGCAAAGCATGTATTGAGATACCTCAGAGGCACTACTCAGTTTTGGCTGTGGTACAGATAGAAAGAGGGAGTGAAGCTTCAAGGCTTCATTGATGAAGATTGGGCAAGGAGTCCATCTGACAAGAATAGCACATGAAGAGGGATCTTTAGTATTGGGTCAGCTGCAGTTTCTTGGTACAGCAGGAAACAGAGATCAGTTGCACTTGTTTCGGCAAAGGTAGAGTACATGGTTGCAAGTCAAGCAACATGTGAGGCTATCTAGATGAGAAAGATCCTGGTTGGTTTGTTTGGTTAGCAGATGGATCCGAAAATGATTTATTATGATAATTGGAGTTGTATCAAACTCTCTGAAAATACAGTTTTCATGATCGGTCCAAGCATATAGATATCCAGTATCATCATCTCAGATATTTTGTATTGAGGCAAATCATGTTGTTAGATTACATTCCCATGAAGGAGCAAGATGCTGACATGATGTAAATTCGAGTTTCACAGAGACAGGATCAGGGTAGTGGATAATCCCTTTCTTCTTGAGAGGGAGTGTTGAGAAATAGAAACAAGAAATTCCAGTTTAATTTGTCCTTGAATTAAAATAGAATTATTTTCTCGTAGCAATTTGAAAATCAGTAATTAAGTTTAATTAACATAATTAATTTCGGAAATTTGAATTGGAAGTCTTTTATAAGACATGTATATGTTCTCCCTAACTTATAGGAGTTCAAGATGAGTTATGAATGATTTGTAATTAGTTAACTCAGTTTATTGAGTTAAGTCCAGCTAAATTAGTTCCAATCAGTTTCATGAACTAATAGTGATTAAACAGTCAGTTGGAACACTAGTAACCTAATTAGTGCTACTCAAGTTAACTGAAGATTTCACCATCAGGAACTCATGCATGTTGATTCTGAGAAATACCCAGTTGAGACTAGAGTGCAGGGATAATGTACTATTTGTTTTAGATTTATTTGAGTTGCACTGACAGTGCATACAATCAGGAACTGATCCTTGAGGGATTGCACTATTTTTAGGGGTTTTATTTCCCTTTAAATACAAGCTATCCTTCATAGGAATTACACATTGGAATAGAGACTTGTAGAGCTTGTGAATTGGCTAAGCTTTGGCCTTGATATTGCTTATGAGTTGGAGATTGAACTTGTTGAGTGTTGGGATTGTTCTAGAGGGAACAAGCATTGAAATTTCATCTTGATTTTCCTGATTAATACAAAACAGATAGTGGGGTTTTGAGCTGTGGCTTTCCTCAGATATTTATTATGTTATGTGCCTTTGATTCTCTTCCTCTATTGATTATTTTTTGCTCGATGTTTATGGCCTTTCACTATAAAGAGCAGAAGTAGATTCTTGTCTCTTGTTTTAGTAGATTACATAAGCTTGTGAATCTATAGGTTTTTCTATAACCCTTGGTTCTACTAAGTCTTCGTGACCAAGTGCCAGCATATATTGAAGCCCTCTTCCTCGGGATATTTTCAAAAATGAATTAAAATAGTCTCGATGCCACTATCCTCCGAAATTCCATCTTAGCACTTAGGTGATCCGTCTAGCCCTGTGCCCTTGGTCCCTTTGGATTTCCATGACCGGGTGCTAGTAGATTTCAGAGCCCCTCTCAAAGTTTTCAAATTTGGAATTAACCTTGGAGTTATGATGACTCCCACTTTTGATGGGCTCAAATATTTTCATTTTGAGCCCCTAACCCTGCGCCCTTGGTCCTTTGAAGTCTTTGTGACCAACTGCCACCTGATTTTGGAACTCCTTCTATCTGAAGTTTTTCAAAAAGGAATTAAAAAAGAGTTACTATGGCCACCATCCTCTTAAATGCAGACCTATGAAGTGACATCATCACCTCCACATGGCACCTCTTGAGTGGTGACATGTGTCACCTATATTTGTCCCCTTATGCCCCTCAAAATGAAAAATTGCTTGTCACGTGTCCTTGTCCCACCATGTTCATGTCCTTGTCCCACCATATCCGTGTCCTTGTCCCACCATGTCATGATGACGTAATCTTACCTGTCAACTCATTGGAACCAACTGTCTACTGCCAGGTGTCTTCTTCACAGGAGAGAGAAAAGTTCCATGGGGTCCTTTGTTTTGTGATGATTTCCTTTTCATTTCCCCTTCTCGGCAACCTCAAGGCTTTTCAAAAAATTTCAATTATTAAGGAGTTACGAAACTATGATGTTCTGATGGAAAATGCTTCGAGGTCCTGGTTTTTTTACGCTATTGATCCTTTGGAATGTTTTTGATCACATGCCAACCTGTATCAAAAGCCCCCTTTCATCGGAACTTTTCAAAGAGGAATTAATATGGGAGTTATGGTAACCTCCGCTTCCAATGGGTTCAAATCTCTCCATGCTCAGCCCCCAGCCCTATGCCCTTGGTCCTTTGAAGTCTTTGTGACCAAGTGCCAGCCTAAATCAAACCCCCTCTTCATCGGAAACTTTTGAGAAAGGAATTAAAATTAAGTTCTGAGGCTTTCAATCCTCCAAAAAGGTAACATCTGATACACCAAAGCTCTGATATGTTTCTCTTCTTGTCCCTTCGATATCGGGTTCCAATATGATCAACTCTTGAACTTCAACACTCCTTTTTAAATCTTGGCTTTCCTTCTGGATTTGAAACTTAGGATTTTGGATTTCGGCATCCTCCTCAAACTTTCGACCTCTGATATTTGTTCTCCTTTTTTACCTTTCTGCACCCATTTGACATCATTTGACACAATTCAAACAAAGTGTAGTAGGTCACAACATTAGCTCCAATTGGGGACAGTGCCTTACTGGAAAGGTGTTGAGAACCTGCATACTGGTAGCCTTCTATCCATTGGTCATGGAGTCATTTTATTCAAGTATATAAAAAGAGAAGAAAAAAACATCAAACACTTATAGAATTACTGGTATATACAATGGCTCACTAGTATGTACAATGGGTGAAAGTGGACCTCTTTATTGTTGGAAGAAAAGCTTGAGAAACCGCCCATTCATAGGCATCTCAAGCATTTCACCATCCAATTTTTATAGCGAGAAAGTGTTGTTCCCCTTTACCAGAGAAACCTTGAAAGATCCAAACCATAAAGGATCGAATTTCCCATGTTTTCCTTTATATTCTCATCTGACATCCCACCTGTGCACCAAATCCCCTGGTTGTAAGGTTTTTTCTTTTGCCTTTCTATCAAATAGAGCCTTCATCTTTTCCCGATACTGAATCAGATTCTGAGTCACCTTCCCCTCGCTTCTTGAATCTCTACCAGCTAATGGATCCTTGTGGTTAGAGAATTTGGCTCTTCATCCACATCCCATAGAATTTTGGCCACGGAAATTGTTAGTTGTATGGGAAAAATTGCAGCTTTCCCATATACTAATTCAAAAGGAGATCTTCTAGTTGACCTCTTGGTGGTAACTCTATTTTCTCATAAACAAAACTTCAGTTGTGAGTCACAATTTTTCTGATTTTCTGATATTATCTTCTTAAGAATCGTTACCAAAGTTTTATTTGATGACTCAATCAATACATTCCCTTATGGATAATAGCTAGTGGAGTGACCCATAATTATGTTGTACTTCTAACAAAAACTCAGAAGCTTGGAAGATTTAAAAATTGAGCATTATCAATGATAATCTTTCTTGGGAAACCGAACCTTGCAAGGATATTCTCCTCTATGAATTTGATAACCATAACATCGGTTGCATTTCTAGATGGGACTACTTCCACCCACTTAGTGAAGTAATCAGTGGTCGTAAGGATCCATTTGTGTTGACTTCTGGATGGCGGGTGTATTTACCCAATGAATTCTAAACCCAATTCTCTAAAAGGTTCTTCAATGAAAACCACGATTAAAGGAAAAAGTGCTAATTTCTGCCTTTCAACAAACATTTGGCACTTCTCACAAGCCCGAACATATGCATGTACCTCACTAAATCGCTTGGGCCAATAGAAACCTGCTTTGATAATTTATGACTTTTTTCTCTCCAACTATAATTCCCCCCCACACTCATAGTTATGGAACTCATATATCACTTTATGGATCTCTTCTTCAACCAGGCATAAAAGAAAAATCACCACTGGGTCTTTCCAATACAATTGGCCATTTAAAATGACAAAATTCTGGGCTTGTAGCCTCAAATCTCTGTATTTAACTTTATCAAAATTGACTGGACAACTCAGAAAACGTAAATAATGGTTTATGTGTTTATACGAGTGAGAAACAAGGTACTTCATTTGGATTTTCTATGTTGATCTCTTGACCTTGTTCTACTCCTCTTCTCTTCAGCTTTCTTCCTCCTCTGTCAGAAAATTTATACCCAAGGCTTGGCAATTTGATTCAGACAAGATTTTAGCTAATCCCTACCCCTTGATCAACTTTGTGGGTTTGATCTCCCGCTTCATATTCTTTGATTTTAGCAATCCATTTACCTATTTTTCCCTCATTGTCCCCTTGTAAGAGAATGTATTTCACAACTGCTATAGGAATATAAGTTGTTATGCATGATTGCAGGACATGTATCCCGAAGGTCTTCAAGGCCTTGACTAAATCATATGCCTACTTCTCCAAAATTTTATACTTTAACTCAGCCTCCCATAGCACCTGGCTGGAAAATGCTATTGGTTGCTCATGTGCTTCATTTTTTTCTGCAATAAGACAATAACAATTTTATGAGGAGAAGAAAAAGAGAAAATGAAAAACTGTTTTAGGTAGTCAGGGTTGACTAATATAGGAGCTTCTGCAAAGGACCTATTGATTCTAGATAATGACTCTCGAGCTTCTCCAGTCCATTTTACCTCCCTATCCTTCTTCAACATCCCTGTAATTTCTTTAATTATCTCAACATAATTAGGTATGAACCTCCTCAAAAAGTTGATTTTTCCCAAGAAAGTCTAGATTTATTTCTTATTTCTCGGTAGTGGGATGTTCTTAATGGCTTCCACACTCTTAGGATCTATCTTCACCCCTTGTTTTTCCATGATGTGTCCTAACATCGTTTCCTCACTTAGAGCAAACTGAGACTTCTTAGGATTTAAAGGCAGGCCAAATTTTCTGCATTTCTCAAAAGTGACTCGTAGATGTTCGATATGCTCCTCATATTTTTTTTTTAAAATAGTGATGTCATCTAGGTAAAATACCACAAACTTATCTTGTTCTCCTACAAATGCTATATCCATTACTCTCTGAAAAGTGGCTCTTTCATTAATGAGGCCGACTTCCCAATAATACTATTCCTTCTTGGGAAGAGATGGAACGTTTGTTTATTCAGAGATGGGGAGAAAAAAGAGACCATGGGTATTCATTAACAAAGTTTAATTCCATAAAGAAAAAGTCTGATGAAACTATGGTTGAATTTGTCAGAAGATTTAACAAATTGTACGATAGTCTCCCAGCAGAGATTAAGCCTCCTTCTGCTGGTGAAAAAATAACTTTTGCAGGGTCTTTTGAATCAAATTTTGGATTCACATTGAGGGAAAGAAGAGCTCCTTCCCTTGATCAGATCCAAATAGATGCATTAGAGATAGAAGCAAATCTGGTGGCTATAGGAAAACCACCAGAAACACAGCCTATCTAAGACAAGGGAAAGGCAAAGATGGAATCCTCTCAAAGTCAAACATTGGAGGATATGTGTGATGTAATTAAAATTTTGTCAGATAAGGTAAGTAGATTAGAGTTAGAAAATAAGAGTTTTCAGAAGCAAACACAGTGTAATAAGAAATTTTATCCCCAATACAGAAGACAACCTTTGCAAATCTTGCAAAGGGAAAGAAAAGATCAAGATCAAATTCAAGCACCATTATATATAGAGGTAGGTCCTGTTGAAACAAAAGAGCATCCTGAACAATAAATTTTTACATTATATGCAGTGGATGAAGATGAACTTGGTATCGAAGAAGAAGAGTATGAATATGATGAAACATATGCCATTCATGATCAAATTGGTGAATATTGCAAGCAATTCTCTAATTTTATGCAGGCTGAACTACATAAGAAATATGACTTGAGATCAAGGAAGAGATCAAGAAATCAAGAAAATGAAAGTGAGCAGCAAGTTTCAACTCCCTCACTAAAGGCGACTCCACAAGAATCTTAGTCTGAAAAACAAGTGAATAAAGGAAAGCAGCAACGTAATGCAAATGACAAGACACATATACTTCAAGGTGAGTCTTCTCAAGGTCAAACTGAAAAAATTCCTTTGGAGAAACTTGTTTCAATTCCTCAAGTAATTCCAGCCATGAAGAAAGGTGAAGATGAGAACGAAAGGACTGCTAAACAGGGTCACTTGTTTAGTCTTACTAAGGAGTTGAAAAACGTAAGAATTCAGGTTCCTCTTACAGAATTGACAAAAATACCTACTTATCAAAAGGAGATTCCTGATTTTATTAATTTAAAAGAAAATGAGAGTATAAATGACACTGTAAATCTGTAGGAAGATAAACCAGTAGTGGTTTTTGGTCCACATGTAAAGGAAGTAGATCCTTCAATACCTCCTTTTTATATTTCCTTATTGATCCATGACTTCCTCTTACATAATTCTATGTTTGATTCGAGAGCTTCACACAATCTTATGCCTTTGTCAGTAATGAAGCAACTAAATCTACAAGTTACCAAACCCTATAGGGACTTGTATTCTTTTGATTCGAGCAAAGTCAGGTGTATGGGGGTTATTAAGGATCTGGCAGTGTCACTAGCCCAAATTCTAGCTAGAAGCTTGGTCATGGATGTTGTAGTAGCAGATATTCCCGCTAGATTTGGAATGCTTCTATCTAGGTCCTGGGGGGCTAAATTGGGAGGTGTTTTGAAACTAGATTTTACATATGTTATTATACCAATTTTTGGTGGGGAGGAGAGGAGATTGTACAAAGAAACGAGGTTTGTAAAAACAATTACAAAAAATGGAGCAAGAAATTCACCTGTATATAGTCAGGAGAAGGATGATTTTGCTTGTTTCACACTGTATGATAATGCAGAGCTGGCTGAAGATAATCAAAAGCAGCTTGCTTCAGCCAATGTAATTACAAAGCTGCAAACTAAAGGAGTGTGGAAATGCTTCTTTGATAGAGCTTATTCCAAGGATGGAACAGGGTTTGGTTTTCTTCTAATTGCGCCTAAAGGTAATATGTTCCCTTTTTCTTTCAAATTAGAGTTCGAGGCAATAGATGATGTGGCAGAGTATGAGTCCTTGATTATTGCTCTACAAACAACTAAACAGATGGGAGTTAAGTCAATTTCTGCTTTTGGAGATTCAGAGCTGATTATCAAGCAAATAAAAAATCATTTCCAAACAAAGAACCCTAGGCTTAGGGTATACAGATATGAGGTATGGGATTTGATTGAGAACTTTTTTGAAGCTTTTAACATTCAATTTATTCCAAGAAATGAGAATAGATTAGCAGATTCATTGGCTGTGTCTGCTAGTATTTTCAAGCCTCCTATTAATCCAAGGCTAAGATATGAGGTAGGGATGAGACACAGACCCTCTGTTCCTGATAATGTTAAAAATTGGCAAGCTTTTGAAGATGATCAACAGATTAAAGAATTTTTTACTATAGTTGAGGAGTTTCAGGGCATAGAAATTGATCAGGATAAAGAAGAAACAACAGAAGTTGCAGAAATCAGTGGTTTAAAAGATTCAATAGCTAATTCGAAGATTTTTCAATTGAAGGATAATATTTTGCTAAAGGGACTTGTTCCTCTTGAAAGGTTTTCTAACCCCAATGATGTGGCTGTTGACTCAAGGAAGGTTTCACAGGATGAACACATTCAGGATCACAACATTGGAACTCAGGAGAAACTTAGAATGAATTGTTTTTTCAAGATTCACTGGCATAATGGTTCAAGATTATGCACTCAAATGCTAATCTGGTATCATTGGAAGATTGACTTCACTTGATGGAGATCAATCATGTACATATGTATGAACTTGTACATAAATAAGCTCAGGTGTTGAGCATTTGGTTTTCCAGTTTCAGTTCTTCAGTTTAATCATTAGTTGATGAATAAGGGTGACTTTCCCAGCTAGAAACTGGTTTGCAGAGGTGTCAAACTTCAAGATTATCAGGTTTCAGTTGTCAAATTTCAGTGTTTTCACAGTTTTGGACTCCATGCCCAACTAAGGCTACTGATCTACGATTCTCAATATTTTGTTATCAAAGCGTAAGAATTTTATCACTGCAAAATTTTCACACAGTTAAGTTTGGTGAAGCAATATATGACTCCATGCCCAATGGATAAGGCACTGATCTGTGGTTCTTAGTCCTTCTGTGGCAAAAGCACTATCCCCAGTTGGAGCCAGATGTTGTAGCTTATATTGGGTTTAAGCTTATTATTCATTTTTATCACAATGTGTGGCCTAAAATCATTAAGGGGGTTCAACCTCAATGAAGCCCTTTATATTCTCTACCCCACAAAGTCTAAAAGTAAAAGTATTTTGCTTGTGGTAATTACATATCAAAAATATATGAAAACACATTTGAATATATATATATATATATATATATATATATATATATATATATATATATATATATATATATATATATATATATATATATATATATTATATATATATATATATATATATATATATATATATATCGAAAAGCATAAATATATCGGATTTACAAAGGAAACAAGTGTCAAAGTTAAAGGCCGAAACCTGAAATATATATACTATGCTTTATAAAGTGCATCGGGTCCACTGCACTGTAGAAATATGAACGTTGGATACCTCTAATTGCGATATGCTATGGCCGGATCCGAAACATATATATATTATATTGTAAAGTTCGTTGGGTCCGTAAAGTGCCATATGTATATGTGTTAGTTCATTTCGCCGATTGCGATTTGTTATGCTCTTAAGCTGCAAAATGATACCCAAATACAGAATATGCGAAGAAAAGATACCCAGAACACAGAATAGCAATGATTTTATTATTCAGAGAGTAATGTTCACTTGCCTCTTCCAGGGGGCAACCTCCAATAGAGCAGAGCTCGACTACAAAATAAGACACGATGCTCCTTGCAGGGAGTCTCTATCCTTTATATATGACTCATACATGCAATACCACGGGCCAATACCGTGGGTTTTATTAATACCATCTATCTAATACTATGGCCCATTTGTAACTAACTGTGGTTCCGTCATTAATTGCGGATTAACCACTTACAATTATTAATATGGGCTTTATTGACTCTTGACTATGACGTGATCCCATTACATAAATAAGGGGGTTAGGGTGGGACCCTAACATGCCCTCCCCCTTAAGACGAGCCTTGTTCTCAAGGCTGAAGCTACAGAAACTGCTGAAGAATAGTGGCTGGTTCCCAAGTTGCATCTTCCGGAGAGGTGTCTTTCCATTTGACGAGGACTTCCTTAATCATGCGGCCGCGCAGTTGCTTGTCTTGTGTGTCTAGGACCTGTTCGGGTTGAAGCCAGATGGACCCTTCTTCGTCCAATTCAGGTAGACTAGTCTGAATTCTACAATTGTTCCCAATCACTTTCTTGAACACCATGACCACTGGGGATGAATAAGGACTAATGCTGGGACGAATGACACCTACTTCCAAAAGTTCCTTGATGATTTTTTCTATTTCATTCTTTTGGGTGAACGGATATCTATATGGGCGCACATTTGGTGGTTGGGCCCCTGGAACCAAGGTGATGCTATGATCATGTTCCCCTCGCGAGGGTGGAAGCTCATGAGGCTTGTCAAAGACCGGCAGATGGTTATTTAAAATCTGTTGCATCTCAGGATGAATTAGTAGAGGCTTTGTTTCGACTGCCTGGATGGCATTAAATTGAGCTACAACTCCATGATTGCCCTTTTTTAACAATTTTTCCATCCTATGCGAGCTGATGATAGAGGGGGCTCCCGCCTGGAGTCCACAGAGGGTATGTGTGTAGTTGTCCTGCTTAAAACTCATATATAACTCCTGGAAATCCATTGTGATTGGCCCAAGAGTGCGGAGCCATTCAGCGCCGAGGACAATGTCACAACCCCCCATGTGTATGGAAAACATGTGGGTTTTCAACTGATAATCCCCCATTTGAAGTTTGACATTTTCACAGCGGCCTTCACATTTCACTGTGCCTCCATTCGCAATTTGAACTTGGAAGTTAGAAACTGCTCGTACAAAACAATGCACTGCTTCTGCAGCTTTTTGATGGATGAAATTATGTGTACTTCCACTATCAATCAAGACTACTACTGGGCGATGTTTAATAAAACCTCTGATTTTGAGAGTTTGAGGGGAAGAAATCCCTGCCAAAGCATGCAACGAAATAACTGGTTCGTCAAAGACATTGTCCTTTTGGTTGTCTTCTTCTAGCGGCTCCTGTTCCTCCAGTGGTGGATCTTCCTCTGTTGAGCTGTAGTCAGTGGCATCAATTTGAAAAAATTTGGGCTCCTTACATTTATGACCTGGGGAGTATTTTTCATCACAGTAGTAACATAGGCCTTGCTTTCTTCTTTCGGCCATTTCCGCAGGTGACACCTTTTGGACCTTAAGTGTTTGAGTCGTGTTGTGAGCCTGTGGGGGGCGACCTTTAGCGGAGAAATTTGGGCGACTGTATTGGGTTGTTAATGCACGTTCCACATTATGAGCTACCTTGCAAGCCTCCGTCCATGTGGGAGGGTGGTGCAGTAGGACTTGGGCTTTGATAGCTTCTTTAAGACCGCTGATAAAAAATTCTGTGTAGAACACATCTGAGAGACCCCAAGTGCGGAAGGCTAAGGCTTTAAAAGCTGTAATATATTCATCCACTGTACCAGTCTGTCGGAGCTTAGTAAGACGACCCAAAAAAGATGATTCCTGGTCAAAGCGGTCTTGAAGAGCTTTGGTGAATTTGGTCCAAGTCTTAAAAGGTCCAGTGCAACGCTGATGCCATTCCCACCATTGCCACCTTTCATTGTCCAAGTACATGCTCCCCAACATAAGCTGAGTCGCATCATCGAAGATGTGATTTAGTTTGAAATACTGCTCCATTTGTGCTATCCATGCCGACGGGTGAGAACCGTCAAATTTATGCATATCCAACTTGGGAGCTCGCTGACTCGGTGGTGGGTGGGTGTGCCAAATGTGAGGAGAGTGGCTAGACTCGCCCTCATTGTGTTCAGTGCCATTATACTCCTCCTCATGGGCTTGCTCCTTGCCCTTCGGGACTATTTTCTCGACCATGCTACATAGTCTGGTAAGCTGAAGGTGGAGGTTATGCATTGATTCTTCGAGTTTGTCCATCCTTTCATTGGCCATCGTTTGAGCTCTAGTTTCTACCATACACCAACCGGATTTTTTGAAAATTGGGACCGCCTAAAGAATTTTCACTAAGAAGTGAATGGTACCACCGTGCTCAGCTTTTCGTCCTGATTCTGATGGGCTAGATCACCAATAAGCACTCCCAATCCTCAAAATGGCCAAATTCTCAAAATGTCAATGCGGCCAAAAGTCCTGCGAAAATTATACCCCGGTATAGGAACCCTTCACAACGACTCCGATCTGGTGGATCTGAGAGATCTGAATGGCGGATCTGATGGCGGAACAGACTGCTTCTGCGGATCTGATGGATCTAATAGATCGGAATGGCTGATCTGCGAACTCAAGACTGCGGGACTGATGTCTGCTGCTGCTGCACCCCTTTGCACAGGCGGATCTGGAAGAGATGTTGTGTGATCCCCCGATAGAAAAGGAAACTATGGTCTTGAGGAGTGTCAGGTGCTACAGATCGCAATATACATAAGGGTCTGGCAGTAGTACTTGGCCCAATGTTTCAGGGCTCTAACTAAGGAGGATCGACCGTACCCTTAGCCGTACAACCCGACTACCCTATCGTACGGGCGAGTAATCTCCCCGAGTGTTGTTCTTGGTGTACTGTAGCCGCAAGACGACTGACGGTTTATCTATCATGAGGTTTCAAGGGAGCCTAAGGGGCTTCCAATATACCCAGAGGGTACGTGGAAGACAATCCGTGCGCGGTTCTGTCTAATGCGCTACTACTCGAAGGGGTACCCATAGGGGTTACAAGGGAGTCCAATAGACGTGACCACCTCTTGTATTTCCTGCGTGCATGCCTCCCCAAATCCACAGGTTTATGCGCTCAATGATAGATCCCATGGTTTAAAGACGCCGGAACACGTCTCTAGCCAAAAAAAAAATTTGCTAAGAAATGGAGATCCCACCGGCCCTGGAAAGTGCTCTGATACCACTTGTTATGCTCTTAACCTGCAAAATGATACCCAAATACAGAATAGCAATGATTTTATTATTCAGAGAGTAATGTTCACTTGCCTCTTCAAGGGGGCAACCTCCAATAGAGCAGAGCTCGACTACAAAATAAGACACGATGCTCCTCGCAGGGAGTCTCTATCCTTTATATATGACTCATACATGCAATACCACAGGCCAATGCCGTGGGTTTTATTAATACCATCTATCTAATACTACGGCCCATTTGCAACTAACTGTGGTTCCATCATTATTTGCGGATTAACCACTTACAATTATTAATATGGGCTTTATTGACTCTTGACTATGACGTGATCCCATTACATAAATAAGGGGTTAGGGTGGGACCCTAACATGATTTACGATCGCGGGCTGGACCCGAAAGCATATATATTATGTTTTATAATTGCGGTGGGTCCATCATATCGCATAACATATTATATATATAGATATATATATATATATATATATATCTATATATCTATATATATATATATATATATATATATATATATATAGATATCTATATATATATATATATATCTATATATATATATATATATATATATATATATATATATATATATATATATATATGGAAAGTGCAGATTGGGATGAGCGATGGGGATTTTGGACCCGATAAGTTTATATGTTATATTTTATAACTCAGCGCATTCGTCTTATTGCGGGTTGTAAAGGTTTTTATTGATATATCAAAAGTCCTTCATATATATTTGTTTATGCAATTTTATATGTATTTCTATTATAAAGGATTATAATAGAAAGGTCGGACTCGCAGCATATATATATTATATTTAAAAGCCCCAGCGGGTCCGCGAGGCAAACGAAAAAGCAGATTTTAAGCTAAAAGGCAGAATTTCGGGCATATGTAAAGGGGTAAGCGGTTTTCAGTGGAGCTTACCCGATTCCACTTATTGTTTAACGCATAGCAGCTGGGTGGAGAGAGAAAACCACCCATTTCAGGCGGGTATTCTCCGGGCTTATGTCCCATCTGAAATCTTTGTAGAAATTTGCTAAGCGCAGACCTATGGTGTGGATTTATCGCAGGAAAGGTATGCCTCGATAGTTGTGCAGAGCCCGTATTAAAAGAGGAAAAAGCATGTTTTATGGCATATTTTCATTATAAAAGGTATATAATGGAAAAGTGCAAATATGAAGGATTTATGCATAAGTCCAACACTACCATAGTTATGCGGCTTAAGGGTGCGTAAAGTTAAGTTTGTAGTGATATATTGGGCCGATTGCAATTTGTGATGGAAGTCAACGGAGTGCTAAATGGATGGATTTGACAGGTTTATAAAGCAAGATTAACTCTTTTTAAGTCTCATATTAATCAAAAGTTCGCGTTAATTTCGTTGTGTAAAGAGGAAAATCAAGGTTAGAGCCGAATCTGAAGAAGAAGACAGTCGGGTATGTTTTCTTTGTGTTTTGGCCAATCAAAATGCCAATATAAGCTCAGGATTACACAAGCTAAACACATTTTATTATGGCTAAACGAATTAAGAATCATTAGGGTATTTACAAAAGCATATTAACAACGCAAGCGAGCAGTTATCGTCTCCTTCTAAATTTAGTTATGTTTCTATTATTTCATGTTCTTTGAGGTGTCTTTTATCCTCTGTAAAATCATGTAATAGTTTTTACTTCATATAGTTAGAGAAGCAGTTAAATAATTTGGAGTAGTTTCTGAGATCAATAATTGTTTCCACAATGTATAAAAAGAGGAAAATTTACTAAGAAAGGGTTGGAATTTTGGAGAACCGAGAGACTAGGCCACTGTATTCCTAATATCATCATTGATTAATGAAAGAATCATAAGTTTCCATGAGTTGTTGCATATAATTTTGTAAGCTTCTCTGTCAGGTGTCATGCTATGTTTTCTTCTTTTCAAGTATAGTAATGAAGCTGAAGGTCTTTATTTGCTTATGTAGATAAAGTTAAAATTCCTTAAAAGAACGCTCCTATACTTGAAGTCCTCACTTCATTTCGAAGTTATAGATAATAGTTTCTGTGAAATACCAGCATATTGTCTATGATTCAGTTCTCATTATCATAGTTCCTCTAAGTTACAGATAGTAGTTTCTGTGAAAGATTAGCATATTATATTTAACTTCTCCTTCAAACTTTCTTCATTCTTCATTTATATCTAGCAACAAATGGAATTCTGAGATGTTCTGGTCATACATGTGTTAAGAGTTAAAGACCAAGTTTTCCAGGTCCTTCATTTGAGAACACAACAAACAATAAGTGACAGTAAATAATATTTATTAATGTCTTAAGCACGATTTCCCTACAACCAGGAAATTGGTTTCTTAAGGAACCACAGATGCTACAAACCATGTGCGATGTTGTGCATCTGTGAGCATCATATTAGCCTCGTGGATCGTACTCTTTAGTCACTGATCCAGATCCCAGGGGGTCTCGCCTAGAATCATCGTGATCTCTTTGAACCCAATGATTGACTATGTCTATGATTTCGGCCGGCTAAATTCTCTCTTCAACGCATTCTAGATCTTTGTTGTTCCTGCATTTGGGTAGTCATTAGAGTGCTTAATATACCATGTCAACGTGTGATCCTGCAACTTTCTCACCAATGTAGCCTTCTTAATGTTGTCGTCCGTGACCCCTTGTGCTTCCCACACTTCTCTTACCACGAACCAAAACTGGTCTGGATCCTCATTCCCTACACCTTTGAATATGGGTAGCTTGATCTGCGGGTTTGGTGGAGGTGGAGTGGGTGGAGATGGAGGTGAAGCAGGTGGTGGCGTGGGTGGAGGTGGTAGCTATGGAATGAGCTGCCTTATCAAACTAACCACACTTCTCGGAGAGACTCGAGCGAGCTCTTCCTTGCTCTCTCGCGAAGGTGAAATTAAGGGACTATTTCCTACTTCCCCGCTACCTTTGTAGATATTTCCACTCCACGTCGTTCTAAACATTAATGTATTCACATAACCCGCTTTTCACATAACAACATCTTAATCCAGGTATTCAAACATTTAATGTACTTACCTTGCGGTCCCTTGAGAAAACATCATTCTGCTTCGCTATAGCTCACAGTCATGTCTATCGCAAACTCAGTGATAAATCCCCCTATTATCTGGTTGAGCCAATGGTCCACAACTCGTGCAATCTTATCTTCTGATGCCTCTAGTCTACGCACTAACTCCGAAGTCCACTCTATTGGTTGGTTGAGCTTACACCTTCCCCGGTTGTCGGCTAACCTCGCGATCCACTCATACAGTTCAGAAGGAAAGGATGCGAAGAAGATCTCACAGATTTCCGTATATACGTAGTGATCCAGTCACCTTTTCTCGGATACCTACGGAGTTCCATTTTCCTGTGTCACAAACTCGTGAATCTTCTTGTCCAACCACTCTTCAATTTCCTTCTTTGTTGGGTTCCAGTGGCACGAAATCAGACATCCCTTAGGCAGATCTTGGTCCCAGCAACGGAACCATTTGTTGGCTTATTGGGGCCTGACCCAGGTTCAGAAGTGATTTAGCCAAACAAATCCCGAAACTACCGGCCCTTTTGGTAACAATCCGCAGTGTGCGGACTGAGGTCTCACCCAAGGTAGTATGGGAGGGTGCTGGAACTAGGTTTCTACACCCTAGGGATGTCTTGATGAAACTTGGGAAGTTCGCGAACCAAACCTACGTGCTTGCGTTGCTCCACGCAGTCGTCTGTCCTTCGCAACTTGTGCAACTGCTTCCACGCAGCTCTGTAAAGGGTGCTAAGAGGTGTTTTCTAGATCTTTTATCCTTACTATGCTATTATTATAGATCTTAACTTAGTTGTGTGGGCACAATATTCTCATTAATCATTTAACATTCATAACAAGTGCGCGCAATCATAAAAATGAAAAGAGATGCATAAATATAACAGAAGCATAGACACACAATATTTCAGAATCAACTTATCTTTTATTAATTCTCTGTCCAAGTACAATCCCAACTCTGCCCTGCGCACTTAGCTGCAAGGGTCCGCGCACTCAGATGCGGACTCTACTATGCCTCTGCACACTCAACTAGAGAGCCTTTTCCTACTACTACATCCCTAGACTCGAACTTCCAGACTTAGCTAATTCCTCATCCAAAACTATCTCCCTTACATCTTAGAGCCGCACCCTATTTATACCATCCCATGGTCCGCGGACCATGGGTAGGCCGACATTACAATACATTAATTTATATTTTCAAGGGTGGACAACCCTTTGACTTGACCATTTACTTCGTGCTCCGTGCCCACATTTCGCGGGGTCTTTACATTACACTTGACCAAAATTTGGGCTTCAAGCCCCAAAAACCTGCTATGGGGGGATCCGCTGCCCAACAGAGCTGAGGAATCAGGGAAGTGGAAAGGAAAAGAGGTTGAAGACCCTCTAAGTGACAGCAAGGAAGAAGTTATGCTCATACAAAGAAATTCCAAATTGGCAAGAAAGAAGCGAGAGCTAAAGAGGTGAAGAGAACTGGAGAGCAAACAATCATAGGAATCCGGCGACCAAAGCCAGAATGAGAAAAGGAGAAAATAGGAAGAAGAAAAGAAAGCGTAGGATGAGATAGAGAAGAAAATGCAAGAAGAGAAAAGGCGGCAGGAAGAAGAAAAGAGAGCACAGGATGAGATAGAGAGGAAAAAGCAAGAAGAAGCTGAAAAGCATAGACAAGCAGAAGAAGTTGCAAAGAAAAAACAAGAGGAATATAAAAGATTAGAACAGGAAATGAAGAACATGGAGGAGGAGCTAGAAAGGCAACAGGCACTAGAAGAAGAAGAAAAGAGGAAACAGGAGGAGGAGCTTAGGACAAACAGGGAAAAGGAAGCTGGAGTAAATAAACAAGGAGAGACAAGCAAAGAAGTCGACTCAGGCTCATGACAGAGTGAGCTTCCTCCTTTGGACGTACATCCTGTTACTCCCCTCACTGGTGGACACCTTCCCCTCGGAGAGAAAGGAATCTCATAAGATCAATATGAAGAGGTTCTATATCTAACTAAAATGACATTTGATGAAGTAAACCTCAAAATTATATAGGAGAGGAAGAAAACTTGTAGCAGAAACCTAGCTGACCCACTGTTAGTAACTACAGCAACAGATATCATGCAAAATATCACAACAAATTCTCAAATGATCACCTCCGCCAGAACAACATTCGTGGTTGCCACAAAACACAACATAGCTCGGATGAGTAAGCAGATTGTAGATTTGCAAAACAGGCTATATGCATCTGAGCAAAGGGCCATCGTCGCGGAACAAGGGAAGAGAAGGATGGAGGAGGAAAACGTGACACTCTACTTATTACACACAGGATCAATTGAATTCCAAGTGGTAGTCGCATCAGAAACAGAGATCCTGGGGGAGACTATGGCAGTAGTGTATGAAGAAATGGAAAAACTGCACCACACTATAGCACCCATAGTGACCATTCAAACTCACTCAAAAGAAAGGGTTGCCATGCTCAAAGAGGCCATGACTACTTTGGATAAAATACATGAGTGGTCTGAAAAGTACCCCGAAGCCCCAGCAGTAGTTCCCAGGAAAGATTGGATTGCTATGAAAAATACCAGGGTCCAGCTTCGTATCAAAGTTCAGTCCAGAGAAAAATTGGCCAAAGATGTAGAGAGGGTGTTGGCTTCCTATAGACAATTGTTCAACAGTCTGGAATCAATGATCCAACTACATGGGGCTCCCTCTATAGGAGAGATTGGACAAGTAAGAAATCAGGGGGAGATCAACAATGAGGTGCAGGAATTCATAGAGACATATATAAAAATATCCCGCATAGGAGATATGCCAATCTCAAGAGAAGATATCAAGTGTTACATCATAGAACTAGTGAGGCTCTACACCAAGTTGGGTACCTTCAATAATAATATACATGCCAAATGGAATATCCTTCTCCCAGACTCACTAGAGTGCTTACACCGACATGATGAAATCCAGCCATAGATCTCTCCCATCGCAGCGAAATAAAACATATGGCATGCTTACCTGACAGAAAATCTCGGGCTCGACATTCCGGAACTCGCCATATCTATATTAGCCAATTAGGATGATAGTCATTTTCTTTTGTGTACTACGGTAGCATAGAATACCCTATGAACACGAAAGGTCACATAGAATGCTAAGAGTCATTTCGTAGGTGATAGGTCATGAGGAAGTCCAAGAGTCCAGAGTAGACCAAAGGTCTCTCTTATCCTACAAATGTAACCACATGCCTCATTTGTCTGGCTTTTTGTTGAGGACTATTTTGGAGATTCATAGACATATTGCTTGAGAGAATTGTTGTCCTTCTAGTCAATACAAGAGTTAATTGTACATTTTCACTATTGAATTCTTCAAATATCTATGTGCTTGTGCCATGAGTATTTTTCTCACTTGATGGATCGAATGTTCCCGAAAGCTATTTGATGTGTGGTCTCCCCACATGTTGTTTCGTACTCCAAATCTAGTTTTGCTACGTATGAATGGTATTTGGTTTACTCACTCTATACTCATGCCAATGAACTATTTCTTTAGGTATTAGTATAATCTGTTTTTTTACTGCACAGTTATGTACGTTGATAAATGGTTGATTGTTGTAAACTGATTTTGCAATCATTAAGCATTATTTATCTAGTATGCACAAGTCTTATCTAAAGTCCTACTAATAGTAAATTTATGTGAGATTGTGTGGTTTACCTTTTGCTATTCATGGTATATATATGGTACAATATATTTTTCAATTATTCTCTTGTGGTTATTAAATCTCATACATTCTAATAAGTTTATATCACACCTCCGTCTGAAGCTAGCACCACAAAACTGAACGGCAGTCGGGCCTACATACCAGAAGGGATCTCCAACACACTCGGTGCAGGCTCTAGTTGGGAACATACACTAGAGAGATCCCCTTGACTGTTGGTGATAAATTCCAGCCCATTAACAGATTTGGCACTAAAAGGAGGTCCATGGCAAGCACTAAAATCCCTCCTCACACAGAGACTTCCCATCAAGGAAGTAATCAACCTCGGCCTCCCACACCCCCTGAGGTACGATATAATCCTCCTTTCAGGCCACCCTTCATGAAACCACTTCAAGAAGAACCCCATATTACCCTCCTTGAAGACACCCCTGGAGGAGAGGAAATTCCCATGTACAAAGTCACTAACGAACAACTTAGGGCTCTGCGCCCTATCACATGCCAATTTGCCAGGGGTCTAAGATGTATCCCCACCACTAACTCCCTAGCCAACTCTCACACCTCCAACCTTCAACATACGTGTCAAGGTGTCCTAGTTAACTCCATATCACAGTTAATCGGCTTAGCCCTGGATGACTATGCAAACGTTGTTGAAAGACTATCTATTGAAGGGTTGGAAAGCTAGCCTGAAGATGAAGAAGGGGAGCCTAAGAATACCTTTACTAGCAAGAATAATTAGATACATAGAGAGGAAATGCACAGGAACAACTGACGAATCACTGAGGAAACCCCTGTTAACAATCAACCTCTCACCGAGGGCACTCATGGGATCTTGGGACAAGGAGCCGGGGACTACCTTAGAGACCGCATAAACTTCTACAACAATCAGTGTCTCCTTAGAAACCTAAGAGACACCTGAAACGTGAGAAACATGAGAGACCTAGGACATCTCAGAGTGCTAAGAAGAGAAGCCAGAACCCCCCCCCCCCATACCAGCGGCAAGTCAGGCACAGATAGTGAATCAGAAGGCAATAATCGTCGCCTCCTTTTCAACCCTAGAGCAAACCGTCATCCCCTACCACTGGCTTGGATGGTGCAATCCCCTTTAAACCTTAAAGGCCTCCTTCATGATATGCCCTGGCATTCTGAGAAGCACCTCCCAAAGTTCGACCCAAAGAAAGGGACCTCAGTCGATGACCACATTAGAAATTTCTATTTAGCTTTGCAAATGATGAAGGTCCAGTTCGACAACATAGCATGCCACCTATTCCCACATACCCTTGAAAATAAAGCAGCCACTTGGTATCGGGCACTACCCGTTGCCTCCAATCAAACGTGGGACGAGTTCCGGAAATCCTTTTTGGACAAATTTTCAAAAGATAAGACACCTTCCATGCTCCTCACCGAGCTTAGCATGCTGAAATGCCATAAGAAGGAGAAGGTAAAAGATTTGTATCAACGTGTCACCACTATTCTGAACAAGTTCCCCATGGATGTAGCCCTTGGCAATTCCATCACAATTTATTATTACACAAGGGCCCTGCCGCAGAACATTGTCGTATTCGTTAAGCGCGAAGCAAAGCTCACTCTGGTAGAGAATTTTGTTGCGACACTCAAGGTCGAAAAGGATCTTCTTTCGATCAGTGCCTTGGAGCATGAGTCGTGAGAAGACCCAAAGTCCTCTAGTAAGAAAAACCAGGCCTCCTCAAGTAAAATGGTGGATAAAGAGAAAGACCTTTGCAATTTCGAAGGACTAACCAAATCTCTAAAACAGCTAACCAACGAAGTATCTGAGCTAAAGCGAAGAACCAGTGATGCTTCAAGAGGGTCCAAGCCCACTAAGCCCTTTTTTCAGAAGACCAATAATTTCCCCCCTAAGGTCTCGCAAAATCCTAGCTCAACCTTCAACGTAGAAGAGTTAGGCAAAGATAACTTCTGCACTTTCCACCAGGCTTCACACTCCAAAAAAACCTGCCCACAATGGCTCCATAATATGACCGTCGTTGTCACCCAATTGTTAGAAGACCAGACCATCGGGGAAGTAGAAGAGGAAACCGACGAGTCGGGAGAAGATGATCCCCCCCTTGGTGATGATTCCCCATCTGTTGTGTTAACTTTCGAGATCATCCGGGGAGGAGACGTGTGCACTGCACAAGAAGCCTTTGTCAGGGAGACTCCCCAAAAGCCCCCCAAAAGTTACAATCTCAGGAGTAAAGGCATGGTAGCGGACCCTTCCCTAGAAGACAAGAAGAAGGCTTTGTTGCGTAGGATCTTGCCCCCGACCGATACCAGTCAACCATCTTCCTCCTCACCCAGAGGAACAAATGATCTATGCCTGAACAAATCACCAGCTAGCGCGAAAAGGAACTCTTCCACACCTAAAGATGCATTCAAAGGGGTTACTACTAAGACCACCATGGCAACACCACGCATAACGCCAGAATCTTTACCCACAGATTTAGATTACAATATCATCGAAGATTTAAAGAAAACACGAGCTAATATCTCATTATTCGAGTTGTGCAAATTGACCACTCAACGTGAGCTAATAGCCAAAGCCTTCACTTTCTCCCCCACCCTTGTTAAACCCGTTGCATCAAACAAAGGAAATCCTGTAGGCCGATCCCCAGCTGTGGTCGACCTCCAAGCTATAGTAAATGCCGCAAACACCAACTCGAGAGGCTCAACTCCCCCATTCCTCTTAACCTTTGAAATGTTTAATTTTAATGTCCACAACTGCCTCATCGACTCCGGTACATCAACCAACGTTATGCCCTGGTCGGTATGCAAGAAACTGAATATTCAACCAGAGAAAACCGACGCCAAAATTATCCAACTTGACAGGTCTCAAGTCCTCGCCATAGGAGAATTAAATAATGTCATCATTTGGTTATCTTCTGATTCTCGAGTGCACCAGTGCATTGACATAATCATCGTAGACATCCTAGAAGCCTACGGTCTTCTTCTCAGTAGAGATTGGTCTTGCAAGTTGCAGGGCTACTTTGCCACAGATTGGTCTCACTTATGGCTGCCTTACAAAGGAAGGAATAACTAGATCAGGGTAAATAGTGAGCCTTGTATGAAACATACTGTTACCAACCTTGAAATCTCTAATGAGCCAATCAGTTATGCATAGCAAGATCTGCGATTATGCCTCCTTGAATCTTCATTTGGGTGCTATCAGCCTCAGACCTCAACCGTTTCCCCAAATGCCCAAATTGAAATCCCCATGCAAACCCCAAGCCGCGATGACGAAATTTTTTCCTTAAACTTACATACGTCAGGTTTACCTTCCCCCAGCACAGAGACATGGACGTTGTACTATGATGGTTCAAAAACCCACGATGGAGCAGGGGCTGGATGCGTCCTGCTAAATCCCAAAGGGGATAGATTTTTGATCTCATGCAGGTTAGAATTCCAATGTACCAACAACACTGCAGAATATGAGGCATTGGTGCTCGGCCTAAAAAAGGCTATCGACTTAAAAGCAGACTGCCTAAAAGTCATTGGGGATTCAGAAATCATTACGAGACAGGTACGCAATAGCATCCATTGTTTGTCTCCGCATCTAAAGAACTACCAACAAGAGGTATGGCATCTCATAAATTCTTTTAAAGCTTTCAATATCATGTCTGTTCCTAGGTTTAACAATGTTACTATTGATACTATAGCTAATGCTGCACCTATGTTCACACCCCTTAGAGATGGCTTTTCTATTGAAATTATGTATAAACCAACCGTACCAGACAATGTAACTAACTTGCACGTGTTCAATGATGACCAACAGATTCTGGAATTCATGGAAATCGCTGAATTATTCAAAGATGCAGCAATCGATGAAGAGGAGCATGAGAAATCATTACAAGATGAGGTGGATTACCAGAAAGGAAATACCTTACCGAAAGGGATGGTGTCATTGGAAAAATTGCTCGACCTTCAGAATTGTTTCAGAGGTCCGCCAAATGCCAAGATGCATAGTTCCACTCTCTTGCATGGGAAAATCAATCTCAGGACCGAGTCTGACCCCAAGTACATTAACTTGGGAACAGAGTGCACCCCAGAGGAAAGACAGGCTTTCATCAGTTTATTTCAAAAGTACCGCGATGTCTTTGCTTGGACTTATGATGACATGAAGGAATATGATACTCGGATTATTTAGCATGTTATTCCTACCAGAGAGGGGGTCAAACCATTTCATGAGAAACTGAGGAAGGTGCATCTCGTGTTAGAACCCCTCATACAAAAGGAGTGAAAGAAATTATTGGATGCTCGCATTATTTTGAAGGTCAAACACTCGACATGGGTATCTAATCTGGTGCTAGTAATAAAAAAATCTGGAGAAATACGCCTATGTGTCGATTTTCGGAACCTTAATCGGGTGTTAGACAAAGATAACTACCCAATTCCATCCATGGATAAAATCCTCCAAACCGTCTCAGGAGCTGAGGTCTTTTCTCTACTGGATGGATTCTCCAGTTACAATCAGGTTTTGGTATCAGAACCAGACAGGATTAAGACAACATTCTGAATGAAGTGGGGAACATTCGCTTTTCGTCGTATGCCATTCAGACTCATAAATGTTGGGGAGAATTTCCATAGGGCTATGGATATTGCTTTTCGAGGTTTAATGGGGCAGAGTGTGGTGGTCTACCTGGACGATGTCACTGTTTTTTCAAAAAGAAGAAGTGACCATCTCTAGCACTTGAAACAGATTTTTGAAAGATGCTGGAAATATGGGATCTCTCTCAACCCTAAGAAGAGCATATTTGTGGTTTCGGAAGGCAACCTGTTGGGCCACATCATCACCAAGAAAGGAATCACTGTTGACCCTAATCGCGTGAAATCCATAGCACAAATCCCTCAGCTAAACACCAAGAAAGGTATGCAATCTTTCCTTGGAAAAATTAATTTCTTGCGCAAGTTTATTTCAGATTTTTCACAAATTGTCAAACCTCTACAGAACATGATAAAGAAAGATACAGTTTTCAAATGGGATCGAGAAGAAAAGGAATCTTTTGATTGGATTAAGGTAGCTATCGCGGAGGCACCTTCCCTCTCAAGCCCCGATTTCAGCAAAGATTTTATCTTGTACACTTTTGCTTCAGATTCATCATTGGTCACGGTCCTTACCCAAAAGGACTGTGATCATGACGAACGTCCTATATCATTCATGAGTACAGGACTCCAAGGGGCAGAGCTAAATTACCCGGACATCGATAAGTAGGCTTATGCTATTTACAAAGCAGTGAAACACTTCAAGCCCTACATCCTAAAGAATCATGTCACCATGATGGTTCCCCATCCTGTCGTCAGATCCCTCTTTGTACAACAAGAGTTGGGGGAGAGAAGATCCAACTAGATGACATCCCTCCAAGAATATGATTTAGAATTTAAGCCCTCCCACACTGTAAAAGGGCATGGTCTTTGTAAACTGACCGCTAATCATTAGGACATGGGATCCGATCGAATGGCCCAGAATACAAAACGATGGGAGCACGAGATCGAAATGTACCACAATGATCTCCTTGGCTCACACAACTCCTCATATGGTATGTCGATTTAAAACAATACCTAATACAGGGGTCTTTACATAAAGCAATGTCCGCTAAACAAAGGAGAGCCATCAAACTTAAAGCCACTTCACATCAGATGGTCCAAGGGAACCTTTTCAGGAAGCATCACCTTGGTGTGTTACTAAGATGTCTAAAATACGATGAAGCCCAACAAGAGCTGAAATATCTACATGACAGACCGGTAGGAGGTCATTATGCAGGCGACACCACGACACACAAGGTCATGCGGGCAGGTTTCTACTAGCCCACTCTATTCAAATATGCTCATGCCTATGTATGAAAGTGTCTTATCTGCTAAAAGAATGCAGGAAAATAGGCAAGGTCATCTGCCCCTATGCAACCCATATCAGTCGAGGAACCTTTTTAATAATGGGGTCTGGACATCATAGGTGAGATCATCCCTAAGTCGTCAAAGCAGCATAGGTACATACTCACGGCCATCGACTATTTCACCCTATGGGTAGAAGCAATCCCATTATGAAAGGTTAACGACGATGAGGTAATATATTTTATCAAGCAGTACATCATGGCTAGGTTCAGTGTTCCAACCTCCCTTGTTTTTTATAACGCTACTTACTTCTCATCTTTGAAATTATATGATTTTGCTCTAGAAAATAGCATAGTGTTAAAACATTCGGCTAATTACTATCCCCAAGGAAACGGCTTGGCAGAATCAACCAACAAGAACCTCATTCGTATTATCAAGAAAACCCTGCTCTCGCAGCAGAAGAATTTGCACAATGCCCTCAGTAACACTCTTTGGGCTAACCGGGTCACTCCCAAAACCTCAATAAGCACATCTCCGTATTTCCTGGTCTACAGGAAAAAGGTCATCCTGCCTCCCATTCTATATATCCCTACCCTTAGGCTAGCTCAAGAGTCGCAAGGTACCCCAACCCCATCTATACAAAGTCGGATCGATACCTTGGTAAAACTAGAGGAAGAAAGGTCTAAAACTAAGGAGAAGTTCACCATCCGCCAAGCCCGCATCAAAAGATGGTTCGTTAGGAAATCCGCAGGGTCATACAAATTTGAGGTAGGGGACCTCGTTCTCAAATGGGACCAGGCTCACGAGGACAAAGGCAAACACACAAAATTTCAAGCTTTGTGGGTAGGTCCATTCCAGATTGTAGAAAAAATTGGCCATCACACTTTCAAATTACAAACCCTGAGAGGGCAAGTGGAACCCCTCCCAGTGAATGGCCACGACCTCAAATGTTACATCACCTAGCAGCCCCAGAGTTGCTAGCCCCACCTTGTACTATAGTCTACCATTACTTTCATAGATAGTTGTCATTTACTGTCAGTTAGTTCTGATTGCTAGTTTAGTTGTTTTCTTTTGGAATAAAGTAGAGATGGCAGGTTAAAGTTAAAACAGCCCTACACTTTGGATTTCTCAGATGTTCTCCGGATCCATTAATGAACCAAAGCTTAAGTCTCAAAAAGAGTATAGTAATATGGATTGGTGACGATGGGGAAGTCGATGGCATACACATGTCCTCATTCGCTCCCACGTCGGTCTATCCCCAGTGCTTACATGGGAAAAATTCTTGAAGCCGTTCTAGCTCACCCATAGTCCTAGGAACAAAAGAGAAACTGAAGAAACTAGTAATGAGTATACATATATCCCGGGAAAACAATAAGGACTCTGAAAAAGCCAGAAACAACCTCTTTGCAAGTCAAATAAGTCGGGATCCCTCGTCCACCCAGGTTTTAAGCCTTCATTAAATAAGTGCATATATGCACAGGCAAAATAAGTGCCCATGAGCACCTACACCTTTTCATAATAAGGGCTAAAGGACTGAGAAAGGCTTCCTGCGCAAAGAGGTGAAGAAATGACTCCACCAGGGATCTGACCAGGCTCACTCACAGCGGAGTAATTTTCATGATTTCTAGGTAATGACTCCACCGGGATACTATTCAGGCTCGTTAGCAGTGGAGCAACACCAGAGTACCATGACCACTATACTGGGAATACTTCAAAACTCATACTGTAACTTCAGTTTCCCTTTTTGGGCCCAAGACAGCAGGAGGTAGCACCCTATTGCGTGTGCAAAGATCATGTCAGGACAGTCGGGACAACTGACCAAGTTCGAAAGGGGGACCCGGAATACCATCAGTGGGACCCGTAGCCCCATGAAACGATATTTACTCAAGTCCCCTTAAGCGAGGCCCGTAAACGTCAGAGATCCTGGGTTCTTCCAGGGAATCACCAATTGTTGTAGCTGTTGCGACAACACCTCCAAAAATCTAGGTAACCATTAAATTTTTGGAGCCCCTACATCAAGCCTAAGCTTCGGCCCCACCAGGTCTTGCCCGAAGGTTCATTAGTGTCGGTAAACTTGAAGAGAAATCCAAGTTTTTGACTAAGTTAAGCCAAGTCACCAATTCACGCCTTGATAGACTGGGTCGCATAGTTGGAACATGACTATCACCTGTAATCACGACCACGGAAACCATTGCAACCACGGCGACTCGTGGGTCGCAAGGTCGCATAGTCGCACCTCCACCCGCTCAACTATCCTGCGACCCCGCAACCCTGTGACCTTCCGAGTCACAAAGTCACAAAGTCGCAAAGTTGCCTTAATTATCATCAGTCACTTATGCGACTATGCAACTATGTGACTCTGTGACTCACAAGGTCGCAAGGTCACACTGCCTATTCACACCTTCCAACGCGACCTCGTGACTCATGTGACTTCGTGACCTACGAGTCACAAGGTCGCAATAGCCGCACTCCCGACCCTCGTGACCTCCACATGTGCGATTATTTTATAAATAGGAGGGCACCCAGTCACATTTGTCAAGGCTCTGTTGGTCGCACTAGAAGCTAGAAACCTCTCCGACCCAAATTCGCGCGCGCGTCCAACTCTGGTAAGTAATGGTCCTCCCTCCTGTAATGATTATTTTCTTCCAAATGTCACTGATTGCACCTCCTGACCTCTAGCTTACCTCTCACCCTAGGGTTTAGCCTTTTACTTAGCTTTCCTTTCCGTTTCATGCTTCATAGGTTGCCCTAGCCTTTTCCCCATTCCTCCACTCAGAGTTTCAGGTTTGCCTTGCATCTGATCCCCTCATTGGATCAAGAAGTTGAAGCTCCATCCTTCTGAAAGTGACCCCGGTCTCCCAAAGCCATTCAGGGCCTTCTCTGAGCTATATTCCTGTGCCCCACAGGTGCTATACACTTCCCCTCGCGACTTCGCAACTTCACGACTCCTCATTCCTGTGACCTCCTATCATTTGCAACCTACGACCACTAGCCACTGTGTGATCTATGATCAATTTTTGCGCATCGCGACCTTGTAGTCGCTCCTGACCTTTGACCTTAGTCATGTAATCACATTCTTAACATTGGAGACCATGCGACTCGCTCATCCCTGTGACCTTCCTTTCACCGGCTAGGTTTCCTTTTATTTTTCCAATTTATTGTCATGCCCTCTCTCTCATCGTGGGATTGCATTTTTGACATGCCAGGTGACATTGAGCTCGAGTGCATATCCATTTCTTCTTTTGAAGACGAGATGGGTCACCCAACTAATAAAACAACTCAAGGCACCTCGGGAAGCGGGGCATGGGAATCTGATCCAGACGAATAGCCACCTATCTTTATGAACACGGATTGCAACATAAATAAAACCACCAGGCTCTCCTGGTATGAGATCTACGAGGAATTTTCTAAGAGTGATATCCCAGAGACATAGGTATTAACGTCAAAACGTTAAGATTACATAAAGTAGCAGTTCATCCACCAGTATTCCCGTGCACTGAAATCATCGAATGGATCTTGCAGTGTACAAGCATAGATGACTGGATGATCAGGGGTCATGATGGAGCACCTATAGCCACCATTTCTTCGACAAGCATCAATGCCTACTACAAATTGCCTGAGAAGCAGCAGATTTTTAACACCAAGTGGCTCGCCGGATTCACCATCCCAACGAAAGACATCTTAAGGGATTGGTGGCAAGAACCTATGAAATTCCAGGTCAAGATAGACCAGGCCTACAAGACAGAAGGGCTACGCAGAGTATATCAGTTAATCACTGCAATGATGTGCCAGCTATATGGCAAGGCAGACTGTGATGTGTTTTTTGGCACGTGGGTTCCACTCATGTATGTTGTCACCACTCAGGGAATTATTTTTAATTGGGCAAGCATCCTATCATCATCCTTGAGGACAAACATAGCCGCCACCCAAAGCCCACCCCTCGAGAAACCTCCAGAATTCTATATGTCTTCATACCTCCTTGATGTTGTCTGTTCAAGGTGCCACTTTGAGCACTGGAGCTGCAATTGGGACACATCAGTAGCCCAACCCGTCCACTGCCACTACAAAGTCTTTTGGGACATAGCTTATAGAAGCATGTTGGATGTAATATCTGAAACATTTATCATCCCATTATACCAACTGTTGTTTGGGGAAGAACCACCTTGCATGTCACAGAGAGCCATGAGGACCGTGGTTAAAGTAGCTCATTGGTTCCCCATCGATGAAGGAATGATCGTCAGGGTGTTTGGTACTCATAAAGCTCCTCATGCTCTGCCCAAGTTCATCATAGATAGGACACTCCTACAAGAGGTCTGTTACCAGATGACACAGGGTTTCTCAAAGGTTTTGAACAAAGGCAAGAAGAAACCTTGGCTGCCTTTCCCTCTCACTATTGGGGCGTACGTAGTAGAAAACTTCAAACATGTAGAAGTAGAAGCTAAAGAACTGGAGGGGAGCCATTTCGTGACCCTGAATTACAGAACATATGACCCGAGAAAGTCGTAGCTACCCACTGTAAGAAGGAGAAATTCAGTTGGTCTTATGCCCACACTAGGAAGGATCTTAAGGACGAGATTAGGAACTGGTATAACTCCACAAGGGAGATCAGCCCCAGTGAGTAGTAGGCCATAGAAGATGAGCTCCTTGATGATTTCCAAGATGATGTAAGCCTCAGAGAAAGAACACCAAAGGGAGCCGAGGAATCAGGGAAGTGAAAAGGAAAAGAGGTTGAAGACCCTCTAAGCGACAATGAGGAAGAAGAAGTTATGCTCATACAAAGAAATGCCAAATTGGCAAGAAAGAAGTGAGAGCTAAAGAGGTAAAGAGAACTGGAGAGCAAAAAATCATAGGAATCTAGTGACCAAAGCTAGAATGAGAAAAGGAGAAAACAGGAAGAAGAAAAGAAAGCATGGGAAGAGATAAAGAGGAAAAGGAAGGAAGACGAGAAAAGGCGGTAGGAAGAAGAAAAGAGAGCACAGGATGAGATAGAGAAGAAAAATCAAGAAGAACATGAAAAGCAGAGACAAGTAGAAGAAGCTGCAAATAAAAAACATGAGGAACAACAAATATTAGAACAGGAACTGAAGAACATGGAGGAGGAGCTAGAAAGGCAACGGGCACTAGCAGAAGAAGAAAAGAGGCAATAGGAGGGCACGCTTAGGATAGACAAGGAAAAGGAAGCTGAAGTAAATGAACAATGAGAGACAAGCAAAGCGGTCGAATCAGAATCAAGACAATGTGAGCTTCCTCCTTTGGACGTACCTCTCGTTACTCCCCTCACCGGTGGACACCTTCCCCTCCGAGAGCTAGGCATCTCAAAAGATCAAGATGAAGAGGTTATAAATGTGATTAAAGTCACATTTGATGAAGTAAACCTCAAAATTATACAGGAGAGGAAGAAATATTGCAACAAAAAACCAACTAACCCATTGTCAGTAACTATGGCAACGGATATCATGCCAAATATCAGGAAAAATTCTCAAATGATCACCTCCACCGAAATAGCATTCGTGGCTGGCATAAAACACAACATAGCCCGGATGAGTAAGCAGATTGTAGATTTGCGAAATAGGCTATACGCATCGGAGCAAAGGGAAACCGTCGTGGAACAAGGGAAGAGAAGGTTGGAGGAGGAAAACGCGACACTCTACTTATTAAACACAGGATCATTTGAATTCCAAGCAGTAGTCACATCAAAAATAGAGATCCTGGGGGAGACTATGGCAGTAGTGTATGAAGAAATGGCAAAACTGCACCACACTATAGCACCCATAGTGACCATTCAAACTCACTCAAAATAAAGGGTTGCCTTGCTCAAAGAGGCCATGACCACTTTGGATCAAATACATGAGTGGTCTGAAAAGTACCTCGAAGCCCCGCCAGTAGTTCTTATGAAAGATTGGATCGCTATGCAAAATACCGAGGTCCAGCTTCATATCAAAGTTCAATCTAGAGAAAAATTGGCCAAAGATGTGGAGAGGGTGTTGGCTTCCTACAGACAATTGTTCAGTAGTTTGGAATCAGTGATCCAACTACATGGGGCTCCATCTATAGGAGAGATTGGACAAGTAAGAAATCAGGAGGAGATCAACAATGAGGTGCAGGCATTCATAGAGACATATAGAAAAATCGCCCACACAGGAGATATGCCAATCTCAAGAGAAAATATCAAGCATTACATCGTAGAACCAGTGAGGCTCTACACCAAGTTGGGTACCTTGAATAATCATATACATGCCAAACGGAATACCCTTCTCCCGGACGCACTGGAGTGCTTACACCGACATGATGAAAGCCAGCCACAGATCTCTCCATTGCGGTGGAATACAATATATGCGCATTTACCTGACAGAAAAGCTCGGGCTCAACATTCTGGAACTCGCCATCTGTAGATTAGCCAATTAGGATGATAGTCATTTTTCTTTTGTGTACTATGGTAGCACAGAATACCCTATGAATGCGAAAGGTCACATAGAATGCCAAGAGTCATTTGGTAGGTGAGAGGTCATGAGGAAGTCCAAGAGTCAAGAGTAGACCAAAGGTCTCTCTTATCCTATAAATGTAACCTCATGCCTCATTTGTCTGGATTTTTGCTGAGGACTATTTTGGAGATTCATAGACATATTGCTTGAGAGAATTGTTGTCCTTCTAGTCAATACAAGAGTTAATTGTACGTTTTCACTATTGAATTCTTCAAATATCTATGTGCTTGTGCCATGAGTATTTTTCTCACTTGACGGATCGAATGTTCCCGAAATCTATTTGATGTGCGGTCTCCCCACATGCTGTTTTGTACTCCAAATTTGTTTTGCTACGTATGAATGGTATTTGGTTTACTCACTCTATACTCATGCCAATGAACTATTTCTTTAGGTATTAGTATAATCTATTTTTTAACTGCACAGTTATGTATGCTAATAAATGGTTGATTGTTGTAAACTAATTTTGCAATCGTTAAGCATTATTTATCTAGTATGCACAAGTCTTATCTAAAGTCCTGCTAACAGTAACTTTATGTGAGATTGTGTGGTTTACCTTTTTCTATTCATGGTATATATATGGTACAAGATATTTTTCAATTATTCTCTTGTGTTTATTAAAGCTCATACATTCTACTAAGTTTATATCACACCTCCGTCTGAAGCTAGCTCCACAAAACTGAACGGCAGCCAAGCCTACATACTGGAAGGGATCTCCAACACACTCGGTGCAGGCTCTAGTTGGGAACCTACACCGAAGAGATCCCCTTGACTATTGGTGATAAATTCCAGCCCATCAACAGGAACTAAGGCTTATAGACTTTTATCTGGGAGGTTTTTTCCCTTTATAAAGTGTCGTGCCCTTGGTTTCTTGTCTTTCCTCTAGACCATGTGCTTACCACATCGGAGCCCCTTATCAGCAATTTCCACTTTGTGACAATGTGTTGTCCATCACAAGTCACAGATCGTTGATTAACGACATGACGTCATCCCCTACCATGTGGCACTCCTTGAGTGGTGACACATGTCACCCAAATATGGCCAATTAGGCCATTCAAAACATTGAAACTTCCTACCATGTGTCCCTCTGTACCATCACATCAAGTTGACATTAGAAGGCACGTGTCCCTTATCAGAACCAATCAAATCCTGCCACGTGTCCTCATCATAGCTCCTCTAATGTTTCCATATGTCCTTATCAAATCCAATGAGACTATGCCATGTGTCCTCATTGGAGCCCATCACTATATGCCATTGTCCTTATCAGACCCAATCGAATGCCTCCACGTTTCCTCCCAAAGGAGAGAGAAAGAGGTCCACCAACCTTTGTTTTGCAATGAATTCCTTTGTATTTTCCTTTTTGTCTCTCCCGATGATTTAACATTAGAGGCTCAAATCCTAGTTATTTAACACTAGAGGCTCAAATCCCAACCATTTAACTCAATCAGCATTCAGCAATCACAACATCCCATTGATGTCTCATATGAATCATCAAACAGTGATCATCGATATGGCCCTAGGCCTCCGATCTCCTGATCGGGATATGCAATATAGTCGATCCTTTGGTCATTGATATGCATGGATCACTGACCTCCGATTGCAATCGTCAATTTGCCTGGATCGTCGATGTGTGATCGTCAATATGTCATACCCTCCGATCTCTGATCTTCGATATGCTGGGACCTCTGACTATCGATATTGCAAGTTGCTAATCAGCCAAATGCATACATTGTTGTGCTGCAACTTGGAGCCTCTAATTGCCGATTGTTAATTGGACACGTGTCAAAAGGAAAAAAACTCATTGTTCTTTGCCTTCTCTTTTGGAGAGGCAGAACTTCAACTGCCTCTAACGTTTGATCCATAATTCCATTCTGGGACTTCCACATACTATTTGAAATCTTATTTTGATCACTATCAAATGGAGGGGGTATTATTAGCCTTTGATCCCATCTGCTACCTCAAAATATGGCTCCAAACTCTCTGCCATTCTTTTTCTCCTTGACTCTCCAGAAAGCTAAGAATCACACCCACAATGATGATCCTTTGCATGAGGCCTGCAGTAACCATGAACTTACTTCTTGGTCCATCACTGTAATCATCATTTTATGGCTTCTCCAATAAGCCTAATACTATGATGATTTTCTACATGAAACCCACATCTACCTTTAAATTCCTCCTGGGCCATCGCCACCGGCGTCTACTGCATCAAACAACCAAGCTTATCTGGTTAACATCAATGCCAACACTCGTGCCTATTGTTAGGCACTGCCAATTTCCCAAAACATCTCCCCAGCATGACTGTTGACATCAAATGCCAACACACTTGTAGATGCCCTCACTAGGCCACTGCCCATCCACACAATGCCAATTGTCCAACAATCTCCCCCTTTGGAATTGAAGGCAACACACCATACTTCTATCCAAGTGATGGTTAACCTCAAGCTTCTTCCACACATCTCATTACATGAGACACAAATGGCTTGCTTGACATCCCAGCTTTTCTACAACTTTTCTTCCCCTTTGACATCAATGGCAAGGGGCTACAGGCTTCCTTGATCACCTCATGCAATCATCGACTATGAGGACCAGAGTCTAACTGTTGAGATGTGCATTCTGCCTCATATCCATCTCTTCCAAGACTATCAATATTGTTGCTCCATAGAATGGGTAAATGTGATATGCACCCCATGAATATATACTTCCTTTGATTTGTCCTTCCAGTTTTGGACACCTTAAGGTTGTTGGCTGAGCAATTTGTCCACTAATGCATCTTTTTGTATCAAAAAAAATTGATACACAATAAAATATGTATGTTATTATTGTTTCTGAAAATACCAAGTTATAATGATGCATTTTGGCTTGCCCTTATTCGTTGTTGCTATTGCTTCTGAGACTACTCTCATTCTTTAGCATCTCCACTTCTCCCCTTGAGATCATTTTCATACTATGGGGACTGCTTCACAGCTCATACCAATTGCATCAAAAGAAATGATACAAATGGAACACTATACCAGGAAAACTCTTCTATTTCTTTCTCAAAAAGAAATTTCCATTTGCATGCAAGGTTACTCAACATGAGCCCATCACAACCAATTAACATAGCTATACCAATTGAGGGTTAAGGGACATGAAAAATATTACACCATTTTTTTTTCATGAACACAAGACTGCCATGGATAATCAAACTTACAACTTAAATGAAATAAGGATAATTCACCAAATATGCAAACCTTTCATTTGCACAACAATCTTCCTTTTTGAGGCTGCCCATTATTGCCTACTACTGCTACTGACCATTGTTGCTTGCTATTTGCATTGTTTCCTACTACTTCTTTCAACGATTGTGGAAAATTTGGGAACAAGAGATCTTATTGATGAGAATATTGTTTCCTGCTACTATTACAAGAGTTCTTTCTCTTTCTCTTTGAAAGCTTATGTTTCTTCTCATTTTTGTAGTCAGATCTCTTGTGCCCAAATTTTCCACAATCCTAGCATTTGTTTTGGCCTAAGAATGGGGCAGAGGAGTTACTCCTTTTGACGACGCCTTTGTCAGAACTCCTATTATGGCCAACATGCCTTATCCCAACCTTTTTGTGCATCCTTGGGTTGTTGCTACTCAACACATTTTGTTTCCTTTCATGCCATCTATAGCCTATGGCTTTATGTCCATAATTATTGCAATAAAAACGAAAACCATAAAAATTCCTTTGTTGACATAAGTTATCTTTTCTATAAAGGTTCTGTCATTGAGCAAGAGGGGTCCTCTGTTGGATCTTCTTGTGCCTTCTATGACAGAAAGAATTGCTATCATGCACTCTTCCTTGCAACTACCTTTCCCTCTTCTAATGCACTTCCTGTTGCTACTCTTTGGCCTTCTGCTGCAGTACCAAATACTACTTCTTAGCCTTCTATTGTCACCTTCTCTTCTCTTGTTGTTGTTGCTTTCCTTGTTGTGGTTGTTGTCCAACAACCTTTGTTTCTTTGTTGTTGTTGGAACCTTGGACTCCTTTCAGCTTCTAATAATGAGACAACTCTTTATATGACTTTTCTAAGTCATGTCTCAATGAGACTACCTCAGTTTGTAGTCTCTCGCAGTAAGCCTCCTTTTCACTCAGCTGATGGGTTATTATCCCATTCAGGTTGCTAGCCTCTTCTTGTTGAGCATTTAGTTCAACTAATGTATTTCTTAACTTCCCATTCTTGAGATCATAGACTTTCAGTTTCTCCTTTTGCTTAAGAATTACCTCTGATAAGTCCTTGACCTCCTTTAGAGCTTAGATCAACCTAATCCCTTCATATGGATCCTTTTCTTACCAAAGCAGCATGGTCTCTCTTCTTATGCAGTTTCCTCATCAGTAGGAATGTGATTAGTAGCAACTTCACCATGTTCTAGTTCATTGCTAAAGCATCATGTCTCCTCATCCTCTTCTTGAGCCACATGGCTATCTCCACCATACAGACATTGTATTATGTTCAAAACTTCCTTTTCTAACTCACAATGCCTTACTTTATCAGCATTTGACTCAGATAGCCCTTTCAAGATGACCTCCTTGACTTTTTCATTCTTTTCTCCATCTAATATGGAGAGCCATATATCACCATCCAAGGACATCAAGTAGGATTCCATTCTAACCTTCCATAGTTCATAACAGATCTGATGGCATGATCTATATAAGCATGGAACTTCTTTTGCTGGTAGAAAAACTTCATTAGCCATTGTTTCTCTTTAATCTACCTTCTAGATATCAATTTATTTCTGAAGGAACATGGTGTGACATAGGTAAGTTCCCTCTATGGACAGAGGCAACTCCTCTAGCCCTAGAGTGGCTCTAGTCACTGCACAGACAATACCAAAGAAAATTTCCTTAGAAAGTTGGTGTTATGAATACCTACCTTCAATCCGACGTTCGGTAAACTCCTCGTCGTGTTTCTCCAGCTCTTATTATTCTAGTTGCTCATACCTGAAAACAACATGTAGAGAAACACCACGAATGCAATAGAAAATGACCAAACAATCTACTTGAAGAGTCAAGGAACCTCAACCTATCGACATACAATTGAATGCATGATATAGGAAACAAGCTATTGATTCATATTAATATAAATCAAAGTAAAACTTACAACCGAGCCTTGACGTCGTAAGCCTCTTCGAAGGGTCCTATCGGCATCTCTCCGTAAGCATTCACTTGTGAACCGTCTCCCAAGGGATCATATGACTCTCTCTTCTGTCCAAAAGGGTTGATACAAGAAAGCTCTCAAGCCAACTCTACTCAAACATCTCTCAAATCAAAATACAAATGAGGCTACTTCCACACTCCAATAACACTCTCTACCTCTACTCCTCCCTTAGAAACTTGAAACTATCAAATTACATCTAGCTATCATTCCATTACCTCCAAGCTAATTGATATCATTCATGGAGGAGATATTTATAGGAGGGAGAAGTCTCATAAGAGAAGGAAGGGAGAGCTTATCTCTTCAGGAGGTTGCAAAAAAGGTGGAATAACTATTCCAGAGGAGAAAGGCAAGCTCAACTGACCCAACAACCAGCCCTAGGACCGCCCATGAAGCAATTTCATCTCGAAGTTTCAATGAGTTGTTGAAAAACTTTCCAAATTTGGCTCATCATGGGTGCAACATAGGGACAAAGAGAATACTTTGCTAGGGATAGTGTTAACTTGACCATCTTCGTGAGAGGGATAACTTCTAACTCGCGACAACCCAGAAACTTAGGAAAAAAGGGTCTTCTTCAGGGATAATGAAATTAGACACTCTTCCTGAGATTGCAAGGAAAGTAATGACACATAATTGGCAACATGACACAGCACAGATGTCAATGACATGGACTGGCAGTATTCGGGATCAGGGAATGTAGAGTCGGCGACAAATTACTATGTAACAGATTCCCCCTAAAACATGAAGGTTGACAGAGTGGGAGCGGTGAAATGATTTACGAATCCATAACTGAAACAGAACCTCCTTGCGGAGAACCTATAGATTCAAGTACAACTGATAGCTCTTATACATGAGTACATAGTGAAAGGAAATACATGTGCATAAGGCATGGGCGCAACCATCCAAAAGATAAATATAAATGGTCTGTGGTATGGATGCAACCATCCAATCAGAAGAGTCATGTATAAATCAATCCACGTAACCTGGACTTGTGTAATCTGAGGCCAGGGTCTTGAATCCCAACCTGACTACTATACAATTTCTAATATGCGAATAGATGTGTTGAAGTCGAGCACACTAGAAAATCACTTGATTACCGGCCAATGATGTGAATCGTTAACAAGCGTGAGAGAGACCACTAGTAATGTCAATGGTTCTCAAGGTACTGCTAGTACAATCCACAAAGTGTGAAAAAATGATCTGGAGTCGAACACTTGTGAAATCACCCGATCGAAGACCAATGATGCAAGCCTAACATCGAGTGTGAAGAACTTGCCATTGAGGCATGAAAGATCCAAGGTACCAGGAAGGAGTCTCTAGGTGAACTTGTCACCATGACAAGATCAAGCTTCTCCTTCCTAGGGCTCGTTAAAAATTACTAGGTCAGATTCGTCTGAATGATGAACTTACATTATAAGCATATGCTATCCCCTTCAAGCTTGCGTTTCAAAAATAATTGGGGTACTCACCAGAAATGGTGGGGAAAATTTTGGAAACATTCTATTGATTATATTAGTTATTACAGAAGCTTGTCGCTCTTAGACATCGACACTCTTTCTGCTTCGTGTCGGGTTGGGATATCCTCATTCTATTATTAGCCTTCCGGGTTTTGGGCTATTCATTATTACCTCATTCCATCTGATCCCTACTGCATTGTCATGACCTTTGATCCCTTGGTACTAAAATTCTGACAAATTCCAGAGTCATGTTGCTGATATGTTCAAGAGCTTAAATCCTTCTGCAGTTTGTAGCCTTACACATCTTCCTCAAATTCTCTATCTCATTCACAATAATCTTGTTCCTTCATCTAGCGTCAATGATGTGGGAAACATTATGGCCCTCCTTCGAACAACCGCTTCTTGTTGACTTCAACTCATTATCTGGGAAGTTGACCTAGAGACTCCTTTCTGGTACCTTGGAGCTTGCATGCCTCAATGGCAAGTTCTTTGCACTCGACGACAGGCTTGCATCATTGGTCTTCGATTGGGTGATTTCACAAGTGTTCGACTCCAGATCATTTTTTCACACTTTGTGGATTGTACTAGTAGTACCTTGAGAACCATTGACATTACTGGTGGTCTCTCTCGCGCTTGTTAACGGTTCACATCATTGGCCGGTAATCAAGTGATTTTCTAGTGTGCTCGACTTCAACACATCTATTCGCATATTAGAAATTTTACAGTGGTCAGGTTGGGATTCAAGACCCTGGGATTAGATTACACAAGTCCAAGTTATGTGGATTGATTTATACATGACTCTTCTAATTGGATGGTTGCGTCCATACCACAGACCATTTATATTTATCTTTTATATGGTTGCACCCATGCCTTATGTACATGTATTTCCATTCACTATTACTCATGTATTAGAGTTATCTGTTGTACTTGCATCTGCAGCTTCTCCGTGAGGACGTTTTGTTATGGATTCATAAAACATTTCTCCCCTCCCACTCGCTCGGCCTTCATGCTTTAAGGGGCATCAATTACACAGTAATTTGTCACCGACTCTACATTCCCTGATCCCAGATAATGCCAGTCCATGTTACTGACATCTATGTTGTGTCATGTTTCCAATTATGTGTCATTACCTTCCTTGCAATCTCAAGAAGATTATCTCATTTCATTATCCCTGAAGAAGACCCTTTTTTCCTAAGTTTCTAGGTCACCGCGAGTCAGAAGTTATCCCTCTCGTGAAGATGGTCAAGTTAACACTAGCCCTAGCGAAGTCTTCGCTCTGTCCCTATGTTGCACCCGTGACGAGCCAGATTTGGCAAGTTTTTCAACAACTCGTCGAAACTTCAAGATGAAATTGCTTCATGGGCGGTCCTAGGGCTAGTTTTTGGGTCAGCTGAGCTCGCCTTTCTCCTCTGGGATAGTTGTTCCACCTTTTGTGCAACCTCCCTAAGAGATAAGCTCTTCCTTCCTTCTCTTATGAGACTTCTCCCTCCTATAAATGATATCAGCTAGCTTGGAGGTAATGGAATGATAGCTAGATGTAACTTGATAGTTACAAGTTTCTAAGAGAGAAGTAGAGGTAGAGATTGTTATTGGTGTGTGGAAGCAGCCTCATTTGTATTTTGATTTGAGAGATGTTTGAGTAGAGTTGGCTTGAGAGCTTTCTAGTATCAACCCTTTTGGATAGAAGAGAGAGTCATATGTTCCCTTGGGAGATGGTTCAGAAGTGAATGCTTACAGAGACATGCCATTAGGACCCTTCGAAGAGGCTTACGATGTCAAGGCTCGGTTGTAAGTTTTACTTTGATTTATATTCATACAAATCAACAGCTTGTTTCCTATATCGTGCATTGAATTGTATGTCGATAGCTTGAGGTTCCTTGACTCTTCAAGTAGATCATTTGGTCGTTTTCTATTGCATTCGTGGTGTTTCTCTGCATGTTGCTTTCAGGTATGAGCGACTAGAAGAATAAGAGCTAGAGCAACACGATGAGGACTTCATTGAATGTCATATTGAAGGTAGGTCTTCATAACACCAACTTTATAAGGAAATTTGCTTTGGTATTGTCTGTGCAGTGACTAGACCCACTCTAGGGCTAGAGGGGTTGCCTCTGTACAAACAATACCAAAGAAAATTTCCTTATAAAGTTGGTTTTATTAAGACCTACCTTCAATCCGACGTTCAATGAAGTCCTCGTCATGTTGCTCTAGCTCGTATTCTTCTAGTCGCTCATACCTGAAAACAACATGTAGAGAAACACCACGAATGCAATAGAAAACGACCAAACAATCTACTTGAAGAGTCAAGGAACCTCAAGCTATCGACATACAATTCAATGCACGATATAGGAAACAAGCTATTGATTTGTATTAATATAAATCAAATTAAAACTTACAATCGAGCCTTGACTTCGTAAGCCTCTTTGAAGGGTCCTGTCGACATGTCTCCGTAAGCATTCACTTGTGAACCGTCTCCTAAGGGAACATATGACTCTCTCTTCTGTCCAAAAGGGTTGATACTAGAAAGCTCTCAAGCCAACTCTACTCAAACATCTCTCAAATCAAAATACAAATGAGGCTACTTCCACACTCCAATAACAGTCTCTACCTCTACTCCTCTCTTAAAAACTTGAAACTATCAAATTACATCTAGCTATCATTCCATTACCTCCAAGCTAACTGATATCATTCATGGAGGAGATATTTATAGGAGGGAGAAGTCTCATAAGAGAAGGAAGGAATAGAAGGAAGGAAGAGGTTATTTCTTAGGGAGGTTGAACAAAAGGTGGAACAACTATCCCATAGGAGAAAGTTGAGCTCAACTAACCCAACAACCAGCCCTAGGACCGCCCATGAAGCAATTTCATCTCGAAGTTTCAATGAGTTGTTGAAAAACTTGCCAAATCTAGCTCATTGCGGGTGCAACATAGGGAAAGAGTGAAGACTTTGCTAGGGCTAGTGTTAACTTGACCATCTTCACGAGAGGGATAACTTCTGACTCGCGATGACCCAGAAACTTAGGAAAAAAGGGTCTTCTTCAGGGATAATGAAATGAGACACTCTTCCTGAGATTGCAAGGAAGGTAATGACACATAATTGCCAACATGACACAGCACAGATGTCAGTAACATGGACTGGCAGTATCCGGGTGTTGAAAAATGTGCAACAAGAAATGTTAGATTTAGAATGTGCTAGAAATAGACCTGCTAAAAATAGCATGTCTAAAAATAGCAGTTTCACCAGTGAGGTCATTGACCACATTGGGTGAGAGGTGAAATTGCTAATAATAGAAAGTTCTAAAAATAGCATTTCTGGGTCCCTTCCTATTTTTAACAGTCCCTGGTCTAACTATAGGAAGTAAAATCAAATTTGGTCTTAACAGCAGTTTACAATATTAATTAATTAATCTCCATGAGTTAATTAATTATGGAAAATTAAACTTGAAGTCTTTGTGAGATCATGCAATTATTTTCTCCCTTGATTTAGGAATTTATCCCTTGATTAAAGGAGATAAGGTTCAGTTCTATAATGAGAGAATCAGTTGAATTAGTTCTAACTAGTCAAGTCCAGTTAGATTATTTTAACAAGTTGTTAAAATAATAAAATATAGTTTGTTAATGCTTGCATGCATGTGACAACTATTATTTTAGATAACTGAGAATTCACTCATGGATAACTGTTGCATGTCAGTTCTGTCAGAGACCCAGTTGAGATCAGATGTGGGACAGTGTACTATCAAATGCTTGGATATTTCTAGTAAGTATTCCTTGCATGGAGAAGGATCTATTATAGGAGATTGGAGGACTTGTGGCCTATATATTGAGGCCTAGGTAGTCCATGATTTTCATCTTCTGATTGAAGATCATCAGAGTACAGAGAGAGCGGGATAGCTATTGAGTTGATTCTTTTTGTATGAGGATTTCCACTAGATTGATAAAACATGGTTGGGGTTTTATGCTGGTGCTTTCCCCTGGATATATCTTGTGTTATGTGTGATTATTTCTCTTGATCAGTTATGCATGTTTCTACTTAATGTTGCTTATGAATTCGATTATGCATCCGCTTAATGTTTTGTAGAAGTAGAACAAGTATTATTCTTTAGGACATTGCATATATCAGTTTGTTCTACATGTGAAATTTCTACATGGTATCAGAGCACAGGTGATCAAGCAAGAACAATATACTAAGAGGAGATTTCAAAGCTTTGAGTTTTGGGCCGAAAGTTTGCAGAGAAGATTTGAAAATATATGTACAAAATTTTTAGAAACAAATAGCATACTTGGATTCCTTGCGGAAAAATACCCAAAATCAAAAAAAAAAATTGGTTGAATCCGAGTTTAGATGAGGGAGATATCGCTGATTTAAAATCACCTCTTTTTCTAGAAAATTTCGTGACGGCGGGAAAGTGGAAATAGATTGGTGTGCTAGCCAAGAACCTGTATGCACTTGAGGTACAAGATGCATGCAAAGCCTTGAGGAGAAAGGCAAAGGTTAGAGACTTGGTGGTTGAGACGGAGAGTAAATTACCTCTCAACATGCAGCACCAGAAGAAGTCTAAGACAATTGTGGAGAAGCCACGATTGGTGCAACAGCTTCAGGAGGTTGTGGAGCAGCCACAACAAGGGAAGCTGAAAAGCGATTGAGTAGAGACATCTACTCATGCAGAGACCTCCAGTAGGGGGAAACTTCGAGCCAGGTGGGTAGAGGGATCACATGCAGCCTTACCTCCAAATAGGAGGTGGGGCGATGTGGAGTGATCATCCCATGGAGGAGGGGCAGGATCCTTGAGGTACCCAACCTCTTGGATGAGACCTTGCTACGGGAGCCCCAATGTGGAGTAGTAGGAATTGACTAATTGGGTAGAGACAGATGCGGATGGAGCAGCAGAGAGAGCTATAGTGCAAGGAATCCCAGGACAGTGCATAGCTAGCAGGTTGTAGCAATGAGAGAGGCACAAGTGTTTTGCACAGTTCTAGGTGGCACAGAGAGGTGTGCAATGGTGCGAGATGCATGGAGATGTTGCAATAGCGTAGATGTAAGAGAGGGAGCACTTGTCAGCAGAAGGTAGAGCTTCAGCATCAGAGTATGTTCCTAGCCCAACAGAGTGGTCAGTTGGGAGTGTTTTTGTTCCAAGTGTTGTTGGAGCAAGTGGACCGGGTAGATTTGTTGCATGCAGAACATTCTAGAGTTACAGGATCGGGTCTGAGAGGAAGTCTTTCTTGTTGAGAGGGAGTGTTGAAAAATGTGCAACAAGAAATGTTAAATTTAGAATGTGCTAAAATAACATGTCTAAAAATAGCAGTTTGGCCAGTGAGGTCATTGGCCACATTGGGTGAGAGGTGAAATTGCTAAAAATAGAAAGTTCTAAAAATAGCATTTCTGGGTCCCTTCCTATTTTTAGCAGTCCCTGGTCTAACTATAGGAAGTAAAAACGAATTTGGTATTAATAGCAATTTAAAATATTAATTAATTAATCTCCATGAGTTAATTAATTATGGAAAATTAAACTTGAAGTCTTTGTGAGATCATGCAATTATTTTCTCCCTTGATTTAGGAATTTATCCCTTGATTAAAGGAGATAAGGTTCAGTTCTATAATGAGAGGATCAGTTGACTTAGTTCTAACTAGTCAAGTCCAGTTAGATTATTTTAACAAGTTGTTAAAATAATAAAATATAGTTTGTTAATGCTTGCATGCATGTGACAACTATTATTTTAGATAACTGAGAATTCACTCATGGATAACTGTTGCATGTCAGTTCTGTCAGAGACCCAGTTGAGATCGGATGTGGGACAGTGTACTCTCAAATGCTTGGATATTTCTAGTAAGTATTCCTTGCATGGAGAAGGATCTATTATAGGAGATTGGAGGACTTGTGGCCTATATATTGAGGCCTAGGTAGTCCATGATTTTCATCTTCTGATTGAAGATCATCAGAGTACAGAGAGAGCGGGATAGCTATTGAGTTGATTCTTTTTGTATGAGGATTTCCACTAGATTGATAAAACATGGTTGGGGTTTTATGCTGGTGCTTTCCCCTGGATATATCTTGTGTTATGTGTGATTATTTCTCTTGATCAGTTATGCATGTTTCTACTTAATGTTGCTCATGAATTCGATTATGCATCCGCTTAATGTTTTGTAGAAGTAGAAAAAGTATTATTCTTTAGGACATTGCATATATCAATTTGTTCTACATGTGAAATTTCTACATGGTATCAGAGCACAGGTGATCAAGCAAGAACAATATACTAAGAGGAGATTTCAAAGCTTTGAGTTTTGGGCCGAAAGTTTGCAGAGAAGATTTGAAAATATATGTACAAAATTTTCAGAAACAAATAGCATACTTGGATTCCTTGCGGAAAAATACCCAAAATCAAAAAAAAAAATCGGTTGAATCCGAGTTCAGATGAGGGAGATATCGCTGATTTAAAATCACCTCTTTTTCTAGAAAATTTCGTGACGGCGGGAAAGTGGAAATAGATTGGTGTGCTAGCCAAGAACCTGTATGCACTTGAGGTACAAGATGCATGCAAAGCCTTGAGGAGAAAGGCAAAGGTTAGAGACTTGGTGGTTGAGACGGAGAGTAAATTACCTCTCAACATGCAGCACCAGAAGAAGTCTCAGACAATTGTGGAGAAGCCACGATTGGTGCAACAGCTTCAGGAGGTTGTGGAGCAGCCACAACAAGGGAAGCTGAAAAGAGATCGAGTAGAGACATCTACTCATGCAGAGACCTCCAGTAGGGGGAAACTTCGAGCCAGGTGGGTAGAGGGATCACATGCAGCCTTACCTCCAAATAGGAGGTGGGGCGATGTGGAGTGATCGTCCCATGGAGGAGGGGCAAGATCCTTGAGGTACCCAACCTCTTGGATGAGACCTTGCTACGGGAGCCCCGATGTGGAGTAGTAGGAACTGACTAATTGGGTAGAGACAGATGCGGATGGAGCAGCAGAGAGAGCTACAGTGCAGGGAATCCCAAGACAGTGCATAGCTAGCAGGTTGTAGCAATGAGAGAGGCACAAGTGTTTTGCACAGTGCTAGGTGGCACAGAGAGGTGTGCAATGGTGTGAGATTCATGGAGATGTTGCAATAGTGCAGATGTAAGAGAGGGAGCACTTGTCAGCAGCAGGTAGAGCTTCAGCATCAGAGTATGTTCCTAGCCCAACAGAGTGGTCAGTTGGGAGTGTTTTTGTTCCAAGTGTTGTTGGAGCAAGTGGACCGGGTAGATGTGTTGCATGCAGAACATTCTAGAGTTACAGGATCAGGTCTGAGAGGAAGCCTTTCTTGTTGAGAGGGTGTTGAAAAATGTGCAACAAGAAATGTTAAATTTAGAATGTGCTAAAATAGCATGTCTAAAAATAGCAGTTTGGCCAGTGAGGTCATTGGCCACATTGGGTGAGAGGTGAAATTGCTAAAAATAGAAAGTTCTAAAAATAGCATTTCTGGGTCCCTTCCTATTTTTAGCAGTCCCTGATCTAACTATAGGAAGTAAAAACGAATTTGGTCTTAACAGCAGTTTAAAATATTAATTAATTAATCTCCATGAGTTAATTAATTATGGAAAATTAAACTTGAAGTCTTTGTGAGATCATGCAATTATTTTCTCCCTTGATTTAGGAATTTATCCCTTGATTAAAGGAGATAAGGTTCAGTTCTATAATGAGAGAATCAGTTGACTTAGTTCTAACTAGTCAAGTCCAGTTAGATTATTTTAACAAGTTGTTAAAATAATAAAATATATTTTGTTAATGCTTTCATGCATATGACAACTATTATTTTAGATAACTAAGAATTCACTCATGGATAACTGTTGCATGTCAGTTCTGTCAGAGACCTAGTTGAGATCAGATGTGGGACAATGTATTATCAGATTCTTGGATATTTCTAGTAAGTATTCCTTGCATGGAAAAGGATCTATTATAGGATATTGGAGGACTTGTGGCCTATATATTGAGGCCTAGGTAGTCCATGATTTTCATCTTCTGATTGAAGATCATCATAGTACAGAGAGAGTAGGATAGTTATTGAGCTTATTCTTTTTGTATGAGGATTTCCACTTGATTGATAATACATGGTTGGACTTTTAAGTTGGTGCTTTCCCCTGGATATATCTTGTGTTATGTGTGATTATTTCTCTTGATCAGTTATGCATGTTTCTACTTGATGTTGCTCACGAATTCGATTATGCTTCCGCTTAATGTTTTGTAGAAGTAGAACAAGTATTATGCTTTAGGACATTGCATATATCGGTTGGTTCTACATGTGAAATTTCTACGCCGAGATTAGGGAATGTAGAGTCAGTGACAAATTACTATGTAACAGATGCCCCCTAAAGCATGAATACCAAGAGAGTGGGAGGGGTGAAATGCTTTACGAATCCATAACCAAAACAGAACGTCCTCGCGGAGAACCTGTAGACGCAAGTACAACTGATAGCTCTGATACATGAGTACATAGTGAAAGGAAATACATGTGCATAAGGCATGGGCACATCCATCTAAAAGATAACTATAAATGGTCTGTGGTATGGACGCAGCCATCCAATTAGAAGAGTCATGTATAAATCAATCCACGTAACCTAGACTTGTGTAATGTGAGCCTAGGGTCTTGAATCCCAACCTGACCATTGTACAATTTCTAATATGCAAATAGATGTGTTGAAGTCGATCACACTAGAAAATCACTTGATTATCGATCAATGATGTGAATCGTTAACAAGCATGAGAGAGACCACCAGTAATGTCAATGGTTCTCAAGGTACTGCTAGTATAATACATAAAGTGTGAAAAAATGATCTGGAGTCGAACACTTGTGAAATCACCGGATCGAAGACCAATGATGCAAGCCTGTCGTCGAGTGTGAAGAAATTGCCATTGAGACATGCAAGCTCCAAGGTACCAAGAAGGAGTCTCTGCGTCAACTTCCTAGATAATGAGCCGAAGTCGACAGGAAGCGACCAGTTGAAGGAGGGCCATAATGTTTCCCACATCATCGACGCGATACGAAGGAACAAGATGATTGTGAATGAGACAGAGAATCTGAGGAAGATGTGCAAGGCTACAAACTGCAAAAGGATTTAAGCTCTTGAACATATCGGCAACACGACTCTGGAATTTGTCAGCATTTTAGTACCAAGGGATCAAAGGTCATGATGATGTAGCAGGGATCAGATGGAATGAGGTAACAATGAATAACCCAAACCCCATAAGTCCAATGATAGAATGAGGATATCCCAACTCGACACGAAGCAGAAAGAGTGTCGGCATCCAAGAGCGACAATCTGTCGTAATAACTAATATAATCAATAGAATGTTTCCAAATTTCCCCCCACCATTTCTGGCGAGTACCCCAATTATTTTTTAAACACAAGCTTGAAGGGGATAGCATATGCTTGTAATATAAGTTCATCATTCAGATGAATCCAACCTAGTGAGTTTTAACGAACCCTAGGAAGGAGAAGCTCGATCTTGTCATGGTGAGAAGTCCAATGTCATCAGGGTTTAACAAGTCTGAAAAAGGTAAAACTCGGAGTCTTTTTCATGTTTATAGAGTTTGAAAAAGACACAGAAAAGAGAACTCCAAAGGTCCCTTCTCATAAATTTGTCCCTCGAACCTGAAATGGTAGAAAATAATATCCAAGGTAACCTATCGACCATGAAAGATCAACTTGTACCTTTTTCATAAATAATCTATTCCAACCCGAAAAAGGGGCAAACATATACTGGGTAGATGACGTTTCACAGCCTTTAACAAGTTCAAAGCGACAAGAGCTCGGCGATATTTTCATGTTTTGAGAGTCAGAAAAGAGCTGAAAGATGACTCCAATTTTTATTCTCTTTAACAAGTCAAAATGGAAAAAATTCTCGAAAATATTTTCATTTTTTATGAGTCAGAAAAGATCTTAAAGGAGACTTGTCCTGGAGGAACGAGTGGTATAAAGGGTAGCAACTGGTTCCGGAAATGGTGGAACTGCTCAAAACACATAATGGTCAAGAGGTTGGCTAATAAAACCACTCATCATTGTGGTCCCTAAGGAAAGGACAAACAACCAAGTGAAAGCATACGATCAGCCAAAGAGATGGCGGCAATGGAATGAAACAACCAAGGCTCATCTAGCCGAAATTAGCAGATAAAAATGGCAATCACGAGATGTAAATCAAGTGTGGGTTCATTTTTACAGAAGCTTGAACCATGGAGAACTCTGCTTGGATTTGGTTTCATGTTTTACACAAGCTTGAAATGAAAAACTATGCTTGCTATAAGTTCACATGCCCTCAGCATAATGACTCAAATCGAGGTACATGTCCCCCAAGCTTCATTTCATTCAACTAGGTGGATGGGATGTAGGTTCACTTTCGAGATCTTGGAAAGACTCGACTAGGATTTTACGAGATCTTAATCAAAGACTCGATTTGGAAAAGGGAGTTGTTTCATTTTTTAATGAGGTTGAAAAAGAAATATCCTCATAACCCTTGTTTCATTTTTTTTTAACGACCTTGACACAAGAAAAGGAACTATGCGCCAGACTCCTTGTTTCATTTTTTTAACGAGGTTGACATAGGAACAAACTATCCTCGGACTCCTTGTTTCATTTTTTTAACAAGGTTGACAAAGGAACAAACTGTCCTTGGACTCCTTGTTTCATTTTTTAATGAGGTTGACACAAGAAAATAACTATCCTCAAACTCCTTGTTTCATTTTTTAATGAGGTCGACACAAGAAAAGAACTATCCTCGGGTTTTCTTGTTTCATTTTTTTTAACAAGGTTAACACAATACCAAGAACTCTCCTTGTACATATGTTCATATGAGAACATGTCCCCCAAGAGGGCTTCACTAGACAGAAGGACCATGCTCTGGGAGGAATACATGTTATTGAGTATTAACGACAGATCGGGTTCCAATGCCCCCATTACATGATGTACGAGACCATTTGCGTGATCATCAACGGAGGCGGAATGAGTAACCACATAATTTACCTATGGCAAGGAAGGTACTGATTGCAAACAAGAGCTGATATGGGATGACAATTGCAAAGGAGGGATCTGGTGACTAATGAATGAAAATTGATCAAGAGTCACAATTCTTCCGTCGTGCGGAAAAAAACCACACGGAAAAGCGAAGAAACAAGAGCTCCCATGACATAAATATAGTCGCGGCCAAGGAGAAGATTGAAATCTAACAAACCTTGGATGACCATCACGTCTATATAGACGATCTTGCCTCCCAAAGTAATGGGGAATTTTGGAAGGATCCCCAAGGGTTGACTGGTTCCTCCGTCGAAAGCCAACAGATTTTGGGTGACAGGCACAAGCTGTGGGGAGCCCAAAGCTTGCCAAGTAGTGGAAGACATGAGGCTAACAGATGCACCTTCATCCAAGAGAGTGTCAGGTACTGCCATATTATAGGCATGTACTGTGATCTGGAAAGGCACATAAGATGGGAGGCGGAAAGTAGTCAAATGACTCCAGTCGAAAGAAACGACATAACTACTTGGTAGGGGTATCATATGATTGCCCCCCTGCTCTGCAGGAATAGAAGAAGGACTCTCCTGAACCATCGGGATGGGAGGGTCACTCTTTGATTCATGAGAATCTGAGGAGATGAGAAGAACATGAGAAATATGATCATTATGCTCTTCCGGAACAAAGTGAACAACTGGTGGTGAAACCAAGTCGACACTCTCTGTGACCAATGTTTGGTTGGGGATAGACACAAGAGAGTCAGGCTCAAGAAGAGCAGGGTGTGTAAGAGATGAATCTAAGTCAATCTCGTTACCAACCAGGGGAGGGTCAAAAGAAAGCCTCTGATAACCAACAAGGAGTTCGGGGTGAGAAGCCATAAGGTTTGCCAAAACTTGAGAGGTTGTATCCATAAGAGGACAAAGGTGAAGAAGATGTTCTCCTGCACATAACCTACAAGGAAATCTAATCTTCCCTTCCTTCTTACCATTGCTAGCCAAGAGCGGAGCATCGATGTGAGTTCCAGAGGTCGATGACAATGGTCGATCTGGATTGTGAGACCATACCTCTAAGACTCTGGGAATGCCAGGATAGTCTCGGAGGAGATGGTCACCCTTACACAACCTGCAAGGGAATTTGACCTTCCATGGAGGATCAAAAGGTTTGTCAATAGGGGGTGCATTTGGAGTAACCTTCACATGGTCAGCCCCTCGCTTAGCTAACTTCTTCTTCTTCGTCTTCTTCTTCTTCTTAGCCTCCTGGTTACTAGATCTAAAACTTTCACCAGGCAAAGTAGAAGAGGAAGGTGAAGAAACAGGGGAAGAAGGCGATGGGTCAACCTTAGAGTCATCATGGCGTGATTCGAATGAAGGAGATGGTGGGGCTGGAGTCGAGACACTCGAGATCACTGAAGTCGAAAATAACCAAACATGTAAACCAATGGTTAAACCAGGGAGGGACAACGTTGCCATATAAGAAGCACTAGCGTTTTTGAAGGAAGGAAAAGGTCCAGGATTCCCTTCTGAGGGGAACCCTTAACTGGTAGATGCGGGAAATGTTTCCATTTGAATCGACTCTAAAGAATCACTAAGGAGATCAAATATTACCAGGATTGTTTCGTGGGAAGTTAATTTTAGAACATTGAAACAAAACTTTGCCTTTTCATGTTTTAAGAGTCGAGAAAAGGACAAAAGGTGACTCTATCGCTTTCGATTGGACATGAGCTCGAAAGGACAAGTGCTCAGATGATCCTTTTACTTTTAAAGAGTCGAAAAGGAATGAAAGTGACTGCTCTGGAATTCTAGGCAAGAGGTTGACCAGACAAATCGTAAAACTGCATATACACCTTGGTGATAAAATGAAAGAGAAATGACCAAGGACTTCCTGTACGGCAGTCAATCTTCCTGAATGTTGTGTTTGGTGCGTTACAACTCGTAAGGTGGTAGACTTGGCTTCCTATGGATAATAGGATGATAACCTAGTGGGGTCTCCCAATATATACGCGATGGTATGGGGAGCACAAATCCGTACTAGTATCTATTGTATCACAAAAGGAGGAATCACCCAACCTTAGTGAAAACAATAGGGACTAGGTTTAACGACGCCAGAACACGTTTCTAGCCTAGACCTCTAGATATGTAATTGTTAGGTTCAAATGCATTTTTAAGTTCATTCAATAAATTTTAACAGTTAATCTTGAATTAAGTCTCGATTTCAAGGCCCTATCGAATGTATCTTTAACACTCCTAGAATGAAACTAAATGAGCAAAAAGACCATTCTCGTTGGATGAACAACTAGCTAAGGAAGAGTGAGAGGTTCAATGCATAACAGCTGAATGGAAATCAAGCAAACCAATTAAAGAAAAGGACACTTCTACCATTTACTCAACTTGCAAACAAATCGAACAAGAAAGAATGAGAAACACACTTTTTGCTTTTCAATATCTTATCCTCAAGAATCTACTAATGCAAAAATCGCCTTTCAAACATTAACACAAGATGAATGCGTTTGTTGATTTTCTTGAATAAATGATAAGAAACTACATGCACCAATGAATCTAAGACTCAAAATTAAAGAAATGATCCTTTTTACAAAATTGTAAAACTATCTCATTGACTAGGAAGCAAAGCAATACATGCCAAGCGAAAGAAAGGGACCGAACAAACAAGACAAGGAAGTTCAGTGACCTAACACACACACCAATCAAGAGGATGCAAAACAACAAAAAAGAAGAAGCCTTAACAACAAGAGAAATTTACCAAGCAGAGTCTAAAGATCTCAATGAATGAGTGACCCAAGCCAACCAAGTAGTGGAGAAACCCTAGGATATCTAGGTCACACGATTCAAGAGAGAGGATTTGAAAAGACTTGAAAACCAAAATCAATAATCTTAACAACCAACACTTTTGACACAACAAAGAGGAGCAAAACAAGCTCTGAGAACAAAACACACTGACCAATCAACCAAACAAACCTCAAAATTTGAAACTTACAGGAATCATCGTGAGTAAAACACTAGCAACATGCCCCGACAACTAATCATTGCACCTCCCTAACCAAGCACTTTGTGACGTCGTTGCGAAAGTACATCAGTTAGGTGCATCAGGATGATTTCAGCCTTCATTGTGACTATTATACAATTTATTCACGTCGTATAGCAAAAGGTGCGATCCAGAAGACAGTACAAACACGACTACTTCGCAGCTGTTAGGAAATAAACAGCGACGACCCAAAATCAAAAGAAAATAATGAAAGTTTTACTGGAGCAGGGCCAGATCTAGCACTCAGAAGGTTGGGAAGGCTATAGAAGTAGTTCTACAGCTTCCATAATGAAGTATGCTACACAAACAATAAGGAAGACAATAAACCATCAAAGCCAATCAATGCAAAAGACAAAAGGCGAGTCCCCAGTGGAGTCGCCAACTTGTGACACAGGTAAGTTCCCTCTGCGGACGGAGGCAACCCCTCTAGCCCTAGAGTGGGTCTAGTCACTGCACAGACAATACCAAAGAAACATTCCTTAGAAATTTGGTGTTATGAAGACCTATCTTCAATCCGACGTTGGATGAAGTCCTCGTCGTGTTGCTCCATCTCTTATTCTTCTAGTCACTCATAACTGAAAACAACATGTAGAGAAACACCATGAACGCAATAGAAAACGACCAAACAATCTACTTGAAGAGTCAAGGAACCTCAACCTATTGACATACAATTCAATGCATGATATAGGAAACAAGCTATTGATTTGTATTAATATAAATCAAAGTAAAACTTACAACCAAGCCTTGATGTTGCAAACCTCTTCGAAGGGTCCTGTCGGCATGTCTCCATAAGCATTCACTTGTGAACGGTCTCCCAAGGGAACATATGACTCTCTTTTCTGTCCAAAAGGGTTGATACTAGAAAGCTCTCAAGCCAACTCTACTCAAACATCTCTCAATTAAAAATACAAATGAGGCTACTTCCACACTCCAATAACACTCTCTACCTCTACTCCTCTCTTAGAAACTTGAAACTAACAAATTACATCTAGCTATCATTCCATTACCTCCAATCTAACTCATATCATTCATTGAGGAGATATTTATAGGAGGGAGAAGTCTCATAAGAGAAGGAAGGAAGAGCTTATCTCTTAGGGAGGTTGCACAAAAGGTGGAACAATTATTCCAGAGGAGAAAGGTGAGCTCAACTAACCCAAAAACTAGCCCTAGGACCGCCCATGAAGCAATTTCATCACAAAGTTTCAACGAGTTGTTGAAAAACTTGCCAAATCTGGCTCGTCGCGGGTGCAACATAGGGACAGAGCGAAGACTTTGCTAGGGCTAGTGTTAACTTGACTATCTTCGCGAGAGGGATCACTTCTGACTCGTGATGACCCAGAAACTTAGGAAAAAAGGGTCTTCTTCAGGGATAATGAAATGAGACACTCTTCCTAAGATTGCAAGGAAGGTAATGACACATAATTGGCAACATGACATACCACAGATGTCAGTAACATGGACTGGCAGTATCCAGGATCAGGGAATTTAGAGTCAGTGACAAATTACTGTGTAACACATGGCTCAGATACCAATTTTTGGAAACAATGTTAATACTAAGAGGGGGGGGGTGAATCAGTGTTAAGACTAGTTTTTACTTCTTTATGCCAGTTTACTTTCCTTATTTAATCATGGAATTCATCCATATAACCAACAACAATCTATAATGTAGAAGCAACATTAACTCAACATACAAGCATGCAAACCATAAGCATCATACACATTAGACACAAGTTTTTCACGTGGAAACCCTTTCAAGAAAAAACCACAAATCTTGTTGTTGTTATTGATGTAAATAGAAGCACCTACTCTATTACATCAATTTGTTTGTGAGAACCCACTCACAGGAAGCACCAACTCCCTTTGATTTGTTTGCTAGCACCAACTCCCTCTGTTTGTAGACACATGTCCAGCTTACCAGAAGCACCATATGAGGCACCGACCTCATGGATTTGTTACAAGCACCAAATTTCAGATCCTTGGATTTATGCAATCACCAACTTGCAGCAGGCACCGACCCCGAAGCCTTCTCAATCTCAACTAGAGATGGAAGCACCAACTTCCTGTCTGCAAGCATCAACCCACACTCAATTAAGAACTGGTAGCCCTCTGTGATTTGGCAGCAACTATGCCTGATCTCATCTTTGATCTCTCCTCACTCTACTACACTTTGTAACTCTTTGCAACACTCTTCAGTAGCCCTATGATCTGCTCAACAACAATCACTCTCATCCCTCTGCTCTCTACTCTCAACAACAGTCACTTTTCTCTCGGCTTCAGTGCTTTCCATAGCACACAGTCTTCTGTCTAAGGTGCACTCATAGCCTTATACACACAGCTCATGTAACTTCTGCCTTTAACACAGAGCACATGCACTTCAGCCTTGTCTCACAGCTCACAGCCACTTCAGGCCTTACTCAAGCACACATGCACCTATCAGCCTTTACATACAAAGCACACAACTCTCGGGGTCTCTTTTCTTCTGCTTAGGCACTGTCAGCCTTTTCACATAGAAATGGCTCTCACTTATCCTCTCACATCAGTTCTCACACTCAGATATTTTTCCTCTTAGCCTCTTAGACAACAATGTTGCATTCCCCTCATATGCTTGTTGGGCAGCAGATCCCCCCATAGCAGGGCTTTGGGGATTGAAACTCGCATTTTGGTCAAGTGTAATGTAAAGACCCCATGAAATTTGGGCGCGGAGTGCAAGAGTCTAGGGTTTTCCACCCTAAAATAATATAATTTAATGTAAAGTGTGTCAGCCTACCCATGGTCTGCGGACCATAGGAATGTATAAATAGAGCGAGGCTCTAAGTGTAAAGGTAGTCTTAAGTCTTATGATGTTCTTTTGGATGATGAATTAAGCTCTGAGTCTGTAAGTCCGAGTCTTGGGTTGTAGTAGTAGGAAGAGGCTCTGCAACTATGTGCGCAGAGGCCTGATAGAGTCTGCAGCTGTGTGCGTGGACCCTTGCAGCTGAGTGCGCAGGGCAGAGTTGGGATTGTACTGGAACAAATGATTAATAAAAGATAAGTTGATTCTGAAATACTGTGTGTTTATGCTTCTATTATATTTATGCATCTCTTTACAGTTTTATGATTGCGCACACTTGTTATGAATGTTGAATGGTTAATGAGAATATTGGGTACACACAATTAAGTCAAGATCTATAATAATAGCACAGTAAGGATAAAGGATCTAGATAGCACCTCTTCATGCTCTTTACAGAGTTGCGTGGAAGCAGCTGCACAAGATGTGAAGGACAGATGATTGTGCGAAGCAGTGCAAGCATGCGGGTTCGTTTTGCGAGCTTCCTAGACTTCATCAAGACATCCCTAGGGTGCGGAAACCTGGTTCTATCACCCCCCCATACTACCTCGGGTGAGACCTCAATCCGCGCACCGCAGGCTGTTACCAAAAGGGCAGGTAGTTTCAGGATTTTTTTGGCTAAATCACTTTTGAACCTAGGTCAGGCCCCAACAAGCCAACAAATGGTTCCGTTGTCGGGACCGGGATCTGCCTAAGGGATGTCTGATGTCGTGCCATTGGAACCCAACAAAGAAGAATATTGAAGATTCGTTGGACAAAATGCTTCACGAGTTCATGACACAGGAAAATAGAACTCCGCAGATATCCAAGAAAAGATGGCTAGATCACTATGTATATATGGAAATCCACGAGATCTTCTTCGCGTCCTTTCCTTCTGAACTGTATGAGTGGATCACGAGGTTAGCCGACAACTAGGGAAGGTATAAGCCCAACCAACCAAAAGTCTGGACTCCGGAGTTAGTGTACAGACTAGAGGCATCAGAAGATAAGATTGCATGAGTTGTGGACCATTGGCTCGACCAGATAATAGGGGGGTTTATCACTGAATTTGCGATAGACACGACCGTGAGCTACAGCGAAGCAGAAAGATGTTTCCTCAAGGGACCACGAGGTAAGTACATTAAATCTTTGAATACCTGGATTAAGATGTTGTTATGTGAAAAATGGGTAATGCAAATACATTAATGTTTGGAAGGACGCAGAGCGAAAGGATCTACCAAAGTAGCGGGGAATTAGGAAACAGTCCCTTGATTTCACCTTCACAAGAGAGCAAGGAAGAGCTCGCTTGGGTCTCTCTGAGAAGTGCGGTCAGTTTGATAAGGTAACGCATTCTGTAGTTACCACCTCCACTTATGCTACCACCCGTTTCACCTCCTTCACCTCCATCCTCACCCACCCCTCCTCCACCAAACCCGTAGTTCAGCATGGTGAGCGCGATCAAGCTACCCGTATTCAAAGGAGTAGGGAATGAGGATCCAGACCAATTCTGGTTTGTGGTAAGAGCAGTGTGGGAAGCGCAAGGGGTTATGAATGACAACATTAAGAAGGCTACATTGGTGATCGCACTGCAGGATTGCGCGTTGACATGGTATATAAAGCACTCTAATGATTACCCAAATTCAGGAATAGCGGAGATCCAGAATGTGTTGAACAGAGAATTTAGCCCGCCAAAATCAGAGACATAGTCAATCATCGGATTTAAAGAGATCGTGATGCTTCTAGGATCTGGATTAGTGACTGAAGAGTACGATCTGCGAGGCTAATATGACGCTAATGGATGTGCAACACCGTGCATGGTTTGTGGCATATTTGACGCCACACCTGAGGACGGCGTTGTCACAACATAAGCTTTCAACCCAGGCCGAAGCGTTGGAAATGGCGATGAGGTTGCATGAGACACCGATACAGGATCCGAGGGTGGGAGTTCAAAAAATCCACACACTACAGAATCTCTACCTGGAAATGCAAAGCTTGAAGCAGGATAGCGCACCGCGGTCAGAGGTGCACGAGGAAGTGTGGTGCATAAAATGCAAAGGCCAGGGCCACGACAAGGGTCATTGTTCAGTATTCGTGAACTACTTGGCAGGAGGAGGACCAATGCCATTGATACCAAAGGCATAGGCAGAGAAGAGTGTGACACCCACGTTATGGTGTGAGATCTGTCAGATTGGAGGAAAACACACAACAGATAACTGTCATTTGTTGCAGAAGTATACACTGGCACCCCAGCAACTATTTTGTAATTTTTGTAGATCAATGGGCCACGACGAGCGTACTTGTCACAGCTACTAGTTAATGATGGATCGAACCCCATCATATAGAATGCAAACATAAATGTGAGGACTTGACCCAGCCGTGGGGATGGCGCGTGTTGGATTTCAGGGGCAAGGTCGAGGACGAGCAGGAATGGGGCCAAGAAGGGGTCGCAGACAGTGAATTTGCTACAATTGCAGAGGACCAGGGCATTACGCTCGCGATTGTACCAACCCAACGAGAATATCTTGTTCATACTGTGCTCAGTTCGATCATGAAGTAGTATATTGTCCTATGTTGATCACATAGATGCATGAGAAAGGGGTACTCTAGCCTCCTCTAACTCAGAATATCCAAATGATGAGGTCTGAACCGCGCGAAGAGGACCCAAATGTGAACATGATGCTCAAAAGCGGTGTGACCAGAGGGGAGAATAAGGGGAAGTAGCCTGAGGAAGATACATGGGTTCGCAAGGCTCCTACAAAGGAACCTGAGTTTGACTTAGAACGCACAAAGGAGACATTCATGGAAGCTAAGAAGAGCTTCGCGGAGGCCTCTACTTCAGGTAGTAAGGATCAACTAGAGCCAGGAATGGATCCTTCTATGCTTACTACCTTTTTAGAGACATGCATGAAATTGTTGCGCGATAATAAGGCAGTTAAGGGACTACAGGAGTTGATCACTAGGTGCGTAGGGTCAGGGGAACCGCACGTAGTCTGGAAACTGGGGAAGCATGCAGTGTGCACCGGGACGGAAATGAAATTGATGACACAAATTGGTGAATATGAAATGGATCAGGTAATCCTAGACCTGGGTTCAGACGAGAATGTATTACCGAAGCAGACATGGGAACACATGGGTAAGCCCGCGTTACAGTGGTCCCCTATTCAATTACGAATGGCAAACCAACATAAGATTTTGCCCATGGGGAAGTTGCAAGGGGTAATAGTAGATATCAAAGGTGCAAGCACACAGATGGAGTTTAAAGTAATTGAGATTGTTGATGACAGCAATCCTTATCCTGCGTTGCTAGGAATAGACTTGGCCACTGATATGAATGGGGTCATCAACCTGAAGAAGCAGAAGATGATATTCAACAAGAAGTTCCTACACGTAGTAGTTCCATTCGATCTAGCCAAAGGATTGCACTACACTGAACCTGTGCGCAATGATGGAAGCGACGATGAGCTGGATTGTCTCTACAAAATAACTGCGCGAGATCATGATTGGGTGAACCCGACTACAGACGGAAGGATCTCGTGGGAGCATGCAAGTTCCTGAACCACGGATTCATACAAAGAAGATGAATGCTGGCACAATTGGTTGAACAAAGTGACAACACTGAATTGCAACATGATGATTAGATCACTGTGTTGTGTAACAACCCAGGCCCGAGATCTGCCAACATATGATGGATTGATAGCGGTGGATGAATTCTTGAGCAAGTTTGAAAGCGCGGTACCGGAACAACAGCGGTTCGATGCGTTGAAGTGGGCGTTGCGCGCGACACCTGCGCGCTAGTGGGGAACACATCAAGGAAACTTTGAAAATTGGTGCGGATGTAGAAGGATGATGTGCCTACGATTTGGGAAACCACAACTACGGATAGAAGATAAATATGATGGGCGAGATGACCCGCGCATGCACCTCGCGAAATGGACCAAGGCCTATGGGGAAGAACCTCAGCCTGAATGGGTACACTTATTCTACCATACCCTGGATGTCATACCCATGAATTGGTATACTGAAACGGAAATCTAACATGGTATGGGTGAATGGGATGTCTTGCACAAGGGATTTTTGTTAACATTCACATCTGAAGACCAATGGTCGGATACTATTGACGATGCACTACAAGCCGTAAAAGCTGCCATCTTCAAAATACCACAAGAACTACAGCAAGTATTTCAACCAGCATGGGCAACCTAGTTAAGTAGTGCTCTAGAATGGTATAATGTGCAGGCAGAGGAGGATGATGATGACCCCCGGAATATTAATATTCCAGAAACTGAAGGGTGTCACGAAGTTCGAGGACCATCAATTGAGGATCCTGACATCACTGCGACGCTAAAAGCAAAGCAGGTAAACATTAGTACAAACGCGAAGCCGAAGTACGCGATGCTTGGAGACTATTGAGACAATGCTATGGTAGGTAAGGTCACTGAGTTACTCTACGAATATCAAGATTTGTTCCTGACCAAAATCATGGACTTAAAAGGGATCATTGGCAACTTAGGGATGATGAAGATCACTCTGAAACCGAATGCGATGCCAGTTAAGCAGCGACCTGACTGTTTGAATCCGAAGTATAAATAAAAGGTCTGCGAAGAATTAGAAAAAATGCTTGCAGCGCGGAATCATTGAACCAGTGGAAGAATCCGACTAGGTAAGTCCCATGGTAGTACAGGAGAAAAAACAGAGGGGTGAAATTAGAATATGTGTGGACCTCATGAAGCTTAACGACGCCTATGTTCACAATCCATTCCCGACACTGTTTACAGATGAGGTATTGGAGAATGTTGGCAGTCAGGAAGCTTACTCATCCACAGATGGCTTCTCAAGGTACCATCAGATCAAGATCGCACCGGAAGATAGGACCAGGACAACCTTCGCAACCGAATGGGGCTGTTTCCAATACACCATTATGCCCTTTGGATTGAAGAACGCGCCAGCAACAGTTTTGTGCGTAGTGGTGGCTGTATTCAAGGAATACATCCACAAGTTCTTGGAGGTCTATCTGGATGATTAGACTATATTTGGGTTAGTTAAACACCATATAACGAGCTTACGTTTGATGTTGGATACTTGCCGAAAAAACCAGATTGCGCTGAATCTTAAAAAGTGCACCCTTCTCATCCCCTTTGGAAACCTGTTCGGCCATGTGGTCTGCAAACAAGGTCTGATGGTGGATCCTGTGAAGATTGTCGTTATTCTCAATCTGGAAGCGTCGCGAAGTGTCAAACAACTATGCACTACGTTGGGGCACACTGGTTACTATAGAAAGTTTATCAAGAGCTATGCACAAATAACAGCGCCAATGGAAAAACTATTGAAAAAGGATGCTACATATTGTTGGAATGATGATTGTAGGAAAAGTTTGGATGTTCTCAAGGAGAAAATGGCATCCGCTCCCATCCTGGTCTTCCCAAAATGGGACGTAGAATTTCATGTACATGTTGATGCGTCGTGTATTGCACTGGGAGCTGTACTTACACAGGAAGGCGTCGAAGGCGTGGAACATCTGATCGCATTCCGAGTCGGCAGCTGTCCAAATTCAAAAATTACTACTCTACTACTGAGCGCGAAGGGTTGGCAATGGTATATGCTCTCTAGAAATACTGAGACTATTTACTTGGTGGGCACTTCAAGATGTATACCGATCATTCCACATTGAAATACCTAGTGAGCAAGCCTGTTGGGGGGGCGCATATGCAGATAGCTGCTACTATTTCAAGAATATGACTTTGAGTTCATCGTAAAGCCGGGATGCCTAAATGCAGAACCAGATCACTTATCATGAATTGAAACAGGCGAGGAGCCAACAAATTTGGAAGAAGCACTACCTGATGCACAACTCTTTGCAGTGCGCGTCGCGGATGGCCACTTTGAAGATATAATCCATTTTTTGACCACAGGGATTGCGTGAAAGGAATATTCTGTTTAGTAGAAGAAGGAATTGGTGGTGTGCGTGGTGGACTTTTCTGTCATCACAGGGCACCTCTACAAAATGGGAAATGAAGAGATATTGCTTCGATATGTACCTGAATTTGAACAAGGACAGATCCTCATGGAAGCACATGGAGGGGCTGTAGGAGGACACTATGTAGGACGTGCAACGACACAGAAGATTCTTCGCTCTGGGCTATGGTGGCCAACCCTACATCAACATTCGAAAGCACACTGTCGAGCCTGTGACGTATGTCAAAGGACTGGGAAACCATCATGAAGGGATGAGATGCCACTCAATCCACAGATGATGTTGCAGCCATTCAAAAAATGGGCAATTGACTTTGTGGGACCAATCAAACCGCAGAGAAAGACGAGTGTGTGCTACATCATCACCGCAATAGAGTACCTAACTCGATGGGTAGAAGTACAGCCGGTTAAGGACTGCACGGCTCCTACAACTGCGAAATATTTTTTTGACAATGTGTTGACATGGTTTGGTTGCCCGAAAATTTTAATGAGTGACTGCGAGACACACTTCCTAAATGATACCATCAGTGCACTCACTGAAGAATTCCAAGTGTATCATCAGAAAAGTACACCGTACCATCTGCAAGCTAATGGAACAGTAGAAGCATTCCACAAAATTCTGGAGACTGCGCTGACAAAAGTATGTAATGTGCAGTGAAACGACTGGGACCTGCGCATACCTACTGTATTATGGGCATACAGAACCACATGCAAGAAATTGACGGGTCAGACACCTTTCAGGTTAGTCTATGGCACAAAAGCAGTCATGCCAATGGAATACATCATACCTAGTTTGCGGATAGCAGCAATTACAAGCATGTCGGACCATGAAGCCTTGGAAGAGAGACTCACACAATTAGAAGAACTCGAGGAAGAACGATTTCTGGCGGGATTCCATCAGCAGGTACAGAAGCAGAGCGAGAAAGCCTGGCACAATCGCCATATCAAGATGCACACATTGAAGGTAAATGATTTAGTGTTGATGTATGACAGCAAGTTCGAAAAATTTCTAGGGAAACTAAAAATGCATTGGTTAGGACCATATGTGGTAAAAGAAGTTACAGACGGAGGCACTATCCAACTAGTCAAACTTAATTGACAACCCTTCCCAGGAAAAGTAAACGGCAGTCGCCTGAAGCCCTACGTAGGTGGGCCGGCTATCTGACTAACCGACCGAAGCACAGTCTTCGCGACCCGAGAAGCCGAACAGGGGTGCAGGACTATAAACACAAGCACGAGAATCCAGTACCAAAGAAAATAATCGAGTCAGACGTAGATTATTCAAAAGTAGTATTGGAGCATATCCAGACAACGACAACATGGTGAGTTGTGGACCTTCGCGTAGCACAGGCATAGTTGGATGGACTTTGCGCAAAGATCACACCAGCAGAGTGAGTCGAGGACGAGTCACGATGATTGTGTTGGGGGCCTGTTTGGCAGCGGATCCCCCCATAGTGGGTTTTTGGGGCTCGAAGCCTGGATTTTGGTCAAGTGTAATGTAAAGACCCTATGAAATGCGGGTGTGGAACGTGAGATTCTAGGGTTGTCCACCCTAAAATAATATAATTTAATGTAAAGTGTCTCGGCCTACCCATGGTCCGCGGACCATGGGATTGTATAAATAGAGCGAAGCTCTAAGTGTAAAGGTAGTCTTAAGTCTTATGATGTTATTTTGGATGATGAATTAAGCTCTGAGTCTATAAGTTTGAGTCTTGGGTTGTAGTAGTAGGAAGAGGCTCTGCAGATGTGTTCACAGAGGCCTGATAGAGTCCGCAGCTATGCGCGCGGACCCCTGTAGTTGAGTGCGCAGGGCAGAGTTGGGATTGTACTGGAACATAGGATTAATAAAAGATAACTTGATTCTTAAATACTATGTGTTTATGCTTCTCTTATATTTATGCATCTCTTCACAATTTTATGATTGCATGCACTTGTTATGAATGTTGAATAGTTAATGAGAATATTGGGTACACACAATTAAGTCAAGATCTATAATAATAGAACAGTAAGGATAAAGGATCTAGATAGCACCTCTTCACACTCTTTACAGAGATGTGCGGAAGCAGCTGCACAAGCTGCGAAGGACAGACGACTGCGCAAAGCAGTGCAAGGGCGCAGGTTCGGTTCGCGAGCTTCCTAGACTTATCAAGACATCCCTAAGGTGCGGAAACCTGGTTCCAACACCCTCCCATACTACCTCGGGTGAGACCTCATTCCGCGTATCGCGGGTTGTTGCCGAAAGGGCTGGTAGTTTCAGGATTTGTTTGGCTAAATCACTTTTGAACCTCGGTCAGGCCCCAACAAGCCAACAATGCTCAATCGAGCTCCTGGGTTTTTTTCCTCTGTTGTTCACCCCAATCGATGTTGTCACATTGTCCTTTATTCAACATTGTGCACTGTACTTAGGCATGGCCCTGCATTCTGTTGTCTACATTGGAATTGGTCTCTACCACTACATTCACTTGAGAATGGGCCTCTAACTATCTTAACTGTTTTCTCCATACTGAGAATTAATTCTCAGTCCACCTGCTTACTCAAGCTAGGCACAATCCTCTCTATCTGCAGCTCTCCCATCACTGAGACTCTCCATACCTATTCAAGGCTTACAAATCTTGACAGCACTACAGCATGGCTTTTCTATACTTCAGGCATGGTCTTTCTATAATGCATGCATGGGATATCTTTTTCCATCAATCTTACAGCTCTACATTCAAAACCACAATTGTCGATTCATACAACCATCAATACACCTTTGTACTGCTGCTCTATCGAAGGATTTACACTACAGAGCACTATCAAAGCCTTTTCCTCTATCGGAACTTCATTCACAACCAGACATGTGAAACCAATGAATTCTGATCATTCTTGGCCCTTTTTTTTATCTAGCCCCTTTATCGAATTTCTACCATAGGACCGAGGGCGGTGACTGATGGCTCAGACTTGAGGCGCTAAGTCCTTTAGACTTTGTCGGGGGCCTTTCTCCTTGTGTTAAAGCTATGTGCCTTTGGTTTCTTATTAGCCTCACAACCAAGTGCTAACACATATCAGAGCCCTCTTTATCAATGTTTTTCATTTGTGCCATTGTGCCAACAACAACAAACCATCAATCACCGATCTCCGATTTCCTAGCTCCCTGCTGCTTAGCCCTTTCCATGCATTTCTCACCACAAGACCAAAGGTTGTGACCTAAGGCTTAGCCTTAAGGCACTAAGGCCTATAGACTCCTGTCCGAAAGCCTTTCTCCCCTTATAAATTGCAGCGCCCTTGGTTTCTTGTCTTTCCTCTTGACCATGCACTTACCACATCGAAGCCCCTTATCAGTGATTTACACTTTGTGACAATGTGATGTACATCACAAATCACCGATTGCTAACACGGCATCATCACCTGCCACATGGAACTCCTTGAGTGGTGACACGTGTCATGTAGATATGGCTCATTAGGCCATTCAAAACACTGAAACTACCTGCCACATGTCCCTCCATACCATCACGCATGTTGTGTCAGCAGCCGCATGTCCCTTATCAGAACCAATCAAATCCTACCATGTTTCCTCATCAGAGCTCCTCTAATGCTGCCATCTGTCCTTATCGGAGCCAACTAGACTCTACCATGTGTCCTCATCGGAGCCATCACTAGCTACCATGTGTCCTTATCGAACCCAATCAGATGCCTCCATCGGTCCTCCTGGAGGAGAGAGAAAGAGGCCCTCCAACCTTTGTTTTGCAATTAATTCCTTTGTATTTTCCTTTTTGGCTCTCCAGGAAATTTAACATTAGAGGCTCAAATCCTGACAGTATAACTCAATCAGCGTTCGATGATTGCAACATCCCATTGATGTCTCACATGAAACGTCGATCGTCGATATGGCCCTAGGCCTCTGATCTCCCGATCTCAATATGCAATACAACCGATCCTCCGATATGCATGGATCGCTGACCTCCAATTGCGATTTCCAATTTGCCTGGATCGTTGACATGTGATCACCGATATGGTATGCCCTCCAATCTCCGATCTCCGATATGCCGAGACCTCCAACTGTCGATATCGCAAGTCGCTAATCAGCGAAATGCATACAGTATTGTGCCGCAACTTGAAACCTTCGAACATTGATTGTCGATTGGATATGTGTCAGAAGGACAACAGCTCATTGTCTTTTGCCTTCTCTTTTAGAGAGGCAGAACTTCAACTGGCTCTAACGTTTGATCCAGAAGTCCATTATGGGACTTCCACATGCTGTTGGAAATCTTAGTTTGAGAACTATCCAATGGAGGGGGTCCAATTAGCCATTGATCCCATTCGCTACCTCAAAATATGGCTCCAACCTCTCTACCATTATTTTTCTCCTTGACTCTCCAAACATCTAAGAATCACACCCACAATGATGATCCTTTTCATGAGGCCTGTAGCAACCATGAACATCCTTCCTGGTCCATCACTGTAATCATAATTTTATGGCTTTTCTAATAACCCTGCTACTATGATGATATTTTACATGAAGCCCACAACTACCTTGACATTACTCCAGGGTCATCACTACTAGAATCTTCTGCAACAAACAACCAAGATTGTTTGCCAACTTCCAACTACCCAAGACATCTCCCTAGCATGAATGTTGACATCAAATTCCAACACACTTGCAGATGCCCTCACTGGGCCACTGGCCATCTACACAATGCCAACTCTCTAACACAAATAGCTCGATTGATGGTTTACGAAACCATCGGTCGGGCCATATACATGGTTAACTAGTGACTTGATCGAGTTATATAGCTTGATCGAGCCGTTGCAAAAATAAAATTTATATGTATATACTAGTTATGTTATATTATATATAGTTATAAATAACTAATTGTAATCTAAAATTATATCTAATTAAATGTTAACTAGATATAACTATAATAACATAACTATATATAACTATAAATGTATATAACATGACATTATAACTATAACTAAATAACATAATATATAGAAAAACTATAGTATGACACACACACACACATATATATAGAACATTTAACTATAGAACTATAAAACTATATTTTACATATATTAAATTCCAATATGATTGACTTATATCTTTTTATGACTAAACTCTTATAGATAATCTCAAAAGAAATAATATAGAATAAAAAAAAAAATTGTTTACAATACATTTTTTAAAATTGAATAAAACTTATTTCAATCTTATTTCTATTTTTTAATTGAACCTTGAGATAGGGAATTGATTTCAAGATACTTAAAAGAGTGGACCATGCAATGGTATATGAGTAGGTAGCAAAAATTTCCATATATAGATTCTTTATTATAATATGGATGACTTTAGAATTCAAATAATTTATTTTTAAAATCATTGTAATAGCATACATGGTGATTGCACTAAAAGACACTTTCTACAAGTGAATATGAAGCATATTTGTAATTCTTTCCAAGCTCATTATTAAATTGATACATGATATATTTTAGTTCGTTTTAATTATCAAAGTGACTTGTGTCATAGTAAGATTGTACTTATATCATGTTATGACTAAGCTCTTGTAGATGACCTCAAAAGAAATAAAACTTATTTGTTATTTACCAGACATCTTTTAAAATTAAATAAAACATATTTTAAAATCATTGTAATAACATACATGTTGATTGCACTAAAAGGCACTTTCTGCAAGCCAATACGAAACATATTTGTAATTCTTTCCATGCTCAATATTAAATTGGTACATGACATATTTTAGTTCATTTTAAGTATCAAAGTGATTTGCATCATTGTTGTGGGGAAAAGTATCCAACACGGAATGACCCTATCCCACTCTAAGGGTGATAGTTCCTTAGCAACAGCTGAAGCAAAGCTATCTAAAGTTACTTCTTTATGACATGCAAGAGATGAAAGGAAGAGATCCACTTACCGATGTCTTGCGCAAATGGTCGATCCAATCTCCTCTATTTGCCGCTTTCTCCCAGCTCTAAGTCTTCTCACGGGCCCAGCTACACGAGATCCTGCGAACAAGACAAGAAAAGGAAACTACAAGAAGCATGCATTCATAATTGATTCAAGGATTAGCATAAATCAAATACGCAAGTAAGACAATACACCATTGAAACACATGCGAATAGAAGAACCTCAAATGCTTTATTAATATAAGGAAGTAAGTTTCAGGCGGTGACACAACCGTAAGAGGTCCAATCCAGCATCACCTTCCCGACGGAAAGAAATCTCCTCTTCACCTCCCTCAAGCAATCACCCAATACTCACAACTGTAAACCAACAACAATTCTTTGCACTAAATTCCGGCCTCCAGATCCCATGGGATGAGATCCTTATATAGAGTTTTGGAGTGAAGATAAGTCAGCTTGATGTGTGACTTGTTGTCCTCTTCAACTCCAGTTGTTCTTCAGTCCTTGAGTCCACTCAGAGTTTCTACCTTCCACTTGGAGTTTTAGAACCTCTTTACTCATCATTAGGCGAATCTTCCGATCCAAGTGTCATTTTGGAAGCTTCCTAGGCACTGGCACATTGAGAAAAGATTCCTCCACATGTCAAAGTATGCCCAGCGCAGGTAGCCTTTGTTGCACTTGCTATGCAGCGCAGGTACACCATAGAGCTTTTGACATTCAGCGCAGGTGCTCAGTGGAGCAGCTGCTTTGATCCAAAATTGACCTGTTTTTGAGTGTTTTTCAGTGGAGAACTGATTTGCAGTGCTGTGGTTTGCTGACCTTGTTCCTCTAAGGGTAAGAACAACATGTTTAAGGACTTTGGATCCCTCAGATTATTGACATTTCATGCTCCATGCTGTAAGGCACAAAAATGTCTATAACAGTTGCCCCCTAAAGTATGAGGTCATTTATTGGGTGAAATGCTTTATTAGGAGGATCCGAAGTTCATTAAATCGTCGGGAGGTGACCTGTAACAAAATACAATACAATACAATACATTATCTTTTCATACTTTCTTTTCATGATCTAGCTGATGCGGGCATTTCCCATGCTCAGCTTTATAAATACATTTGTTGTACATAAACAGACGATCGTCTAATAATAGACTGATAATTCTCTGCTTTTAATTATCATCCTTTTAGTAGGATGATCATCTGCTGCACATGTCTATGTTTTTATCTCCTGAATATATATCGCAGCCCGGATGGATGAAACTAGATCCGGGGTCTTCAAACTTGTCCGATCTTCACTCTAGTACAAGTCGATCCATGTGAGAATTTCTTGAAGTCGAACATGGAAAGACATCGCTTGATTACCAGTCAATAATGTAAACTGTTAACAAGCGCGAGAGGAATCACCGATAATGATGATGACCCTCAAGGTACTGCAGCACAATTCACGTGGCGTAAATATAGGATCTGACGTCGAACACCACGCAAAGTCTCCTGGTCGAAGGTCATTAATGTATACCTATCGCCGGAAGTGAGAAACTTGCCATTGAGGCATGCAAGCTTCAAAGTACTGAGGGGGTGTTCCTAGATCAACTTCTTGGATAATGAGCTGATGTCGACAAGAAGTGATCCGTCAAAGGAGGGCCTTAATGAATCCCACATCAGTGACACGGAACGGAGCTAGTGATGATGGTTAAAACGATATGTGAAATATGATTCAGGGTGGCGGTCATGGAAGGATGAGAGATGATGTATGGTAGTGGATGGGACCCGATTGACACTTTCTGAATGACATCTCTTGAACATATAACGACACTGATGTGATGGATCGGTAGCATTACCCCATGTATGGATGGTATGGCGAGACCATGGTGAAGGGACCGGTGAATGATAATAACCCAACCCGATATTTACGGAGGCAAAAGTGTCATGTTCAAGAGTGACTTGCTACCATTAAGCTTTGAGGTTCTTCCCAATTTTTCCCCAGTCATTTCTGACCAGTACCTCTTTATTTTTGTCAAGCTTGAGGAGGATAACATATGCTTGTTCTATAACCTGCCCTTCGGGCAAGCCCATCGCTATGTTTTAACGAGCTTAACGATAGGGAAACTCGTTCTCGTCTAAAGACAAGTTTGTCGCTATCTAATATTTTTAACGAGCCCAGCGACAAAGACAACTCGGTCCTTTTCATTTTTAGAGAGTCTGAAAAGGGTACATAAAGTGGACTCCAGGGGTCCTTTTTCGTTATCTAATCCCTTAAGTCCGAAAAAGTATAAAACAATACAGAAGGGATGAATGTTCGATATCTTTATCGAGCCGAACTAGACAAGCGCTCGATCTTTTTGTGCAATAATCCCTCAGGTCCAAAAAGATTAAAATCTAGAGGAGGGATAGCTCTTCCTGTCCTTTTAACGAGCCGAAAGGCCAAAACTCGGCAAACTTTTCATATTTTACGAGTCAGTGAAAAGAGCTCAAAGAAGACTCGTATTTTGAGGAACGAGTGATAAACAGGGATAGCAGCAGATTCCAGATACAGGTTGGAACTTTCCAATCACGGCAGTGTTACAAGGATGGCTAAGTGAAATCACTCTTCGCAGCTGTTCCTCAAAATAGGTAAACAATCAAGTGGATGTGAATGATCGGCCAAATGAAAAGTGGAGGTGACGGTGCACAAACACAACCAAGGCTTTTATGGCTGATGAATTTACGGTCTCAAATGGTTATTTACCGGTTCATTTTTCTTAATGAGCTTGAACTCTGGGGGAAGCTTGCTCACATGCTTATGTTTATTTTTTAACGAGCATGAATTCCGCGTTAAAACTGCTCGGTCTTGCGTTTATTTTTTAACGAGCATGAACTTTGCCAAAACTGCTCGTTTTTACCAGTCATAAAGTAGGAAGGTCTCCTAGAGCTCGCTATTTTTTAAGGAGCTTCATCTCACTACGCTTTGCTCCATATCCTCTCTTTGTGCAAGCTGGGTATCGGCCTATCCTACGGGTTAGAGGGGTTAGTCCTACCTAAAACTAAAAAGCCGCCCGCGCTTGCATTCCAAGAGGTTTGCATGCCCCCAGGTATAAAGTCTAATTTCAAGGTCGCCCCTACTTTTCCGTCTAAAAACCCTTGTTTTCAACGGGTGAGGCTTGCCTCTTTCTGGTTACCCAAAGAATGGTTTTATTTGCTGCCGCAAATGAAACTCTTTCTTCGGCGATGTCTATCATTAGGTTACACAAAGATGGTTACAATTTGTTGCAGCAATAGAATCTCTTTCTTTGGAGGCTGCCCCTACTTATCCTTTAAAACATTTGTTTTAATGGGTGAGGCTTGCCTTTTACCCAAAGATGGTTACTACTTGCTGCCGCAAACGGGTCCCCTTCCTTGGCAGAGCCTACTTATTTAGACAAAGGTGAATGATCTTTGTCAAACAAGTAACCTTGACAAAAGAATATTTTTCCAGAACAACCCCATTCCTAACTGCCCCTTCTTCTGCATGAGAGCTCTTGCCGGCTCTTCTGTTTTACGAAGATGAAGGAGGGGACGGGGTACGGACTAGTCATATTCTCCCGCGGAAATTCTACTTTACACCCAAGGTTTTTTCTGACCCTAGCAGACCAGGATGCATGCCCCCTGGGTTCCGGCCCTACTTTCCCGAATCACTCGCACTCATCAGGAAGAAGAACCGGAGGTAGAGACCTTTCTTGATCGAAAATACCATTCAGGATAGGTATGTGACTTTTTGCGATGCATGATCCCGGAAATGAAAGTTGGTCTACGAGCTTGACCATTCTTCCTTCGTATGGAAAACACATTATTCGAAAGAGTGAGGAGACTATTGCTTCCATGCAATATATGTAGTCTCGTCCAAGGAGTAGGTTATAATCCAAGGGTCCTTGGACGACCATCAAATTCATCTTGACAGCCTTCCCTTTCAAGGTAATAGGCACATTAGGTAGAATCCCTAATGGTCGACTGGTTCCTTTGTCAAAACCCGAGAGATTCCTTATCTCAGGCAAAAGCACCGGGCAACCCAGTGCTTTCCAAGCAATAGAGGACAGGATACTCACAGATGCCCCTTCATCAATGATAGTCCCAACCATCACCATTTTGTATATTTGGACTATAATTCTAAATGGTATACTGGCTGGTAACAGGGGTCTGCCTAGTTGGTTCCAATCAAAGGACGCAACCAGGTTGCTTGGTGGTGGGACCGAATACACGGCCGGGTATGATCTTGACGATGCTCCTTCCTGCGATAAAGGAGTGGGCACATTGCCCTGATGTTCATCAGAATCGGTGTTGATGAAAAGAATCTGGACGGTGTCATCCTTACTCTCTTCGGTAGGGGTGTCAGCTGAAGATGAATCCCCAGTGACTGTGGTATTTGAAGATGAAACTTCTGAAGGGAGAACCGGGTCAACTGCCGTTTCGACCTTTGGACTTTCATCCGGTCCGGATTCAGTAGGTTCATTTTCAGTGACTAACGCTTTAGCTGGCCCTATGAGCGGGGCAGCTGTATTTTCGACCAATGAAGGACTTGGCGCGAGTTTTTGGTATCCAGGAGGAAGTAGCAACGGTGCAACCGGTTGATCTTCCAGAACTCTCTTTGCTTCGTCTAAAAAGGGACAACGGCGGAGGGTGTGATTGCCTTCACACAGTTCGCAGGGGAATCTCATTCCCCTTCGTTGTCTAGAACCTTCACGTTCGCTGGTCGACGGTAAGCATTCAACCTGGCTGTCAGAGGTTGACGCCTCCGAACTGTGCAAGCGAGGGGACCAGTCCCTTAGTATCCGGGGAATACTGGGACAATCACGGTGGAAGTGGTCTCCTCTACATATGACACATGGCGACTTAGGCCCGGTCCGTGCTGTGTGTGGATTTCCGTTAGATGTCTTTTGCTTGCCCCCAGCCGCCTTAGGCTCCTTCTGCTTCTTTTCTTTCTTCTTCTTCTTTGTGGGAGCTCCGCCTTCGGCGGCTCGACCTTTCGAAGAGGAAGGATCGGAGGAAGATCTATAAGAAGTGGAAGGCTGGAGGGTAGCTCTAGACTGGTCTAACTGTTGACTCGACTGTTCAGGAACCGTGGTGTTCTGAACTACAGTGGTTGAGAATAGCCAAACTGGCAGGCCAATGGTCAGCCCTGGAAGCGACAATGTGGCCATGTGGGGCGCACCAACTTCTCCCCAAGAGGAGAAAGGGCTAGGGGTCCCATCATGTGGAATCCCTTGGTTGGTGTGTTCCATGTTCTCAACCTTAAGATCAACGTAGGAATCAGGGGTAATTATGTTCCGTTTAGAATGAATTTTATATGACGACGCTTTAGACACAACTTGCTTTTTCAATTTTTAAGAGTCGAGAAAAAGCTAAAGATGACTCTAGTCTCCTTCGATGTATTAACGAGCCCGAAGTGACAAATGCTCGGATGGACTTTTTCAGTTATAGAGTTTGAAAAAGGCCAAAAGAAACTACTCTGGAGTTCTAGGCAGAGGGTGTGCCAAACCTTTCGCGAAACCACAGAATACGTTTTACGGTACAAGTGGTCGATCTTCGTGAATGCTGTGTTCACTGCATCGCGATCAGTAGGGCGGCCGACACGGCTTCCTATGGATAAAGGCTTTTTTCCTATAGGGGTCCCCCAATATACGCGACGGTACACGGGGGCACAAGTCCGTATTAGTGCTATCGTCCCTCAGGAGGAATCACCCACCTTCGTAGAGATCGACAGTCACTATGTTTAACGACGCCGGAACACGTCTCTACCTAGACCTCTACTGTGTTTCTTTATGTTTCAAAGCGTTGTTAGATAAATTCAGTTCTTTTTAGGTTGATCTTGCTTAGCAGTTTGCCTTTATGGATCACCACGTGATGTATGATACAACTCCTAAATGCAGTCTAAGAATGATAAGCAAGCTTTTTCAACTCTTTCAACTTTATGAAAATCTTAACTACTGAGGGAAAAGAAAGACATCATCTTTTCAAATAGATCATAGAGCACACACTGATGCACTTTTCCTAAATCGACATGCAAACTGTCAACATGCACATGCACAATGCAAGTATTTCTTTTCTTCTTCCTTAATGTTGATGTATTACAAAAAGAAAGCTGTTGTATGATTTCGAATTCAATTTCAAGCGAAAGCAAACAAGTATTTGTCCAATAATCAAAAGAACACCTTAAGATTCACTCGTTTCAACACAAGAAATACTGAAATCCGAACCATATAACGAAAGCAAATGCTCAAGCAGCTATGAACAGCAATAAACTAGCTCTTAGAATCACAACGACACTTTCTCACAGGTCTAGATCCAAGAGGTCACAGCAAGACTAGTTCACTTTCGCTACGGGAAACTGTGAATGAAAGCAAGAAATACAATAAGAACAATCACGGTTTCTTCATACAACTGAGGCGGAATGAAGGCAAAGAAAGGTAGTTTCAGCTGGGTATACAGGTTGACAACAGGCTGCAAAAACAATATTGAAAACTGGGCAACAGACAGTAGGGAACCCCAATTGCACAAGGCAAAACTGGATCAGCGCAGGTACTGCACTGTCAATCTGACATGCAGCGCAGGTAGCCCCTTCGGGACCTGCGTTGCAGCGCAGGTAGCCTTTGCTGCAGCTGCACTGAAGAGACAACTCTCGTCTCTCTCAGATTCTGGGTCACAGTTTGCTCAAAAATCAATGGTTTTTGGCCAAATCAGAGGCTATCAGCCAAGTATACACTAGAGGATGATTAAGGAAGATGAACACTATCACAAAGAGCTAAAAATAGTCCTTGTGGATCAGTTCTTCAAATCATAAACACGCCCAGCACTGAGCTAGAGTAGCTGCCCTCTACTTTGCATTCGAAGGATTCGAATGCAGTTCGATTCGGTACTCCCTTTGTTTAGGAAATGAATAGCAAGAAACACAAGCTACCAACAAGACACGTTCCCCAGCGGAGTCGCCAGTCTGTTGTGGGGAAAAGTATCCAACACAGAATGACCCTATCCCACTCTAAGGGTGATAGTTCCTTAGAAACAGCTGAAGCAAAGCTATCTAAAGTTACTTCTTTATGACATGCAAGAGATGAAAGGAAGAGATCCACTTACCGATGTCTTGCGCAAATGGTCGATCCAATCTCCTCTATTTGCCGCTTGCTCCCAGCTCTAAGTCTTCTCACGGGCCCAGCTACACGAGATCCTGCGAACAAGACAAGAAAAGGAAACTACAAGAAGCATGCATTCATAATTGATTCAAGGATTAGCATAAATCAAATACACAAGTAAGACAATACACCATTGAAACACATGCGAATAGAAGAACCTCAAATGCTTTATTAATATAAGGAAGTAAGGTTCAGGCGGTGACACAACCGTAAGAGGTCCAATCCAGCATCACCTTCCCGACGGAAAGAAATTTCCTCTTCACCTCCCTCAAGCAATCACCCAATACTCACAACTGTAAACCAACAGCAATTCTTTGCACTAAATTCCGGCCTCCAGATCCCATGGGATGAGATCCTTATATAGAGTTTTGGAGTGAAGATAAGTCAGCTTGATGTGTGACTTGTTGTCCTCTTCAACTCCAGTTGTTCTTCAGTCCTTGAGTCCACTCGGAGTTTCTACCTTCCACTTGGAGTTTTAGAACCTCTTTACTCATCATCAGGCGAATCTTCCGATCCAAGTGTCATTTTGGAAGCTTCCTGGGCACTGGCACATTGAGAAAAGATTCCTCCACATGTCAAAGTACGCCCAGCGCAGGTAGCCTTTGTTGCACTTGCTATGCAGCGCAGGTACACCATAGAGCTTTTGACATTCAGCGCAGGTGCTCAGTGGAGCAGCTGCTTTGATCCAAAATTGACCTGTTTTTGAGTGTTTTTCAGTGGAGAACTGATTTGCAGTGCTGTGGTTTGCTGACCTTGTTCCTCTAAGGGTAAGAACAACATGTTTAGGGACTTTGGATCCCTCAGATTATTGACATTTCATGCTCCATGCTGTAAGGCACAAAAATGTCTATAACAATCATAGTAAGATTGTACTTATATCATGTTATGACTAAGATCTTGTAGATGAACTCAAAAGACATAAAACTTAATAAAACTTATTTGTTGTTTACCGGACATCTTTTAAAATTGAATAAAACTTATTTCAATTTCATTTGTGTTTCTTAATTAAACCTTGAGATTATATCCAAGTAAATTTAGGAAAGTTCATAAAATTCTATATAAAATTATAGAAACATATATCATTAATTGTGTTTCTTGGTATATTAAATTTCAATACATATATGACGTAAATATGATGTTATGATTGAGCTATTGAAAATAACCTCAAGAGATATCAAATTTATTTGTTGTTTACCAAACATCTTTTAAATTGAATTTAAAACTTATTTAAATCCTATAATTTGTTTTTTTTAATTCAACCATGACATATTTTAGTTCAATTTAAGTATCAAAGTAACTTGCATCATAGTAATATTATACTTATTTTCTTAGTCTATGAAACTAAATATCAAAATTGCTATATTTTTTAATTAAATTTATGATATATAGAAAAAATAATGAAAAAAGTGAAATAATTAACAAATCCATAAACTAAAATAATGAATGTATCAATAAACTATCCATATGAAATTATATACAAATTACAAATGTTACATGAACATACATAAACAAAAATAATAAGCATCCATAAATTGAAATAATGTTCATGTACATCCATTAAATGTCCATGTATGAAAATATACAAAGAATGTATGACATGTGAATGTCTCCTATGAAATAGGCCTGAAAATATACAAATTATCCACTCTAAGTACCGGTAGAACTCCTATGTGAGTTCTGTTGCGCAAAGTAACTGTCCATAATCAACACTGCAATATAACACATTCAAATTCAAACTAATTAGATCATTATTCGTACAAAATAAATAATATGGAAATAAATGATTTTGAACCACATTTAATTACATATATGAATCTAATAACCTCACTCGAGTCTAAATGCAAGTCATCTAGGATGGGGGTCCGATGAATTTGGGTTTGGTGCTCCCCTGTCAGTGACTCAAAGATTGGGGTCTACATCGATGGACATGTATTGTCAATGTCTCTATACCCATCATCCCACTCACACATCCACAGAACTGTGACGTTAGTAGCACTTTGCATATGGGTCTATGTACACAATGGTAAGGACAAATTATAATTAGTCTACAAATTAATTAGCATGAATGTACCTTAAAAAGAGAACATGTCGCAATCTTAGGAATAAAAAAGTTTACCTCAATTGTTGGTCCATGTGGCCATATATAGTGAATCCCTTAGTCTACAAATTAATTAGCATGAATGTACCTTAAAAAGAGAACATGTCGCAATCTTAGGAATAAAAAAGTTTACCTCAATTGTTGGTCCATGTGGCCATATATAGTGAATCCCCTCCACATGAGTGTTATGAGGTGGAGGAGAATCCATGGAAACGTGCACTAGTATAGGTTGGTCTAGCTGATCAATTGCCCCCTTTAATGATCTCATAAACTCATCAATATAGTTGGGTTGTGTCTACATGTTATCATGAACTTATAATATAAATAATTATGTATAATTTGACAATAAGAGTCAAAAGTTTCGTATATATGTACATGGTCTGTGTCACACAGGTCGTGCACCCTCCAAGTGTCATAGATGGCATCGCGACACATCCATGCATATGAAAAAAGTTGGTCAACGGGAGACTCACAAGATATGAATCATCATATAATGGAACTAGAACGTCACGAGGAAATAGTGGTGGTCTGCTTATCTCTCCACACAATGCGACATGCGCACTAGCCAATGTCATCCACATGTTATCTGCAATGGTATCCATGGTATTAGCATCAAGCTGTGATGGATCCTTTAGACCCATCGACAATATTGTTATAGCTCCAAATATCACCCTTGGTATTTGTGATGATTGGTTTATGGCCTAGGGCAACCCCTCCTTCCAAACTTGGTCCAAATATTTTAAAAACAGTGTTTTACTCCCTGTACGCTAGTTTGCCCTGTGTTAAAAGCGTGTACTCAGTCGCGTATATGTGTTAAAACAGTTTAAAAAATTAAATTTCCTTAACTATGGGCAGAGATGACGGGTTTTACCTATTGATTACCTACTAGTGCCTATGGCCCAACTGTTCCCAACTGTTTCCCAACTGAAAAACTAATTTGGAAGAAGTATAAAAAGACTTCAATGGGAAGGCATTAAGGAGGAGAGAAATGATAGAATTACTATACTAAGTTTATCCCCTGATCAAGTCTGAAGTATCCCTGTGCTTCAATCACTTCCCCAAGTTTAGGAAACCCTTGTTTCCTTGAGTGTTGATATTCTCTCACATGCTTGGAGATATCATGGTATTGGTTATGGAAGGAGGTTGTTGAAGACTGGGACTGGACGAACCTGGAGGACGGTTCCGCTTGGAGCCGGAAGAGGAAGACTCAGGTGAACTCTTTCCATGTTTTATTATAGTTTTCTACAATAAAAAGAAACGTTGTCTTGTTCCTGATATCAACTTTGTTTATGCATCTGATGTTATTGTTATGGTTTATATATGAATGACTATTTCAATGTATAACTAACCATCCACTTCTATGATATAAAGTCGATTTCACTACAATGCTTTATCTATATGATGCTATGTGTATTCGAATTGGTTGATTTGCAGATTCGAAGATCATTAGGAGTTGCAAAGGGATTGAACTACCCAAACGAAGGACATCCGAGTATGTTCATCCTCGCATAGTTTGTTTTTTTAAGCATGTTTCCTAAGTTGAATGTTTGTTTCTTGCTATAGATTACTCCTGCTTTGCTAGGATTCTGACCTAAAGCCCTAGGGGATTTATTCCCTTAACAGAACTGTTGACTCCGCTGGGGATAACAATCTTGTTATTCCTAGTTTGGTTTATTCAGTGCCAATCATGGCTCAGTTATTAGTTTTCTTATTGTGACTGTATTGACTGCTCCTGTAGGAACTCAGACTTCAAGTCTGATCTTTTTCATCAGGTCTCATCTTTTATTTTTCTTGTAAAACTTCATATACGCACCTTTGTCTGTTTACAGAAGCATACACATGCCTGTTTCTGTGAACTGAAACCGCGTATATACGGGTTTCTTTTAACAGAAGTGTGTGTACATGCAGCTATGTAGGGACACAGTCGCGTATGCAATTTTTTGCATGATTTTTTCAAATCTTTATACCTAAAAAGATTTGTTTCTTGGTCTGTGTGGTTTCTGAGTGGTTAGTTTCTGTTTTCAGAATTTAATTTTTTAGTGAGCTTACTGTTACAAATTCTCTCCTGCTTTGAAAAGTTTTGGCCTCAGTTTGCTTTACAGTGAGTTTTATGATTTGTGTTTGAACACACAAGGCTTCTTATAGAGGTTCTTGATTGTTCTGGTCTTCCGGAACAGAAGATTGTTTGCAATCTTTGTGTCAAACTTCATTTTTATGGTTTTCTTGCTTTGCTTCCCGTCATTTTTGTGGCCATACACTTTTTCTTGCTTTTCAAAAGTTTCTTGTTGATGAATTTGAAAGTGTGTCTTTCCTGATTTCTTGATCAGTTTCTCAAAGCTCTTTTTGCTGCTTTTGGATCGTTTAGTGCAAGTTGAAACACCTATTTTGTTCAAGTTTTCATTTGTGTTGAATTGATAACTTGCAAAGTTTCCTTGTGATTTGCTTTCGGTCTTTGAGTCTTTGATGGAATTTTGAGTGCTTTTGAAAAGTTGTTCTTATTGTTTCTTGAAAAAGAAAAGTTCTTCAAAAACATTGTTTTTTCTTTCTTTTGCCAAATTTGAGTTTGGTTTCTTTTGGTTTTTTAGAGTGATTTGGGATCTTTTTTATTAGTCCTTGTTTGGGAAATATTTTGTGTTCAAAATTCATATTCTTTTCAAACACTTAAGTTGGCTTATAAACAAATTGCTTTCATTTCTTTTTAGAGTAATCTAGAATTTTGCATTATCATGTACACCTTGCATTAGGGTAGTTTTGCATCATTAGAGAATCAATAGTTTTTTTAGTTTTTGTGAGTGTGAAGTCTACTATAAGAAAAGAATAGGAAAAAAGTTTTTGATTTATAGAAGTTTCTTAGAACCCAAGTAGAAGTTGCTTTTCATCGAAGAAAAAACAAGTGCATTGCATATAAGTTAGTTTTTCATTAATTTCTTGTGCATCATACGAACACCATCAATTTCACTTCCGTATTGTCCCTTTGACTTAAAAAGAAGAGCCACTTAAAATCAAGCACTTAATAAAATAAACTAGAACTTTTTATATTGTCAATCAGTATACACCAATAAGTTTTAGTATTAGGGCCTTGTATTAGGCGAGAGGAGAGTAAACTCTCCAAAGCCACTCTAAATTGTGAAACATAGAAGTCTGAAAAAAGAGTGAAATCCAATAGTGTTAGGGAGACTGGGAAAGCTCCATGACTGGGAAAGCTCCGTGACTGGGAGTTAAGCATGAGGGTTTGTGAAGATAAGGACAAGAGATACCCCCTCTCTTACTTGTTGGATCTTACCTCACGACTGTTCCACCCGGCTTCTGATACGAGTTGGTGTCTTTAGTTGCCAATCCTAGGGATCTACACAGGTGGCTGCAGAGGGGAATCCCGTGGCACCTGAGGTTGACGTTGCATCACATTCAACGGTACTTCTAGAGGGCACCCTTGCGAAGCTTGGGGGCTTGCACCGGCAAAGGCTGTTGTCTGGAGGTCAGTGTAACTACCTCTGATACCTTCGCTAGTAGACCTGGGGTGTAATTACCCCAGTCTATTTTTGGAAGGCCCTTTTTATTCACTTTCTTGTATTTTGGTGTCCGGTCCTAATCACCCAGAGTGGAAATACTTGGAAGTTGTTTGACTGCTGAATTATTTAGGGACATTTTTAGTGTGTGTTCTATGCTCCTAGTCGGCCTAGCTTTCAATTTTCTTGAGTCTTTAAGTAGATCTTATTAAAATAATTCAAAGTGGCTGACCGATCACTTAGATGGTCCCGTAAACTTCGTGTTCTTTCACCTGTGAGTCCAAATCCTTTTCCTAGAAGGCATAGGAGCGATTCTGCCAGTGGTTTTCAACTAGTGGCAGCTGGCGCATCGGAGATTGATCCTCTACTTGGGGGCATCAGTGTACAAGGTAGACCTGGTACTACCACAGAGTTAGAGAGGAACACACCAGTTATTTCTCGAGTACTCTTCCAGTCGGAAGATAATATTGAGGTAGAAGAACTCTCAGAGTCAATTGCGGCTCTGAATTCTCCTCTCCCTTCTGATCATCTGGACGTATTGTTATACATCAAAACTCCGACACACAGGCCTTCAAGCCCAGGTCCACACACATACATCCCTTTGATGACCACTGCTAGAAGCATGGCATCCACCACGAGTGCTACCAGTATGTAGACTCCGATATCAGTACAAGGGGGAGGAACTATTTCCATCCCTTCTACATCTTTATTTGGGTCTACTACCAGCACATCCTTGTTTCGGTCTACTTCCATTCCTTCGACAAGTGGAAGTTCCCAAGCTAATGTATCCAGTTTTGGATTCTTCCCTTTTTGAATGCTATCTCAAGGTATTCCTTCAGCTCCATTGAATGTACCCTCATCCACCTCAACGTCCATGATGAGTGGATTAGCTTCTTTTTAGGGTTTCCCTTTTGGAAGTGGTCATATACTACATTCCAATCCAACGGTAGGATCTATGCCTTTTCCTTTCACGAGTCAAGGCAGCAATCCCTTTCAGAGTTGGAATAAACCTGCAGTTAGTGGGACAAGAGCTAGGAATCCATTTTTCGGCCAACAAGGGAATGTGTCGTATTCCTCAGTCAATTCATTTCGAAGTTTTCCACCTTTAGCTAATGCTTGGAACCCTTACCAGGGGCTATCATCTCCTTACAATAATTCGTTAGGGGGAAACTTTGCCGGTTACGGAGGTTTTTCAGCTAGAGTTGGTCAAACTCCGAGTTTTGCTGGACCACAAGGTTCACCTTTTGGTTCAGTAGGTTCTACCAGTTACTTAGGGCAACTTGGTGCCTTTCAAAATCCAAGTCATTCTTTTCAGACTTTTGGGAACCTCGCCCAATCTAGGTGGAATCCACAAGGTCCTCCGAGGCTTCCTTTTCTAGCCACGCTTAATCTACCAGACTTGACTAAGTTGATGAACGATCCAATCAGATACAATTCGGCTTGGCCTCCATTCCCAACCAAACTTCCATCGGATATTCCAAAATTCGAAGGGAAGAGTGGTGAACACCCGGGCGACCATGTAACCACGTTCCATTTTTGGTGCTCATCTAACTCCCTAATCGATGATTCGATTAGGTTGAGACTATTTCAGTGCACCTTAACTTGGAATGCAGCTAAGTGGTATATAGAGTTGTCAGGGGGAACCTTTACATCTTTCGCCGATTTGGCTAATATTTTCTTAAACCATTTTCAGTTGTCTGTCCGTTATGAAGCTGGAACTGAACTTCTGGCCAACTTTCATCATGACACGGCTACTCACATTTCGGATCATATCCAGGAATGGAAACGGAGAAAGAAGCTCATTAAAGCTAAAATTCCACCTGAATTTCATCTCGAATGGTTTTTAAAATCATTACAACCTGAGATCTCCAAGGATGTTTCTATGTCCGGAGTTTATTCCGAAGAGCAAGCTATCTTTTGCGCCCAACAGTTAGAACTGATATATTCTCAGTCTGGGACTCTTTAGAAAATCTTGCCTGATGCTCTTATATCCACGGATGATATAGCCAAACCGAAGCCAGGCCCACATGCTGATGGTATTGTTGGATCGATTGATGCAAATGCGATGAACCTTCTGAGCCAATTGCAGCAATTGTCTTTACAAACTACTTCTTCCAATCAAGCTGCACCGTCTACTCCTTCACCTTCTCAACCTTCTTCCGTAAATGTTGTTCAATAGTGCTGGTGAGGGTGGAAAAGAGTCTAAGAAGAAAGTCAAATTTCCATGCAAGTTATGCAATGGAGATCATTTGACTCATCTCTGCCCGAAAATTCAAGATGCTCAGTGCTTGTTAGTGCAGCAAGGTTATTTTATCTCTCAAGCTGTCTTAACTAACCCTTTCCCCCAAGGGCAGTAGTTGCCTGCTGGCGCGAACTCAAAACCTGGTACCTCTGCAGGGGCAACTAGGAGGGGGACAATTCCTCAAATGTTTTCATGATGGGTTCTCACGTCAATGTGGCTACACGGTCATGTGATTATGGTGAAGCTAAAACATCCAAGGATAAATCTATTCCCAGAACTATGGATCCACTTCATATTGAGCGACCCTCTGTCGAGTCTATACCTCGGATACCGAAAGGTTCCGCCAAGCGCGCGACTATCAACCCTAATGCTAGGGTAGCCCAGAACTACTCCATTGTAGAAGATCTAGCTCAAAGTCCATGCGCTATGTCTGCTTTAGAGGTACTCCAGTCGTGTCCAGCTCAACGAAGTGCTTTGCTTTCAGTGATCGGGGTAGTTGATCCAAACAATTCTTTAGTGCTCACTTTTGACATGCTCAATGTCAAAAAGAGACTTCCTCATCATATGGATTTTCAAATAAAGTCTACTTACTGGAAAACTAATATTTTTCGAACAGTTATAGATGAGGGAGCTTCCACATGCGTAATGTCTATGTCATGTTGGAAGGCCATTGGATCGCCTTCAGTTGTTCCTTCACCCACTCTCTTGATAGCATTTGATGGACATTCTCATAGGCCACATGAGATTACCTCAGCCTTTCCTATATTTGTTGGAGAAAAGGTCATTAATATCGAAGTAGAAATCATTGATGCCAACCTAGATTACAATCTCCTCTTAGGACGGAATTGGATTTATGAAATGGATGCCGTAGTTTCGACTCTATTTCAAGTCCTTTGATTTCCTCATGAGGGGAAAAATGTTAAGGTTGATCAATTGGATTATTCTCTAGTTGACCCTCATGCAACTTTGGATTCTAATGTTCCATTGGTGGATAACCCCCGTCAACCTATCGAGAATCTAGGAGTTAGGATGTATTCTTCATTGATGGGTACATTTGATCTTCCCACTCCTATAGCTAGAATCAATGTCATTTCATCCTCCAAATAGTCTTCATGCGAAGAGTTCTTATGGACTTGTTATTTTTCAGACCCTTGGACCTTGCCTTCACCTACAACCACATTAGATGAAGGAAAAGTTGGTGGAATGGCATTCCCTATGTCTGCAGCGAAGCTTAGATATCAGTCTATCATTAACTCTGCAAACGACCATCCTACTCCTTTTTCAGGGGAAGAGTTAGATGGTGATGTGGTCCCAGCTTGGACCCTTGACTCTAATTCTGCTATGGATTGCTTAGATACGGTTTTACCATCTGAGGAAGAAATCTTAGAAGCAATGATGGGTGTAGATTGACCTTGGGAAGATTTACACCATCGTTCATATTTTCTTCCCCCATTGCAAGAAGTCGAATCCAGGTTCTCCAATCTGCTTACTAGTGATGTTTGTACGGTTTCAAATGCTTTGGCTCTAGCACACATCTGTGCCGAAGGTAATATGTCGGTCATTTCGAAAACCGTACTAATAAACATCTCTAGGAACCCTAATGTGATGGAAAATGTCTTCATCGGAGCCGAGAGTTCCCCTGAAGAGATTCAAATTTACACCGACCTCTTTAAAGAGTTTCAGGATGTATTTGCTTGGCCTCATGAAGAAATTCCTCGTATTGATCCATCCATTGTTCAGCATGAGATCAAGACGTATGAAAACGCTAAACCGATTCGTCAGAAGCTTCAGTCAGTCAATCCTAGGAAAGCAGCAACTATTAAAGCTGAAGTAGAAAAGTTACTCAAGGCAGGTTTCATATACCCCGTTCCTCTAACAGATTGGGTTTCTAATCCAGTCCTAGTTGATAAAAAACAAGAAACGATCCGAGTGTGCATTGACTTTAGGGATTTGAACAAGGCTTGTCCGAAAGATAATTACCCCACACCGTTTATTGATCAAATAGTTGATGAATGTGTGGGTAATGAGGTTTTCTCCTTCATGAATGGATTCTACGGTTATAATCAAATATCTATCCGTCCAGAAGACCAACATAAGATAGCTTTCATTTTTCCCTGGGGTACCTTTGCATACAAAAAGATGCCTTTTGGTCTTAAAAATTCTAGAGCCATGTTTCAGTGGGCCATGTCTTACACTTTCCACGACATCAACTATGTCATAGAAGCATACTTGGATGATTTAGCTGCTCATTCTCGAAAGAGAATCGATCATCCTAGTCACCTTCGGTTAGTTTTTTAGAGATGTTGGTTTTACAAGATCCAGTTGAATCCAAATAAATGTGTTTTCGCGGTTACATCTGGTCGGTTGTTAGGGTTCATTTTATCAACTGAAGGGATTTGTGTTGATCCATTCAAGGTTGAGGCAATAATTCAGTTGCCTCCCCTGTCTTCCATCCGACAACTTCAAAGTCTTTAGGGGAAGGAAAATTTCTTGAGACGGTTTATAGCAAATTATGCTGAGATAACTAAAATATTTATGCATTTTCTGAGGAAAGGAGTCCCATTTTTATGGGATGACTTTGCACAATGATCTTTTGATGCCTTGAAGCAGGCATTAATCTCTGCCCCGCTTTTGAGTCCACCGAATTATGGTATAGATTTCCTTTTATATCTTACAGCCACAGAATCAACCATAGGTATGGTTCTGGTTCAAGAAGATGATGCTCTCACAGTGCATGTGATTTACTACTTCAGTCGAGGTTTGGTAGGTCCTGAACTACACTATTCTCCGGTTGAGAAATTGGTCTTGCAGCTGTCCATGTTGTCTAGCGGCTTCATCATTATATTCTGCTACGCAACATTTATCTTAGCGGTAGTCAATCCTTTCCAATTTGTCCTGAGTAGGCAAGTGATTAGGGGCGAATACAATCGATGGATTGTTATTTTACAAGAATTCAATCTCGAGTTCTTGTTGGCCAAGTCTAAGAAATCATTGGTTTTTGCGGAATTAATTTCCGAGCTGCCTTGTGGAGAAGATACTGTTTATGAGGAGAGTTTCCCAGATGAACATCTATTCCTCATCTCTTCACAAGACCCCTGGTATGGAGATATCATCATCTATCTCCAGACTTCGAAGTTCCCTCCTGCTTCCTCCAAGGATGAACGTCAAAAATTATGTCACCTGGCTAAGAACTATGTCATCATTGGTGATACATTATATCGTCAAGGGGTTGATTCAATCCTTAGGCGTTGTTTAACCTTAGAGGAAGCAAAGTCTGTGCTTAATGATTGCCACAGTGGAGCTTGTGGTGGTCATCTATCTGGGCTTGCAACAGCCCAAAAAATCTTGCATGCCGGCTACTTTTGGCCTTCGCTTTTCAAAGATTGTATTGAAGCGGTCAAACGTTGCCACCCTTGTCAAGTTTATACTCGAAAGATGTGCGCACATCCAACTCCTATTTTCCCTGTTATCACTGTCGGTAATTTTACAAAGTGGGGCATTGACTTTACTACTTGTAATCCGCCTTCAACAGCAAACCACAAGTACATTATAGTGGTCGTAGACTACTTTATGAAGTGGGTTGAGGCCATGCCCACTTATAAAAACAATAGTGAAACAGTGGCATTGTTCCTCTTCAATCATATTATTTCTCATTTTGGTATCCCGAGAGAGATTGTCACTGATCATCGTAGTCATTTCTAGAACTAACTGATGTCCGAATTGGCTCTTAAATTGGGCTTCCGACAGGAGCATTCATCTCTGTATTATCCTCGGGCCAATGGGCAAGTCAAAGCAGTGAATAAGCCCCTCAAGACGATCCTGCAAAGGACAATTGACAAAAATCACTCCAATTGGCATCTCATGTTGTATTTGGCTCTCTGGGTGTACCGAACCTCGATAAAGACTGCCACCGGTTTTACACCTTTTCAGTTAGTTTACGGGTTGGAATCTATGTTTCTTGTTGACTGCGCAATTCCATCCCTTAAGCTGGTCGTTGAGCTCCTTCCAGAGACTTCTAGTCTCGAAGACCGCCTCCTTCATTTGGAACATCTCAATGAGCAACGTCGATATGTCGCCATAATCAATGAGGCTCATAAGAAAAGGGTTAAAACTCAGTACGATAAAGTTGTCTGTCCTCGAGTCTTTTCTGAAGGCGGCCTTGTCTTGGTTTATGACCAAGATAAAGACACCTTGGGGGTAGGAAAATTCAAGTCTATGTGGTATGGTCCCTTTATAGTGAAATGAGTTTTAGGAAAAGGGGCTTATGAATTAGTTGATTTTGAAGGGAACAAGTTGGCGGAGCCCCGAAATGGGCTCTACCTCAACAAGTACTTTGCCTAGATTACGGCCGAGCAATGGATTATTTGTATATTTTGTATTTTTTTACATATTCTATCGGGATTTTTTGTGATATCGACACTTTTTTTATCTGCTTTGGCAGGTGTTGATGGATGACTTGGTCTATTTCGGCTTCACAGATTGTGCTAGTCGGCACACTCGGAACCTCGCTTCTGCAGCTTGGGTGATTTATTATCCAACTGTTCAATTGATGGTGTCAAGGGGAGTATGTATTGGTTCTACATCAAATAATATTGCCGAATATACTGTCATCATTAATTTACTATATGAAGCTATTTCTTATGGAATTGATTCGTTGGTAGTGTATCTTGACTCACAGCTAGTAGTGTCACAATTGAATAACATTTATCGGGTTTGGGATCCTTATTTATATCACCAATTTTTGAGAGTGAGGGTGTTGCAAAGATTATTTGTTTTTATTACTTATTTTCACATTCCATGATCTAACAATTCATTAGCAGATTCTATCGCTAATCAAGCATTAGATTGGCATATCATTCATTCATCAAGATAAAAACAAACATCAAAAATCTAGAACTATATATATATATATATATATATATATATATATATATATATATATATATATCATAAAATGGCCCATGTGTACATAAACTGTTCAAAAATAATATACAAAATCAGGACTAAATGCCCATAATCATGTCCATTCTATCTATGACCCGGCCCAGGATGAGCGGCTAAGAAGGTGACCATTGCGTTAGCCACACACCGAAGAATGCAAACCCAATCTCGTGGTACTCCTACCACATGGCGCTGCATCTCCTCAGGTAGGTCTTCTATGGTCACCATCGGTACCAGGTGAGTCAATCTCACCAAGTTCCTTTGGATTGTGTATAAGACCCTCTTTGTCTCTATAGCCGCCTCTTCGGCACCTCTTCTGCGACACCTGTGCCGCGGAAATCCGTCTGGTCGTACCGAACCCACATCTGGAACATGATCATTATATCAGTATTTTAATCCCATCAAAAATATCTTTAAGTTCATTTTCATATTTGAAAAACATAAAAAAAAAATAAATAAATAAATAAAAACTTAAAAATTGATAAAACTTAAAAAATGGTTACCTATCTCTCCCCATGCTGCATTTGGTGGCAGCACCAAATCCAGATCTCCTCTGAAATCCATGCCAGCATAGGGATAGTTGTCCACAGTGATGATTTGTTGTTCCCACCAGGAGAAGAACTCATCATCGAATGCAGTCCTTGGCACGTCCCCGCCTCCAAGGCATTTCATCAGGTCAGCCCACCTACCCATCCGAGGATCTCGGGGGCTACTGATAGAAATTGATACTCTGGGATGTAGCCCTGGAACCTTCTCGAAGAAAAAGGAGCACAAAATGGTCCCATATCCAAAATTTTTGGTCTATCCTTTCTGGATGGAGGATAGCTGGCTCTTCATATTGGTAAGAAGAGGTGTAAACCAATCAAAAACAATAGTGAGACACTTCATGGCCAAGCTCATGGATAATCGTGATGCTTGGTGCAATGAGGCTGATCTGTTTATCTTGGCTATGGTGAATAGTAAGATCCTCAGGGACAAGCTCCCTATAAGTTTTATTGGAATTTGGCTTCCAATTTTCTCCAGATGCCCGAGACAGTATATATGTACGTAGTCCTACACTGAAAGACTGCCTCGTGTCTGGCCAGTCGAATGTACAACTTCTCCTCTCCAAGAGAGACCAGTGATAAAGTAAATATCTTCTACCTCTATCCTCAAAGGCATTTGATCAATCATAAAAGCATCATCTTTGATACTCCAATAGTGGATTAACATTTCAAGCAAGTGGGTGTTGGCCTTCATATTTGGTATTTTGAAAAATTTCAATAAGCCACATCCCCTCAATGCATCTAAGGCCTGTTGATCATTCATAACTTCATTATCAATGGTAGTATGCTCCCTCTCTCTCCATGTGATTGTCATCCTGAAAGAAAATTAAGTTTCAACCGTTAGATTTTTGTGTTTAAGTTTCAAACCGCGTATACGCGGGTCCCTTTCATACACAGTCGTGTGTAGGGCCTGCGTGTACACGGGTTTATAATATCCAACCCACGTATATGTCGAGTTGAAATTTTTAACATAAATTCCTACGGTCAAACCTCAATCAAAATTTCTAAAAACAATCATAAATTATTGCAAGCTAGAATTGGGGGTTACCTAATGATTTTGATCCAATTTGAACGGTCCAATTCTTTGGGGCGCAAGTTTGCTGTTTTTTCTCCACAACTTTTGCTCTCAACATAAATGGTACAAATGGTGAGTCAAAAAGTCATTTTATAAGCTTTGAAAACGTCAAATTTTTTTCAAAACCTGATTTTTTCGTCTCATGAATCTTTTAACTTATGAGCTTGGATTGTCGGGAATAGGTTGTTTTTCAGGACATTTTGGACGCTTCTTCTGAAATTTCACATTGGTTCCATGACTGTTAACCCATCATGGCAGGTATCGTTTACTCACTGGCATATAGGTTAGGGAAACCATTTTTCTGTTGCATTTTGCATACTAGCCTCCATTTGTCGATACACTTGCCATAGGGTCGATCCCATCATGTTATGGTTAGTAAACCATGTTCACTTGTTGATTTTTAAATCATGACACGATGGTAGAGCCATCCTTTACATGGGCATTGTAGTTAGGACTTCATTGACATTGGTTGCCCATGTTGTTTTATTGAGTAGGCTTAGGAGTCCTCTCTAGTCCCGCCATGACTTGTGCGTTGAAGACTCATTCCTCTTTGCTTCTTTGCTTTGTTCTAGCCTTATACCCTAGAGGCTCCTTTGTGTTGAGTTGTACTATTGCATTGCATTTTGACCATTTGCACCTTTTGGCCTTGAGCCGGCTTCACTTGGACTCATGTTTAAGCCACTTTTTGACCATGTCTTCTGCAAAATCAAACTTGCAATCCCTTAGCTTCTGCAACTTGACACACCCTCTGACCCATGGAAGGAACATCCCTTTGAGTGTCCTTGACCAGCTTCGCCTCCCTACATTGAGCATAGGAATGTTCCTATCCCGGGAACTAGATCATCTGTTTCACTGACACTCGTTCTTTCCACTGTACTATAGCATTCTTTTATTCTTTTTCCATCTTAAAGAAAAAGACAAAAAAATTATATATTCCAAAAAGAGCGGAAACAGGACAACATTTCCATATATTGTTGGCAGCTAGAGTCAGTTGTGTCACCCTTGAACAAAGCACTCAAAAGAAAGTATCTCCTCCATTTTGGGCAGGATTTAGTTTGACTTAGGTACGCCTTAACCTTGTTATTGAGTCAGTTCTCCTTCGATTGGTTATCTCTTCCAATCATATGGAGAGTTTGTTCATGCCCCCTACATGATGAACTTATACAGAATTATCATATGCTGCCACTTGGTCATCATCGAGTCGTGCTTTTGTTCAAGGGAAGTAAGCCTGAGTCGGCCTCTCTGCGGTGTCTCTTGACCTATTTTTCAGTCGGCCATCCCTGGTTGTCAGTGTCTTGTTTGTCATCACATCAGTTATATTGGTCCTTTACTCGTGCCGATTTGAGAAGGTCTCCATTGACTTCTTGCTGGCGGGTCTTGTTCTTATCGATGATGACATATTGCTCTGAGGGCGGGCCTAGAGCCGCACCCTGGACCTATTTTCATTATTGATAGGTCACCTTGTGCTCAGCATCGATCAGTATTATGGGTATTTGACTGAGTGCTTTCCCTTGTGTTCGACATCAGCTTTCATTATCACATATTGGGATTCATGCAGTAACTTCATTTCCATTTGACCCTATTGGTGGATTCCTCGCCTCTGTGTCAGCTTTCATTATTGGTTGGTTCAGAGGGTTTTTATCATGCGCTAGCTACATCTTGTGTACGCCGAAAATGTGCTTCGGTCGGGTTACTACATCTTTTTTCATCTGATTCCTTCCACATTATTGGCCTATGGGTTACAGTTGCGCTAGATTGATGAAGGATGCCTTAATGCCTTCCTTCTAGCGGTTCTTTCCCTATCGATTATGACTCATTGCTCTGGGGAAAAGTTCTAGAGTCCATTTGGTAGTACCTTGGGGTTTGCAGTCATTAGTGGCAGATCCTTCGCTATCAACAGTGGTAAATCATCATTGTCTCATGATTGATAGATTCTTTCAGGTGTTCGACTTCAGCTCATCTATTCACACTTGTTAGATTGTACTGGGTACCTTGACTCTCATTATCATTATCGGGGAGTAGTCTCACATTTGTTAATAGTATACATCAATGACCGATAATCAAACGATTTCTCACATGGTCGACTTTAGATCATTTATTCCCATTGTGTAGAAATGTACCACGACAGTTGGTGAAGACCTCTAGTTGCATCAACATTCTTTGGCTCACTTGTCAGTTGCTCTTATTGCTGCTAGTTGACACCATTCCATATTATATGTTGCAATCCTTCACGGCGACATCCTATATGCTGGCATCTGAGTTATGATGTAGTATCATCTTATTCCATCATGCTCAGTTGGTACTATTGGGATCAGTTTTTTATATCAGTGATGAACTTCATCTTTCAGCTTCATTGATCATCTTCTTATATGTGATATTCAGACATGTACTTGTTTGATCATGATCAAATGATCCATTATGTACTTTCATATCTTTATACTTGTATACATAGTGGATCCGCTTGTACTTTATATGCGGACATGCTTTACTTTCTCTGAGCATGGGTATGCTCGCCTCAAACAGTTGTTTCTTTCTGATCTTCTTTTGCTGGCTTGGCAGCCTGAAATCTGGTGAAGTCCTTCTCAGTTTTTGACAGGTTTCCTTTCCATATACTTAATACATTTTGGCCATCATGTACCCCTTCTGATCTCATATATTAGTGGGCATCTGTTATAGCTCCAAATATCACCCTTGGTATTTCTGATGCTTGGTTTATGGTCTAAGGAAACCCCTCCTTCCAAACTTGGTCCAAATATTTTAAAAATAGTGTTTTACTCCCTGTACGCTACTTTGCCCTGTGTTAAAAGCGTGTACACGTTGGTCAGTCTATACCCAACCCATGTATATGTGTTAAAACACTTAAAAAAAAAAAATTCCTTAACTATGGGTGGAGATCACAAGTTTTACTTGTTGATTACCTACTAGTGCCCGTGGCCGAACTGTTTCCCAACTAAAAAACTAATTTGAGAGAAGTATAAAAAGACTTCAATGGGAAGGCCTTAAGGAGGAGAGAAATGATAGAATTACTATATTGAGATTATCCCCTGATCAAGTCTGAAGTATCCCTGTGCTTCAAGCACTTCCCCAAGTTCAGGAAACCCTTGTTTCCTTGAGTGTTGATATTCTCTCACATGCTTGGAGATATCATGGTACTGCTTATGGAAGGAGGTTTTTGAAGACTGGGACTGGACGGACCTAGAGGATGGTTCCACTTGGAGCTGGAAGAGGAAGACTCAGGTGAACTCTTTCCATGTTTTATTATAGTTTTCTACAATAAAAAGAAACATTGTCTTGTTCCTGATATCGACTTTGTTTATGCATCTGATGTTATTGTTATGGTTTATATATGAATGATAATTTCAATGTATAACTAACCATCCACTTCTATGATATAAAGTTGATTTCACTACAATGCTTTATCTATATGCTATTGTGTGTATTCGAATTGGTTGATTTGAAGATCATTAGGAGTTGCAGAGGGTTTGAACCCTGGCTGGAACTACCCAAACGAAGGACATTCTGATATGTTCATCCTCGCATAGTTATTTTGTTTAAGCATGTTGCCTGAGTTGAATGTTTGTTTCTTGATGTAGATTACTCCTGCTCTGCTAGGGTTCTGACCCAAAGCCCTATGGGACTTATTCCCTTAACAAATACCACACTTTGAGACGGTAGTGGCAACAATATCAGAGGTGGTGGCAATGGGCCTCTAAATTAGACATAAATTAAGGCCCATCTGACCATCCTTCAGTACATTAAACCTCTCTTTTTGCATTAGATAATGTATTTTTAATTTTAATATGTTCATTAGGAAGGTTTGTGGATAATTGCATATTTGTGCCTAATATTATTTATTTTTGTGGAATATTGTGAGAATATTGGGAAAATTATGGAGATTTGGGGGAGGAGATAATTTAGGGACTTGCTCACTACTACATGAGGATCAATATTGAATAATAAATCAACAATATATTCTGAAATTACTGCACAAATTTTGGAGCTCCAATGAATGAGAAAATCTAGGGATGTGTTCCCTGTCATTTAATGTGGATTCATAGTGTTGGGAACCAGATCCACTAATTGAGGGATTTTGGAAGGGAAAGCTTCCTCCTTTCATGGGGAATTCTTCCTAATCATTTTTTATAAGTACCAAGTCGAATTTTCCTCTATGGGTTGATTATTGTTAGTCTTCTTGTGGAGAGAACTCGTATTTTTGCAGCTCCACTTTCATTTCTTGCAGGGATGTAATTGTATTAATGGAAATAATGAATATTGGTGTCATGTTCAGCTTCTAAATATTTTTATCCTTCATAGGACTATAAGTTTTCTTGGGCTTGGCCATCCCTGGAGCCTCAGAGACATTTTGTATCATTTACTTTTCTTCCTTTCACTTCTTATTCACATGCATCTCTTGTTCTTGTCTTTTTCTATTTTTGCACTAAGTATTGATGATTTCTTGTTGTAGGATTCGGTTAAATGGTTGAAGTAAGTTATTTTGTAGGATCACAAGCATCATTTCATCCTTGGAACAAATTTGGAAGGTCACAGTAATCATTGGACTACTTAGATTAGTTTGCTTATTCCCAAATCTAAATTTCTAGAAGTCCCCTGTGGCAAATAACAGTAAATTTCTTCTATTTTTTAGAACATGCTAAGGAGCTTCAATAAATTTTATTCCACTTGCATTAGATCAAAAAAACATTAAATCAAATAAATTTACCCCATTGAATTTTCACTTTATTAGGTTAGGCGTTTGATAGATTTACTAGCTCACTAGTTCTCGAATTTCAAGATTTTAGACTAGTAATTTTCTTCTATTTTTTAGCATGGGTTAATAGAGGTATTTTTTAGTGATTCCACTTAGAATGGAGACCTAATGCATCCTAATCAATGGAAAAATTTGTCCCATCCAATTTGGATTTGATTTTCTTGGTCATTTCGGTGGATTAAAACATCTTGTAGCATCTTGTAGTTTCATGTACCACTCTTCCAGCGTGTATATACTTGCCCATATTTGGCCAAAAATATTTTTTTTATCCCTTAGGTTTGAATCATGACCCCTAGGCTCTAAATAAATGGTTGAGGAGGAATAAACACCACTGAGGACTTGCCTTTTTACCCATGCAAAACTCCTCAACGATTTGGGTTAATGGACACATTTATGAACTACAATGATGATTTTATTGATTGCCACATCTAACGAAATCTATCAATGGATCTAAACTCTTTTTAATGTAATTATTGATATTTATTTCATGATATTTATGTTTGGCAATTAGAATAGGTTTGCTTTCCTTGTATTTCATTTCCTACAACAGGTTAAGATTTCCATTTCGAGCATTTCCATTTCTGCAACTAGTTAGGATTTGATTTCATTACATGCACTAAATTACATCATGACAGCAAAGGAATGACACATTATATGCTACACTTATAGTTTTGATACCTATTAAGTTTGTACGAACCCCGAGTTAATAATTAAAGTTGGTAGCCTTGTGAGTTGCAACATTCTTGTTGCAATACTGAAGCTCATCACCTTTTAGCGTCATTGTCGGGGAGATGTCAAAGTATGCATTGTTTTATTCCCTAGTTGATTCATTTATTTTTACTTTCTATAAAAACAAAAAAATGTATTAGGCATCTTTCATTTCAAGAACAGAAAATTGCATTGCATTAGCATTCTTATTCAAAAACAATTCTCCAACACCAACCCCCCCATTTGATCACGTGGTGCAGTAAGAGCCACATCACCATTCATTTTTGTAGGTAGAAGAAGAAGAGGTGATAGAGAAGGTAGAATAAATGGATGGATATGATGACAATGAAGAAGATCCTCTTAGATTTCCCATTCAAGATATTGATGTTAGTGTGCACATGAAAAACATCCCTCCATCTTTTCTTCCAAACTTTCATGGTCTAAGGTCAGAGGATCCGAAAACCTTTCTCTTTGAATTTGAAATTGTTGTAGATCTTATGGTTACTTATTAAACTCTCGAAAATTGAGATTGTTTCCAGAAACATTGAAGGGTAGAGCTCTTAAATGGTTCATGAGTTTAGGGACTAATTCAATAAGATCATGGAATGATATGCAAAAGATATTTCTAGAAAAATATAAAGATCACGATCTTAAAAAAGAAATATTTAGAATGAATCAAAAAGAAGATGAGAGCCTTGAGGATTTAATAGAGAGGTTCATGTACAATTTTAAGAGGGGAAATTACATCATATAGGATCTGACACACTAAAAACCTTCTTACTTAGAACAATTAGGGATGAGTGGATTGATATTCTTGATCACATGAGTAGAGGTGATGTATACCAATTATCATTTGAAGGAATTTGTGAAACATGCAAACACATATCAAGACGAAGGGCAAGAGTAAGTCAATTAGCATCAAGATTGGTAAGTCAACCTAAACTTGGAAATTTGCTTGATAACTTTAAAAAACAAAAATTCTTAGCAATCTAAGGGAACAAGTAGAAATGTTAAGAATACAAAATGAGCAAAAAGAAGATATTTATATTTGTGTTCTCCATGCAGAATCACATGATGTTAAATATTTCCCCTCATTACCAAGGTTGGAGGAAGTTTACCAAGAGGACAATGGAGCAAGTCAATTGCCAATGCAACTATGTTATGTAGCTCCAAGAGGACCATGGCAGCCTAGTCAACTTGATATGATGAAAGAGCCTAATTCACAAGTTCAAGCTTATGCACATCCATCTCAAAGTAATTGGAACACACCCTGTCCTTGGCAAGCTTGGCCATCTCAACCCCAAAACCAATCTTGGCAATAAAGTTGGCAAGGAATTATGGGAGCCATCCACAATATCCTCAATATTTTCCTCAATATCCTCCATACCCAACTCCATGTTATCCCTACCATCCACCTCCACTACAACCACAACCCCAACCACAACCATCTCAAATATCCATTGCCACTCAACCACCTCTACCACCATTTCCAAACCCACTCAAGGAAGTAGTTCAACCCACTTACAATGTCGATGTACAACACTTCCAAATATCTCCTCTTGATCTCAATGGTATTCAACTTAGCTCAGGAAGAGTATTACAAAAACGAGATTCACTTAATGTCATTGAAGGACAACATGCAAAAAAAGAAGATTCAATTGAGAAGACCAAAGAATCATGGGTTTCACTTGACAAAGATCAGACATCAGAATCATAGATTGAGAAAGTTCCCTCGTGTTTACCATCATATCCTCCATGTGTTCAAGAGAATAATCTGCAAAAAGAGGAAGATTTGAATGTCACGGTAGAAGAAGACATGAAGAATGATACAAATTAGCAAGTGGACTAGGGGCATCACAACTACATTGAAATATGTTTCTAGATAGTCATTAAGTTGGATCAACCGACTCTTCTTCAACACTTCCTAATCTCATCTCTGTCAAAGCATTTGGTCTTTGAAATTTAGGTACATGTCAAAGCATATATTTCAAGCCTACACATCAGTTTATCTATCATATTGATGTGCACATGGATCCATTGGAAGTATTGATCTTATACTTGAAAGAGATTCTGTTTTTCAAGTAGAGTAGGATAGAAAAGAATAAAAAATGGAAAATAAGAGGAAAAAAATTAAAATCCCAGGGGAAAACCTCCTTTGAGGTGCCTAGGAAGACCTACTAGTTGAAAACCTCATTAAGGCGGTTAGTAGGCCTAGAAGAAAAAAAAAAGGAAAAAAATAATAAAAAAATATTTGCTCCATGTATCTCTCTCTCATGAATGCAGGCGCTCTCCAACCTCTGCAAGCAACAAAAACAAGTAAGCCGCCAAAAGAAAATTTTATCAAAAAACTAGTGAAAGGAAGTCAAACTTGGACTTTCTCCTCCTTTGCTCAGATGCTCCAAAAGGACCAAGGCCATGACAATCCATCACCTCATCTATTTCCACCATCCACTCATCATTCCCAAGCTTGTACCACTCATTTTCCTTGTCATCCTAACATGCTACAAGAAGACTTTGTTTTGCTACATGAAACAAAAATACATAGAGCAGAAAATTATTTTTATCATATCTTGAAAGCCATGCATCTATTTTCCAATATGTTTTAGGGGGGGATGCATATGGATTATATTAATATGCCCAAGCAATTTCAACAAATTAAGGTGCACACTTTTCGAGAGATGGACCTCCATCACCTACAACCATTTTTTAATTTTCTCAATATCCATGCATCCATTTGAAAATTTGTTTCATGTGGAGATGGATATGGATGATGGTAACATACTCAAGAAATTTAAGCAAATTCCAGTGCACAATTTTCGAGAAATTGACCTCCATCACCTACAACCATTTTTATTTTTCTTGATATTTGTGCATCCATTGGCCAATATTTGTTTATGGGGAGGTGCATAAGGATGATGGAAACATGCTCAGAAAATTTTAGGTCAATCCAGTATACCATTTGGGAGATATGGGCAAAACAAGTCTGCTACAAGAAACTACTACAGGATGTCCTGAACTGCTACAGGATGTCCTGAACTGCTATAGGAAGTTGGCTGAGGGGTTTTAGAGGAAAAGAATGGTGAGATGAAGTGTTGGAAGGGTGTATGACAGTTGTGAAAAGTGTGGGGAAGGTGAACATCACCCATGGCCAAGCCCAACACTCCAAGAAGGTTGGATTTGACTAAGATAGCTTGTTCATGGTAACTTAAAGACAGAGGTTTAGAATATGGGTTGGCATCCATCAACTCCACCAATAGCGGATTGGGCATTGGAAAGAAGCTTGCACACAACAATCTTATCAGTCAAAGAATCATCAAGCTATGAAGACATGTGCATAAGAAAAAAAAGTAAATTATCACCTTAAGAGGACCATGGATCGATCATCAACTCAACAACATCATGCATGCCTCTCCAACAACCATAAGGTAGGTACAAGTACACAACATTCTTGACCTCTTCTCTTGAGCATGTTATAGTTAGAAATTTGTTGTCAATGCATGGAAGGTGAGGTTTTATACACTAAGGATGGGTCAGTAGTCTCAACCACCCTCAACTAGTTAATTGCAGCTAACTCGCTCACTCATGCAATGTGGAGAAGCCAAATTAGGAAGGGTGATGATTATGAGGAATGGGGGAAACAATTAAAAGAGGAAATTTGTGCAAAGGCCAAGTCACCAAAGCACTCCAAGCCCTCCATCCACTTCATATCCATTATCTATCCATCATTCATCCATCCCATTTCATAAGAAAAAAAAATATTTTTCAAGAACAAACCCTACACTCTATCGTACCCTGAAAATTTCTTGAAAAAACACACAGAGCAACTCGTATTTTTGTAACTCCACTTTCATTTCTTGCAGGGATGTAATTGTATTGATGGAAATAATGACGATTGGTGCCATGTTCAGCCTCTAAATCTTGGTCCCCTTCATAGGACTCTTATTTTCCTTGGGCTTGGCCACCCCAGGAGCCTCAGAGATCTTTTGTATCATTTACCATTTCTTCATTTCACTTCTTACTCACATGCATCTCTTGTTCTTGTTTTTTTCTATTTCTACACTGAGTATTGATGATTTCTTGTTGTGGGGTTGGGTTAAATGGTTGAATTAAGTTATTTTGCAGGATCAAAAGCATCATTTCATCCTTGGAATAGATTTGGAAGGTCATAGTAATCATTGAGCTACTTAGATTAGTTTGCTTATTCCCAAATCTAAATTTCTGGAAGTCCCTTGTGGAAAATAACAATAAATTTCTTCTATTTTTTAGAACATGCTAGTGAGCTTCAATCGATTTGATTTCACTTGCATTAGATCACAAACAAATTCTAGTTAATAAAAAAAATTACCCCATTGCATTTTCACGTTATTAGGTTAGGCGTTTGATAGATTTACTAGCTCACCAGTTCTCGATTTTTTAGATTTTAGACTAATAATTTTCTGTTATTTTTTAGCATGTGTTAGCAGATGTATTTTTGAGTAATTCCGCTTGTAATGGAGACCTAATACATCCTAGTCAATAAAAAAATATGTCCCATCCAATTTGGATTTGATTTTCTTGGTCATTTCTGTGAATTATAACATCTTGTAGCATCCTGTAGTTTCCTGTAGCACTCTTCCAGCATGTATATACTTGCCCATATTTTCTCAAAAATATTGGTTTTCATCCCTTAGGGTTGAATCATGACCCCTAGGCTCTAAATAAATGGTTGAGGAGGAATAAACACCACTTAGGACTTGCCTTTTTACCCATGCAAAACATCTCAATGATTTGGGTTAATGGACAGATTTATGAAATGGGAATACAATGATGATTTTATTGATTGCCACATCCAATGAACTCTGTCAATGGATCTAAACTCTTTGAAATGTAATGATTGATATTTAGTTCATGATATTTTCTTTATGCAATTAGAATAGGTTTGATTTCCTTGTATTTTCTTTCCTGCAATAGGTTAAGGTTTCCATTTCTGCAACTAGTTAGGATTTTATTTCATTATATGCACTCCATTACATCATGACAGCGAAGGAAGGACACATTGTATGTTGCACATATAGTGTCGATACCTCTTAAATTTGTACAAACCCCGAGTTGATAATCAAAGTTGGTAGCCATGGGAATTGCAACATTCTTGTTGCAATAATGAGGCTCATCAGGTGGTACATGCCCAGGGTTCCTATGAGCCTTGTCATGATCATAGGTACATCCCCTGTTAGGTCCATAAAACTCAGATCTATAATTGGTGTAATCTGACCTCATATGTAGCATGAAATTTGCATATATATTCTTTGCAAAGCAAAGGGGGACCTGGTCACGGTGGGGGAACAAGCCCCAAGCTCCAATGAATTTATCATAAACAAAAAGAGTTGCATTAAAATTCTTTAAAAATTTGAGTGGAATCGGACCTTGATGTATAACACGATGCTCTGGAGAGATTTTGAACAACTCCCCATAAACATCAATGTCCTTGGTGGTGTCTTTCACCACCTCCCAAGTATGTGGGCCTCAAACCTCCTAAACCTAATCTTTTATATGGAATGTAGCAGGAAACTTTGTGGGCTTGCGCTCTTGTATGTCTCGATCAACCTATCGATGTTATCCAACATTAAAGACAAAGTACTCCTAGTAGGCAAACTAGCAGATATTTTAGCCATCTCTCATGTGATCCATGTATGTTAGGTCATAACATCCTCCAGTGTGATACTGGTTGTAGCATCGTCCCATAGAGGGATCTATGTTGCACTATGATCCTCAGCTTCACCCTGCTAAGGGTCTGCAAATTCTAAACATAATTTAGAATATATATAAAAAAAACTAGAAGAATAATAACATATACATTAAATTAAAACACATGAGTTGAAGATGATTTAAAATTTAAAGACAATTTAAAGACATAAACACATAAAATTTAAAGAGGATTTAAAAATGCACTTGTAGCAAGTGAAGATGGTTCACTATCTGTAACATGATCATCAATAGAGACAGAAACACTACCTTTGATATTTCAACTGGTGTCAAATACAAGATCTACGAGTGGAACACACACTCTAGTTAAGCTACATGACCTACCATGATCCCAACCATGTATAGTAGATCCCCCACACTCTGACAGCCTACAGTTGAGGGGCATATAGGAGATTGATTTGCATATTACATATAATAGATATAACTAACCCAAAAAAATGTTGACTAATCTTTTACATATAATAAAAAACTATTACATATGATACATATAAACTAATCCAAGAAAAAAATGTTGACTTAGAAAGAATGTTGACAAGAAAACCATTTCTAAACTCAGGTAGAATAATCTAGCATGAAGTCCTAAACTTTAGAGTACCCTTTTTGATAATTTATCAACCAAAGTATTGAGTTCCATATAAACACAATCGAAAGAAGTGATCAAATCTACCTTCACACTTTTTCCCATTTCTAAAGAATGCATTTTATTCATAGAGCATAAATATGTAAAAAATTGAAATAAACTTATTTGCAAAACTAGTAAAATTTCATTCCCACCAACTACTCCATTAGACTTTAACTTCTTATAATGTTTGACTTTGACACATGACATGTACTATGTGCAAGCGCATGAAAACAATGTTTATGGTACAACACACTACATAATGAAATAATATGGTACAAATTAGAAAAGAGTCAAAATGATTTTATTCACTTTAAATGCACTTTTCATCATGGATTTAATGTATCTATCAATGATGCATTGTTGAAACTTGAACTTATATATATATATATATATATATATAGATATAGTTATATAACTATATAGTTAAATGTTATATATGTGTGTGTGTTATGTTAAATAGTTATGTTATGTTAAATGTTATAGTTATAATGTTATGTTTACATAATTTATAGTTATTTATAGTCATATATATATATATATATATATAGAGAGAGAGAGAGAGAGAACTATGTTTTGTTATATATAGAACTATAATATATAGTTATAATAGTTAAATATACATAGTTATATTATATATAACTTGTTATAATACAATTATATTATGAACTATAGTTATAATTATATTACATGCTATGCAATAGTTATTAATTATATATATTTCACAAGAAAAAAATCTGTAACTTTCATTAATAAAAATAAAAATTAGATTTTGTAGACACACATAGTGTGTATGCTAAAAGAGTCATGACGGGAGCATGTCATTACATTTGTGAGTTGTAAAGTGCATGTTGGACACCTAATCCTCTAAGGGTTAGTGTGGAAGTGGAATAGACTAAGGAAGTCCAAGAGACCTTGGGATGTGCAACCCAACGGTTAAACCATGTACTATAAATGTATATCTCTTGTTAATAAAAATGTAGTCTCATGTTTCACCTTTCATACTCTTTTTGCCATGTATATGTTTAACATGGTATCAGAGCGGGCGAATTCCTACCCTGCTCAAGTGTGAGCCACTATGTGTGTGGCCTTTCTCTGTGTGTCATTCTGGTCGCTGCTCTTGATATGTGAGATGTATACATTGAATTGTGTTGGAGGCTGTGAATTTGGTTGAAAACATTGAAAACTTAGACACTGCATTCATTTCAGTCAGCTACGTTGAGTTCTGTATGCTGGTGTTTGAAGAGTTACTTAGAATAGACCGATGAAATAATGAATTGAAGGATTTGTTTTTATAAAATTGATTTGGAATAAAATCTCAAGACCCCAAAATGTTGTTTTTGAGTTTCCTGTTGTATTACGAAGTTGTTTGCCACTTTGCAGTGCTATGGAGGATTTAAAATTTGGGTCTTTGCTACCTTGAAATGGTCTATTTATTACTGCTGCAAATTGTATTCATGTGTCCTTGCTGAGAGACCCATCGTTGAAACCTCAGGCTGACGGTTGCAATCTGCTCAAGTGAATTGTGCCCACATCTAAGCTTAAAATGTTGTGTCAATTGTTTCAACCAGAGTTGTGACAGTTCTTTTGACCAATACCCTCTCAAAATTCTCGGGGTTCACGTCACAGTAAGATGGCAATTCCATTTCAGCATCGCTTGAGAGGCCTCCCCTTATGTGAACCTTTCACCTCCATTGCCAAGTTCATAGGCGAATGTCATGGAATTTGAATCTCAGACCATCAAGATTATGATTCAGAATACGGACTATGTCAGCGTTATTCCAATGCCAAACATTTTTATAAGATATTCTTGAAGCGTTATTTGAAGGACTGAGGATTGCGGATCAACTTGATTAAAGAACCGTTGCAGCGTTTGGTTTTCTTACGTGAAATCTGTAGAGTCTAGCCAACAACATGGGCCTGTCATACCGTTGCAGCTAGAGTAAAACCCCGAGCATTGGCAAGCATAGAGATGCATAACAGTCAAATGTGCATTGAACAATATGCGGATATATTATGGTCATATTTCTGGTTCTACGTTAACTCCTTATTCAACCTATAAGTTGTTGCACTCTCCCATGGAACGATGTCAAATTGGATCATTTATTACAAAATTAAAATATTATTGTGGTTGTTGTTTTGATATATATATATATATATATATATATATATATATATATATATATATATATATATATATATATATATATATGCTTTGCTTTTAAATACTGTTTTGGCATATATACGTTGTTCAGCTTTGGCACACCACAGCGAGCGATTTGAACGCAGACATTGAGGAGCTTTCTCAGTTGCTAACCATTGTGAAAAGGCCTAGAATTCGGGCCTTGCTCACTGACGAGCTTTAGCAGTTGCAGAGTCAAAAGGTCCAGTAAAGATAGCAACACCTTTACAAACCTCTGCTGCAAAAAGACCGGAAGCATCCTACACAACACTCGGATCATTCAGCTGGGATCAGGATAATGAAAAAATCAAGGTATATCTATTTCTCGAGGGAGTAAATGAAGAGAAAGTTGTTTTATGTCAAACTTCATGATATCAAAAAAAAAAATTATCACTGTTTGGCCTCTTAGATCTAGAGCAAGCTAATTCATTCCTTGCTACTGAACTAAAGATCAATAGTTTCATTTCGTGGAGAAAAGATGATTATTTCATGTAAGGGCTGACAGAGATGGCCTCCTGAGTGTGCTAAGTTTTTTGTACTTGGGATACATGTTCTTTGAGTGCTGTCATTCACTACAGTCTTGCTTATTTTATATGAAGAAATTGATGATATTGTAAGCACTTGTTTTGGAAAAACTTGTAACAAAGTTTCATCCCAGGGTTTCAAGGGTGAGCACTTCATCATCTGCCATTTCAAAATTGGCAAATGTAAGGCGCTTCTTATGTGCTTTCAGCTTTGCAGTTTATGAGATTATGTACATGTTTGTAAGCCACCTTTTATGTGAAAAATTGGGGACTGTTTATATTCTTTAAAGTTGCAGCAATTTGGCATTATTTAGGAGTTCAGTGGAAATTGTTTCAGGCCAAGACTATCCTTTGTAGATCGAATTGGTGTATTTTCTTAAAGGTTGTTCATATCAGAGATTGTTATTGAACTAGATTGAAGTTGTTGCCAGGACAAGTTCTCTTGGATTCAAGGCTGGTACAGGAACATATCTTTTTGAGGCCTGAATTGCTTGTTGCCTTGTTGGAAGCTAAATTCTCAAGTGAATTGGAGAAAATTCATTTTTGAATGAAGAGTCTGTTTTCTAGATATCACCATTCTTTGTGTGTTGAATCTATTACAAGCTGCCAAGATTGATTTGAAGTTGTTGCCATAAGTTTATATAAAAGAGCAATTGGTGTCCATCTTTTCCTCATTGTTTTACTATTTTTTGAGGTTAAAAATGGCTCCAATTGATGCAATATTAGAGTCACTCGACAATCTAATACTCTCTACTATGGATAATACAATCAAAATCAGCAAGGATTTTCTCACATATATTCACAATTGTTTACAAGATGTACATGACAAGATTGAGTTTTTAGAGCTTGAATCTCAGCTACAACAAGCATAATTACAACAATGGAGTCATCATTCTAAACCTGTTTCTGTTTAGAACAATGAAACAAACTCCCATAAACAGCAAGTCAATATTGTTGAAGTTGATTCAGATCGAGTGCGTAGCAGTTGTACATGTAGATGCAGAAATTCGGTCTACACTTCCCAAGCCCATCATCAGACCTTGGGAAGAGCTTGTCCATAACAAGCACAGAACTGGTATTGGATATGACAAGGACGTGTCTTTCACACTCCAGACTACTCAAAGCCCATTCAGTTTCAGAGTGCTGGATTCATTCATGACAGTTCACCTACTCCTCATGACAGTTAACCTTCAGTTGTTCCAGATTCTGCCCCTCTTTCACAACAACAGCAACAACAACAGATTGTGAAATGCCAACACTGTGACCGAGTTGGCCATCTGAAAGATCACTGATTTGATCTTCATCCATGTAAGCATTGTCATAAAACCAGTCATTCTTCAAATAGATGCTTCAGAAACAAACCTCCTACAAGAACAAAGATCTTGGATGGATCACTTCTTGGCAATGGACATCAACAGCCAAGAAGATATTCCAGTCACATGTCAGAACTTGTTCAAGAGTATTGAACAGTTTTGCAGTTGAGTTTTCTCCATCATCTCACCTTGTATCTGACAGGGGGGGAAATGATGGTCATCTACAAGCTTCAAAGTCACATCAAGTGAGCATGAGCCACAACCTGCCACACCAGTTTCAGAGTTGTAGCCAGAGACAAAGATGCCCCTCTTCAGTTGGTAATCTGGGACACTTCCTCTAGCAGAAGACTTCAGCTTCTTGCCAGTTTCAGAAGAATTCCAAGAACAAAATTGAGAACACTTCCTGTAGCAGAAGACTTCATCTTCTCGCCAGTTTTGGAAGAGTTCCAGGAATTGCATTAAGCATTCCAGAGTTGTTGGTCATCCTTAAACCATCACAGGTTGAGACCTCCCTTTTCAGGTTGAGATTCTCCCTTTTATGCGGGGTGAGACCTCCCTTTCATGGTTGAAGGTTTCCCTCTTCAAAGCAATAGGAGCACTTCCTCTAGAAGAAGACTTCAGCTTCTTGCCAGTTTTGGAAGAGTTCTGAGAACTACAGTAAGCGTTCCAGTGTTGGTGGTCATCCTTAAACCACTGCTCTTTATACCAACATTTCAGAGAGCACATTCAGCCTAGTGCTGCCATGCATTTTTTTCACATTTTGTATTACAGCTCTCTTCTTGGACTCATACATAACCCTTCAGATTAAGGGGGGGAATGTTGGACACCTAATCCTCTAAGGGTTAGTGTGGAAGCGGAATAGACTAAGGCAGTCCAAGAGACCTTGGGATATGGAACCCAACGGTCAAACCATGTATTATAAATGTATATGTTTTGTTAATAAAAAATGTAGTCTCATGTTTCACCTTTCATACTCTTTCTGCCATGTATATGTTTAACAATGCATTACATAAGCTAATATGAGCATGTACATTCGAGAATAGACGAGAAAAAAAGAGAGAATAAAAAGGAAAATTAAAGATGTTCATTTTGAGCTGAATTTTTCTTTTTTTCCCTTCCTTCTTTGGACATGTTGCCACCCATGAGGATCTGGTTCAACCAAAGCCAAATTTAGATCTTTTCCTGCCTCCAAATGAGGGGGGTCTTTGTCAAAGTCTAAACCCTCTAAGGAATGAGCTCATTTGGTGCCACTTAGACCTGTCAAGGGCTGTTGTTCTTCAAGATCTAGACCCGACTATGGGAGATGAGAATAATCATCTTATACTACATTCTCCCCCTCCCCAGTATCCTTAGCTTTTTCTAGTTGTATCTCTATATTTTCATCCTCCTCTTCCTCCGAAAGAGTAAGATCACTAAATTGTCATCATTTTGATCTGTTTTTCTACTTTTTTTTTTTTTTGGATATTTTTGCCATAAGACATGAGTTCTAGAGATGTCTTGTTTGGAAGCAAACATGGCATCTGAAGGTTGTGTTCTCATAGTCTACAATTTGAGACTACTGGAAACTCTTATGCTTCAAAGTGATGTGATCTGGAAATCCCTTACTAAGGCCTATCTCCACACATTTAGCAAAGGTAAATATTCATTTTTTTGTTCTTTCCAAGTCCATTTTTTTTAAATTTCCTAGTTTGTTCCCAATATCTTCAATGACTTGATAACGCCAACATGGAAGGGGAACATTTGGTAGCCTAACCCAGACTAGCATAGTAGTGACCACCATGGAGGTCACTTCAAAACCAAGGAATCGTGGAGTAATAGATAATCCATCTTTGCCCCAAAACCATGGCCCCTCATTTAGTACACCATCCATTTTTTTGTGTATCAAATTGGACCACAAAGAATCCATTTGAGCAGAGGTAAATGTCACAATTAGGTGACCATGAATAGAACACCCATTGATTTAATGCTTTTGGGTTTTGCCAGAAGCCATTAAACCAGAAAATAATGGCTTTAGACTCCAATGTTGTGAATAGGGAGGATACCTGAGGGATGTTAACCTCCATGGATGGAGCTTGCTCCATTTGATCCACAAAGTATGGTCATGGGATGTTTTGGTTTGTTTCTATAGGGTTCTGTGCCTTCCCCTTAATCACATCCTTAAAAGAGCCTGATGTACTAGCTGGAGGTCTTCCACCAAGTGAACCCCCCCACAACCTAATGCAGAGACACATAGTTGAGTTTTTTGTTACTTTGTATTCTTGAATCAGGTTTGAAACTTGAAGTATTTACCTTGCAATCTATAACCACTGAAACGATACCGACAATCCCCAAATCTGCTCAATATTTTGTTTTTTAAGAGATGACCATTTTTGAGCTCTTGATCCAAAAATGGGTTGAAGCCCCATTGAGATTTTTAATAAAAAAACTGAAAGGGTTTGTTTTGTGTCAACACAAAAAGCAGGGGAGAAGAGGCCCTACCAGAGGACTCTGTACTCATAAAATAGGTCCACTTAAAACTTGTAAACCCCAAAGAAACATGGATCGATGGTTCAGGACAAAAGCCTGAAGAATTGCAGCATACATAGTGTAAACAATTGTCAATTTAGAGGAGAATCGAAATACCTATGGATTGCAACAATGTGATTTGAACTCCATAGAGTTTGCCTCTGTGGATGCCCAGTGTAAACTTTAAAATTGAGTAGACTCATCTCTAGTCAAGGCCCACAAAAGTGCCAGAGTTTGAACCCTACATTATTGCTTCGTTCGCCTTAGTGTATTTGAGTCGACCAGATCCTAAGTTTTGGGAGTTCACATAGAATCTGCAAGCCCCATGGTCATGTACAACAATGCCTAAATATTCCAACACCAGATCGAAAGGGTTGATGCTTACATGAGAGTCGAGCCAATAGGAGACAAACCTTGGCCAGAACATGAAAGTAGAGTCATGAAAGTTGAAAACAATGGCCAAGTTCTACGAACACAAAAGCATCGAAACCCTATTTATCATTCAACATCAACATATCCACCTCTATAGATATGTTATGTTATATACTATGTTATATATAGTTATATTATAATTATATAGTTAAATGTTATATATATATATATGTGTGTGTGTGTGTGTGTGTGTGTTTTTCTAACTAACTAACTATATATATAATAAAATTTAATTAAATAACATAATTTTCTCTTTTAGATTTTTAATTTAGATAATATTTTATTTAGGTAGTTAATTTTTAAATATATATATATATAGATATTAAAAAATTGAATTAAAATTTCTTATTTGATAAATAGAGGTTCACTGTGAACAATAATATTCATTATGTTAAACTTAAACTCATAATTTATTTATTTATTGATTATAGTTTAGGTTGTTTTATATTTTGGAATTTTTTTGATATATTTTTGTCAAATTCTTTCGAAATTTAAAATACATTTTAAATAACAAAAAATCAAAATATTTTGAAAATTCATTTCACTAAATTCCTAAGAAAAAAACTTCAAAATACAAAATAATTAGAAAATAATTATTTTAGCATTCAAAATCATAAAAAAAATTCATAATAAACATGCTACCATTGCAATTATTGAAAACTTATACAATGAAATATAAAAAAATAAAAATAAAACCTAAATTATCTAATTTTTTTGGTGGTTTTCAAGGGTATTTTTAGTGGTTTTTTGTGGTTTTTTAAGGGTTTTCTTGATGGTCTTTTTGTGGTTTTTTAGGTTGCTTTTTTGGTTTTAAGGGATTTTCTTGGTGGTTTTTGTGGTTTTTTTGTGGTTTTCATGATTTTTATATAGTGGGTTTTCATTTTAATATTTTATTTTTTTTTCAAGGAAAATTAATTCAAATAGAGAAAATGATAGTAAACCTACCTTGGATTGTAGACAGTGGTTGGTTTGATCTTCGGAGACGTTCGTGGGGTCATTGCTCCATCTCCTGAATGCTCGTTTGAGCTCCAAAACCCTCAGTCGAGTTGTTGTTTGCCTCACAATATGAAAAAATGACTTGGTAGACAACGATTGTGGTTTTTATTGCTAATAGAGGCTCAATCAAGCTCCTGTGTTAACTCGTGTTACATAGGAACTCGATCGAGAGTTTGTTTAAACACTTGATTGAGCTATATCTAAGCCCTTAAGCAGCTCGATCAAGCACTTAAAAACTGCTAGATCGAGTGCTTAAAATGGCTTGAGTGAGCTTCCTTTTTTCACCAAAATGTGTAACCTAACTCCATGCATAGACCCTCAACTTAAGAGGTTACATTCAAAAAACCAACTATACTGCATGTAATGATTTATATATTGTCTTCAAATTACAATTATTATGCATATAAGAGTATTTACAACATGTGGTTAAGGATAATATCACTAAATAAACAACTTAAACTCTCAAATATGGATTTTTAATCATGTTATTTTGTGACCAAAAAAAATTAACGTAGTCTAATTTTTTGGAGTTTTTTTTGGACATATTTTTCAATTAACTTTCCTTGAAATCTGACAACAATGTGTTGGAATCATAAGTTTGCGCTATATAATCTGCACAATCTAAGTGCCCTTGGGTTTTTTCACAGTGTTGAATCCATTTACACATTTGAAAACACATTTTAAATAACAAAAAATCACAATCTCACTAAAAAAATGTATCACCAAATTGTGACAAAAAAACCAAATTTTCAAATAATTAAATTGCGGCAAGTTAATTTCTTCATAATATAAATTATTACATGTCATCTTTTAAACATCCCCAAAATCCTTCTTCCATAATAATATCACTATCATTGTTGAAACAAATAAATTGAGTAGGGCAACAATTATGAGATCATGATTATTTGGGAAATTTTATACTTATTAAACACTATAACTATATAAACATTCATTTTGAGATTCAATTCTTATAATAATGTAACATCATTTTTTGAAATCCAAATTTGAATGAAGATATGATGATATTCTCCTCTATTTTAACATTAGCCATGTTTTCCCAGATGCAGGTGAACAGTACAGTTAGGGGTACGAAGACGGCGGGATGGGCCGGCGCGTGGAGCACATTCAACGCCATCTGGCCTCACTCGCTGCCAGACTTCAATCTCCCGGCAAGCTTATTCATTGTTGCGTTAATGCAGCGCGACATTCTATACTGGCATCTTCGCTCTTATTTCATGGCGCTCCTCCAATTCTACTCTGTTCCTCCTCTGCGAATGTCTGGTCTCGTCGTAGCTGCAGTGCTCTACTCTTGGGTTAATCCAAGGACCCATTGCGCTCAGGAACGCGGGGTAGATTCTTCGCTGGAACTCCTGGTTTTCCAAAGTCCTACCAGCATTTTCATTTGTCGTTTGTCCTCCTGCTTTTTTAGGTCTCCTTCGAGCGTGATTACTCTCCCCCTTCCAGTCTCTCCTGGTCTGCAAAGATTTGTAGCTTGCATTGTTCCTTTTGTTCTGATCAACATGCCTATTATGCGCCAAAGAATGGGCTGCAGAAGGGGAGGCTCCCGTGGTCGACCCATTCACCAGCCATCTTCCTCTTCCTTGGATACTTCTTCTTGCTCATCAGGTTTCGGCACTGAAAGCCATCCAGCCACCAGGCGAGGTCGTGGTCAAGGTCGGGGGAACCAAGCCTTATTGTCGAACTCCCACCATTCTCACGCTCATACAGCCCGCTTTCAAATCCCCTGCACTCTTAGCAATCACTCTTTCATTGCTTCGGTTACTATTCAACTTAGCGAAGGTGCAGCTGGCTTGGTGTCGGCAACTCCAAATGCGACTACAGAGCCGAGGGTGGAAGAGTTGCGAGGTGCCTCTCAATATCATATCCAGCAGAACAAAGTCCCAAGTGGTTCTACCTCCCAGGATAAGCCAACTCTGGCGCGTCCAAGTGTTCCGATTGAAGGTGGTTCGCCAAGAGAAGAGGGCCATCCCTCAAACGATGATGATTCCTCCAGTTTTGGATGTCGGATTGTGGAAGAAGTGCCTTCCATCGTTCAAGATGCATAATCAGGTTGTCGTTCTCTATTGCAGTTTCCGTGTCTGTTCAAGGCTAAAGGTTTAGTTGTTTTTTGACTTAGTTTTCAGTTCGGGTCATAAGTATCAGCTCAGTCAAGCAGTTTCGGTACTCCGGTTAGTCTACTTTTTTGGACAATGTGGTTCCTGTCTCTATGTACCAGTCATGGTCCGGGTTCTAGTCGGTCTTCGGCTAGTTTTCTTGGGTTAATTTTCAGAATTGTAATGTGAGTAAGCCGCCTTCCAGAGCTAGACCTCTTGAGGTCGCTGCCTCTTTGTAAAAATATTTTGTATCAATATAGGAGTAGTCTTATTCAGGAAAAAAAAAAAACCATTAGCCATGTTTAAATATATATGTTTATGATTTTAAAATTTTTATTATTATTTTTTCATATATTTTAATTTGAATTTTTTTTTTAATTTAAACTAGATTCATTTTAATTTTAATTTTAAGAAAAAGAATAAGGTGCATTTTTATTATTTTTAAATGTTTAAAAATTTTAAAATTAAAATAAATGTATACTAAATCTTATATTATTATTTCTTTACACTAATCTATTATTTTTTATATAATTAATTAATTAATTATAAAAATATTTATTTTTTATTTATAATTATAAATAAATAAAATATTATTTATGTTACCCATATATATATATATATATATATATATATATATTCTCTATTTTATTTAATATAAGTAATAAATTTTATTAAGTTTTACATTTTGTCTTTGAGGTTTCTGCGATCTTCAAATTTGTGTAGATCTTCTTCCGGATTCATCGCATTAATTTTCTTTAGATCAACGTTTCGAACCAGCAACGGTGGTTCATCTTCAGGATGTGATAGAATGATGAAAACTGATCTTTATTTCTTTTAATAAATAGTTAAGAGATGCTTTGCCGACATATATTTCAATCATAAACTAATATGTTATTGTTCTAATTGTCTTTGTTATTTCATTTGTTTTAATTATGTTTTATTGCCTCAATTATATTAATTTAGATTTGTTTATAAGATATAATTTTAATAGGCTATGTTGTTTTAGATTTATACCCTAATTTAATTTTATTATGTTTTTATTGCAGTTATCTTTTACTTGTGCATGGTTTTGTTTTTCTAATAATTAAGTAGGTATATCCTAGTTATATTAATAATGTATAAGTTTGTTGATATTATATTTTAATTCATAAATTAATATATTATTATTCTAATTTTCTTTTGTTTTTCAAATTGTTTTAATTATGTTTTATTGTCTTAATTATATTATATTAAATTTGCTATTGTAGATGTCCTATCATGCATAGTGTTGCTTTTCTAATAATTAAATTGATATATCTGGTTGTTATTAATAATGATTGAGTTTGTTTATATTATATTTTAAGTTCTATATTATAGTAATACTATAAATATATATTATTATAGTAATATTAATAATGTATATTGTATAATATAGTTTCCTATTTCTATGTAATAGTAAAGATTTTGGTTGATACCTTTAAGTTTTTGAGTTACAGTTAATTTAATTATAAGTTAACCATGTTATTATAATGGGTCTATGGTTATTTTGATTGTACCCTATTTAATCTAATTGTGTGTTTTATTAATGATACATTTTAATAATATTTGTTATGAAGTATAACATTGATGTTATTAATAATGTATTAAGATTTTTATATTATATATATGAGTTGATGTTAATTCTAATTATTTTGTTATTCTTTTTGAGTTGTTGTAAATTTTTAATTACTAGTTAATTGAAGTTAGGGATGGGTAACTTTGGATGATAGGGTTGGAATCCAGTTTTCGCTTATGGTCCATCCGTCATCTCTATTGATGTTATTGGGGTGTTTGTTAATTTCTATGGCTTCTCTGAATTTCCTTATGAAGTAGTGATCACTTCTGGCTAGGATGCGGGTGTCTTCTATACAAATGTGGTGTTTGGTTTTTTCAGAATGTTCTGCTAAAGCTGATGATTTGGACTGATTATGTTTAATGTCCGCTAAGTGTTCCTGGATTCTTGTGTTAAAGGATCTCCCAGTCTCACTTACATAGGGTTTGTGATGCAGGAGCATCTAGCTGAAGGGGATCATCATGACAGAGGGTCATTTGGTCTCTGTGAGGACCGAGGAGGAAAAAAAATTCAAGTGAACATCTTAGTTTTCATTTTTTATTTTAATTTCTTAGTGATGTAGCATTTAGGAAGGTAAAGGTCGATTTAAAAAGAACTGTTGTAGTTAATTGTTTTTTATTTTATTTCCGCATGTTAACTTTTACAAATTACAACGTAGAAAAACAAACAGTTATAGAAACTGAGAAAACCATCAAATGTAACTAACAACAGTTAAGAGAAAACTGTTTTTCAAAATCATTCAAAAGACAGAAGAATGTATTGTAACGGGTTCGATTTTGAAAAAAGAAAGAAAGTAATAGAAATCTCTGCAAACACAGAAGTTTACATTTGAATTCCCATAGCAGTCCATTCACAGTCCTTTAATCTGTGTTATCTAATACAGTGAAAGAAAATCTTTTATTCTACAAAGCATATACATTTCTCTATCTACATGAATTTAACAGTCTTATAGACAGCCAAACTTTTCAAGTGTCAAAGCAGGAGAAACTACAGAAGTCTGGACAGACATTGGAGCTATAGATAAATCAAAGCAAATAGAGCGAAAGGAAGCCTTAACAACACACAGTTCCAGACAGCGAAATAGAACGAAACAACACAGGTAATTCTTGAGCAACAAAATCCTTTTCTTTTATTTACAAAGAAGAACGATATAGTCTCTATCAATACAAATTACAGCCCATACAGAATTTAAACGTTGTCCAAGTTCAACAAAGTTCAAAATGGGAAAACGGGTTGAGAAACCCTAAACTATAAACCCTACAGCCGCAACCATAAGCTATGACAGAGCAAGACCAGAGGCCTACAACAACACCATGCAGAAGTAAAGGCAAAGTTCTCTAAGCCTAAAACCTAACCAGGCCATCATTAAGCCAGCGACAACAGAATAAACTAAATAGACAGAGTTATCAAGGAGCGACCCTACCGGGTCTTGCCAGCACGCATAAGAGTGGAAAACAGGTTCTCCAGAGCCGATTCCACCTGCAAGCATTCACCAAAACAGGGCGTGAGAACCACAGCAAAGTAGACTGAAGAAACGAAATGACAGAGAGTTCCAGGGTTCGAGAACTTACCAAAGAGGAGACGGTGTTTCGAGGTCGCAGCCACCGGAGGGTTCTCTGCTCACAAGGAGCAGTTGTGTCAGTTAACGGAGGAAAAAGCAAGGGTTGATGATAGCTTAGAGCAAGAACTTACCTTGCCGTTGGTGGACAGAGCCGAAGCCACGAACCCCTGAGACCACAACCTGCAAACAAAACCGAATAACATAAACTGATAAATCTCAAGAGCAGCTGAGTGGAAGAAATAGAGAAGAAGGCACTCATTAACAGTTAGAAAAACGACTTGCAGAGAATGTATACAGAGGAGCTGAAAGCCTCCACAACGAGCACATTTTCCATGGATTGATAGACCTCACCCAACGTGGATACAGAGAATTAAGCAAGCACAGAATGGCAGGCAGACTTACCAACTGGCGAAGCAGAGAACGCGACCAGGCCAGGGCCGAGCAATAACATCAGTAGCAGCAAAATCATACAGAGAAACCAGCACCGGAGAACAACAGAGGAAACCCTCGAGCCACCACAGAATCAACAAACAAATGACCAGATGATTAGGGTTTGAGAGCATTAACCAAGGCGGGAGGGTGTTTTACAAGGCAGGGACACATGTCCATCACACATCGGTGCAGGTACAAGTAATAAAAGCCAGAACCAAAATATCTACGCGATTATTGTAATCACCAGTTGATTAAGCGTTAATCACACAATTAATCATTACCAAAATAATTATATTAATCATCATCCCATTTTATATAGTTGTTAAGGGTAAAGAGGGGGCTGGACCCATCAATTTGCCACATGAGCAGGGAATTAAGTAGATGCCCTTGTGACATTTTGGATCAATTTTGTCTTTTATAAGATTAAGGCAACTGTGGATGGTGTTTAGAGGTTTGAAGGTGGTAAGGATACCATTCTTTTTTAGGATGCGGGAGATTTTGTCAGTAGTCCCTAATATGTAGGGGAGGTTAACTTTACCTAATATATTATCAAAATTTTACCTAAAGTTAACCTCCCCTACATATTAGGGACTACTGACAGAATCTCCTGCATCCTAAAAAAGAATGGTATCCTTACCACCTTCAAACCTCTAAACACCATCCACAGCCGCCTTAATCCTATAAAAGACAAAATTGATCCAAAATGTCACAAGGGCGTCTACTTAATTCCCTGCTCGTGTGGAAAACCCTATGTAGGTGAGACTAGGAGATCCTTTAACACAAGAATCCAGGAACACTCAGCCGACATTAAACATAATCGGTCCAAATCATCAGCTTTAGCAAAACATTCTGAAAAAACCAAACACCACATTTGTATAGAAGACACCCGCATCCTAGCCAAAAGTGATCACTACTTCATAAGGAAATTCAGAGAAGCCATAGAAATTAACAAACACCCCAATAACATCAATAGAGACGACGGATGGACCATAAGCGAAAACTGGATTCCAACCCTATCATCCAAAGTTACCCATCCCTAACTTTAGTTAACTAGTAATTAAAATTTTACAACAACTCAAAAAGAATAACAAAATAATTAGAATTAACATCAACTTATATATATAATATAAAAATCTTAATACATTATTAATAACATCAATGTTATACTTCATAACGGATATTATTAAAATGCATCATTAATAAAACACATAATTAGATTAAATAGGTTACAATCAAAATAACCATAAGCCCATTATAATAACATGGTTAACTTATAATTAAATTAATTGTAACTCAAAAACTTAAAGGTATCAACCAAAATCTTTACTATTACGTAGAAATAGGGAACTATATTATACAATATACATTATTAATATTACTATAATAATATATATTTATAGTATTACTATAATATAGAACTTAAAATATAATATAAACAAACTCAATCATTATTAATAACAACTAGATATACCAATTTAATTATTAGAAAAACAACACTATGCATGATAAGACATATACAATTTCAAATATAATATAATATAATTAAGACAATAAAACATAATTAAAACAATTTGAAAAACAAAAGAAAATTAGAATAATAATATATTAATTTATGAATTAAAATATAATATCAACAAACTTATTCATTATTAATATAACTAGGATATACCTACTTAATTATTAGAAAAACAAAACCATGCACAAGTAAAAGATAACTGTGGTAAAAATATAATAAAATTAAATTTTGGTATAAATCTAAAACAACATAGCCTATTAAAATTATATCTTATAAGAAAATCTAAATTAATATAATTGAGGCAATAAAACTTAATTAAAACAAATGAAATAACACAGGCAAGTAAAAAATAACATATTAGTTTATGATTGAAATATATGTCGGCAAAGCATCTCTTAATTATTTATTAAAAGAAATAAATATCAGTTTTCATCATTCTATCACATCGTGAAGATGAGGTTCGAAAAGTTGATCTAATGAAAATTAATAGGATGAATCCAGAAAAAGATCTACACAAGTTTTACATTTTTTATATGTTTTAATTTTTTATTATATGGCTCACTAGTAATTTAATTAGTGATAATCATATTATGAAATATTAAATAAACATTAAAATTAAAAATTTTAATCTTCATCGATTAAACAAAAATAAATTTTGGATTTAATTTTGCTATATTATAATATTCAAATATAAATATATATATATATATATATATATATTATACTTTGGTTAACAATATATATTATTATCCCCTCCCAAATGATATATATAAATCATAAAGTTACACACAAAAATTGAGGGACAAATACATAATATTTGGTTTGATACCAGCTGCTCAAGTAGTTGTCTTTTAGGCATTAAGCAAAACCATAGGGTAACAATATATGTTCGCATGGTATATGATGCTTAAAAAAACAAAATATGAATAAAGTAGTTATAGTTTTGATTAGAAAAAGGGCAAGCCATTTCACCATTAAAAAGAAAGGTTAGCTTCAATTGTAAGATAACAAACATCTACCAAATGTTAGCTTCACTGGTAAGGTCGGAGACATCTCTCGAAGGTCAATCTCTCATCTGGTATGAAGAAGCAGTTAAGAGTAAGTGCAGGTTTTAATTGATCAACTTAATCAAGGTTCGTGTGTGGTAGCATCGATTTTCATGTATAAAAATAGGGGTTGGTAATTGATAATAATCTACTATGAATGTTTAATATCTTAGGAAGATAAAGGTAAATTGTTTATTTTTTTATAATTTAGGAAATTAATTAAATAAAAAATAGATGTTTTTAGGTATTAATAATTTGTTTTGGGTTTGGAGTATGTTTTAAAATTGTTTTTTGGTTAAGAGCTTGTTTTTTAGACTTAAGGAAATAGGTTAATGGTCCAAAATCTACAGGCATCTAGTAGGAGTGAAACCCTGTCTTTTTATGGATCACCAGCGAATTATTCGAAGTGACGTGATTTTCCTTGAATAATACTGAGGAGTCAGCATGCATTCCGGAATAGCAGCAGAAATAATTGTCTTCACTGCTGGTTTGACAACTGAATTATAATAAATTTTTCCACCTTAAAATATTAATAATTCTTAAAAATATATATTTTAAAACATAATCAAACAAAATTGTATTTTTAAAGTGCAAGATGGTCCAAATTCCAGGAAAAATATGAACAAAAATTGGTTTGATTAAAATGAAAATAAAAATTGTGGGAAGCTGTTCCAAATCCCAATAAAAAACATGTCAGAAAATATGTAATGTATATTTGGGGAAGTTTCTTCAAATTCCAATGAAGAACTCGTGAAAAGATTGTGTTTTGGTGAAACTTCAACCACTGTATGCTCTGGATTAAATAATTGTTCTTTATAAAAACCTTCAAAAGATATGATGTTTTTTTGGGTGGTACCTCAACCCACTATGTACTCTTAAGTCAAATAATTAATTCGCGAATTTTGCGATGACAGTCATCATTCATCTACCCAATTGACTTTTTGTCTTCAACATTCCCTCCGAAATTTTACCCTCCTCAAGCATTCCACCATGAGAGAGGGGGATTCATGTGACCATCCTAGGCTACCTACTCCATGGGACCATAGTCTAATCGTTACTCAGCTATTGGCCCCAACATTTGACCAGTGTTGAAGACTATATCACGAAAATCAATGCCACTGCACTTATTAAATCCCTGTTGGCTAGGACTATAAAGTTGTAAAAGCAGAACTCTGATCATGGTCAGCTTCAGAGTCTTTGCTCACCTTCTGTAATGGATGTCTTCTTGTTATATACAGGCTCTCCAGGGTCTTTCTCTTGCCTCTTACTTTTGTCAAGCAACTTTTTCTGCAAATATTGCAGTGCATTCATATGACATCTGTGAGGAGCTTACATGGCATGTTATGGATGCCACAGGAGATTGTCATGTTATCTCAGATGAATGGGTCACAGGGATTGAAGATGTATAGCCATCATTTGGGCTGGAATCAGCAGCTTGTGATAGGGGGTCTATATAGAGGGAAGCTGAACATGATGGGAGTATGATTTGATGCCGACCAATCCTTGAATGGTTAGTGTTTTTCAAATGTTTGGTACAACAATGAAAAGCTATGTTTTAAAATTTCCTCCTCTTTCACTATGCCATTTTACCTAAACTGGTTTAAGAATGAGGGTTTCTAAATAAGGATGCAGGTTTAACAATTTGTGGGTGTCTAATGAATATGAAGTTAGGTTTGAGCTTGCCCAATAAGAATGGAGTTAGGTTTAAGCATAATGATCATGCAATTAAATTTGACCTTGCCAAATCAAAATAGAGTTAGATTTAACAATGCCAGGTTGCCTAACGAACCTGGAGTTAGGTTTAAGCCCTGATCAAATTCTATAATTTAGATTAGGTTCCTAAACTCAACGGCATTGTGAGCTATGGTAATAAAATTCATTATATTGATCCAAAAAAGTGAATAGAAAACCAGCTCTTCTAGATGATCTGAGAGCACTGAATGCCATTTCTATGATTTCTATTGTTATGTTTCTTAATTCTGTCTAGAATGTCTGTCATCAGGTTCTCTAATTCCATCTGACTATGTTATTTGACTAGTTGATGCAGTACAAGGTTGTTCTAGGCTATTCTGTACTTCATGCAAATGTTACTGGAAACTTGGAGGAATTGGGTTCTTCATTGTCAACCATTTTGTTCTTTTGCATAGCTTGTCTTTTATCTCTTTTGGTTCTATGCCATTGTTGCAATAAAGGTTATGTGAACTAGTTCTTATGTCAGTGATGCCCATATTTTGGACCAAGAAATTTGTCTAACTATAAGTGGCATTGAAGCTGAAGTCTATTCTGTGATTTCGATTTTGTAATAGCTCATCCATTTCTTAGCAGGGAAGAGATGGATTATGGTATTGACTGGGATGTTGGAAACTGGACAGGCTAGGAATGGAACCCAGGACCTGCTCAATGGGCTCCTTTACCACTGAGTTACACTCTCTTTCATGACAGGTACCTTCAATATCCAAAGGCGTAGATTGCTATGCCCATTATGGTGTGCTGAAAAATGAAAACAATATGAATACCCTGTGTGGGCATATCAACACCGAATTCAAAGTGTTTTTGAGCCCCGAAGACAAGTTGTTCAACAACTAGTAAATCTGCTCAGAAAGCTCTAATATGACTCCAGGTTGGAGCAAGTGACAGATAGCTTTTAAGATCCAGATCCCTGAAGACAAATTGTTCAAGTTGAACCTTCAAAGAGATTTTTTTGACAGGCCAGGAAGGTTCAGATTCAAGCCCAAGTCTCAAAACCTCAAGATAAAACTGTTATATTTGGGTCTCAGAAGGGATTTTATTTATCAAATTCATGGCCAAGAAGGTTCAGATCAACGGACTGAAAGGGTATGCACGTAGTACTTCGATAAAGCTTGAAACCATCTATGAAGATGAGCAAATGTGGGGAGCCAAAAAGGTGTCCAAGACAAGCAAGACAAGCGTCAAAAGAAGGAGCAGGTGGCGTTGGTGGCGTTGGAGGGTCAGAATTCCCAGGCTGCAGATCAGAAGAATTCTTTCTCCTTCGAATCTCCTGAAGAAACTTCGTGATGCCTATGTCAGAATGATGCTGTCTTTTGAAGCTCATGGGGAGATTGGGTATGGGGCAATGGTGCTTGGAAGCCATATGGTGCATCCAGCAGTGCCAGGACGGATCATTCACCATCACGATCAGGAAGAGGAGCGTCGCTTTGCCGGTATTAGAGCTGAGAATTTTCGGGGTTGAGGTTTCCCTTGGTTCCTGAATTTTCTTGTTTGAGGTCTCCCCTGGTTCTTGAATTTTCTTGTTTGAGATTTTCCCTAGTTCTTTGCCTTTGAGCATTACAAGATATGTTTTGATTTTCTGAAGTTGATATCTATCTATTCCTTGGCAACATCCAATGACAATTTTTTTTATTAGAATGCAAAGAAGAATAGTGACCTGGTTTTAACTACTGCCCTCACATGCTTGAGGCCAGTGGAATAAGGAACTTGGAGCATGTCGAAGGCTGTTTGAACAGGCTTTCCATTTGATCACTCAAGTCACCTTACTCACAGGAGACAAGAGCTGGTTTGATTTTGGCATTTTAAGTCATGCAAGGTTCTGAAAGGTCTTACCAGGTTGGGTTGGTGCTGAAAGGTTCGGTTGTGGGATTATGAATTTCTTTTAGTTCAATCACTGTTCTCCAGCAAAGTTGGGGCTACTGAGTTTCTTACCTGGAGTATACGAATGGCTGTCAAATCCAGTTAACAAGTTAATTTTCAGGGATTTATGTCTGCTAAGGTTTGAACCTGGGTCTGATCATGACAATGTCCCATCTTAATCACTAGACTACAGCCCAAAACACATTGTCTGGTTTGTTTCTACAATTTTAGAATATTTTCAGTCCAGATAGCATGGCTTCATGTACTGCACTCAACAAGCTAGGAGTTAATAAGTGGGGCGACTTGGGACATGTAGCAAGAGATTTGAACAACTTATTTGACAGTTTGTTCAGTGCTAGTGAGTATGGAACTTGGTACTTTGGAGTCTGGAGTCCTTGCCCAACTTGCTACCTGACCACATTCTCATCCCCATTGTTCAGTTTTTGTTGTAAAGAAGGTGCCAATACCTCTCTCTGCATTCTGATGATAAGTCATTTACTGATGCTATCTTCAAGTTCAGCCTGAGCGTTATATGCAATTTAATGATGAAGTGCTGCCATCTAGGCTTTGATTTGCAATATTTCTGTAAAAGATTTGGGAGTTTCTGGTCTGAAATCTAGGTCACTCTTTAGCAATATCCATTCATGGTTATAAAGCATAAACATAAATCATGAGAAATTTACAAGAATTAAAATTTATATGGTTTATTCTCAAACACTTTAACAATGTTGTTTAAGCACAATTTACAATTTACAATCAAGTGATTATATTTTTAAATTAACCATATATTACTAACAAAATCAAATTTACTATAAACCTAACATCCATAACCATTTCGAAAGCAAACGCGGAAATTATATTTAATTCTTAATTCAAACGATACCAAATAACAAAACAACTTCCTTATTATCCAAATCAAAGGAAATGGTTCTGGCCAGATTGGTGCTAATTAAACTGGTATATATATCATTAAATTATTAAAATAGATAGTAAATAGGGTAAAAGGAAGAAAATTCATCCGTTTTTTCGTTTTTTTGGTTTTTTAACTCTGTTTTTTAAACCAAATGGATCAAATAAATTATAACTAAAAATTATTATAATTTATAATATGAATATGAATAATATAAAGCAATTTTAATAATAATATTTTTTATTTAAGGTAGAAATAAAGAAGAGATATACACTATTTTTTATAATAATTTTAAGTATTAAATTGAACAAATATATTATTTATTAAAAATTGGGAAAATAATTATGTGTAATACTTAAATGAATTTGATTATCTAATTTATCTAAATATAGTGATGATTAATGTTGACAACATTTTGACCATGACATAGTGTAGACAAATTTTCATTAGTTAGTCATTTTCTTAGAATTAAAGTCTCCAGGGAACCACAAAAAATTCAAATGAACATTTTTGAAATTAAAAAGCAAACATAATTTTCATAAATGAGCCACAATGCCCCAACATTGGAAGATAGAAAGTTAATTCTAACATTGTTTTGAGAGAACTATGTTTAGGAAAAAGCAAAGACGATAACAAGGAAGAGCATATTATGCCCGAAAACAATCCAATGATCATGTTTTATAAGTAAGTTGTTGAAGATCAACTAGAATTCTTTAGGCAAATTGACATATACTAATGGGATCAAATGCTCAACTACTGCTCCAAACATCACGAGTGACAAGATGGCTTTTCGTTATACATTGTGAACATGTACAAAAAGGAAGCAACAAGAATAGATAGGTACAATGTTGCAAATGGATGAATACAATGTTGACAATGCCTTGACTATAACATGATCCAAATGGATGCACTTATCTTGTAGCAATTGTCAAATACAATGTTGACAATGCCTTGAGTGTCACATGCTCCAAATGCATGCACTTATCTTTGAGCAATTGTCAAATACAATGTTGACAATGCCTTGACCATGACATGATCCAAGTGGATGCACTTATCTTTTGAGCAATTGTCAAATATAATGTTGACAATGCCTTGACCTTGACATGTGGAGAATCTTTCAACAAAGAGTCATTTTCAGCATTCTAGCTTCTAAGGAATGTCAAAAATTGGACATAAATTCCACACATGAGCTAAGGGGGCTAATTTTAAAATGTTTTTATATGCTTGCAAAGATAGCATCTTGCAATATTTCTACATCTCACTTGGAAGGGTTCTCCAAACACAACTAAATAGTGTGGGATTCGTTTGTGATTCTTGTGCTTTTAAGGGAAATTTGAAAAATATAACAATTGTGGCTCTCAACACCTCCAAACCATAGTATATTTGGGAGTATTATTTTTCATACCATGCTTTAATTTGAAATGGGTATAGTCTTATTGAGCAAAGGCTATGTGAATCTAACCACCCTTTAGAACAAATGCTTTTAACTTCAATTTTAGGCATTCAAGCAAATATATGCCTATTTCACTCACTCGTCACACCTACTCTCCTATATGTATTAGAGATTTGGAGACTATACCTTCAACTAGAAGACCTTAACCCGATAGAGGAAGTACTTGCTTGCATGTCATACAAGCACATTTGAGATGAGAGATCAATTTCCTAGGCTATATTTCTTCTCTATTTTGGTGCAACTACTACACTTATTTTTCTAATCATATTTGAGGTGGTGCTAAGTATACACAAGATGCGGAGGATGGATAATCCTAGTTCGGTTGCCTAAGGTTACCAATATCTAGCACTGATGTCATGTATGCCATAGGCCAAACACAAGGTAGACATTCATCAATATGATATAGTATATTTGTTTCTTTGTCTAGTTGATCTCAATAAGGATAGGCCACCTCCAAACATATTCTTGTTGGGTGCTCCATATCTTTTCAAGAGAGAGACAAACGAGGGAATTTGAGTTGAAATCTATAAATCCTACCTTTGGTCCATGCGATTGAAGCCCAAAAAACACATTTTCTTAAAACCCCGTCACTATTCTAGTTTATATCTTCCCTTTACAAATGGATTCCTCAAACCTTTTGGGTGCACCAAAGTACAATGGCCTTGCAGCATGAGACCTCTTCTAACACAACTCAAACTCTAATCCCATTAGCTTCACATTGAGACAAGCCACCATATTCCTAAAAAACATTGTACTTGTCAAATTTATTCTTCATAATGTGAGACTACAAAGCAGTTTGTATCCATATGCTTCCTCTACTATGAGATCAGGGGTTAGTTCTATTGTATCTAGGGGGACTCGAATAATTCCCTCCAAGCATGGATGGCTCATGAGGACTAAAGCCATTTAATATTTTTCTTGTGTACATTGTTGAACTTTTGCCAATGACTTTTTGATGACGAATTGTTTAGAGTGTCTTGCATTAACCGATTGGTTTATTTTTCCAACCTTCTCACACTTAAGTAAGTAGAGGCCCATTAACCAACTCCTTTAACTCAAGTGGTAATTTATAAGCCATCACAGAACCAAGAATACCATTGGTCTTACACCCATTACACATTTTTGACTTCAAAGCAACACAATTTCTTTTATGAATCTTTTTTCTTTAGAAATCTCTTTGATGTTTCCTATTTTAATAATCCAGAGCTTCATTTTATTGAATATTTCTTATCTTAAATTAAAATTTTGTATTTCCTTATAATTTATAGAATATGTATTTTCACTTTCTATATTATTTATTATTTTAACCTTTCAATAACATTAATATATAAAATAAATAAATAAATTTAATTTTAAATAAATAACACAATAGTAAAAAAAATATAAACTAATATAGATAATCATAAAAATATAAATCAACATATATATAGACACATACCTACCAAACATATATATAGACACATACATACTAACCATAAGTTTGGAGATAACACTTAATTTTTTTTTTTTTTTTAAGATTAACTATAATATAATAAAAGATGTAAGGGAATCCTTCCTCTCTTAGCCTTCTCAATGAACCCAATTCGAACGAAACTTTTGTGATGACCAATATAAGTTACTTTGTTTTTTTCGAATATAACTATAAGGGATATACTCTTTGTTGCGTTAAAAGGGATATACTCTCTGTTGTGTTAAATGTGTAAAGTACAGGAGTTTATAATTTAAGGTTTATTAAAGTGATGATATGTATAGGTGGAGGGAAATATTGGGTAAAATATATTTATAGTGAATATGTTTTATCTAATATTTTGATCAAATCATTTTATATGTTTTACTAAATATGTCTTACACTCCATTTTGATAATAACTACACATTATAACTTATATAAATTACATTAGTATTAATGTTAAAAATATAATCAACAAAAATAAAGGCTCGAGTATATGAAAATATAATTAATAAGAGTAGTATAATTTTATTTTATTTTTTTCGAATATACATATAAAATTAGCCAGATTATAACCAAGATTAATAAAAAAATGATTAAAATAGGTCCCAAAAAATTAAACGATTATACAATTTAAAACTAATATAGTATAATCATATACCTTAAGGGTTCATCAACTTTTCTCTCGTAGGCTTTCTTTCTTTCTCCATGTTATTTACTAAGTTATAATTAGATGTTGCATTTATAGTTGAGGAATAGAGGAAGATTTCATTTGTATACTTCATATACGGTACAAACATTTGAATGGGAAATTAAAGGCAATTCCTACATAAGATATGATATAGATTTAAAGTTTAAATAGATCATGACTATTAAATACTATTTTTTAATGTTTATTTAAGAAATTATATAATTTTCATCATCGATATTTGATGATGCAGTTCGAATTAGTACATTTATCCACACCATTGTGATTCATACTTGTGCTTGGAGATCCATAATCATTATGGATCAATTATTTCATACATTTGAGGGATTTCCATTATGGTTATATCACTTGATGGCTTCTCTCATGCTCACCCTCAACTCCTTATTCATCACACAAATTTGTACACATTGATTTAACACCCTAGATCTAGTTGAAGACTCTAAGCATGTGTGGTTCCTTATAACATTTATTCTAAGCCTCCAAGTAGACTGCCCTCTCGACAACTGTCTACATGTTGAATCCCCTATCCTTTGTAGGATTCCTTTACTATATTCATTCACCCATATGGGTGACCTTGCTCCACCACATTTTTAGAATGGAAGAAACATTCTTTCAAATGTACCAACAACTTGGATCCTCTAGTTATGATCCTACATTGTATTTTGTTTCACTATTTCACGGGCATGGGTATGCTCATCATTAAATTGGAATGATGGTATAGAATATCCTTCGATACCCATGCAACTCCTACAAATTAGTGAAACAAAGAAGTATGAAACCCATAAGTGCCCAAGGGTGCTTAGAAACAATTGGTAGTTGAGTGCAATATTGGTGAAAAATCCCATCTCATCAATATTCAAGCATTTATACCTCCTTTTTGTTAAATAAGGGACATGGAAGCCCATGCCTAAATCTTGGGCATTTCCCTTGAATTAGTTCTCAAACAATTTCAACTCTAATATATAACTAAGAGACCACAACCATGCATTTCATAAGGACTTTGAATGTAAGGCTATGTGTGAGGAATAAATCCAAAGATTGGAAAGAGCATTACTTACTATACTTTTGTTTTTCTCATTATCTCTCCAAATTGTCAATGTCACCGCTTATATTACAAGAGGACTGCACATGTGATTTTGATCACATGATTCAAATTTTGTAGGATAGTATGATGAATCTAGCCTTCCAAAAGTTGGAATGTTGATAGAAGTTTCTTCATTTGTGCATCATGGTGGTCCTCTAGTCATAATTCCAATCAATTCTTTCACTTTGTGTTATATGGCTAGTTCATGTCTTAGTTGTGTGTGTCATTTTGTATGGTGATGTACCTGCCTAGTGTTATCCCAGTTTCATTCATACTTCGTAACATTTCCATAAGTTCACCTCGGTAATTTGTTTGTCACACAAATATCTTCAATTTTACCTTGGTGGAACTCACCTCACTCTTACATTTTTATCATATTCCATCTCCTAGAAGACACATGCCATATTTTTCTTATAATTTCCTAAGTTTTATTTCATATTAACCCTTCATTTCTTATATTTCCACTTTTCTTAGTGTGAGAAGGCCTAATTGGTTTAGGTTATTTTAATTGAAACCTAAAACCTTGGGTAAAATGTTGAATTATTAGCCTATTAATGTTCCAATGTTATAATTATTTCCTACAACTCATTCCCTAAGTTTTATTATTGATTTATCACTTGGGAATGCAACTTTATGTCCATGGGGTGCACACATGACACTAAGTGCTCCTCTTTTGGCACACATTTTGAGGCAACCTTCTAAAAATCCAATTCATTTAGCCTCAACTTAGCATTGTTAACATGTGCTAGCTCATTCATGTCACATCTTTATCCTCCAACACATGTTTTAAGGAGGTTGTTGACCCTTGATTTGATTTAGGGGTTATCCATGCTTGTACCGTAGGTTTTTAGCCACTCATTAATTTACCCATTCATCCACTCACCCATTCACACATGTACACCCTCTCTTATGCCACTAGGTGGTGCACTCTTTATGAGGTCACATTTGCACTTTGCAAGAGCTTGTTCGCATCTTGTGCACGTTGTGAAGTGACTTGTAATCAATTTGACTTAGACAAAGGAGCTCCAATTTCATGTTTGTTAAAAAGATAAGATTTATTTAATGTGGACCTGTTTTCATAAATATCTATGGTGCACTTTCGATGGTGGTTTCATGGTTGACTTGGTCAAAATGCAAAAATTTCAAGGGTGCACCACCATCTACCCTCAAGCACACATGCATGCATGGAATGTTTAACCATGATGGTGATTTATATGTGGATCCAAGTTCTCTCTCTATTAGGGTGCATTTTCTTAGGGATAGTTTATTATTATTATCTACTCAAAATGGTCCACAAAAGAACTCTTTCAAAGGGTGCACTTGATCAAAAATAGTATATTGCTTATATGTTAGTTAAAGGGGTCAAAGAAGCACAAATTTCGAGGGTGAAAAAGCTTAAAGAGGGAATATTTTGTATTGTTCATGGTAAGAAATCTTCTAGAAGAAACACCCCAATTAGAACACTTTGCATTTGGATGAGTGCCCTACTGAGGAGTTGTACACTTAGCAATTACTCATATATTTGAAGGTTCATCCTACCTCTTTGACTTAGTATTGTATTACTATATTTTAAGGTTGTTATATCTTGAGGAGGTAGGAAAATTTTAAGAATGAAAAATTATTTTAAAATGTACAAACCTTATTAGTTTTTAATATGCAAACTATAAAATGTTTGGTGATATTTTTGTAAAAATATTCAAATTTCCATGGATTTTATATATTTTCTATAAAATTTTGGAAATTTTTAAAGATAATAATTTATCTTATAGAATTTGGTTTAATCTTTAAAAAAAAATGGAGAATATTTTTTGGAAAAAATTATGGAAAATTACTCTGTGGGTGAAATTTAGCCCCTAAAATTTTCCATGATGACAAGTTCCCTTGCACATGGAGAGACAAGTGACACTTTGAATGTGCCTTGAGTGAGTGAGAAGCTTGAGGAAGATGTTATGGCATCACATTAATCTAGAAACTTTTTATTTAGCATATTTTGTCGATACATTAGTCCCAATTCACCCACTTAGACTTTTGTTGTAATATTTTCTTGTATTTTCCTTGGAGAACAAAACAAAGGAAAATTTTATTTTATTGTATAATAAAGTTGAGCTCAAACCTATATAAAGGCTTTGTCTCTCTTCATTCAACAACATTGGATTTAGGAGAAATCCCTTGGAGCTTAATGACATATCTTTTGGATGTGCTTGGATGATCATCTGGTGCATAAGGAAATATTTTATATTTCTATTGTTGTTGAAGTATCTAGATATATGCATTAGGAGTAAGAACTTGGTATGCATCTTTCATTTTCCTTTTATGTTTTCAATGGTATTTTGTTCTATGTTCTTATTTCCTTCTATACTTATGGATAGATAAACATTGACATAACTATTAGTAGCTATAGCCTCCTTCAATATTGGATGTTATATGTATAATTTGGAATAACAAGGAGAGAGTGCACATAGATTGTACATTTCATTTATATTGTCTCCTTTCCATCATTAGGATAGCCTCCCATTTGAGCCTTGTGTTCACCCCATTTTCCCAATGGATAAGACACTAATATTCACTCCACCATCCACTTTATTCCCTTAATTTTTCAATTATGCTTTTCTAGAATTTACTCTTTATCTCACCTTTGCACTTATTATCTAAAATTCTAGCAGTCCCACAACAAGGAAGATTGTTGAGAAGTGTAGCAAGAAAGTCTCAATTTGACTTAGCCTTGGTCAAATTAAGTAAATTATAAATTTCCACATCAACAGACAACTTGGAGGTAGTTAACTGAGGTGACATGGCTCTTGCCACTCAGTTAGCGTAATAAATTAGAGTTAGTGGGCTTGTAGTTCAGTTTGCATGTGTGATTTCTAATTTGTAGCAATCCAATTTAGTTATTTCCAGTTGTACTTAGTTAAAATAGTTCTAACTATTAATAACATTAGTTGGAGGTCAGTTGTGCAGTGGGACAATAGTCTAACTATGTGATCATCTAGTTAACTGATCAGTCAACCAAAAATAGCTCATGTATGCAAGGAATTCGAATTGCTCAGTTGTGGTGGAGATTCCAAGGGGGTGTAACATCAGTTGTAGAATAGTTTTGAGTGCTCATGTTATTGAAAATAGCAACAAGAAATGCTAGAAATTACATTGCTATAGATAGCATTTCAGGATATATTCCAATTTTAGTTAGTCCCTGAATTAAAATTGAGAATTAAAATTTGAATTTAGTCTCAGCAGCTGTTTGAAAATTTATTAATTAATTCATCTTGAGTTAATTAGTTGGAGAAAATCAAACATGAAGTCTCTGCGAAGACATGAAACAATTATCCCTTTGATTGAGGAAGTTATCCCTTAATTAAGGAGATAAGGATGAGTTGTATTTGAGTTGTAATTAGTTAGCTCAGTTAACTGAGTTAAGTCCAGCTAGATTAGTTCCAAATAGTTTGTGGAACTGATTGTGAGTTCAGTTAGTTAATGCATGCATGCATGCATGCAACTAGTGTACTTTAGATAACTGAATATTCTCTCATAAATAACTCATGCATGTCAGTTCAGACAGAGACCCAGTTGAAATTAAAGGAAGGGACAGTGTACTATCAGTTTCAAGAATATTTTCATGAGGATATCTCTTGCATGCAGAAGGAATTCATTCCTTGAGGATTGCGCAGTTACTACAAAAGTCAGAGTAGTGTGTGAGGTGAGAATCACACAAGTGGCAGCTGGAGGACCCAGGAGAAACTGCGCAAGGAAATAGGAGGTTTGGAGGACTGAAGGAAGGCATATGTGTTGTCTATTCTGTCTATGAGCAGCAGTGAGGGATTGTACTGAGAGCTGGATAGCTTGAGAGCTAAAGCTTTGTGTAATCCTAAGATATTTCCACTTGTATGATAATACAGATAGCGGGGTTTTTAGCTGCGGCTTTCCCCAAAGTATTCTTCTATGTTTCATGTGTGATTGAATCTTCTTCTTTGTTATATGTGTTATGTTTGATCTTGCTCAAAATCGGTTAAGCTTCTGCAAGTTTGATTGTAGAAGTAGATTAAGTATTTTGCTTTAGTACATTGCATAATCAGTTTAATCTACAATGACAATTTCTACACATGTATTGCATGCAATCAGTGATCAAACCTTGGTACATTTCCAATCAATTTGTAGGAAATTCCTAAAGAATAGGGGCTAATTTCCTCAGGATTTGTGCAAGGAACTAGGGGCTCAGGTGGAGGCAGAAATTGACTAAGTCTGGGTCAAAGCTATTCATTGAGCAAAGAGAATAGTTATTCACTTTAGGTTGAGTTGAGAGTGAGCAAGCAATTGTAATACATTGTTTATTCATATGATTAATGCAAGCAGGCATAAGGGGTTTTTACCAATTGGCTCCCCCTAAATAAATCAGTGTACTTGTGTATGTGATTGATGCATGTTTGCGAATGTTGTTCTAAATTGTGAATTAATTTCCGTAGAGCAGTAGAGTAGAATTGTGTCTCTTGATTTAGATTAAATTTCTTAAGCAGTTGCAATTCTATCACCATATTTCTACAAATCCACTCTTGAGCGAGATGAGAGAGAACGAAAGTGTGAATAAGGCTAATGAGGTGACAATAGCCATCCTTCTTAGATCATCCAAGTCCTTGCTTGAGATTTAGGACTTTATTTTTGTAAATGAGGCTTTAAGATGTAATAGTCCACACACAAGAATAAGTTCTACATGTTCATTATCAAATATTGATAGATCCCCATGAGAGGTTAAAGGACCCTCCCATAAAGAAGATTGAATTTCACATACCACAAGCATCTTCCCAAATAATACATTTCAAGATATTTCACATTTATATTGGATAATAAACAACTTCTTATCTTCCTTGCAAAAACTTATGTTTAAAAGTTGTTTGAATCATCGAAAATCACTCTTAAAGTATTGGTAACATCATTGGAGTATCAACAAGTACTGAGATTTTACAAGCATTCAATGGAGATACTAGTGATGAAAGCAACATGTAGTGATTTGATGCTTTCATAATTGCTATACATGATAATGTTATTTATGTTGTTGTTAATTTTTTCTTTTTGTCTACTCCTTGTTCTAACAATTACTAGGATAGGATTTTGGTAATCAAATGTACTAAAACCCCATATGCACATATTTTATTCTTAGATATTTTGGCTTTTGTTACACATTTAGTTTGTTTTTCATACATTAGCCTTTCTTACCAACTACGTGAGAGTCTCAAAATGACCCATATGCTCAAGGTTAATCATAATGGTGTTGTGACTGCTAAGGACAATTTTCCACTTAAAATTCTAAAGTTTGTCCCTAGTTTCTTCCACAAGGTAATGAATATGTTTGGCATGTCAATATTCTAGTTAAAATTTCATATGATGATACAAGGAACCTATCCATGGCTATATCATCATTTCCCTTTAGCGAGTATATCACTAATATTAGATTCTCTTTTTGATAATATGGATTCCTTAACTATTAATACTAATAATAATGTACATGGCATTTTGTATGTTAGGTCCTTATAATACTAGTGATTCCCCCATTACTATTTTCATTGTAGTCCTTATTTTTATTGTTTGCCCCTATTTTCCCCATTGTGCCCCATAGAATCCCACTATTGTTATTGTTGTGCCCTTATATTATTATTGTTATGTCGGCTTTGATTATATTGTGACCCTTAGACTCCTATATATAGAAAGGGGGTTTTGTCATTTGTATCATCGAAGAATTGTTCATTTGTGTAATGTAAAGGAGGTTTTCCCCTCGACGAGGATGATTTCTAAGGCGTTGATTTATATTTTCTATCTTTTGTGAGCTGGTTTCAAAACATTTGGTATTAGAGCTTTGGATTCTAGGGTTTCACTGCTCCAAACAAGCCATCATGGCATTTTTGCTATAACTTTTTCTCTACAAAGTTTCAGAAGCTAAAACAAAAAACCCATTTGAGCCGAAGTCATTTTGAACCTCCGGTCTGAATTTCAGATCTTTTCTCGCTATTTTTTCAGAGATATGATCTGAGGAATTTAGGATTTTTGCAGACTCCCGAATTACATTTCAAACAGGTGACCTTGGGAAAATCGTCATAATTTTCTCTCCAAGCATCAGATCAAAATTTCGTAAGAAGTTACAGAAAGAGGACAGACTGTATTCTTCTTTGTAGCTTTTATAGATCCGAAGGTCAAAACAGTGACACGTGGCACGCCATACAAGTTCAATCTACTGAAAAATTATATAATCAGGTCATCTTGGGAGATTGGGCATAACTCTTTCTTGGAGAATCCAATTTTGATAAAACTTGTGGCATTCGAAAGAGAAGTTAGAGGGCTACCACAGGAAGCAAGTTCAGACCTTGGAGATCTACAATTACAAAGATACAATAGATTCAATACCGAGATTCTACAAGCAAAAAAAGGTGTGTAGTATTTTTAAAATTTTGCATAAGCTTGGGTTGAAAAAATAGTTTGAAGTTCAAAGGGCATATTGAAACATAATTATCATTAATTGATGCCCTGAAGAAAGAAAGTGGAAACACCTAGTAAGCAACCTGAAAGCTCTAGCATGAATCATGAAGAAGAGGAAGAAATGCAACATGATATATCAAAATTGTGAGACCAAGTGCAACAAATTTCACTCTCACAAAAGGTAACAAAAGCTAAGATTGTTGGTTTAAAGAAAGGTGTGGAAGCTAAGATAAATGGCATGGAAGATAAGATGAGTGGTGTGGAAGTTAAGATGGATGGAATGGAAGCTAAGATGGATGGCATGAAAGACAACATTGAAGATTGGAAGAAAGACATGGAAGGTTGGAAGGAAGGTTTCACAAATTTGCTACAAGAATGGCTTCCTAATGGCGAAAAGGTAGTAGAGGAAACTCATAACGAGAACAAAAAAAATGTTAATCATGATTCTAAGAGTGACAACATTTAATATTTGAAGAAAGATATGGAAGGTTTGACAAAGTTGCTACAAGAAAGGCTTCTTAATGGTGAAAAGGTAGTAGAGGAAACTCATGATTAGAACAAAAGAAATGTTAATCATTATTTCATAGACTCTAACGTTGGAACAAAGATCCACCATGTTCCAAAGATCGATATGAGGAAGTTTTATGGTAAGGATCCCATAACATGGATACCGCAGATAGAGAAATATTTCAATCTCCATAATGTGTAAAACACACAAAAGGTACGCATTGCAAATTTATATTTGGAACCAAATCAATTTGTATGGTAGCGATGGCTTTTCTCTCATGAACAAAATGTCACTTGGGAAATTTTTACGGAAGAAATGATAGCACATTATGAGGATACAAAAAGTAACACTTTCTAGCCAATTGATAAACCTCAAACAAAAGGGTTCAATGATGGAGCAAATTGAGGACTTACAAAAATTGAATATAAGGGTAAAATATATTCCAGAGGAGCATAAGATTAATGTGTTCATAGGAACTTTATAACATCCAACATGAGGTTTTCCTTTGGGAACCCGACTCATTGGAGAAGGCCTTCAGGTTGGCAAGAAAAATGGAAATCAAAATTATGGCAACAAGGAAGCCTACCACTCACAACTATAAGGATGGAATTGTTGTTTCCCCTAGCCTTCCACAACCTAAAATGTTGACACCCAAACAATTGGAAGAAAAAAGAGCAAAAGGGCTTTTTTACAGTTGTGATAGAAAATACACTAAAGGTCATAAGTGTGCTGAGAAGAAATTATTTTACATAGACTGTGAAGAGGATGAAGAAAAGGAACAAGAAATGTCAAAAGAAGAGGATATACACCAGGAAAAAACCCTAGAGAAAGAAGAAATGAAACCAACTGTATCTTGTAATGCATTGGCCAGAATTACCACTCCTCAAACTATCAAGATAGAAGGACATATCAAGAAGAAAAAGGTAATAATGTTGATTGATTCAGGTAGTACCCATAATTTTATTCATTGTAAGATAGCCAAGGAATTGAATTGCTTCCTATATCCAGCACCAGATTGTCAAGTAATGGTTGCAAGTGGAGGAACCATAAATTGTTCTAGAAAATGCCATAATCTCAAGCTATCCATGGGAGAATATGTATTGAATAGCCCAATGCTTTCCATTCCAATGGGTGGTGTTGATGTTGTAATAGGAGTCCAATGGCTATAATCCTCGGGTACAATAGCTTTTAATTTTCAAGAACTTTTCATGAAATTTTCTTCGGAATGAAAGGAATTTGAATTAAGAGGTATCGCAGGGAAACCAGGAAAGATAATAAACTCTAATGGAATGACAAAACTTCTAAATAAAGAACAATGAGGCGTAATGCATACTTATGTTCGCTAGAGGTTCCCAGATTGAAATCATATATTTCTCAAGATCTCCAAAAAGTATTGGACAATCATTCCAAGGTCTTTGAGACTCCCAAAGGTCTCCCACCTATTTGTAATCATGATCATGGTATTCATTTGATTCCAGGAAGTGTTCCTCCAAACATCAGACCTTACAGATATCCCTATGCCCAAAAGAGTGAAATTGAACGTATGGTTGTAGAAATGCTAGAGGCTGGTATAATTCAATCTAGTCAAAGTTGTTTATATACTCCAATAGTATTGGTGCACAAGAAGGATGGATCATGGCACATGTGTCCAGGTTATAGGGAGCTCAACAAGCTCACTATTAAAGATAAATTTCCCATTCATATCATTGATGAACTATTGGATGAATTGCATGGATCAATTTACTTCACCAAGTTGGATCTTCATTCAAGATATCATAAAATCATAATGAAGATTGAAGACATTCCAAAAACAATATTTAGAACTCATTAGGGTCATTATGAATTTTTGGTTATTCCTTTTGGCCTCATCAATGCACCTTCTACATTTCAAGGTTTGATGAATTCCATTTTCAAACCCTTCCTTGGAAAATTTGTGTTGGTATTTTTTGATGATATACTAATCTATAGCAAGTCTTGAAAGGATCATGTTCAACACGTTGACAGGGTGCTCAAACTATTGGAGGAGAAACAATTATATGCAAAAATCTCCAAATGTTTCTTTGGAGTACAAGAGGTGGAATATCTGAGTCATATTGTATCTCATGAAGGTGTTAAGGTAGACTCTAGCAAAATTAAATCCATTAAGGAATGGAAAATCCCCACATCCATAAAGCATCTGCGAGGATTTTTTGGGTTGACAGGGTGTTATCGTAAGTTTGTTAAGAATTATGGGAGAATAGTAGCACCTCTAACAACATTATTGAAGAAAGATGAATTTTTATGGACTCTAGAAGCAACGAAGGCCTTTGAACATCTTAAAGAGGCAATGTGCCAAGCACCAGTCTTAGCTACGTCGGACTTCACAAAAACCTTTATTGTGGAATGTGATGCCTCATGAAATGGAATTGGTGTTGTTTTAATGCAAGAAGAAAGACCCATTTCTTTCGAAAGTCGTCCAATCAAAGGAAAGTATTTACACAAAGCTATTTATGAGAAGGAAATGTTGGCAATACTACATGCACTTAAGAAATGGTGACCCCACCTAATGGGAAGACACTTCAAGGTAAAAACAAATCTTGATAGTCTTAAATACTTTTTAGAACAAAGATTATCTTCAAAAGAGCAGCAAAAATGGGTCACAAATATGTTGGGTTATGACTTTGAAATCATCTACACAAATGGGAAGAAAAATGTTGTGGCAGATGCACTCTCAAGAAAGGATGAGGATGTGGAAGCATTGATTTGTACCATTTCTATTATCCAACTAGATTGGATAAACGAAGCAAGGGATGAATGGAAGAATGACGAAGAAGTGTGGGCACTCATTCAAAAGTTAAAACAAGATCCCAGTACATCTGATACATTTAGTTGGAAAAATGATTCATTATGGTACAAAGATCGCTTATACTTATGTCAGAATTCCCAACTCAAACAAAATATTCTTATGGAATTGCATGCCTCTCCCTTAGGAGGGCACTCGGGATTTTTAAAGACTTACCACAGGGTTAAGAAGGAATTTTTTTGGGATGGTCTTAAATCTGATATTCAAAAGTTTGTGGCAGAATGTTTGGTTTGCCAACAAAATAAAGTTGAAACAATTAAGACCCCGGGTCTTACAACCTTTATCCATTCCAAGTCAATGTTGGGAGGAGGTTTCAATGGAATTTATCACAGGTTTACCCAAGTTCGAAGGAAAGAGTGTCATCATGGTGGTAGTTGGAAAACTTACCAAGTATGCACACTTTTGCGCATTATCTCATCCATTTAAAGACAATACAGTTTCTACTGCATTTATGGAAACAATTCAAAAGCTACATGGAAACCCAAAGATTATTGTAAGCGATAGAGATCCCATTTTCACTGGAAATTTTTGGACAAAATTATTTTCTTGTCTTGGTACTTAGTTAGCTCATAGCTCATCTTATCATCCTCAATCTTATGGGAAAACTGAGATAGTAAATAAATGTTTGGAAGGATATCTTCGTTGCTTTGTATCTAATAAACAAACACAATGGTTCAAATGGTTTCCTTTGGCTGAATGGTGGTATAACACTTCCTTCCATACTGCAGCAAAAATGACCCAATTTATGGCACTTTATGGATATCAGCCATTGTTCATCACATCATATTTAAGAGAACATTCTAAGGTTCAAGCAGTGGAATATCACATTGATCATCAAAAACAAATTCTCCAACTCTTAAAGGATAACTTAACTTTGGCACATAATAGAATGAAACAACATGCAGATCAACATCACAGCGAAAGAAGTTTTGATGTAGGTGACTGGGTATTTCTATGGCTAAAACCATATAAACAAATGTCCCTCAAGCAAGCTAAGAAGGATAATAATTTATCACCAAATTATTATGGTCTGTACAAGGTGTTGCAAAAGATTGGTACTGTGGCATACAAATTAGAGCTTCCTGCAACTTCCCGAGTGCACCCAGTTTTACCTGTTTCATGCTTAAAGAAGGTCATTGGTGACAAGCTCCCAGTTCAAACAATATTTCCAAAACTTGACGAGGAAGGAAAAATCATATTGGAACCTGAAGCAATCACAGAAACAAGAACTCAACAGCTATGAAATCGACCAATTTCGGAGTATCTCGTCAAGTGGAAGAACTTACCCGCTGACGATTCCACATGGGAGGATGAGAATTTTGTACAGAAGCATCCAGAAGGAGAGGGGCATGTTAGGTCCCTATAATACTAGTGATTCCCCCATTACTATTGTCATTGTAGCCCTTATTGTTATTGTTGTGCCCCTATTGTCCCCATTGTGCCCCATAGAAGCCCACTATTGTTATTGTTGTGCCCTTATATTATTATTGTTATGTCAACTTTGATTATATTGTGACCCCTTAGACTCCTATATATAGAAAGGAGGTTTTGTCATTTGTATCATCGAATAATTGTTCATTTGTGTAATGTAAAGGAGGTTTCCCCCTCGAAGAGGATGATTTCTAAGGCGTTGATCTATCTTTTCTATCTTTTGTGAGTTGGTTTCATAACATTGTAAAAAAATAGCAACCCAATTAGCTTAACCAAAATTGGGTGATTTAATAAAAAAATTCCCATACACAAATTTTAGTCACTTGAACACATAAAAAACCATATAAATGTCCATGAAAGCATGTAAAAAATATGAGTCTCAATGAGCAATCCCATAGTCCAAATAATCATGTTGAAGTTGATGTTGGAGAATGTAACTAGATTTGGTTGTCACAACGACTTTTGTAATCATAACATTGTACATTTTATATAAAAAGAGAAAAGGAATGTTTATTTATCCAAGCATGAGTTTCATGCTCAAAGTCTACGTCAAAGCATGTTCTTCATGCTTCTAGGGCTTGTTGAGTCAAAAAATATTTTTTGTCATGTATTATAGTCCTATTTGGACTTTTTGTAACAAAATAAAACCATTATTTTTTAGTCTAGATAGTAAATTTGTCCTCCAAGACCAAGTCGACCCTACCATGGAGAAGTCGGCCTAAAAGAGGCCTATTATACCTCTTAAGAAGTGTATAAATAGAAGAAAGTTCGGCTCATTTGGGAGACCACACACAAGTTTGATCTGAAATAAGATAAGAAGGCATTTCAAGAGTGAGAGTTAAGGAAACAAGGAGAAGTCTAGAAGAAAACCTAAAAATTGAACCTTTTTTTTCCACACTTGCAAGCAGAATAGGGTTTCTATGCAATTAGTATGACAAATTGCAGACCTAAAGTTGCATGGCCGAGACTTTGACTGGAACAACTTGTGAAGAGTTTGACCTTCGTTGACATTGGTAGACTTTGACTTGTTTGGAAGAGATCTTGTTGGAGACCTAACTTGGTTCTTAGAAGGAATCTTGAATTTGGTATTTGGGTATTGGAAGTCTCATTTTGATTTTATTCTATAATTAATAAAAGAATATTTTCTAAGTTTTCCCCTTGGAGGGGTTTTGCCCTGACTTGGAGCTTATATCTTGTGTACTTTGTATCTTTGTGATCTTCATTGTTTTGGTAACTGCTTGATGAAGAAGAAATAAAAGTAATAAAAGGCCAACTAATATCACAAGTAATTATCAAGGAAAGTCAACTCTAATCTTCAAATACTTTTATTTTCCAACACGGTATTGGAGTTAAGGTGAAGGAAGAAAGTTACAAAATCACATTTTTTTGTCACCTTTGTTGAAGAGCAGTCTAGAAGCAGTTATCTACTTTTTCTTCTCAATGGCAAGCTTTATGAAGAAAGGTATCAAGACTCTTGGGAGTCATATTGTAACTATCAAAGGATATATCTTAAATTGCATCTCCAATCTAGCAAAAGAAGTGATGGATGGAATTTTATTCTCCGCTCTCACAGGCACTTTTAAGGATGATAATATATGGGTTATTGATAGTGGAGTTTCTAGTCACATGGTAGGTGAATGCAATCAACTCCAGACTTTATCAAAAAGGGACCTCTTCTCATTCAGATGAACTTGGAGAGAAGAAGAGCTACCCAGTGAAAGGGATTGGATCTACTTTGCTAGAGCTAGATACTGATGGAGGCATTCATCTCAATAAAATACTTTGTGTTCCAAGTTTGAAGAAAAAATTTATTTCTATTTCTTGCCTAGAAGATAAAGGTGATAGGATTTCTCTTATTGATTGAAAAGTTTTGGTTTGGGGAAAGGGCTCTAGTATTGAACATGCTAACATAATTGGGATTCATGAGGGGATGATGCATAAACTTCTTACACCTCTTCCTAAAGCTCTAGTACAATTAGATGTTAGCCCTTCTGAATTCTGGCATAGAAGGTATGGACACCCTCACTATAAGATATTTCCATCTTTGAATCAAATGGTCACTAACATACCTAAATTGAAGGAAGAACATAAAGGAATATGTAAAGGATATGCTCTAGGAAAGAATGTGAAGAAACCATTTGTAGGAAGTTATACAAGATCCAAGGACATCTTAGATCTCATACACTCTGGTGTGTGGGGACCAAGGACAGTAAAATATCCTGGAGTTCATCAATATTATGTGACATTCATTTATGATTACTCTAGGAAAACATGGATATATCTCCTCAATAATAAAGACGAGGTATTTGAGAAATTTCAAGAATTCAAGAATGAAGTATAAAATATGACATAAAGGGAGATAAATACCCTAAGGTCTGATAATGGTGGAGAGTATACCTACAATCATATTATAACATTTTGCAAAGAAGCAGGAATAAAGAGGGAGCTAATTGTTCCTTACAACCCTAAACAAAATGGTGTGGTTGAAAGGAAGAACATATCAATTGAACAATGTGTTATACCCATGCTTCATGACCAATATTTGTATAATTTCTTATGGGGAGAAGCATCTTTAATGACTTTCTAATTTCAAAATCAAAGCCCTCATAAAATTCTCAATAATATGACTCTAGAAGAAGAATTTACAGGAAAGATGCCAAGTGTGAATCATCTTTGAATATTTGGATGCAGTTTATATGCACATTCCAAAGGAAAAGTAAAAAAGGAATCTTTGTTGGTTATAGTGCTTCATCAAAAGCATATCGAATCTATACTAAAGAGGATCATTGTATTTAAGTAAGAAGACATGTCATTTGATGAAAATGTGGCTTACAAGAGATCCAAAGATATCCTAGTTGATTCTGATGATGAAGAGGTACCCATTTTTAAGGACATCTCAAGGTATGGCAATGTTCAAGATCCTACATTTATTCACGAAGATATTGAAGTACCTGTTGAACCCGTGCAACATGTTATTCCATAAACTTGTAAGAGATCGACTTGGTTGAAGACAACTCTACAAGAGGCAGAGGGACATGCAACAACCAAGGAAACTTTTAGAGAAATTAAGAGACCTAAAGGATATTCTGGTTATGAGACTTATATGACTAAGATTTTTGAGGCTGAACCCTCCTCCTATGAAGATGAAGGTGAACATCAAGAATGGAGGAATCCAATGCAAGAAGAATACCAATCGATGATGAATAATGGTGTCAAGGAAATTGTTCCTAGACCAAGTGACAAATTTTTTTTCACATCCAAATGGATATACACAATCAAAAATGCAGTGGATGGGAGAATTGATAAGTATAAAGCTATATTTGTTGAAAGAGACCTTTCACGAAAGGAAGGTATCGATTATGAATAAAACTTTGCTCCTACATCAAGATGTACAACTATTATATCAATTGTCTATTTAGATGCCACTGTGGGATGGAATATTTATCAAATGGATGTTAAAACAAATTTTCTAAATGGCACCATTGATGAAGAGGTTTATATTAAGCAACTTCGGGATTTTAAATCCATAAGAAGGAGACACACATTTTTGCAAATTGAAGAAGGCTCTATATGGTTTGAAACAAGTACCTAGAGCATGGTATGCCAGGATGGATGCATACATATTGAGACTTGGATCTTTCAATAGTTCTGCAGATCCTAACCTCTACATCAAAATGGTCAAGGATGGCCCTATGATCATATTTCTATATGTGGATGAGTTAGTTGCCACAGGTGTGGAGAATTGGATACAAGAATGCAAGAGGCACTTGGCAACCGAATTTGATATGAAATATCTTAGGCTTATGAACTATTATTTAGGATTAGAGGTTTGGCAAGAACTTGGTGAAATATACCTTGGTCAAGGAAAATATGTGATCAATATATTACATAAATTTGGCATGATGGATAGTAAGTCAATGATATCTCCTATGATTACTAATCTAAAGAAGTTGAGGAGTTCAAAATCTAGTTTGGGGGATCCTATATGTTATAGTCAGTTGATTGGATCCTTAATGTATCTTGTGAATACTAGATCTGACATTTGTTTTGCAGTAAATGTCCTCAGTCAATTTCATATGGAGCCAAAGCATGACCATTGGATAACAATAAAACACATCCTAAGATATCTTCATGGGATAATGCATCATTTCCTTAGATATGTTGGTAATGAGATTCAACTATTAGGATATATAGATTTTGATTGGGGTGGAAGTGAGACAGATGGTAGAAGCACTACTAATGGATTCTTCAGTTTGGGATCCTCCATGATCTCATGGGTGAGAAAGAAGCAAGATATTATTTCTTTGAGTAGTGCCAAAGATGAGTACATTGCTACAAATGAAGTTTCCAAAGAGGTTGTTTGGCTTAGAAAGTTGCTATCAGGTTTATTTGAAAGACCATTGAGCCCTACAATTATACATTGTGACAACCAAAGTTGTATAAAATTGACTGATGACCTAGTGTTTCAAGCTAGGACAAAGCATATTAATGATAAGTGCCACTTTATCAAAAGCTTGGTACGAGATGGGGTTCTGAAGCTACATTATATTCCTATAGATGAATAGGTAGTTGATATTCTGACAAAGGAATTTCCAAAAAGAAGCTTAAGTACTTAAGAAGCAAGATTGGTTTGGGGGATATCTCTTCCCTGATTAAGAGGGAGTGATGTTGGACATTATATTATCTTATTCATGTTTCATGCACTAGGCCAAGGCTAAAAATTGTACGTCTAAGTGAAGGCCATGAAGGGATAATTGGGTCCGAAGTGTTGTAGGGAAAAGTATCCGACTCGGATGACCCTATCCCACTCTAAGGGTGACAGTTCCTTAGCAACAACTGTAAAACAAACTACTAAAGGTTTACTTCTTTATGAAAGCAAAAGAGAATGGAGAAATGCACTAACCGTTGCCTTGCGCTTAATGTCGAATCCAAACTCTTCTCTTTGGCCGCTTGCTCCTAGCTCCTTGATCTTTTGCTTGCCCAGCTACAATGAGATCCTGCAAAATAACAAAGAAGGAAACTACAAGAGGCATGCAATCATAACTGGTTCATGGATTAGTGTAAACCAAACATGCAATCATCACGATATATTATTGAAACAAGAGCACATAGAAGAACCTCAATAGCTTTTATTAATGTAGAAGAAAAGGTTCTGAGAGTATTACAACCATTGAAGGCTCCAACCCAGCAACACCTCCCAGCAGAAAGAATTGCTCTTCTTCACCTCTCTCAAACAATCACCCAATAGCTCAATAGTGAAACCAACAGCATATCATTACTTTGCACAAAATTCCAGCCTCCTGAGCTCATAGGAGAGAGCTCAATATATAGATGAATTGAGAAAGGATGAGTCAGCTTGCAACTGATGTGTAGCTGCCTTGTGTCCTCTCTCTCTTCATTTAATCTTTAGTTGATCTTCAGTTCTTGAGTCCACTTGGAGAACCTTGCTTCCACTTGGAGAAACAGAGCCTCTGACTCATCACAAGGCGAAATCCCTGATCCAAGTGTCATTTTTGGAAGATTCCAAAGCAATGACTCATTGTGCCACTTGCATCTCAGCGCAGGTGGCCTTTGTTCCACTTGATTTGCAACGCAGGTACACCATAGAGCAACTGAGTTTCAGCGCAGAAACCTAGTGGAGCACCTGCTTTGACTTCAGGATTGCTTGTTTTTGAGTGTTTTCAGGTGGAGAACTGATCTGAGAGCTGTTGGTTTGCTGACCTTGTTCCTCTAGGGGTAGGAACATCATGTTTAGGGAACTTTGGATCCCTTGGATTATTGACAATTCATGCTTATTGCTGTAAGGCACAAAATTGTCTATAACAGATGCCCCCTAAAGTATGAGGTCGTTTATCGGGTGAAATGCTTTATTGAGAGGATCTGAAGTTCATTCAATCTGCTGAGAAGTGTCCTATAATAAGATACAATACAATACATTATTTTTTCATACATTTTTCATGATCTAGCTGAGGCGGGCATTCCCATGCTCAGCTTTATAAATACATTTCGGTACATAGAACAGACGATCGTCTGATTGTAGACTGATAATTCTCTGCTGAAATTATCATCATTTGAGAAGGATGATCATCTGCTGTAATGATGTACATATCAAATGTCTTTATGTCCTGAATATATATCGCAGCCCGGATGGATGAAACTAGATCCGGGGTCTTCAATCTCTTCGGATCTTCACTCAATGTACAAGTCGATCCATGTGAGAATTTCCTGAAGTCGAACATGGAAAGACATCGCTTGATTACCGGTCAATGATGTAAACAGTTAACAAGCGCGAGAGGAATCACCGATAAGGATGATGACCCTCAAGGTACGGCAGTACAATCCACATGGTGGGAATAAAGGACTTGGTGTTGACCACCATGCAAAATCTTCTGGTCGAAGGTCATTGATGTATACCTGTCGCCGGAAGTGAGAAACTTGCCATTGAGGCATGCAAGCTTCAAAGTACTGAGGGGGGTGTTCCTAGATCAACTCCTTGGATAATGAGCTGATGTCGACAAGGAGTGATCCGTCAAAGGAGGGCCTTAATGAATCCCACATCAGTGACACGGAATGGAGCTAGTGATTGTGATGAGGTGAAAACAAACTGTGATGTATGATTCAGGGTGGCGGTCATGAAGTGGATGAAGGATAATGTATGGCAGTGGGTGGAACACAGTTGACTCTTTTACAGAACCACATCTCTTGAACATATAACGACACTGATGTGATGGATTGGTAGCATTACCCCAATTGCGGATGGTGTGGCGAGGACCATGGTTATGAGACCGGTGAATGAAACAACCCAACCCGATGTGATACGGAGGACAAAGTGTCATGTTCAAGAGCGACTTGCTACCATTAATGTTGTGAGGTTCTCCCAATTTTTCCCCAGTCATTGCTGACCAGTACCTCTTTATTTTTGTCAAGCTTGAGGAGGATAACATATGCTTGTTCTATAACCTGCCCTTCGGGCAAGCCCATCGCTATGTTTTAACGAGCCTAGCGATAGGGAAACTCATTCTCGTCTACAGACAAGTTTGTCGCTATTTAATCATTTTAACGAGTCTAACGACAAGGAAAACTCGGTCCTTTTCATTTTTAGAGAGTCTGAAAAGGTACGAAAAGTTAACTCCACAATTCCTTTTTCGTCTTCTAATCCCTTAAGTCCGAAAAAGTATAAAACCATACAGAAGGGATGAATTTTCGATTTCTTTAACGAGCCGAACAAGACAAGTGCTCGATCTTTTTGTGCAATAATCCCTCAGGTCCAAAAAGATTAAAATCTAGAGGAGGGATGGCTCTTCTTGTCCTTTAACGAGCTGGAAGGCCAAAACTCGGCAAACTTTTCATATTTTACGAGTCAGTGAAAAGAGCTCAAAGAAGACTCGTCTTTTGAGGAACGAGTGATGAACAGGGATAGCAACAGATTCCAGGTACAGGTTGGAATTCTCCAATCACGGCAGTGTCACAAGGATGGCTAAGTGAAATCACTCTTCGCAGCTGTTCCTCAAAATGGGTAAACACACATATGGAGGTGAACGATTGGCCAAATGAACAGATGGAGGTGATGGAAAATAAACACGACCAGGGGCTTTTAATATGGCTTTCAAAGGTTACATTTCTCCAGGTTATTTACCGGTTCATTTTTTCTGGATGAGCTTGAACTGCTAGTGAAAGATTGCTCACAACTTGTGTTTATTTTTTAACGAGCATGAACTCTGTAAAAAATTGCTCGATTCTTGCGTTTATTTTTTAACGAGCATGAACATTGCTAAAACTGCTCGATTCTTGCGTTTATTTTTTATTTTTTACCATAATTAGCTTCTCTTTTTCATTGATAGCACTGCATTTTCGAATTGCTGCAACAAACTAGTTAGAAATGAGTAATATTTACTTGAAAATGAGATTAACACATTAATATTTACCTTGAATCTCGTAAGAAAGTAAATAAAAAGGTTTTTTACCTCTCATTTTACCATTTCATTTGCATTTTGCTTGTTGGAGCTTTGGAGGAGCCTCTTTCCCTTCGATTTTCATCAGCTGATTCCGGGAGATTCTGTGGACGATTTTCGGCGCCCCTATTTCTTTATCAGGTACAGTTCGGGGGAATGATTCCGTGAGAGATTATGTTCGCCAGTATTGCAGGGAGGGGTCCCAGCCGAGCAGAGACGGCAAGGTGGTTATCCGTGATGTTACTAGCAGGCCTCTCAGGTCCATTCTGTATACTATTGGTAGGATGGCCAGTAGCGCATCTTTACATGTTGCCAACAGGTCTCATATGCAGCACGCCTTGGAATGTCTCCAACCGGAGATCTTCAACTGGAGTGATGCAGTGCTTAGTCAGATGAAAAATCAATTGAACAAGGTGAAGGACGGGAAGCTGAAGAACTTTGGTTTTGGTTCGATTCTGACTGCCTTCGCCTTGGAGAAGATCCCTCTGATGCAACCTCAGTACATTGATCTCGGAGTGCCTTCTCCTACCGAGCCACGTATGCAGCGATGGGTCGATCACATGTCCAGACATGCAGGTCAATCCCAGATTTCTTTCAATGCTGCTTTCTTCAGGTGGTTCGATCGCCAGGAGATGTCTTTTTCCGAGTACCCATATGTTGGTATGGACTTCCGGGGTGATCCGGATATGGTACTGCCAGACGGTGCTCAGTGGGATGCTACTGGTAAGAACTTCAACCGTATTATTGTTCATTGTTTTCATTTATAATGTTCTTGTGCTTTATTCTATCAAGACTTTAATTGAACTCATGTGTGCTTGCAGATGTCGGTCCTGTTCGTCCGGAAGTTCGTCCGAGGCCACCTGTTACTGCTCCGGCAGAGGAACCTGCTCGGAGGGTTATTATCCATGATCTTAGTGATACTGAGACTCTTACAGCTGTGCAGGGGCAAGTTGAGAACCTTACCCGTGGTCTTCCGGATGTACAGATTGACGAGTTACCTTTACCGATGCAGTAGCATACTATCGGTGTGCCTAGACGATGGACCCGTCTTCTGCGCATGATAGCACAGACTGTGGCTTACTATCAGGAGCATCACTAGGCTAGGGTGCCCCCTAGCATTTTGAGTTTTTTCAGGTCATATGACCAATTTTGTCTTGGTTACAGAACATTATGTATGAACTTTATGGACAGCTTATATATATTTTGATTTTCGGGTCTTATTCCGGTTGATTTGGATGATTCATATGTACACTTTTTATGATGTGTCCTTTTATAAATGTTGCAAATGTCTATCTAACACATAGTTTTCCAATGAGTCAGTTAATGTGTTTAGATTTCTTGAAATATGTTGATATTGAATTGAATCAAATCGTCTTTCCAAGACCTTTACTCTTAGGAACATGCGATAAATAGCTGTGTTCCGGACAGAATATATACCATTGAGTTGTAGTATTACGAGTTGTGAGTCTAGCCTGACAATTAGTCGGCGTATGCCTCGTGTAATGGCATCAGAGAGTAGTTCTATCAACGCGCTAGACTCAGCGACGTTATTCGTTGATTGCCCAATCCATACACCTCTGAAACTTATTAACTCGCCACTCGGATCAAAAATGGCCCATGCTGCGGAGGATAGGTTCCGCGAACTACGACTCGCTCCATCGGCATACCCAACACATGTCTCCATAAGGTTTGACATCTGCAACGAATGAAAAAGGGGAATCATTCAACCAGAACAAGAACTTTGGCGAAAACAAAATACAACAAAAGCATGCAGGTTACTATTTAAGCATAGTAACGCTTGAGGTACAGCCCGTTCCGTGGCTGCGCCAGTGGAATTCCGTCGTAATCTATTAACTCGTAGGCTCCTTTTGCTAACACTTTTTTAACAATATAGGGGCCCATCCATAAGGAATTGAATTTACCTGCTCCTAATTTATCGGATTCTTGGTCATAAAGCAAGACCAAATCACCTTCTGAGAAGACACGGGGTTTGACATTTTTGTCGAACTGAGCCTTGACTCGTTTCTTATGGGCTTCGTTAGCCAAAGCGGCATCACGACGGGTTTCATCCAATTGGATTAATTCCAAGAAATGAGCCTCTTCTTCCGAAGTTCCGGGGAGGAGATCAATTGCGAGTTTAAGCGACGAAATTTCGCACTGGATCGGTAAGACTGCTTCTAGACCGTACACCAATTGGAAAGGTGTGAAACCGGTCGCGTTTCTTACCGAGGTTCGGTAGGCCCACAAGGCTGCATACAGGATTAGGTGCCATCTTCTTTTATGAACTCCGATCATCCTCTGCAACATACGCTTCAGGACCTTGTTGATTGCTTCAACTTGTCCGTTGGCTTGTGGATAATACGGAGTAGAGCTGTCGTGAGATAGCCCTAGTTTGGCAGCTAATTCGACCATCATGTGATTGCGGAAGTGCGATCCATGATCTGTAACTATAGCCTGGGGTACACCGAACCTGGCGACTACATGATTGAAAAAGAAAAGGGCAGCTGTTTCACCAGTATTGTCCAATGTAGGCATCGCCTCGGCCCATTTGGTAAAATAGTCAACTGCGACTATAATATACCCATGCCCCCCGGTCGAGGTGGGGTTACATTGCATGAAATCGATGCCCCATTTGGCGAAAGGCCCAACCGCAACTATTGGTTGCATTGGTGCGGGTGGTCTTCTGGTTTTGCTATCAAAGATTTGGCAGGAATGACAACTTCGGACTGCGATTATGCAATCTTTGAACATTGTTGGCCAAAAATATCCTGCTCTTAATATCTTTTGGGCTGTAGCGAAACCTGATTGATGCCCCCCACACGCGCCTGAATGACACTCATTCAGGGCTTTTTCGGCTTCTTCATGGGTGAGACACCTCCTCAGAACGGTATCGATACCACGACGGTAAAGAGTATCACCGACGATCATGTAGTCTTTTGCTTGGTATTGTATACGTTTCTGTTCGGAGTGAGAGGTGTCTGGCCGAAACTTTTGGGTTTGGAGATAGATAATTATATCTCCATACCATTGATCGCTTGCAGATATCAGAAATAAAGTCTCGTCCACTATTGACTCCTTGGAAGTTTCGTCGTTGGACGATGATGGGAGATCGCATAATAACTCTGCGAATACCAGAGCTTTCTTTGACTTGGATTTAACAAATTCCAGATCAAACTCTTGAAGGATCGCTATCCATTTGGAATATTTTCCCCCCAGCAACTGTCGCGATAGTATATAAGTCATGGGGTTGCAATCTGACAAAATGGTAGTTTTCCTAAAGAGGATATAATGTCGAAATCTCTGTACCGCTTGAACAGCCGCGAGCGCTAGCTTTTCAACGTAAGAATATTTACTTTCTGTATCATTTAAGTTTTTACTTAAATAATAGACAGGATGTTCAACTCCATCGACTTCTTGCACTAAAACCATCGCAATGGTTGTATCTGCCGCAGCTAGATACAGGTTAAAATCCCTAAGATAATCTGGGGCGTACATTAATGATGCTTTTACTAGAGACTCTTTCAAAGCGTCAAAGAAAGCTTGCGCAACCTGGTCCCAATCGAAGGGTACGTCCTTTTTCAAAAGACGTGTATAACCTTTAGCAAGTTCTGCGTAATTTGGAATGAACCTCCTCAGAAAGTTTGCTTTCCCTTGGAGTTTCTGAATCTGAAGCAAATTCGAGGGTGGAGGCAAATTAATGATTGCCTGAACCTTACAGGGGTCGAGACGAATCCCATCTTTAGAGAATACAAAGCCAAGTAAACGACCGGAACCGACGCAAAACACACATTTGTGAGGGTTGAGTCTTATCTTGTAGTGTCGGCAACGTAGAAATATCGCTCTTAAATGCTGCGGATGATCAGTCCGCTTTCGCGAATGAGCCGGAAGATCGTCGAGATATGGTTGAACAATGCTCTTGATGTCATGGAAAGCGTAATTCATAGCCCTCTGAAAAGTTGCCCCTGCGTTCTTCAAGCCAAAGGGTAATTTTCGATAAGCGAACGTGCCCCACGGACATATAAAAGCAGTCTTTGACTGGTCCTGTGGGCGGATATTTATTTGATTATACCCGGAAAATCCATCCATAAAGGAAAAAATTTCACATCCGGCGCATTCATCAATTATCTGGTCGATGAAGGGTGTAGGGTAGTTGTCCTTCGGACAAGCTTGGTTTACATATCTATAATCGACGCACACTCTTATCGTCCCTTGTTTTTTCATAACATGGACAATATTCGATACCCAATCGGTTAGAGGAACCGGGTAGATGAATCCAGTATGGAGCAGTTTCTCAACTTCTGCTTTAATGGCAGCGGCTTTCTTAGGGTGCACCTGTCGAAGCCGTTGTCTTACTGGTTTGACATCAGGATACATTTTAATTTCATGTTCAACGATACTCGAGTCGATGCCTGGCATTTCATCATATGGCCAAGCAAAGACATCTCTAAATTCGCGAAAGAGAGCGTTATATATTTTCAGTTCTGAAGGGGAACAACCTTTGCCAACATGAATATTCTCTACAACATCAGGTTTTGTCGAGATATTTATGGCTATAGTCTCTTCGATGTTTGATAAGTTTCGCTCGGAATCCACCGTGTTTACAGTATTTGTTAGGAATTCAAAGACTGAAGGGTGGTAAAGATCTTTCTGAGTATCTTCTTCGTATTCTGGAAGAAGGGAACGATGGTGGTGATCATTCCATGGTGCCCCCTCAATCATCATTGATTGTAAGATTCCTTCGTCAGTCCCATGTACTCTCGACCAAGGATCTAATGGGGTACCATATTCTCTAGATCTATCTACCCAAACGCTCGACGAGCGTTGATTTGGGTTCGCCTCCCATGCATGAAAAATTGATTGCTACAATATTTCAATGGGGCTTGGTGGCAAAACCATTGCATGATCCATAGCGACTCTGCCTTCTGTGACTTTCAAGGTGGATACCATATTGCATGTTGCTACAAATGGTACATTTCCTATACAAATAGGAGATGGTAGTGCGAAAGTTCCCATCATAGTCGGGTCTTTCAACAGACCTACTCCAATGTCTTGAATCGAGCGGTCGCTGCCATGGATCATGGGAACGCTTCCTGTAACTTGTGAACCATTAGGGAGGAAGTTTTGTTGATCGACGACCGTAATCCCTCCTTCAAAGGGGAATGCGATCTTCCTAAAATAAGTCGACACAACAACTTGCATGGCATAAATCCATGGCCTTCCCAGTAGGAAGTTATAGTCAAGATTTCCATCGATGACTTCAACATCTATTTCTACTGTTTTGCCCCCTAGTTCAACCTTCAGGTTACTAAGGATACCGTAAGGGGTATATATCCTTCCGTCGAATGCTTTTAATGTTGTCGATGATCGCGACAAGGTTGGAGATCCTAAAGTTTTCCAGCAACTCATTGACATAATACATGTCGATGCTCCCTCATCAATAATCGTTCTGTGAACTGTTTTGTTGAGGGCTTTCACTTGGACAAGGAAAGCTAGTTGAGCTGGTAATTGAGGATCATACCCTTTGTGATCAAAAGATACCAGATTGGAATCTTTAGGATCCACCCCACCAATTGCTGATAACAACGCCTGCCTTTGGGATGGGCAATGCTGTAGTACCTCAAGAGTCGACATAGCAGATGGCGATTGCGCCAAATCTTCTACTATGTTATAATGCTGTGCCGCTCTGGCACGAGGATTAAATGTCGACTTGTGTACTACTCCCTTTGGCGGTTTTATTGTTAATTCATGTGTGATGGGGGGTACAACTTCTGCCGAAGTTGTTGTCGAACTACTAGGTTGATCTTTACCTTTATCGTCCGACACCTGTGGATTCCCATAATCTTTGCTCCTTGTCGAAATCAACGCATCATTTTGCTGTTTCGAAATCGACAACATAAGTACTTGAGACGGGGAAGCGTTTCCACTATCAACCAGATTTTGACCTGGGTTAGGAAATCGATCACTTGACACAGTTGAGGTATGAGGACTTTTAAAAAACCTCTTTAGCTCAGCTTTGAATGGGCAATCTTTAGTGTCGTGATCTTTGTCATCGCATATTTGACATGGAAACCGTTTCCTATTCCCAGGAGGGTTTGAAGAATTTTTCTTAGGAGATGACCCACCTTGTTTATTCTTCTTCCCTTTGTTTTGATTTTTCTTGTTTCCTGGTTGATTGGTTTCTTTGCCCTTATCTGTCGATACGGCATTTACTCCCGAAGCAAGAACTTCTTCATGCGCATTTTGATTCGAATCCTTACGGGCCTTCTTTTGTTGGGTCTTTTTCGGATTCGTGTTTGCCGTGCCAATCACGCCATCACCGGCATGAGAGTCACTGTTTGATTTAGGAGGAGGAGGGATTGAAAACTCTGGTCTAGGGGCGTCTGGTATTTTGTCATAGAGCGTGCCGGACTGAGTATATACTAAATCCAAGTATTGTGCACGAGCGATAACCTGCTCTTCTGTTACGACTCCTCCCTTTGCTACATCTTCTGTTATGGCCGGAAGTAACGACTTTATAAACCACTCAGCTAAAAGCTGATCAGGAACGTATGTTTTAACCATTCTTCGTCGACGTCGCCACTCATGTATATGATCTGATATATGAGTTGCGGTTGTCTGTTTGAAGTTAGTCAATATCTCTGTTCCTGTTTCATACCTTATCGGTAATTGAAAGTGGGTCAAGAATGTCGTGGCAAGGGAGCCAAAATTGTCGAACGAAGCTCTAGGCAATTCTATATACCATTTTGCCGCTGGACCTGTCAATGTCCTCTGAAAGAGGCGAAGCCTTATCGAATCATCATTTAAAGTATTCGACGAACACCATAGATGAAACGTCATCACATGATTCGACGGGTCTTCACCTGGATTTCCATTGAATTTAGGGATGTCAAATGGAAGTTTGTGTGGAATCACTGGCCACCAAGGGGCGTAAGCAATTGGATCATTGGTTAACCGATGTAAATCAGGCAACTCTAAAGTCGCCACGAATGGTAACTACTGGTTCAAGTTAGGCGAAGCGTAACCAGGATACGATGGAATCGCCTGAACAGTCGGTCTTTGCATACCGGCATAATGGAGTTGATGTTGGTATGATGAATACGGTTGATGGACTTGACCACTATAAAGTGGATGATTTTGACCATTTTGAATATATGGTTGTCCAGTATTCGCAAATATTTGTCGTTCAGAACCTTGGTACACTTGTTGGAATTGCGGTTGTTGGTATTGCACCATCCACGGTTGCGACACCATGGGTTGTTGCGCTGCACTAACCATTGGACCAAGATGTGGGGTGGTTGTACCCAAATGTACTTGTGTTGCCCCACCAGTAGGCGATTGCGGTTGGGTCGCAGGGTCAAGGGGCTGTTGCATGAGAACCTGAGAAATCTGAGGTTGACATACAACAGGCATTGTTTGAACTTGCGACACGGTCACAATAGCCGGTGTAGTTGGGATGTTTGTCACAGGTACACACTGTTGCATAGAATATACAACTCTCGGTGGCTGGGATAGCACAGGTACCCAACTACTTGTTGCAATTCCGCCATAACTTGAATAAGGTTGAGAACTCCCGTATGGGTACCCTCCCGGAGGGGGTAATGAAAGGGCATACTACCCCCCATACGGTAGCAACCCAGAACTCAAGGCAATTGATTGTCCTGGAGGACTGGATGGCCTAATTAGATTCCCAAAAGGGTCAATTTGATGAGTCTCACCATGAGAGTTACCAGACATTACTCCGGAACAAAGAGGAACAGACCATACTGTCGAGATAGTCTCTTGGTGGACTCCTTCTAGCGACTGAGCGCTAGTTGGGACAGATGGTATGCCGGCGAACATTGTTGGATTTGCAGCAGGTAATTCTGCCGTCGCCGTGTCATTTGACACAATCCTAGATGTCGACGGTTGTTCAGTCATTTTTAGTCTATCCAATTGATCACCTAGTGATTCTACAGGAACTTCCACTGGTGATGGACAAACTTCTGTTGTAGCAGGAAATAGAGTGACCCCTACTCCAAATTGAATTGGAGTGGATACTTGCGGTTCTTCTATAATTTCCTCTATCGCAATCAGACCAGGCGGAAGAGGAAGACCGTCAGGTCCGTAAAAGATTTCCGGTGCCGAAGAAGGGGTTGTATCGACCGCGACAGATGTTTGAGGAACAAAACTCTCTGGACCGGTTACAGATGGAACTGGTTCAGTCATACAAGTATTTGCCCCCAGACTAGGATCAGTATTACTGTCCCTCTGTGGCGATTGAACTTCTTCTATGGAGGCAGGGTTTCCGGAAATGTTTGGAGTGACCAGAATCTCAGATGTTGTTGGAACACTTGTTCTAACTTTTAAAGGAGATTTTGAACTGGTTCGACGAGCTCACTTTGTCCGGATCGTTTTCGATTCCGGAGACAAAGACGGTTGACTCGCAAGCCTCCGAGAACGACGGATATTCAATTGACTTTCTTCCACGATTGCGGATTACTCGATCAACTAAAATATAAAGGGGAAAATTTGTGTTTCCGATTTGAATGAATTTTATTAGACGCTTTTAAACATAACTTTGCTTTTTCATGTTTTAAGAGTCGAGAAAAAGCTAAAGATGACTCTAGTCGCCTTCGATGTATTAACGAGCCCGAAGTGACAAATGCTCGGTTGAACCTTTTCAGTTATAGAGTTTGAAAAGAGCCAAAAGAAACTGCTCTGGAGATCTAGGCAGAGGGTGTGCCAAACCTTTCGCGAAACCACAGAATACGTTTTACGGTACGGGTGGTCGATCTTCGTGAATGCTGTGTTCACTGCATCGCGATCAGTAGGGCGGCCGACACGGCTTCCTATGGATAAAGGATAATTGCCTATAGGGGTCTCCCAATATATACGCGACGGTACGTGGGAGCACAAATCCATATTAGTGCCACCGACTCTCAGGAGGAATCACCCACCTTCGTAGAGACCAACAGTCACTATGTTTAACGACGCCGGAACACGTCTCTACCTAGACCTCTAGATGTTTGCGTTATGTTTCAAATGCGTTGTTAGGTTCATTCAGTATATTTTAAGTTGATCTTTTTAAAGTTTGCCTTTCAAGGTTCACCACGAGATGTATATGACAAATTCCTAAATGCAGCCTAAGATGAGAAGCAAGCTTTTTCAAATCTTTTTGACTGATGAAAATCTTAACTACTGAGGGAGAAGAAAGGAAAATTCTTTTCACACAGTTCATACAGCACAAACTAATGCACTTTCTCCTAAATCATCATGCAGACTTTTTCAAATGCAAAATGCACAATGCATGTATTTTCTTTTCCCTTTCTTAATGTGGATGGATAAAAAAAGAAAGTGGTTATATAACTTTGATTTCGATTTAGAGTGAAAACAAAAAAGTTTGTCCAAAATCAAAAGACACCTTAAGATTCACTTTAATCACTGGAAATACATGAAATCAAACCATACTAACGAAAGTAAAATGACTAATCAGCTATGGACAGCAAACAAGCTAACTCTTTAGACCAGCAAAATGCCTAACACAGGTTCAGATCTAAGAGGCCAAAAGCAAGACTAGTTTACTTTTCGTTATGGGAAATTGTAAATGAGTAAGAAATACAAAGAACAAGTACAATTTCGTTATATAACAGAGGCAGAATGATGGCAAGTAATATTGGTTTCAGAACAAGTACAAGACTGACACTTAGCAGCAAATCTAAGTGAAAACAGGCAAGAGAAAGGAGGAAACCCCAAATGCACTAGGCAAATTTGGGCCAACGCAGGCTCTGCACAGCCAATCTGGCTCTCAGCGCAGGTAGCCCCTTCGGGACCTGCATTGCAAAGCAGGTAGCCTGTGTACTACCTACTTTGGAAAACGAGAATTGCGTTTCCACAGTTTCCGGGTCATAATTTTCTCAAAAATGCACGGTTTTTGCTCAAATCAGAGACAATCAGTCAAGCACACTCAAAGGGATGATCAAGAAGGTGCAAAGCTATCACTAAGAGCTTACAAGGATCCTTGTAGATCAGCTCTTCAAATCATGAACTTGCTCAGAAATGAGCTAGAGTAGCTGCCCTCTACTTCGCTTTTGATATAGTCAAAAGCTTTTCAATTTGGTACTCTTTTGTTCAGGAAATGAATAGCAAAATACTACAAACACAATCAAACGGATACGATCCCCAGTGGAGTCGCCAGTTTGTTGTAGGGAAAAGTATCCGACTCGGATGACCCTATCCCACTCTAAGGGTGACAGTTCCTTAGCAACAACTGTAAAACAAACTACTAAAGGTTTACTTCTTTATGAAAGCAAAAGAGAATGGAGAAATGCACTAACCGTTGCCTTGCGCTTAATGTCGAATCCAAACTCTTCTCTTTGGCCGCTTGCTCCTAGCTCCTTGATCTTTTGCTTGCCCAGCTACAATGAGATCCTGCAAAATAACAAAGAAGGAAACTACAAGAGGCATGCAATCATAACTGGTTCATGGATTAGTGTAAACCAAACATGCAATCATCACGATATATTATTGAAACAAGAGCACATAGAAGAACCTCAATAGCTTTTATTAATGTAGAAGAAAAGGTTCTGAGAGTATTACAACCATTGAAGGCTCCAACCCAGCAACACCTCCCAGCAGAAAGAATTGCTCTTCTTCACCTCTCTCAAACAATCACCCAATAGCTCAATAGTGAAACCAACAGCATATCATTACTTTGCACAAAATTCCAGCCTCCTGAGCTCATAGGAGAGAGCTCAATATATAGATGAATTGAGAAAGGATGAGTCAGCTTGCAACTGATGTGTAGCTGCCTTGTGTCCTCTCTCTCTTCAGTTAATCTTTAGTTGATCTTCAGTTCCTGAGTCCACTTGGAGAACCTTGCTTCTACTTGGAGAAACAGAGCCTCTGACTCATCACAAGGCGAAATCCCTGATCCAAGTGTCATTTTTGGAAGATTCCAAAGCAATGACTCATTGTGCCACTTGTCCCATCCCGCTCAGCGCAGGTGGCCTTTGTTCCACTTGCTTTGCAACGCAGGTACACCATAGAGCAACTGAGTTTCAGCGCAGAAACCTAGTGGAGCACCTGCTTTGACTTCAGGATTGCTTGTTTTTGAGTGTTTTCAGGTGGAGAACTGATCTGAGAGCTGTTGGTTTGCTGACCTTGTTCCTCTAGGGGTAGGAACATCATGTTTAGGGAACTTTGGATCCCTTGGATTATTGACAATTCATGCTTATTGCTGTAAGGCACAAAATTGTCTATAACAGAAGGATTGGATAAGCATATGAGATTAATAATTCTTGAGGATTGGGAAATCCAAGATAGAATTAGTCTCAGAAACTGACACTATTTGAGGATGAGGTAGGGCATTGAAGACAAGAGTAGTCGAAGAGGATTGATATTCTTTGAGGATAGGTAATCCAAGACAAGAATAGTCCTAAAAGGACATACCTAGTGAAAATTCAGATGAGGTATGTGCCTTAAGAGGTAGTGTGGTGTTTCACGTACATCCTCCCAATATTATGCTCCGATATAAGAAGAGCTTGTTAATTAAGGCCTTACGATGGCAATGTTGGTTGTGATATTGATGCTTGAAAGGTGGCTTATCAATCTAACTCTTCTTATTAGAATAATTCAATTTAAAAATCCATCTACCACATGATGGATTATGAATACCTACCTAGTTAAGAGGGAGTGTTGGAGAATGTGACTAGATTACATCTTCATAATGACTTTTGTAATCATGACATTCTATATTTTATATAAAAAGAGAAAAGTAATTTGTATTTATTCGAGCATGGGTTTCATGCTCAAAGTCTAGGTCAAAGCATGTTCTTCATGCTTATAGGGCTTGTTTATTCAAAGAATATTTTTTTTTCATGTATTATAGTCATATTTGGAGTTGTTGTGGCAAAAGAAAATCATTGTTTTTGAGTCTAGAAAGTCAATTTGTCCTCCAAGACTAAGTTGGCCCTGCCATGGAGATTTCGACCTAGAAGAGGCTTATTTGACATCTTGAGATGTGTATAAATAGAAGGAACTTCGACTCATTTTGGAGACCACACACAAGTTTAATCTACAATAAGATAAGAAGGCATTTCAAGAGCGAGAGTCAAGGAAAGAAGGAGAAGTCTCGAGTGAAGGAAGAAAACCTAAAACTGAAACTTTTTTTGTCCACATTTGTGAGTAGACTAGGGTTTCTATGCAAGTTCCAAGGCTAAAATTTGCAAGCTTAATTTCATACCTAAAGTTGCAAGGTCGAGTCTTTGACTGGGGCAACTTGTGAAGAGTTTGACCTTCATTGACTTTGGTAGACTTTGAATTGTTTGGAAGAGATCTTGTTGGAGGGCTGACTTGGTGCTTGGGAGGAATCTTGACTTTGGTCTTTGGGTCTTGGAAGTCTCATTTTGATTTGATTCTATAAGAAGAGAAGTATTCTTTCTAGGTTTTCCCCTTAGAGGGTTTTTTCCCTAGCTTGGAGCCTATATCTTGTGTACTTTGTATCTTTGTGATCTTCATTGTTTTGGTAATTACTTGATGAAGAATAAATAAAAGTAATAAAAGGAAAAATAATATCACAAGTGATTATTAAGTAAGGAAATTCAGCTCTAATATTCAAATACCTTGATTTTCCAACAGTTGACACAATTCGAATCTCACATTAGGGGTTAGCATGATCCTTAGGGTTTAAACCCTATCTATGAAAAATAGGCTCAAGATCATATATAAATAATTCCTACCCACCATTACCAACGTTGGGATCTAAAGGATTTTCAATATCTTATATGGTGAACTAATGTAGAGAACTTGTAATTCTACTACATATGTGGTGCGTGCCAACTATGTCATCATGCTTGACCTTCCCTAACAACATAATCAACTAAAGAAAAGCACTACAATTACGACACTAGGACTACTTGGATTTGATAGAAAGGTAAAATCAAGTAGGAAGCAACACCCTTCTCATAGCACGTGTATGACACCCCAAAAATTGAGGAGCTAGTACAAGTGGCTCACATTCATCTCAATAGTTTACACCTATAAAACAACATGGATGTATAAATTTTCGCAAATTAGTGAGTTTTCATAGCATGTGAAGCTTCTAAGAAGTTAACTATAAGTATATCATCATTTATTTTCTTTAATATGAAAAGGAACACTTCCATTTGATCTGTAAATTGCTGTGGATATTCCATTGGACAATTCATCACAACAAATTTGATAAAAGGATACATAAAAATATGAAGTTTGTACTATTTGGTTTAATTTATCTTTAGACTTATGGATTTATTAAGTTATTATTTCATGCATACAATATATAAAATGAAAAAAATAGAAAAATAACAAAAATACAATCACATACAACCATAAGAACACAAGATACACCCTAGGAAACCCTTCTAGGAGAAAACCTAGCTAGAAGATGAGGTTGTTTTGTTCTCTCTTTCTATGAATGGAAATGGATGCAAATACAAAGAAGTTAGACCTATGGCCCATGGGATGTTACACTGCACAAATCATCTCCATTTTCATTCTCTCTCTATCCACTCTCAACTACTTTTCTCATCTAAGGAAGAATTGCACTCGAATAGATTGGAACCCCTTTGCTCCTACTGGCCCAATTATAACACAACTTGATAACCTGCTAGTGGTTAAGTTTGACTCCTTCAACTCTTAATTAGAGTTCCAATACTGAATCTTCTAGAATCATCTTCATAATGATCGCGTGGATATCCCCTTTTTCATGAATAATGGTGGCTGACATGACATCCTCTTGAATTATGGTGGTGAATTTTAATTAGTCAACTTTCGAGAGGCATAACTCTCTCATATGAGCTTTGTTTAAGGTGATTCTCACGTCGTTGGAAAAGAATCAACATCTATATTCTGAAATTTAGATTCATAATAAAGTTTGGACCATAAAAAGTATTCATTTAATGATTCAAAATGGCTCCTCAATTTTTGACCTAAACTTTTCTAAACTAGGACCACCAGGAACAATGCTCCTGTGCATTGACTCCATTTTTCACTCTAAAATCATTAAGATGGGTGAAAAATAAGCTAATGATCTTATTCAAGTCACCATTCTAGTCAACTATTTTGCTCAAAATGAAATAACCTATGGGAATCTATCACTAAACATGGCCACTTTCAAAGGAATGTAAGCCAGGAGACACTTCCAACAAAAGGTAAAAACTCTCTTCTAAGAATTTTTTTCAAAACAATATACCGAACAAATGCTTACAATTTTAACTCTTCTATGCATGATACATTTGGGTTGATGTATTATTTTTTTTTTATCGGTCAAAGAAACTTCATTATATTATCATGGCATGGAATTCAACAAAATACACCACCGCCAAAACATCAAAATACATCACTACTGCCTCACAAGGCCGCGTTGTAGGCTTAAGATATGGCGCAGACCTTGCTTTGAATAGTATGAAGTCTAAAAAGAAGCCAAGGAAACTCGTGTCATTGGTTATTGTCGATACAAAAGGAGTAAAAAAACATTTCTCAAAAATACACATTAAGGAGGGGGGTTGGGGGGAAACGTGGGAGGAGCAGCAAAGAACGCAACCTGCTTGTGTGTATGATAGTCTATTTGTTCCACCCGAGTCTCTAAGGCATGGAGAAGGTTGTTTGTGTGACGGAGCTGCTACCGAAGGCCTTCTATGGAGTTCAGGCTCTCATTTTTCATATGTTGGAGGTCATTAATATAAGCCACTAGTTCATTCCTGTCATCATACCTCTGCTCCCTCAGAGTTTCCATGCTGAGCTAGCTGCCATTCAGCTGGGCCGCAATGGAATCTAGAGTGGCCAGAGCCTCAACGTGGCCCAAGTAGTGGTATGGGGACATGGAAACGTCTACATCAAAATGACGACTCTCGGTCTACTCCGATTCCGAGCTAGGCTCTCCATGGTGCAGACATTCGTCCATACGATGGTTGGTGCCCCCCCTTCGAGCGCATCCTCTCTGTTTAGGCATTCAACCAACACCACCACCATCGGTTGTATTGCCACAGTGAGGATAATGCTTGTCCTGTGAAGCCCACCACACAAGTCAAATTTGAACTAAAAACAATAAAACTTCACTTACCATTCCTGAGTCAGGGATCCCTAAGTAGCGAATGTTGGCACTGTGACCATAATCTACCAGGGAGTAGGGAGGTGTGTCGTTGTTCCCGGAATTGGGCAAGCCACTCTAGTGAAGGTACCAAAACCCATGTTCCCCACCACGTTGACTCTCTAGAGGAGCTGTCGCAAACTAGAGATATATCCAAACTGAGAATGGCGTGACGTTTTCTCCCCACCCACACTCTCCAACCTCGGAATGGTACCACCTATCACACCAACTAGAGAATTCCTCCCTCGGATCCCATGGCCAAATTCTTTGCAAGTTCTAGTTCCTCACACGCCCTCATGCGACGAACTCGCCTTGAACTATCGCCCCAAGCCACAGCCCGAGCGAGGATGCCAACAACCCACAACTTTGTCTCGCCTAACACTCTCTCATCATCGCCCAACGTTTACAACTAGCCACCCTCCTGCCTTTGCACTGCATTATGTAATACTCGCGAGGAGCGGGGTTCGGGTCCCAACGGTCCATTAAGTTGTTCGTGCGGTGCGTGGAGGCTCATCTGGCTCCACTATCCTACGCGTTGCCATCTGTCCCTCACTCTGATCACCCCCATCAGGGATGGGTTGATGGATTATCAAGTGAGTATGTAACTAATAAATAGCCCCCCTTGGAGAAATTTTAAGTTTCGGGCATTTTAATTGGTTTAGGAATCATTCAAGACAAGATTTTCGCACAACTAATAGTAGTAATTAATTGCCTTGTACTTGGTAAAGGCCTTGACTTGTTTCACTTTCAATATTTCCATTGGGGCTTAGATATTTGCAAACCCATTTTTATAAAGAGACTTAGAAATCATACACTTGATCCTATCCAAAATCTTCTAGTATAAGTTGGCTAGTTGTTAACTTTACTTAAAATAATGAGGGTAGAAAAACATGCATTCTCAACTAGGACCTTTTCTTCATACAACAAAACAAGAGACCACCATAATGTGTGCTATTTAAAATGAAGCATCATGTAGCTCCATACCTATGTTTATGTTATGTACCCTTATACCTATCGTTTAAATACATTAAATAAGGTTGAATATAAGTATTGAGGGGTTTTCACAGTGCATTATATTAGATATCATTTTTTGGGATTCAACTGTGTTAAGTAAGTCATTCATCTATGACCATTTCCATGAGAGGAGTCGTGTTGGACACCTAATCCTCTAAGGGTTGGTGTGGAAGATGAATAGCCAAAAGGAGTCCAAGGGACCACTCGGAATATGAAACCAAGGGTCACACCTATGTATTATAAATATGTATCATTGTGAATAAGAAATATAATATCATGTTTATCTTTCCTATTTTTTCTCTGCCATGTGTGTGTTTAACATGGTATTAGAGCAGGCATTCTCTTGCCCTGCCCATATTTGAGCCACTTGTTTTAGTGGCCTGCATGTTAGCTCTGACATTTCTGCTCCTGTTGGAAGAGTTTCCTCTGCTCACCAAAACTACCTACAAAACTCTGTTGTTTGTGTTTAATCCCCTGAAATTCTGTAACGCATTGGCAGACTGATATTTCTTCTCCACTCTTTACGGCATGTTTAAATGGACTACGAGTTATCTGGGTGCATTATCATAAGGAGAAGATTTTGGCATGGTGTGGCTGGTACAGTGAAGACCGAGCGGTGAGCTGGTGCATCTGCAGGGAGCATTGTGACTGTGGCACGAATGCATAGCTGGAGGCCGATGCTGATCATGTTTAGGAGCCTTTGGGGTCACTAGACATCGCATTAAAGAACCGCATCATTCCATTATGCATTCAACATCAAATGGCTGGAGGACTCTGCATTGAATATGTTGGTCAGAATGTCCTCCCGGTTTTAAATCGCTGCTCACTGTAATTAAATCCATTGCCCACTGTAATACCTCTCACCACACAGAGACAGTCATTGGATAAAGCCGCAGATGGCCCCGCAGGCTTTCCAGGGGAGAGGGTTATGCGATGAATATTGTAAGGCTTTATATTTGTAATCGTGTGAGTCTGCTACATGTATTTCAAAATTCAGACAGGCCAAACTCCAGCTCAAGCGACATTAACATATATTAATCATCTATCACATCAACATACTGCATTGTGATTTTCATTTCCATGGTGGCGTTTAATTTCAATTACTCAGGTTATCTACAATTTTATCAAGAGAATATCTTGCCATGCCTATTACTGCATGGACTGGTGCGTTGTAATTAGCATTGTTGATCCAATTAGCAGCTTTTCTGAAACAAGGCCTAGGTACTATCATAATTGTGAACGCCCATAACTCCAAGTGAACCTGCAATGATTCTAAGCCGTAGATTTAATTTTCTAAAGCATCTCTGCCAACGTCTAAAAGACGGCCGAAATAATCTGAGCCTAACACAAATTTTGTGGGATAAAACATAATATGGATTGATATAGGTTTCAGTTTGAAATTAGGATTTTATAATTCAATATATTGGTGTTGCCCGTAGTCTCTGATTTAATATGGGCTTGATATAGATTTAGGCTTGATTTTGCTATTTTATAATTGATTTAAAAATAAAATAAAAAATTGCAATCATAAGATTGGAAGAAGCAGTCACCAAGTAGAACTGCCTTGCATGTAAACTGTAGTTTTTGGATACAACATTTGATCAATCTCTATGGAAGTTAGAAGCTTGTTATTCATCCTATAGTTACATCTATTTAGCAGTGGGAACTATTTTTATGTGTGCAAGACCACCATTTTTTCTGCTTCAATTATTGTGAAATGGATCGACTTGATGATGCATTAGTGCTGTTAAAAACCTTAATTCATTCCACTGTTGATCGGATGGTAAACATCAACAGGGACACTCTTGTTGACATTAGAACCTGTCTACAATATGCACAAGAACAAATTGATTTTCTGCAACTAGAATCTCAGTTCCAGCGAGATGAGCTTCAATAGAAGCGTAGTCATTCTGAACTTGTTTCTGTTCAGAATATTGAAATAGACTCCCATAAGCAGCAAGACAATAATGTTACTGTTGATTCAGATCCAGTGCCCAATAAAGTAGCAGAGTTACATGCAGATGCAGAAGTTCAGTTTGCACTTTCCAAGCCCATCATCAGACCTTGGGAAGAGCTTGTCCACAACAAGCATAGAATAGGTCTTGGATATGATAAGGAGATGTCTTTTCATATTCCAGATTACTCAAAGCCCATCTAGTTTCAGAGTCTTGGATTCCTTCATGACAGTTCACCTTTAGCTTCTGCTCCTCTTCCACGGCAACAACAATAGATTGTGAAATGCCAACACTGTGGCCAAGTTGGCCATATGAAAGATCATTGTTTTGATCTTCATCTATGTAAGCATTGTCATAAAGCCAATCATTATTCAAACAAATGCTTCAGAAACAAACCTCCTACAAGAACAAAGATTCATCTTGGATGGATCGCTTCTTGGCAATGGGCATCAACAACCAAGAAGATATTCTAGTCATATGTCAGAACTTGTTCTAGAGTATTGAACAGTGTTGCAATTGAGTTTTCTCCATCATCTCACCTTGTATCTGACAGGGGGGAAATGATGGTCATCTACAAGCTTCAAAGCCACATCAAGCGAGGCTGAGCCACAACCTGCCACACCAGATTCAGAGTTGTAGCTAGAGACAAAGATGCCACTGAGCATGCCTTTAGTTGGTGATGCCTCTTCAAAGAATCGAGGACACTTCCTCTAGCATAATACTTCATCTTCTTTCCAGATTTGGAAGAGTTCGAGGAATTGCATTAAGCATTCCAGAGTTGGTGGTAATCCTTAAACCATCACAGGTTGAGACCTCCCTTTTCAGGTTGAGGTTCTCCCTTTTATGCGAGGTGAGACCTCCCTTATTGGTTGAAGGTTTCCCTCTTCAAAACATCAGGAGCACTTCCTTTAGTAGAAGACCTGAGCTTCATGCCAGACTTGGAAGAGTTCTAGGCACTGCACTAAGCATTCCAGTGTTGGTGGTCATCCTTAAACCACCGCCCTTTATACCAACATTTCAGAGAGCACATTCAGCTTAGTGTTGCCATGCAGTTTTGCATATTTTGTATTACAGCTCTCTTCTTGGACTCATACATAACCCTTCGGATTAAGGGGGGGAATGTTGGACACTTAATCCTCTAAGGGTTGGTGTGGAAGCTGAACAACTAAAAGGAGTCCAAGGGACCACTTGGAATATGAAACCAAGGGTCACTCCTATGTATTATAAATATGTATCATTGTGAATAAGAAATATAATCTCATGTTTGTCTTTCCTATTTTGTCTCTGCCATGTGTGTGTTTAACAAGTTGTAATTGACTAATTTCTCATGATTTTTGAATAGTCCACTTAACACTCATTGCATTGGGTGATGCTCATAGGGGTGAAGATATGAGATTGAAACTAGTGAAATGAATCACATAGCGTCAATCATCACTTCTGGGGCTTACGCAAATAACTAGGACTTCCTGAGAGGTCACCCATCCCAGATCGCCTCTGGCTCAAGCACGCTTAACTATGGATTTTCCCCCACAATCAAGGTCACTTAGCTTGCTACCCCATTTGAAAAACCTTAGCAAGTATTGTGCCTCGTGAACCATTCAAGTAGAGTTCCCTTCACTCTTTTTGAATTTAAGTATTGAGGGGTATTGAGGTGAGAAGGTTAATAAGGTGATAAGGTGGGATTCAACTGCATTAAGTAAGTCATTCATCTATGACCATTTCCATGAGAGGCAGTCGTAACTGACTAATTTCTCATGATTTTTGAATAGTCCAATTAGCACTCATTGCATCGAGTGATGCTCACATGGGTGAAGAAGTGGGATTAAAACTAGTGAAATGAATCACATAGCGTTAATCATCACTTCTAGGGCTTGCACCCAGTAACTGGGACTTCCTGGGAGGTCACCCATCCTAGATCGCCTTTGCCTCAAGCGCGCTTAACTGTGGAGTTTTCCCCACAATCAAACCCACTTAGCTTGCTACCCCATTTGCAAAACCTTAGTAAGTATTGTGCCTTATGAATCATTCAAGTAGAGTTCCCTTCACTCTTTTTGAATTTAAGTATTGAAGGGTTTTCATAGTGCATTATATTAGATATCATTTTTTGGGATTCAACTGCGTTAAGTAAGTCATTCATCTTTGAATATAAGTTAGTTATGAAATAATCCCAACTTTTTTCTTAATTATGCGATAGGGTGGTTAATAAGGTGAGAAGGTTATGGCATGGGCCATAAATTAACAATGGCTTAAATCTAGTGGTTGCAATTTCACTACCTCAAAATGTAATTGCATTACTTTAAAAATGTAGTATAGGGTTTTTGGGACCTTTGAATGAACCAAAAGCAATAAAATCACAATATAGGCAATGTATTGATCAAAATATTATACTTCTAGTTTGTTGAATTCTAGAAAAGGTGGTTGAAAACAAAGTATCTAAGTCAACATATAGAGAATGCTTAAGATTAGGAAAAAGGCTAAACATTTTATAAATTTGACATTTTGTAGTTTTCATTCTGGAAATTTGACTGTTAAAACTTTGTTGAAATTGTAATTTTGAATTGTTCAATGTTATATACCTAGGGGGGATAATATGGGGTACCAAGGGAGGTACCCAAGGTAATAATGTAATAATGGGATGGGCCATAGTAATAAATAAGGTGGTTAACCCATGTCATGTAAGGGACCACAAGTAGTTAATAATAATGTAATGGGCCCATGGTATTAGTTGATGGTATGAGGAAACCATGGTAATGATGCATGGTATTGTATGTATGAGGCCTATATAAAGGCTAGAGACTCCACATATGAAGATGAAGAGAAGTATTCTTGTATGAACAAGGATATGGCTTGTGGAGTGTTCTCCTTCCTTAAGTAGTGAATGTATGGTGTTGCCCTACCTTAAGGGTTTGATCAATAAAGAGAATCATTTCTATCTATTTCTATCTTGTTCTTTCTTGGGTTTATTTCTGTTATCATATATCTTTTGGATCAGATCTACAACAATTGGTATCAGAGCTATTTCATATCAGATCTATAGTATTTCTGGGTTAGATCTACAACAATTGGTATTAGATCTACAACAAGTGGTATCAGAGCTACAGGCACCACAGCAGGGTGAATTTACGCAAAAGCCATCGTGGGTTAAAACTTCAACATATCATCACCCACATCACCCCACAAGACAATCAAGATGGAAACCAAGTAGTCACATGACGGATAGCGAGGAGAGAAGATCCACCCACTACACATCAACACAGAAGAGCTACCACGGTCAACTTCCATCTCAAGCGAGCGAGGCACCAGCGAGATCGAGGGTTCACCTTTATCTTGGATGGCTAGATGCACGTGCATGGTACCAGTGGACTACTCTTTTGAGTAGATCTTATTATTTGTGTTCTTCCCATGTTTCGGGGACGAAACATGCTTAGGGGGGTGGAATGTTATATACCTAGGGGGGATAATATGGGGTACCAAGGGAGGTACCCAAGGTAATAATGTAATAATGGGATGGGCCATAGTAATAAATAAGGTGGTTAACCCATGTCATGTAAGGGACCACAAGTAGTTAATAATAATGTAATGCGCCCATGGTATTAGTTGATGGTATGAGGAAACCATGGTAATGATGCATGGTATTGTATGTATGAGGCCTATATAAAGGCTAGAGACTCCACATATGAAGATGAAGAGAAGTATTCTTGTATGAACAAGCATATGGCTTGTGGAGTGTTCTCCTTCCTTAAGGAGTGAATGTATGGTGTTGCCCTACCTTAAGGGTTTCATAATAAAGTGAATCATTTCTATCTATTTCTGGGTTTCTTTGCATTATCTTATCTTTTCATATCTGATCTATAATATTCTTGGGTTAGATCTACAACAAGTGGTATCAGAGCTATTTCATATCAGATCTATAATATTTCTGGGTTAGAGCTACAACAAGTGGTATCAGAGCTACAACAATTGGTATCAGAGCTACAACATTCAAATCATTGTTTTTAAATGAAAAAATGGATTCAACCCCCTCAAATACCCTTACTCAACCATAATTTTGTAATATTTGCAGAAGACTTCTTATTTCAACTTAAGGGGCTTCTTATTTCAACTTAAGGTGGATTAGGATCTCTTGACTTTTCTATTTTTTCTTTTAAGAGGGCCTAGATTGATTCTCAAGGGAATATGCTCAACATATGCTTTGTCTCAATACTTATCAATGACTATAGTGTGTTATAGAGTTTGTTAGGTTGTATTGACTTTTAATAAATTTAAAAATTAGATTGTTGCCACGTGGCTCCTCCCCACCCACTAATTTCCTAGGGATTTGAGATTATTCCAATTCTAATAAGTTCCTACATGATAAGTTCCACATTATTATTTGTAACATTTATTTATATATAAGCAAATTTTATTTAGCAAAATGGTCCATTGCTTTTAATAAATTAAAAAAATTATATTCACTCGCTCCCCACCCACCAATTTCCTAGGGATTTGAAATTATTCCAATTTTCATAAGTTCCTCCATGATAAGTTCCTCATTATTATTTATAACATTCATTTATATATAAGCAAATTTTATATAGCAAAATGGTCCATTTTACAATAAGATATGTATTTTTTTTTTCCTCAAGTTAAAGTTGACCCATACTTTTTTATACATGGTTAATAAGGTAAATGCCTGCCTTAATAAGACATTCTTCTTATTACAATAGTTTTTTTAGTTATATTTATAAAGCCTTGGGCTATATCAACCACATTAATATTTTTATAGCCAAAAAAATCAAATTCATAAAATATATAAACAACCTAAAACAAATATGCGTAAAGTATGCTAATAAATCTTTAAATACAACCTATTATACCATGAAAGTATTGTGTCCTGGTCCTTAAATAAAACCCACTACGATTGTGATGAGGATTAGGTCTTAAACATATAAATATGGAGAGAAGTTCATTATGAGGATGATTCATTATAAGAAGTTCATTGTGAGGATTATTTATTTTTACATTTTATGTTTTTGATAGAAGGATGAAATTTGAAAAGTAATATTATTTTATTTTTATTAAAATAACTAAATAATTTATTAGAGTAATTTAAAAATAAATATATCTTTTCATGAAATTTAAAAAAATAATATCACACACTGTGCCAACCACTTCTTATTCCATGAAAAACTGAAAATCATTCAATCATATACCATTCAGACAATACCCTTGAAGTGACATTGGAAAATTACTTTCACCGTTGAAGTGACATTGGGAAATTACTCTCTCTCCTACAAGTAAAGCAAATATTTAAAAAATTGAACGCAAATTCCGAGGAGAGGGCTTTCCTTTGTAGTTGAGAAAAAGCTTCACAACTTTCCATTTCCCCCTAGTACTCTGAATCACAAGGAAGCCTCTACGAATTCACTTGGTTCAGAATAACAATAGATGTTTGCATCTTAACACCGTATTCAGAATCTTTTGGCCAAAAGGACAATATATTTAAAATATATATATATATGTATATTATTATATATATATATTATTATTTTTCTTCATAATATTATCCTCTATCCATAGGACGTATTTAATGGTGAAGGAAATTTTTAATGTCACACATGAAAATTTTGAAACTGTAATTTTGCCCATTTAAATTTTAATAAATGGTTTAGATATATATTGAGTTAGACAATCAGTAAGTTGTAATATTTATTTCTTGTTAGTATTCTATCTAATAAGTTATTCGATGATTTTTATTTTTATTTATAAATAATTATCTTCAAACTTATCTCGTAATTACTATAAAAAAAATTTAACATATAACGACACAAACTTATCTCCTAATTACTATTAACAAAAAATAACATATAACAACACAAATTTGATGATAAAAACTTTGCATAAAACTTAAATCTAAAGTCACAACAACAAATAAGCCCCATCAATTTCCCACTTTACAAACAAAATAAATTTGAAGGATTTTGCGCAGTAGCCGTGACCCGTGAGTATTTTTTTAAAGTAAAACACTGCACGAGTTAAAATATTAGTTGAAAAAACAGGACTGCAAACATCATTTCAGACCGTATCATCAACATCACAGAATCAACGGTGCCGTAAATCGGGGATTGCATTGACCTATGAATGCGACAGAATCAACGGTGCCGTAAATGGAGGGGTACATTGACCGATGAATTGCGTTGTACAGTGCAAAACTCCACACAATCGTGTAGTTTAAAAGGGAATAAATTTTACTTGAAATTAATGTATTTTTTAATTACATTTTGGTAAATTTTTAAATCTTTTTTGGAAATCTAGGTACAATTGTCACGTTTCAAGATTTTGAGTGTTTTTGAGGTTGAGGTTTTTGATGGCGTTGAATCTCTTTCCACTATAAAAAAACAAAATTCAAGCACTCTTACCATCAGAGTTTTTAGGAAAAAAAATAGCGTCAGTCTAAGTAGACAATTTCTCACAGAATTTATCCACCAAGGGAGAGAATGTTGACATTGTCAACTTTAATGTGTCATCAAATTGTATTTTTCCTTGAGAAATTATAGGTTCAAATTCAAAGGGTTGGAGTATTTACATTTACTTATACTGTTAGCTTTTCCCTTCAATAATTATAGGTTCAAATTCAAAAAGGTGGAGAACTTACATTTACTTAGACTCAAAGAGCTCCATAGATGGGGATTTGGTTGGTGTTTGGCATTGTTGAGATCTTAAAATTATACTATTATTAATAATTTTAATTGAGAAGATGATTATAAATTTAGTTAATCTTGGAACTCGTTATCCATTCCATTACCCATTAACCATAATCTAACCATTGGAAGTTTTTGACTCTTTCCAAACATACTTTCTTGTTTCTTTGCCTAAATCTTACATGGATTTCTTGGAATAGTAAGTTTGACCTTTATAAATTGCACAATTTGACTGGCCCAAAGATTTTCAGGGGTATCATCAAATTCCAACAAAAAAAAGATAAAAAAAAAGTCAAATAATTCTCTTATATCACTAAGTTTTATTTTTGGAGTTTGTGGTAGATTTTGGCCAAAATGTGGCAAAATCTTGATTTGTGTTGTTTAAATTGGTTTTTTTACTGCATATATGGATTTAGCACCCTCAAAAACAAATTAGATCAGAAAATAGAATGAAAAACTTTCCCTATCAAACTTGTGATTTCAATGAATCTATATCAGATTCTAAACAAATTAGATCGGAAACGAAAAACTTTCCAAAAAATCAAACTTACATTTAAAATATTCTTATATTTACTTTATTCTATTTTCCTATTTAACTTTTATCCTCAGCCTCTAACAATAATCTATTTATATTTTCCCTTTTATCTAATTCCTTCACACCCACTCCCTTCACCCCTTACAAATTTTTTTTATAGCTTCCTTTATTTTGTAATGCATTTATTAATTGCATTAACCCATTTTTTAAAAATTTATTTCCTTTTTTCTTTTATATTTCTCCTCTTTTATATTATAATTTAATTTAAGTTACAGGTTCCCAAAAATACTTTTTATATTATAATTTAATTTAAGTTACATGTTTATAAAAATACTTCACAATTGTTCATAATAGTTAATTTGTTTGTTTGTTTTATAAAATCTTAATATAAGTTTTTTTTTAAATCATTTTTTCAATTTCATTTGTTGTTGTTGATAGGTGGAGTTTCCACTCAAAATATTAGGCATTTCAAAAATCATACACTATTTATTTCCAAAAAATTTGAACGTCATTATGACTAATTGTGAAAACTTACAAGTATTGATTCTTTATTGTAGTTATATTTTAGTTAGGTTTAATGGTTAAAAGCATGTCTTTCTTCTTAATACATAAGAGAGATATGGTATATACACCTTTAACAAGAATGTTTTATATATCAATTTAGCATAAATAGGAGGGATAGAGTATGTACATGTTATGATCCAAAGATAGAAAAATCCATAAGCACATACTATCTACACTAATGTGAATATAGAGCATACATCCAATATAGATAAGAGAGATAAATTATACAATAATTACTTAAAGAATAGGAGAACCTGTTCAAAATACCCAAATACGATCATATATCCAAATCACATGTAGTCAATAATGACTATATGATTTCTATATATACCCATTCATGCATTGCACATGTGCCCCCTTACATATTAAGTCGAGCATATCACATATATATATTTACACATTACATGTGCATTTAACCCCATATATGTCCCCACTTCATACTTAATTTAGCGTGATGTGTTATCATTCATCATAGGATAGATACCAATTTCTCCAAGATATGTTAAACTATCATACCCTCTTCTTTTTTCCAAAGGAAAAATCTAAGTAAATTTATAATATATAACAAAATTACAAAGTAGACCTATTGATAAGTATTCTTGAAGGCATGTTTCACTAGCTAGACTAATCTTGTAGTCTTTTGCTAGGTACAAAAAGTGGTCCATGCAAATTTTCAAAAAGAAGATGTTTGGTTTTTCTCATAATCAACCATTGACAATACAAAAGGTGTAGCCATTTTTGGTTCATCTATAATATAGCATTCAAGATAAGCAAAGAATAGAGAAGGGAAACAACTTTACAACAACTTAAAACTAAGATTCGTGAAGATATTTTGTGGAGTGATCGTGGAGATCTTCCATGGTTTTTCGAGTGCATTTTTCCAATTCTATTGGATAATTAATCAACCTCCTTGTTCCTATGCTTGTAAACATGTTAAAAAAGTGACGTGAGAAAAGGTTATAATGTTGCAATTGATGTTTTGAAATAAATTTTGTAAAGCGAAGTTTTGCAAATTAAAGGAACCTTTCATCCATTGTATAACTAGTGGAGAATCCCCATAAATTTGAAGATGGGAAATGCCTTTAACATGAACCAAACATAGAATGAGCTTGAGGGTTACCAATTCACAATTTTTTTTTTTCATTTCCTATGCTAGCAAAAAAGGAAATCATGTGATCCTTTGATTGATGCATGATACATATAGGATACCTCCAACTCACACCCTTGTAGGGTTCCTTTGAAAAGTTCCATCAAAACAAACCTATGGGATGTTCTTCTTTACTATTTCAAAGGAGTTAAGGATGAGAGATTAGGAAGTTGATTGTTGAGGGAAAGTTAGAAAGAAAATTCAAACTTTGCAAAACACATTGCAAAAGGATGATCTCCTTATCATCAAACAACATTGAGCTTTTTACTAACCAAACTCCCTAGGCAATAATGAGGTAAAGATATTTGAAGTTTGGTGTTTTATTGTTTGAGCTCCATGTTTTAAGAGCCTCATCAATTAAAGAGTCATTCCATGTAGTTACCAATATTCAGACTATGTCTACTTCCCTCCAAACCTTTTTTGTGCAATTGCAAGACAATATTTTGTACTTTCTATTCAAGAGGAGCCAAGTGAAGGGTTTTTCTTTTACTAGGAATTTTAACTTCAAAATCATTTCCACCACCAGACCTAGGGTTATTCATTGCCTCCTCAAGTTAATGCTTTGTACTTTCTCATTGGATTCAATAAAAACAAGAAGTTGATCTTGTTCCCTTATTGAAGTAATTAAGGATCGTCAAAGGTTTTGAGTATTGTGGAAACCTAATAATTTTGGGCTTATGTGAATTTGGCCGAGTTGGAGAGTCATAAAATTTCAAATGACCTTGGACGATGGAAATATTGTGTTTATATGTACATTTTATTAATGAAATACATCTCACCTTTATCCTAAATTTCTAGTGCGTTCTCATGAATCTAATAGTGATATCAAAGCTTCAAAACACCCTTACCCCTACCTATGATATTTTTCATTTTGGCCTGAAAGATTTCACATAACGTTTATATACTTATTGGGCACTTAATAACCTGTAAAGACATATAGGTATTCCTTCATTTTTTTCCTATGCTTTTGTTATAGACATATTTAGGCACTGCAACCCCAATCTCATATGTCCATAAACCAAGGGCTTCTAAGCCCCTAAAAGTGTTGTTTCATACCCTAAAGGAACAAGGTCAGTTGATTACAACATCTCCCAGAAGTTCTCCCTGAAAAACTGCTTAGAACTAGTCAAAACTAGACCATACAGACTGCTCAATGCTAAGGGTGCGATGCATCTCACCTACTACATGCAGAAAGTGCGATGCATATTGAAAATCCCTTTTGTAGGGTACGATGAGCGAGAGTAGACAAATGGCAGAGGCAGTTGACTAGGTGGAAACCTAGAGAATCTTCTAGAAACTTCCCATTTGACACTTGCCTCTCTGAATTCACCCAAGGATGAGTAAGAGATCATGAAATCTCCAAGTGGAACTAAGAACTATTAGAGAAATGACACTAATCAAAATCCCAGAAGCTGACTCACCCACCTGCAAATATCTATATATGGATCCCTCATCCTAGAGATCTAGAGGCTGGGATTTTGTATTTTGTAAGGAAGTGCTATTGGTTTCTCTGTGAAGCATTGTATTGTTGGGTGATCTAGCTTTTCATGAGGTGAAGAGGGCTTTCATTCTGGGAGGATGGCACTGGATTAGACCACTGGGTCGTAATCCTCTCTTCTACTACTTCTATCAATAAAGCTATTTGAGTTTTCCTCCATATGCTTGTATATCTCTGAATCTTGTATTTGTGTATGCATTTGTATGGTTAATATACATCTGGTCCTATATTGTTTATGGTTATAGATCTCTATGCTTTGATGGTATTATGCTGCTTTGACTCTACAGGTGTTCTTTGAAGCGGGACAAGTGAGGAAGGAGTGGCGAAGCTCTGTCAAAGGAGGGAGGAAACAAGCAAGGAGCCAAGTGAAAGACTGAGGTTGGTACTCTCTGCTTCTCTCTCATCTATCTCTCATAAAGGAAAACACAAGTAACTTTATTTTGTTTGTTTCTAAGATAGCTACCCATCTTAGTGGGACTAGTAGCTCTGAATGGAAACTAGTTTTCCTGATAGCAAAATGGCGACTCTGCTGCGGAGCGAATAGCTTGTTTGCTTATTTCTATTTGTTTGCTTTATAAACTACAGACGGAGCCTGAAGTTAAGCCAGCTAGCCTTCGAACTGCTTTTGCTATGCAACTGCAAAGTATATCAATGCTGCTTCAGTCCATCTCCGGGTTTGTTTATGAACTGAACAACTGACTTGCAAACATCCTAAGTGCCTTGGTGGTAGCTCAAATAACCTCATTAGATCAGCCCCTATGCTTTGTGTTTACTGCCTATCATAAGCTCAGCCTAAATCCCTGAACTAAGCTGCAAATTGTGAGCAAAAAACCAAGCTCAGTCTTGTTCCTGGACCATCGCACTATCTCTCATTGGCAGTCTGGATGCATCGCACCTCCCGTGTGCTGTAGGTGAGATGCATCCCTGTTTCCCTGTGTTACAGGTGCGATGATTAGGTGAAACTGTTTCTGCCTCCAGATTTTGGTTTTCTCTTCATTGTCTTCAGCTTTATTCAGTAGTTTTTCTGTCTGTGATCAATATATCACTGTTGAAACTCCCTTCCTTTGCATTATTCAGCCTCCATTGATAAAGAATTATGAATGTTTTTATGTATTTTTCATCATTTACAGTTCTCCTTTGCAAACAGTAGCTTAATCGAACTGTTGTCTTTTGATTTAAAAGTGTCGCAAGTGTCGTTTTCAGTCAAAGAAAAAAGTTTTCGTCTTTTTGATAGTCGATTACACTTTTTCCATTATATTTGATTTGAATTAATAGTATTTCAAGTGTCGAAAGCAATTTTTGAATTCGAAAAGCAAAGTGTCATCTTAATCTTCCTTTCGTTTTTTGAAAAGAAAATTGTTAGTACTATCACTTTGAAAGAAAAATAGTTCAGATCTGTACCTAACATTCTTTTTGTCATTCACACATTAAGAAAGAAGAAAACAAATACATGCATGTGCATTTGCATTTAGACTGCATGCAGAAATTGATTTAGGATAGTGCATCTTAGTGTGTGCTCTCTGCTCTATGTTGAAAGGATTTTACTTCTCTTTCCTTAGTAGCTAGGATTTTCATTGCAAAAAGAAAATAAATGACTATTTATCATCTTAGATTGCATATTTAGGAATTGTATATCTACATCACGCGGTGAACCTTAAAAGAAAACTCCTTAAGAAATATCAACTGTAAAATAAATTTCAATGAACATAAAAACGCTTTGGAACCTAATGCACAACTTTTAGAAGTCTAGGCTAGAGACATATTCTGGCATCGTAAAGCCTGGTAACTATCGTTTTCATCGTAGGTTCGGTGATTCATCCTCTTTGATACGACAAGTCCCAGTACGGACTTGTGCTCCCACGTACCATCGAGTATATATTGGGAGACCACAATAGGCTATATCCTTTATCTTTAGGAAGCCGTGTCTGTCGCCCTATCAATTGCAATGCACTGAACACAACATTTGGAAAGATTGACTACCATACCATAAAAAGTATGCTGCAGTTTTGCGATTTGTTTGGTAATCCCTCCATCTAGATTTCCAGAGTAGTCACTTTCATTCCTTTTCAGACTCCTTAAAAGAAAAGGTCCATCTGAGCACTTGTCACTTCAGGCTCATTAGAAATCGAAGGCGAATAGAGTCATCTTTAGCTTTTTCTTGACTCTTAAAAATTAAAAAAGCAAGTTGTGTCAAAGCGTCATAAAATTAATTTAATTCGGAATAACATTTTCCCTTTTTTATTTTGAGTTGATCAAGTAATCTGCAATCGTGGAAGAAAGTCAATCATAACTCCATCGTTCGCAGAGACTAACGAGTCAACTGTCTTTGACTTCAGAAACGAAACCATTTCAGGCCAAGCGAACTCGTTTAACTGGGTCAAAGTCTCTTGGTTTGTTTGAAACTTGTGTTTCAACATCCTTAGAAACTCCAGTTACTCCAACTATTTCTGGTATCCTTGCCTCCACAGAAGAAGTTCCGTAGTTACAAGAGGATATCAGAACTGATCCTAGTGTAACGATAAACACTTCTATTCCTGAACCAGCTCCATCTAGGACTGGTTCGAAAGGTGTCACCCCTCCAGCATCTATCGCTGCAGAGTCTATACCTTCTTCGGCACCAAAAATATTTTACAGACCTGATGGTCTACCTCTTCCACCTGGGTTGCTTGCTATAGAAGAGATTGTGGAGGATCTTCCATCCAGTACTCCATTTCATTTTGGAACTGGGATCCACATATATCCTTCTACGATAGAAGTTAATCATCCTTCATCGCAAGTTCCTGTAGAATCGCTAGGAAATCTTTTGGATTTAGACTAAATATGTTTGAACAACCATCGACATCGATGACTGTGTCATCCGATACAGCAGTAGCAGAACCTCCTGCCACCACTCCGACGATGTTCGCTGGTGTACCATCTATTCCAACTAGCTCTCAACAGCTAGATGAAGTCCACCTAGGGACTGTTTCGATAGTATGGTCTGTTCCTATTTGTTCATCTGGAATCTTATCTAGAATTTCTTATGTTGAGTCTTAGCAAATTGATCCTTCGCAACAGTATCAATTTGGGCGGTCCAGTCTCCAAAGGCAAATTTTCCCTTTGAACACTGGATTGTCGCCATATGGGGGGCAATATGCCTTTTCATTGTTCCCTCTAGGAGAACAACCATATGGGAGTTCACAACAAAATTTGGGTCAAGTTGGAATCACATCCAGTGGTTGGGTACCAATACTGCCTCAACAACCAAGAGTTGTATATTCGATGCAACAAAATCAACTTGTGTCGAACATTCCCACTACACTGGCTATTGTGACGGTGTTGCAAGTACAAGTGCTGCCTATTGTATTTCAACCTCAAGTCTCTCAGGTCATAATACAACAACCTCTTGTCTCCATGACACAATCACAACCATTGATTAGTTGCTCCTTAATTGGAGCGACTCAGGCTCAAACGGGTACTATCACCCCTCATCTTCGTCAAACATCTAGTATTGGACAACAACAAATGGCTTCACAACCATGGCTGGTGCAATATCAACAACTGCAATTCCAGCAAGCTTACTAAGGACCTGAGCAAGAAAGATTTGCGGGTAATGGGCAGCTGTATATTCAAAACGGTCACCATCAATCATATCATAATGGTTATGCCCATCAACCTTATCAAATTTATCAACATCAAATACATTATGCTGGTATGCAAAGACCCACTGCTCATGCGATCCCATCTTATCCTAGGTATGCTTCGCCAAATTTGAATCAACAGTTGCCTTTCGTTGCAACTTTAGAATTACCAGATCTGAATCGGCTACAAATGATCCAATTGCTTACACCCCTTGGTGGCTGGCTATTCCTCATAAACTTCCGTCAGATATTCATAAATTCAATGGAAATCCGAGTGAAGATCCATCGAATCATGTGATGACCTTTCATCTGTGGTGTTTTTCCAACACTCTCAATGATGATTCGATTAGGCTTTGCCTTTTCCAGCAAACGTTAACTGGTGCGGCAACAAAATGGTACATTGAATTGCCTAGAGCTTCATTCGATAACTTCAGCGCCCTTGCCACCACCCTTTTAACCCATTTTCAGTTACCAATAAGGTATGAAACAAGATCGGAGCTTCTTACGAATTTTAAATAGATGACAACCACTCACATATCTAATCATATTCATGAGTGGCGACGTCAACGTTGAATGGTAAAAACATATGTTCCTGATCAGCTGCTAGCTGATTGGTTTATTAAGTCGTTGTTACCTTCTATTACAAAAGATGTGGCTAAAGGGGGGGTTGCCACTAAAGAGCAAGTCATTGCTCATGCGCAATATCTAGACTTGATCTATATTCAGTCTGGCATGCTCTATGACAAAATCCCTGATGCTCCTATACTAGAGTTTTCTGTTCCTCATCCTCCTAAATTAAACAAAGACTCTCATGCTGGCGATGGCGTGATAGGTATGACTAGCACGAAAACTGCAAAGGCTACATCTAAGAAATCCCGTACAGTTTCTGGTCAAAATTCAAATGAATAACTTCTTGCCTCAGAGGTTAATGCCGTGTCAACTGACAAAAGCAAAGAACCGAAGCAACCGGGGGGAAAGAAGAAAGGGAAAATCAAAAAGAAGAAACAGGATGATTGGCCTCCTGAAAAATATTCTGCAAACCCTTTTGGACAAAGGAAACCTCCTTCGACATGTCACATATGTGATGAAGACCACTGGATGAAGGACTGTCCATATAAAGCTCAGATTAAGAAATTCTTTAAAAGTTCAAAAACCTCAGCAGTATTGACCGATCCATTTCCAAACCCAGAAACCAATCTGGTTGCTAGTGACAATGCTTCCCCATCCCAAGTGCTTATGTTGTCCATTTTGAAACAAAATTATGCTTTGATATTGACAAGGAATAAAGATTACGGGAATCCACAGCTATCGAACAACAAGGCTGCAGATCAACCTAGTAGTTCGAAAACAACTCCGACTGAAGTTGTGCCACCCATCATTCCTGAGCTCACGATAAAGCCGCCAAAAGGAGTATTACACAAATCGACATTTAATCCTCATGCCCGAGCAGCACATAATTATAATATAGTAGAGGATTTGGCCCAATCGTCGTCCGCTATGTCGACACTTGAAGTACTACAAATTTTCCCCTCCCAAAAGCAGGCTCTATTATCAGCAATAGGTGGGATTGACCCAGCAGATTCCAATCTCGCGACCTTTAATCATAAAGGATATGAACCTCAGTTACTAGCTCAACTCGCTTTCCTCATACAAGTGAAAGCCCTTAGCAAAACTGTTCATTGAACAATTATTGATGAGGGGGCATCTACCTGCATTATGTTAATGAGTTGCTGGAAAAATTTAGGCTCACCACCCTTGTCAAGATCATCTACGATATTAAAAGCATTCGATGGATGAACATACACCCCGTACAGGATTTTAAGTAACTTGCAAGTTGAACTGGGGGAAAAACAGTAGAAATTGATGTTGAAGTTATCAATGGAAACCTCGATTACAACATCCTACTGGGAAGGCCCTGGATTTATGCTATGGTTGCTGTTGTGTCAACATACTTCAGAAAGATTGCATTTCCTTTTCAAGGAGGAATTACAATCGTTGACCAAAAAACCTTTCTCCCCAACAGTTCACAAGTTACGGGAAGCATCTTGATGATCCATGGAAGCTCTCAATCGCTTCAAAATATCGGAGTAAGACTCCTAAAAGACCCTACATTGATGGGTACTTTTGCTCTACCACCTCCGAGTAATCTGGCGGAAGTAGCCACGGTGGAGACCTGCAATATGGTATCTTCTATATCTAAAAAGATTCAGAAGATTTCCAAACATGATGTTAGCATGGATCATCACCAGGTATTGCCTCCAAGCCCAATAGAAATATTGTAGCAATCAATTTTCTTGGCCTGGGCGGCAAACCCAAATCAACGCTCATCGAGTGTTTGGATAGATAGGTCTAAAGAATATGGTACCTCTTCAGATCCTTGGTCACATGTACATTCTACAGACGAAGGAATTGTTCAGTCAATGATGATAGGAGAGGCACCATGGGAAGATTACCACCATCGTTCCCATCTTCCGGATTACCACGAAGATTGTTCCAACGACCTTAATCATCCTTCAGTTTTTGATTTCCTATCAAATACTGTAAATACGGTGGATTCCGAGCGAAATCTATCCAATATTGAAGAAACTATCACCATAAATATCTCGACCAAACCAGATGTTGTAGAGAATATTCATGTCAGCAAATCTTGTTCTTCTTCAGAACTAGAAATATATTGCGCTCTCTTTCATGAGTTCAGAGATGTCTTTGCATGGTCATATGAAGAAATTCTAGGCATTGACTCGAGCATATTTGAACACGAAATCAAGATGTATCCAGATGTCAAACCAGTATGACAACGACTTCGACAGGTGCACCCGAAGAAAGCTGCTGCCATCAAGGCAGAAGTTGAAAAACTTTTACATGCTGATTTCATTTACACGGTTCCTCTAACTGATTGGGTATCAAACATTGTTCCTGTGATGAAAAAGCAGGGAAAGATTAGAGCGTGTGTCGATTACAGGGATGTAAACCAAGCTTGTCCCAAGGACAACTACCCTACACTCTTCATCGACCAGATAATTGATGAATGCACCAGATGCAAAATCTTTTCATTTATGGATGGATTTTCCAGGTATAATCAAATAAATATCTGCCCACAGGACCAGTCAAATACTGCATTTATTTTTCCATGGGGAAAATTTGTGTACCACAAGTTACCTTTCGGTTTAAAGAACGCAGGGGAAACTTTTCAGAGGGCTATGAATTATTCCTTCCATGACATCAAGAACATCGTTCAACCATATCTCTATGATCTTCCGGCTCATTCGCGAAAGTGAACTGATCATCCGCAGCATTTGAGAGCTATTTTTCTACGTTGCCGATACTACAAGATACGACTCAATCAGTACAAGTATGTGTTTTGTGTCGATTCTGGTCGTTTACTTGTCTTTTTGGTTTCAAAGGACGGGATTCGTCTCGACCCATGTAAGGTTCAGGCAATCATCGATATGCCTTCACCTTCAAATTTGCTTCAGATTCAAAAACTCCAAGGGAAAGCAAACTTTCTGAGGAGGTTCATTCCAAATTATGCCGAACTTGCTAAAGGTTATTCACGTCTTTTGAAAAAAGAAGTTCCCTTCAACTGGGATCAGGTTGCACAAGCTTCCTTTGATGCTCTAAAGGAATCCCTAATAAAAGCATCATTTATGTACGCTCCTGACTATCAAAAATACTTTAACCTGTATCTAGCTGCAGCAGGTACGACCATCACAATGGTTTTAGTTCAAGAATACAATGGAATCAAACATCCTCTCTATTATTTAAGTCGAAACTTAAATGATACAGAGAGAAAGTACTCCTATGTTGAAAAGCTGGCTCTCACAGCTGTTCAAGCAATATAGAGATTTTGATACTATATCCTCTTTCGCAAAACAACCATTTTGTCAGATTGCAACCCTATGACTTACATTTTGTCGCGTCAGTTACTTGGGGGCAAATATTCGAAATGGATAGCTATTTTGCAAGAGTTTGATCTGGAATTTGTAAAATCCAAATCAAAGAAATCTCTGGTTTTCACAGAGTTAATATGTGACTTCCCATCGTCGTCCAATGATTCAACATCTAGAGCATCAATCGTGGATGAATCTTTGTTTCTGATATCGTCGAGTGATCCATGGTATGGAGATATAATCATCTATCTCCAAACCCAAACATATAGGCCTAATACTTCTCACTCAGAGCAACAACGTACTTGATACCAAGCAAAAGACTACATGATCATCGGTGATACACTCTACCGTCATGGTATCGATACAGTTCTACGAAGGTGCCTCACCCATGAGGAGGCCGAAAAAGTCCTGAATGATTGTCATTCAGGCGCGTGTGGGGGGCATCAATCTAGTTATGCTATGGCACAAAAGATTTTACGAGCAGGTTACTTCTGGCCAACAATGTTCAAAGATTGCATAACTACAGTCAGAAGTTGCCATGCTTGTCAAATCTTCGACCGCAAAACCAAAATACCACCCGCACCTCTGCATCCAGTAGTTGCTGTTGGGCCATTTGCCAAATGGGGCATAGATTTCATGACATGTAACCCCACCTCGGCTGGGGGGCATGGGTATATCATAGTCGTAGTTGACTATTTTACGAAATGGGCCGAGGCGATGCCTATATTAAACAACAGTGGTGAAACGGCTACTCTTTTCTTTTTCAATCATGTAGTCTCTAGATTCGGTATTCCACAAGCTATAGTCACAGATCATGGATCGCATTTCCACAATCACATGATGGGTTAATTGGCTACCAAATTAGGCCTGTCCCATGATAGTTTCACTCTGTATTATCCCAAGCTAATGAGCAAGTTGAGGCGATCAACAAAGTCCTGAAGCGCATGTTGCAAAGGATGATTGGAGTCCATAAATGGAGTTGGCACCTAATCCTGTACTCAGCTTTGTGGGCATACCGAACATCAGCAAGAAATGCAACTAGATTTACACCCTTTCAGCTGGTGTATGGCTTGGAAGCAGTCTTATCGATTCAATGCGAAATTTCATCTCTCAAGCTCGCAGTCGACCTTCTCCCCGGAACTTCAGAAGAAGAGGCTCGTTTCCTAGAGTTAATCCAACTGGATAAAACCCTTCATGATGCCGCCTTGGCTAACGAAGCACATAAGAAATGAGTCAAGGCTCAATTTTACAAGAATGTCAAACCCTGTGTCTTCTCAGAAGGCGACCTGGTCTTACTTTACGATCAGGAATCCAATAAATTGGGAGCAGGTAACTTCCAGTCTTTGTGGATGGGTCCCTACATTTTTAAGCGTGTATTATCAAAAGGAGCCTACGAGCTAGTAGATTATGATGTAATTCCACTGTCGCAACCCCGAAACGGCTTGTACCTTAAGCGTTACTATGCTTGACTAAGCATAGTGATCTCTTCATATGATTTTGTTACATTTTTGTTTTCGTCAACAATGATCGTTTTGGTTAGGTAATCCACTTTTACATTTGTTGCAGATGTCAAACCTCTTGGAATCATTTGTTGGATACGCCAATGGAGCTAGTCGTAATACATGGAACCTATCTTCTGCAGCTTGGGCCATCTTTGATCCAAGCGGCGAATTAGTGAGTTTCAGAGGGGTATGTATTGGTTGATCAATGAACAACATCGCGGAGTATAGCGTGTTGATAGAACTTCTCTTTGATGCCATTGCGCATGGCATACACCGACTTATTGTTAGGCTAGACTCACAACTTTTCATTCTACAGCTTATTGGCATCTATTCCGTTCATAATCCAGCTATCTATCGTATGTTCCTAAGGGTCAAGATTTTGGAAAGGCAGTTTGATTCTATTCAATATAAACACTTTTCTAGAAACTTAAACACATTAACTGATACATTAGAAAATTATGTGTTATATAGACATTTGCAACATTTATAAAAGAAAAGCTATTCATCAACATTTGCATTAGGATCATATAACTTAACCAAAATAAAGCTCCGAAAATAAAAAATATGTATAACTGTTTATAGTTTTTACATAACGTTCTGTGTCCAGGACAAAATCGGTCATACGACCCAAAAACTCAAAAATGCAAGGAAGCACCCTAGACTAATGGTGCTGGTGATAATAGGTCACCACCTATGTAATCATACGTAAGAGCCTAGTCCATCGGCTCGGTACACCAGTGGTATGGTGCTGTAATCTCAGAGGTAGTTCGTCGGTCCTCACATCCTGAATGCCAAGGGTGAGACCCTCGATCTGATCCTGCAATACTGCAAGGGTCTCCGCTATGTCCAGAGCACGAAGGACAACCCTCCCTATAGCCTCTCCTGCTGGAACGACAACTGCTACTCTTGGGCGCACTGCTGGTCACACTGGCGTAATATATGCATGAACACATGAGTTTTGATTAGTCTTGAGAACATTATAAAAGCAATGAATAGAGATATGGTCAGAGATTTTTAGCTTTGACATCCCACTGCTCGCCAACCGGCACCACCAAATCTGGGTCACCCCGGAAATCCATCCCGGCATATGGATACTCGGCATAGACCATCTGCTAATGGTTGAACCACTCAAAGAAGGCATCAGAGAATGAAATCTGCGACTGACCAACATGTCTGGCCATGAGATCGACCCATCTCTGCATCCGTGGTTCTATCAGCGCTGGCACTCCGAGTGAAATGTACTGTGGCTGCATTAGTGGGATCTTCTCCAAGGTGAAAGCGGTTAGAATAGAACCATAACCAAAGTTCTTGGATCTTCCATTCTTCACCTTGGTAAGCTATTCTTTTATCACCAAAAGTACTGCATCACACCAGTTGAATAACTTTGGTTCAAGGAATTCCAAGACATACTGCATATAGGACCTATTAGCCAAGTGAAGAGCCGCGCTGCCAGCCAATCTAGCAAAGGTGAATAAGATAGTCCTCAAGGACCAGTCAGTGACATCTCTAATACTGATCTTGCCATCCTTGCTCAGCTGAGATCCATCTCTACAATATCGGTGAATGTAATCCCTCACGGATTCGCCCCCACGGGCAGAACCTGATAGTGAGAGAGGGGCACCATGCCTCGACAAACCGTCAAAAAGTAGACGTCCTCAATAGTCAAAGGGATGGATTTACCTCTTATCTGGAACACTTGGTTGGTAGGATCCCATGCATCGAGGAAATATTGCAACAAGTTGATTTGTTGCCTCATGCTAGATATGCTGAAGAACTTGAGAAAACCACAGTTCTGCAATGCAATTACCATACCTGGATCATGTAAGGCAATCATATCCTCTTCTTCATGCTCACATTCATGCCATGTAACGACCATCTTGCTTCGATGAATCTCTGAAAAACAAACAAGAGAAGAATTAGGATCCTGATTTGGCAAAAAACAGGCAAAATTTCCATGAAAAATCAGTGCACAAACTTTCCTCCTTGCACCCATCGCACCCTAGCTGTGTACTGGGTGAGATGCATACTGACTGGCCAATGGCCAGCTCAGTATGCATCACACCTTTCGATGTGTACTAGGTGCGATGGGGAGAGAACGAAATGTTCAAACCCCAGAGGCTTAAAAAAAAAGGAAAACATGCTCAAAATTAGAAAAGGAAAGAATGCAATTGAAGAGCTCAGGGTTAGCTCCTACCTGGTCCAGACGGCGCCGAAAATCATCCACAGAATCTCCCGAAATCAGCTGATGAAAATCGAGGGGGAAAAACACCTCCAGAGCTCCAACAATCCCAAATTTGAATGAAATGGTAAAATGAGGGGTAAAAACTACTTTTATGTTATTACTCACGTAATTCAAGTAAGGTATTGATTTTTTAACTCATTTTTCAAGCATGTATGTACATTTCTAATCAGTTTGATGGAGCAATTGAACAGGTAGTATGACCGTCAAGAGAACATAGTGTTAATGGTGAATCGAACATCTTTGACTATTATCACGAGCAGTTTTACGCGAAGTTCAAGCTCGTTAAAAAATAAACCTAGCAATGAGCATATGTTCCACTAGAGTTTAAGCTCATTAAAAAATGAACCCAGCTTCGGTAAACAACCATTGCGATCACATAATTATCAACTTTTGAACCTTGGTCGTGTTCTTACCATCACCTCCACTTTTTTAGCCAATCATATGCCTCCAATTGATTGTTTACCCCTTTTGAGGAACAGTTACGACGAGTGATTCAACTAGCCATCTTCTTTACACTACTATGATTGAAAATTCCAAACCTTACCTAGAACTAGTTGCTATTCAAAAACATCACTCGTTCCTCAAAAAAGGAGTCTCCTTTAAGCTCTTTTCATCTGACTCGTAAAATATGAAAAGATTGCCGAGCAATTGGCCTCTCCAGCTCGTTAAAGTGATTGGAAGTGCCATCCCTCCTCTAGATTTTAATCTTTTTGGACTTGAGGGATCATTACACAAAAAGATCGAGTGCTTGTCTTGTTCGGCTCATTAAAACTATCAAAAAGCCATCCCTTCCGTATTATTTTATACTCTTTCGGACTTAAGGGATTATATTACGAAAAAGGATTACTGGAGTTTCCTTTCCGTCTCTTTTCAGACTCTCTAAAATTGAAAAAGGATTGAGTTATCTTTGTCGTTGAACTCATTAAAACAATAGCGACAAACTTGTCCATGTAGACAAGAGCGAGTTTCACCGTTGCTAGGCTCGTTAAAACATAGCGACGGGTTTGCTCGAAGGGAAAATTATAGAACAAGCATATGTTATCCTCCTCAAGCTTGACAAAAATAAAGAGGTACTGGTCAGCAATGACTGGGGAAAATTGGGAAGAAAACTTGAAGAAAATTTATTGGTAGTAGGTTGCTCTTGAACATGACACTTTCACTCCATCACCATGATTGAGTCGGGTTGGGTTATTCCGTTCACCGGTCATATTACCATTGGTCCTCCGTACCATCCATTTTTGGGGTTAACGCTACCAATCCATTTTAGTGTCGCCGATATTTTCAAGAGAAGTCACTCAGAGAATTAACCAACCCAGCTTGTGTCTCATCCGCTGCAATACCTTCACGCTTCATTCTTTCATGACCGCCACCCTGAACCTTGTATCATCAGATTGTTTTCACCTCCGCAAAATCCTTTGCTCCATTCCGTGTCATAGATGTGGGATTCATTAAGGCCCTCCTACGATGGGTCACTTCTTGTTGACATCAGCTCATTATCCAAGAAGTCAACTTAGGAACACCCCTTTCAGTACTTTGAAGCTTGCATGCCTCAATGGCAAGTTTCTCACTTCCGGCGACAGGTTTACATCAGTGGCCTTCGACTGGAAGATTTTACATGGTGTTTGACATCGACTCATGTATTCGCACCACGTGAATTGTACTGCCATACCTTGAGGGTCATTATCGTTATTGGTGATTCCTCTTGCGCCTGTTAACAACTTACATCATTGGCTGGTAATCAGGCGATGTCTTTCCATGTTCGACATCAGAGCATCCTTTCACATGGATCGACTTGTACTTCGGGCGAAGATTGAACGAGTTTGAAGACCCCGAATCTAGTTTCATCCATCCGGGCTGTGATATATTCAGGAAAATAAAGACATCAAATGTACATCATAGCTACACAGATGATCATCCAACCTAAGGGATGATGGCTCTACCAAAATCATCAGTCTGCCACATAGATGGTTGTCTGTCCTATGCACATGAAAATGAATTTATAAAGCTAAGCATGGGAATGCCTGCCTCAGCTAGATCATGAAAATATTATGAAGATAATGTATTGTATTGTATCTTATTACAGGTCACCTTCCAGTTCGAAAAACCTCGAATCCTCATGATAAAGCATTTCAACCTACATCAGAAGATTTACGACCTCATGCTTTAGGGGGCAATCGTTATAGACATATTTGGGCACTGCAGCCCCAATCTCATATGTCCATAAACCAAGGGCTTATAAGCCACTAAAAGTGTTGTTTCATACCCTAAAGGAACAAGGTCAGCTGATTACATCATCTCCCAGAAGTTCTCCCTAAAAAACTACTTAGAACTGGTCAAAACTGGACCATACAGACTGCTCAATGCTAAGGGTGCGATGCATCTCACTTACTACATGCAGAAAGTGCGATTCATAGTAAAAATCCCTTCTGTAGGGTGCGATGAGTGAGAGCAGACAAATGGCAAAGGTAGTTGGCTAGGTGGAAACCCAGAGAATCTTCTAGAAACTGCCCATTTGACACTTGCCTCTCTGAATTCACCCACGGATGAGTAAGAGATCATGAAATCTCCAAGTGGAACTAAGAACTATCAAAGAAATGACACCAATCAAAATCCCAGAAGCTGACTCACCCACCTACAAATATCTATATATGGATCCCTCATCCTAGAGATCCAGAGGCTGGAATTTTGTATTTTGTAAGGAAGTTCTGTTGGTTTCTCTGTGAAGCATTGTATTGTTGGGTGATCTAGCTTTTCATGAGGTGAAGAGGGCTTTCATGCTGGGAGGATGGCACTGGATCAGACTACTGGGTTGTAATCCTCTCTTCTACTACTTCTATCAATAAAGCTATTTGAGTTTTCCTCCATATGCTTGTATATCTCTAAATCTTGTATTTGTGTATGCATTTGTATGGTTAATATACATCTGGTCCTATGTTGTTTATGGTTATAGATCTATATGCTTTGATGGTATTATGCTGCTTTGACTCTACAGGTGTTCTTTGAAGTGGGACAAGTGAGGAAGGAGTGGCGTAGCTATGTCAAAGGAGGGAGGAAACAAGCAAGGAGCCAAGCGAAAGACTGAGGTTGGTACTCTCTGCTTCTCTCAAATCTATCTCTCATAAAGGAAAACACAAGTAACTTTAGTTTGTTTGTTTCTAAGATAGCTACCTGTCTTAGTGGGACTAGCAGCTCTAAATGGACACTAGTTTTCCCGATAATAGCTTTCTCTCCAGTATCCATTAGCTCTAACGCTTGGGCCTACTTCCCTTAACTCTATTCTTCATTGATTTCCCCCAAAATAGCAAAAAGTCAAGTGTGTTCCCTCTGCGGTAGCACTCTATGAATGTGTGGAGTTTCTTTGTCCATTATGACTTCGTAATACATAGCAGTACTAGAAATGGTTTTCTTTTTCTAGTTGTGTCATCCAAAATTCAACATCCTAAATCATCCATTCTTTGTCATTAAAAAATCATAGAAACTATATCACCTGCTTCTTTATTTTGGTGAGCACTCATCATGGTTCCAAGTATTTTAATCCCAGTTTTAGTGATTTTCAGGTATAGGTAGCTTTGTTTGATTCCATTGGTGGCAAAGGTAGCATAGTCAGAAGCAAACAAGATAATGACTCCTGGCACACTACCCATCACGTTGATTTTTTGTTTATTTTCTCACAGCCACAAAAGAAATTTGTGTAGTTTTTTCAAATCCATTAACCATTTTTTTTTTGCAATGTCATTTGCCTTGGTCATCCACCTGTCTTTGCAATTCTAAAGAAATCGCCGAACGAAATGTTTTCTTATAATTGAAAGGTCAACTTTTGTTACATAAAAAGTTGGTTGCAAATGATCATGGTTAATCAACCCGTAAAAATCTCATGACTAGCTGTCTTCATTCCATAAATTATGTGCTAGTTTTATACGCCTTTTTTGTCATCTGTAATCCTGTACTATTAGTAATGATAACAATTAAAAGATTTTTTGTAAATGTAATTTAAGCCTTGTTTTACAGTTCAAACAATTGCGTAACGATAAGAAGTTTGTGTAACAATGTCTTCCTATTAAAATGTTGTTTCCCAAGAGGCTTATTATATTGTCGGAGAGTCATTTGTGACCTTGAGTAATAAGTATTCCAATACCTTCCCCCATAGAGGTTTCATTGACACAATGTCAAGGTTTTACCAAGTAAAAATTTGTGACTATGCGTATGCATTTAGTTTCTTGTTTTGTGCATAGTTTTTTTTCTTGATTAATTATTTACGGGCTTAAATACCAACAAGTGGTATCATAGTGAAATAGGTTGTGAGGAAATTCAGAGTGGGAAACCATGTGTAGACACCAAAGTCGTCGATTTTTTCTAGAGTCAAGGTTCTCGAGACACTAGTTCTAGAAATTACCCCCAGTGACTCATGAAGCCACACACATGAGGGTTGAATGAAGAGTCACTAAAGAAAGCTATGAGCAATAGTGTCAGGCCAGGTAGTAACTCCTCCAAATCAATTCACATTTATTCATTCAGGTTGGTCTTTATTATATACATGAGGGAGAGACTGTTCACTTCATCTCTTGGTGACTATTCATATTTCTTATTATTTATTTACATCAGTTACACTTATTCACCCAATCCTGATGATTAGGTGTCAACATTCCCCCCCCCCCCCCCTTAATCTGAAGGGATGTTGGTGAGTCCAAGCATCATTCTAAATCGTTCAAGCTTTTTTCTTCCAAGTGCTTTGGTGAAGATGTCTGCAATTTGCTCATTAGTGGAACAATGGCGGAGATGGATTGTTTTGGCCTCAACATGATGTCGAATCAGATGATATTTAGTATTGATGTGCTTCGTTCGATCATGGAACTTTGGGTTCTTGGCCAACTTTATTGCTGAGGTATTGTCAATCATGAGTGGAGTCGATTGTTCTTGTTTCACCTACAAATCTTCAAGAATTTTCCCGAGCCACACAATTTCTTTTGTTGCTGTTGCTGCTTCCAAATGGGCACTCCATAGGAAGTAGATTGGTGTATGTATTGCTGATAAGATTGAGTCTGTCCATAGGGCACAGGGATACTAGATGGTTCTAATACTGCGTAATATCCATGACCTTGTCCTTGAATCAGAGGTTGATTTTTAGGTAGCTGATCCGATTCTATCCAATTGGGATTTATTTCTGCGCTCGGAGGAAGTGGGGGTGCCCTGCCTGGTTGATTGTAGTGAGAGAAAACTTCGCAATAGCTGTAATGGAGACTCGTGGCTATGTTGACAAGAGTGTAAGCATCCAAGCGGAAGATTTTGCATCTGCTCCATTAAAGGTATATGAACATAGCTCCCTTCAAGATATATAAATGCTGCTCCATTCAAGCTGTATAAATGCTGGTGTAAAAACACAACTCCCTTTAAGGTATATAAACATTGCTCCCTTCAATGTGTATAAACGCTAGTGTAAATGCTGCTCATATATACGTTGTTCACATAGATGGTCTTTTGAAGACTCACTCGAAAGTCCAGAAGCTAAGTTTGAAGACTTATATAATAACTTATATATTATTTCTCTTGAATTGCAACCATATTGTAATACAAAAAAAAATGGTCATATTCTATATGCATAGAATATAGTTTTGATTTTTGTATATTAAATCAAGAAGGAAGAATAAGGTTGTATTATTTTGAAGCACATTTTCCCAACAGAAGCATTTTTACAATACACAATTTTTTTGCCAACAAAAGTTTTTTTCTTACAATATGCATTCAATCATATCTATTGTTGGAATAGTTCTTACTGGCAAGGAGAACTATCCTGAATGGTCCCAAATGATAAAACACACCCTCATTTTCAATGAGTTGTGGAAAGGAGTGTGTATTGAAGATGGAGACAAAGAGCCAGAACAACCTACCTCAGACAAAGAGTTTGCCATTTGGGAAAATAAGAACAGCAAAGCCTATGCATTAATTGCAACATCTGTAAGTAAAGAGGTGAGTCACCATATTTCGCCATTTTCAACTGCTTTCAAAGCCTTACAAAAGCTGAAAGAACTCTATGACTCACATTCTACACTTTCATTTGTTCAACTCATGATTAAACTCTTCACTCTTGAATTGCAAAATAATGATCCTCTTGCTCTTGCATCTGAAGTAAAATCTATAATGCATGATATCAAAGTCACTACGGTTTAATTGGATATTCCTCTTATTTCTTTTCTCAAGGCACTTTATCCTACTTACTCCAATTATCTTGAGTCATTGCAAGCAAATGGAAATCTCAAAGATATTACCTTTGACTCTCTTGTGAAAAAATTTTCTGAAAGAGAGAAAGCTTTTGGAAAGAAGACAGCCCCTGAATCTTCTGAAGAGGCTGTGTGCCTCGCTCATAAAGAAAAGAATCTTGCTCAAGATTCTTCTAGAGGAAGAGGTGGTCAAAGAGGAAGAGGAAGATATTTCAGAGGCAGGGGGGGCAGACACTCTCAAGGCGAAAAGTCATATTTGCACTGCATACGCTGCAAAACAAATGGATCACATGATGCCTCCACATGCAAGTTACCATGGGACAAAATTGAGCAGCAAAGAAACCAACAGAAAGGTAAAAATAATGACACTGAAAAAGGTAAAGCACCTGAATCCACTCATTATGTTGTGGCACAATGTAATATTGGAGTAAATGAATCCTTATTTAATGCTTCACTTGCTTCTTGGAAAAATGATTGGTTGCTTGATTCAGGAGCAAATTTCCACATGACTCATAGAAAATATTTTTTTGAAGAATTTACTGACAATGTTGATGGAGCAGTATACTTTGTAGACCAATAAAAAATCAAGCCATCAGGGCTTGGCACAATCAGGCTCAAACTGCCTGGTCTTCCAGACTTCCTTCTGCATCATGTTCTATATCTCCCACAACTGAAGAGAAACTTGCTATCCTTGGTCCACATCTGCCAGCAAGGTCACTCTATTCATATGTTTGATGGCAAGCTTAAGGTGAGAAAAGCATATGACCACTCACTTGTCATGAGGGGAATAGAAGAAGAAAGGCTTCTCAAACTACAAGGTACCTCTGCCCATGCACAACATTTCTCATTATGAAGAAGGTACAATTCCATCAAGTTTATTATGGCATGCTAGATTTGGACATTTGAACTATGATAGCCTCTGATTGTTGAATAAAAATGGTGTTGTTGGTTTGCCTACAATTCCTAGGAAACTTAAGCAATGTGCTTGCATTCTAGGAAAGCATAGCAAACAGTCTTTTCATGATTCACATTCAAGAGCACATAGAAAACTTGAACTCATTCATTCAGATTTATGTGGTCCAATGCATGTTCCTTCTACAAATGGAAATAAATATATGATGACATTTATTGATGACTACACCAGAATGTGTTGGGTTTATTTATTAAAGAACAAATCTGATGCTTTTCAAACATTCAAGAAATTTCATACACGGATTGAAACTGATGCACAATCTCATGTTGGCTCTATTCACACTGATAATGGAAAAGAATACACTTCAAATGGATTTGAAACTATCTTCGCCAACATGGGATCAAACATCAAACAACTGTGCCTTATAATCCCCAACAGAATGGTGTAGCTGAAAGAATGAATAGGACAATCTTAAATATGGTGCGCTCCATGATGTTTTTCAAAAATGTAAAGTTGATGTTTTGGGCTGATGCAGTTCTATGTGCTGTATATATAAAGAATAGATGTCCATCTAATGCTATTAGAAACAAGACTCCATATGAAATTTGGTATGGGCACGTTCCTTCGATAAAGCATATTAGGGTCTTTGGTTCCACCTATTATGCCTTGATACCAAAGGTACATAGAAACAAACTTGGTGCAAGAAGTCATAAGTGTATCTTCCTGGGGTATTCAAACACCTCCAAAGCATACCGTCTCTATGATGAAGTCAACAAAAAGTTTGCTGTATCTAGAGATGTAATCTTTCTTGAATCATCCAAAACTGACAATGTTGTTGAGCAGCAACTTGATCTCTTGGATAGATTCGCAGATGCAAAATCATTTCAAGAATTTGATAATCAGATTCCACATCTTGAAGGGGGGATTCCTATACTAGATATACATGTGGAATCTTCTTCTGAATAACTCTCTCTCCCCACATGAAACTCCAACAATGGATAATGCTTTAAGTGATGTGATTGATAGAATTGGGAGTTTCAATGTTGATTCAGTCCCAACTCAATCAACGGAGCAGCCTGGACCATCTGAGAAAGAGCAACAGCGTATGGAGGGAGGCCAAATTTTAAAACACATATGACACAGAGTGCAACAAATTTTAAAATGCATACAAGATCAAAAAACCTATATGACACTGCTTGGAGCAGGCTTCAGGCAACCAGGCAAAATATAGGTAGGAAACTGACACTAGGAGTTACATAAAAGCTAATTTCGGGAGCTATCAAATCAATTCACATTTATTCATTCAGGTTGGTCTTTATTATATACATGAGGGAGATATTGTTCACTTCATCTCCCGGTGACTATTCATATTTCTTATTATTTATTTACTTCAGTTACATTTTTTCACCCAATCCTGATGATTAGGTGTCAACAAATAGAAAATAAAAGAGACCCACAGAGGATAGATGAGCTCGAGCATGGCTTGGAGAGTCACCATTAAAGTATCCCATTGCCTTTAAGAAATGTAAAAATCATAGAATCCTACCGCCACTTTTTCCTAGCCACCAAAAGAAAGGGGAGTGACCCAAATTTTTACTCAACCCCTAAAAGAAAAGTTTGCAGCTGTTAATTTTATCCCTAAAGTAGTAAAAAATGCTAAGAGTGGATGCCACAAACAAATAAAATGGGTTGCAGAGAAGCTTCTAAAGTGGAGTAGCCAAAGTGAACAATCGAGAAGGGCCACAAAGAAGTCACATAGCAGGAATTATCGAGGGAAGAGGTAGATTGTTGGGTATTTTTTTTTTGAAGAATTGTTAAAACCAATTTTTTTTCCAATTCTATTGGATAATTAAACAACCTCCTTGTTCCTATGCCTGTAAACATGTTCAAAAAGTGATGTGAGAGAATGTTGTAATGTTTTAGTTGATGTTTTGAAATAAAGTTTGTAGAGTGAAGCTTTGCAATTTAAAGGAACCTTTTATCCATTGTATAACTAGTGGAGAATCCCCATAAATTTGAAGATGGGAAATTCCTTTAACGTGAACCAAACATAGAATGAGCTTGAGGGTTACAAATTCACAAATTTTTTTGTTTCATTTCCTATGCTAGTGAAAAAGGAAATCGTGTGATCCTTTGATTGATGCATGATACATATAGGATACCTCCAACTCATACCCTTGTAGGGTTCCTTCGAAAAGTTCCATGAAAATAAACCTATGTGATGTTTTTCTTTACTATTTCAAAGGAGTTAAGGATGAAATATTAGGAAGTTGATTATTGAGGGAAAGTTTGAAATAACGTTCAAACTTTGCAAAACACATTGCAAAAGGACGATCTCCTTATCATCAAACAACATTGAGCTTCTTGCTAACCAAACTCCCTAGGCAATAATGAGATAAAGAGATTTGAAGTTTGATGTTTTATTGTTTGAGCTCCATGTTTTAAGAGCCTCATCAATTAAAGAGCCATTCCATGTAGTTATCAATATTCAACTATGTCTACTTCCCTCCAAACCTTTTTTGTGCAATTGCAAGACAAGATTTTGTACTTTCTGTTTAAGAGGAGCCACGTGAAGAGTTTTTCTTTTACTAGGAATTTTAACTTCAAAATATTTTCCACCACTAGATCTAGGGTTATTCATTGTCTCCTCGAGTTAATGCTCTGTACTTTCCCATTGGATTGAAGAAAAACAACAAGTTGATCTTGTTCCCTTATTGAAGTAATTAAGGATCATCAAAGGTTTTGAGTAATGTTGGAAACCTAATTGTTTTGGACTTATGTGAATTTTTCCAAGTTGGAGAGGCATACAAGTTCAAATGATCTTTGACGATGGAAATATTGTATTTATATGTACATTGTCTTAATGAAATACATCTCAACTTTATCTTAAATTTCTAGTGCGTTCTCATGAGTCTAATAGTGATATCAAAGCTTCAAAAAATCCTTACCCCTACCTATGATATTTTACATTCTGGCCTGAAATATTTGACATAACATTTCTATATTTATTGGCCACTTAATAACATGTAAAGACATATAGGTGTTCATTGATTTTTTCCTATGCTTTCTCTCCGGTATCCATGATCCCTAATGCTTGGGCCTACCTCCCTTAAAACTATTCTTCATTTCTTTCCCCCAAAATAGCAAAAAGTCAAGTGTGTTCCCTCTGCGGTAGCACTCTCTGCATGTGTGGAGTTTCTTTGTCCACTATGACTTCGTAATACATAGGCTTACTAGAAAGGCTTTTTTTTCGAGTGGTCTCATCCACAATTCAACATCCTAGATCATCCATTCTTTGTCATCAAAAAATCATAGAAACTATAACACCTGCTTCTTTATTTTGGTGAGCACTCATAAGGGTTCCAAGTATTTTAATCCCAGTTTTAGTGATTTTAAGGTATACGTAGCTTTGTTTGATTCCATTGGTGGTAAAGGTAAACATAGTCAGAAGCGAACGAGATAATGACTCCTGGAACACTACTCATCACGTTGATTTTTTGTGTCATTTCTCACTGCCACAAAATACATTTGTGTAGTTTTTTCAAATCCATTAACCATTTTCTTTTGCAATGTCAATTGCCTTGGTCATCCACCTATCTTTGTATTTCTCAAGAAATTGTCGAACAAAATGTTTTCTTATAATTGAAAGGTCAACTTTTGTTACATATGAATTGGTTGCAAATGATCATGGTTAATCAACCCTTAAAACTCTCATGACTAGGTGTCTTCATTCCATAAATCATGTGCTGGTTTGTACGCCTTTTTTGTCATATTTCATCTTGTATTATTAGTAATGACAACAATTAAAATATTTTTTGTAAATGTAATTTAAGCCTTATTTTAGAGTTCAAACAATTGTGTAATGATAAGAAGTTTGTGTAACAATGTCTTCCTATTAAATGATGTTTCCCAAGAGGCTTCTTGTATTTTCGGAGAGTCATTTTTGACCTTGAGCGATAAGTACTCCAATCCCTTGCCCCATAGAGGTTTCATTGACACACTGTCAAGGGTTTACCTTGTAAAAATTTGTGACTATGCGTATGCATTCATTTTCTTGTTTTGTGCATATTTTTCTTTCTTGATTAATTATTTACAGGCTTAAATACCAACAAGTGGTATCATAGCGAAATTGGTTGTGAAGAAATTAAGAGTGGGAAACCACGTGTAGTCACCAAAGTCATCATAATTTTTATTTTTTATTTTTTTATTTTATTTTATTTTTATTTTTATTTTTATTTTTTCTTGGAGTTGAGGTTCTTAAGAAACTATTTCTGGAAATTACCCCAAGTGACTCATGAAGCCACACACATGAGGGTCGAATGAAGAGTCACTAAGGGAAGCGACAAGCAATAGAAAACAAAAGAGACCCATATAGGATATCTGAGGTCGATCAGGGCTCACAAAGTCGCCATTAAAGTATCGAAATGCCTTTAATAAATGTAAAAATTGCAGAAGCCTACCGCCACTTTTTCCTAGCCACCAAAATAAAGGCGAGTGACCCAAATTTTTACTTAACCCTTAAAAGAAAAGTTTGCAGCTATTGATTTTATCCCTACAGTGGTAAAAAAACACTAAGAGTAGATGCCACAAACAAATAAAATAGGTTGTAGGGAAGCAGCTAAAGTGGAGTAGCCAAAGTGAACAATCGAGAAGGGCCACAAAGAAGTCACATAGCAGGAATTATCGAGGGAAGAGGTAGATTGTTGGGTAATCTTTTTTTTGAAGAATTGTTGAAAACTAATTTATTTATTTTATATATTTTTTATTTTTTATTTTTTAGTTTTTTATTTTTATTTATTTATTTTATTTTTTGAATTTTATTTTATTTATTTTTTGGGTTTCTTGCAAAAATGAGTAGGGTTTTATAAAAGTTTTTCTTCTGAAGGATTTTATGTGGGCAATTTTTTTTATTTTAGGAAAAGAAGTAGGGTTTCTTATTTCAAGAATGACCAAATCTATCAAAAATAAAATTTTAACACTTAGTGGAAAAAACCTAGAAGGAGGAAAATTCATAAAATTTAATTTTTTAACGGAGAAGAAAAAAATTGGAAAGGAGGAAAACCATAAGCGAAGGATTAACATAGGTGAATCCACTCAAATTTAAAATAAAATAAAATTGGGAGCTCATGTAGGAAGAAAAAAATTGCAAAAATAACTAATGCCAAGTTTGAGGTGGAAAAATTCACTAGTAACAATAATTTTGCAATGTGGAAATTGAAGCTATGAGATTTTTTGGTGAAAAAAGGGTTGCACAAAGCATTAGATGGGGTAAGGAAGAGACCTGTTGGCATGCATTATTTGGAATGGGAGGATTTGGATGCTCGAGCTCTCATTACCACCAGGTTGCATTTGGAGGATGATGTTCTCTTCAACATTGTTGAAGAAACATCAACAATAGGTTTGTGGGGTAATTTGGGAACTTTATACATGATCAAATCTATAACCAAAAAAATTTACTTGAAGAGGGAGGTAAGATCACTTAAATGTATTTAATACCCTTATTTTCCAGTTGAATGATATGGAGGTTAGCTTTGAAGAGGAAGATAAATCCATTACTTTGTTATGCTCCTTACCCAATTCTTGGGACCATTTTATGAGTTCTATCAGTTTGAGAAGAACCGGATCTCTAGAATTTGATTCAGTTGTGGGAGCTCTCTTCTCTGAAGAAGTATAAAGAAAGTCTACCATTGAAACTTCCATGCCAGAAGCTATGGTAGCTAGAGGCTGGTCTAGGGAGTGATATGGACTTATGAAGGAATGAACTGAAATACATATTTAAACATAACCACATAGATATAATGAAACTATGAGAAGAGATGTGAGGCTACATGCCTTTTGAACTCAGTTACAATGAGGCTATGAGGCATTTTTTTATCATGAAGAAACAATGAGAAACCCTAAACATCCAATAACCTAACCTAGGAGAAGAAGCACCAAAAGCTTGTGGGCCTCAATGGGGTTTGTTGGAACATCAACTTCCTGGGGTCGTAACTTTGGCATGTGATCTCTATTTGACATGCACGTAGCCCGTTAGAAAGGTCCATCTAAGGAAATGTTGGCTTGAGGGGGCTTAGGCCTAGGTTCAGAGTTAGCTACACTAACCAACAAAACCCTACACTACCGGCCCTTTCGGCAGCAACCCGCATAATGCAGGGGACAATTTCACTCAAGGTCGTATTGGGGGATGCTAAAACCAATTTTTTGCATCCAAAAGACTATGTGATGTGTTTATGTTACTTTTAGGGCTTTATTCCGACCTTCGCGAACCCTAACCCTTGAGACCCAGAAATTTCAGTAACTAATAGATAAAAGATTCAAACTCTTTGCTAATTTTTCTAACCATTCATAACATCAGGTAATTAAATAGATCTACCCCTTTCACACATCTATTAAGATTTTTTCATGATAACTTGCAGTAAATAGAATGAATATACAGTCAATTTAGAAGTAAACAATAACACACATATACACAAATAATGCTCCAAAACAACCCTTATTATGCTCAGATCTTTAATTACAGACTCTTTCCACCCTATTCACACAGTTTCAGGGGCCCACACACTCATCTGCAGACTTACCAAGGTCTCCGCGCACATAGTTGCAGGAGCCTTCCCCTTCGCCTAAGTACATAAAATAGACTTCTCTTCCTTAGATCATTCACACATAGATTCATCGATATCTCTCATGACTCTCTATGACTCCTTTTTATATCATTCTCTATTACAATACCATGGTCCACGTACCATGGGTGGGTCAAAAAACAACTTAACTCCTAACAAATTAAGGGGCTTTGACATTCCTAAATCCCCTTTGACTCCTATTGGCCTGTGCGCTCCTCTCCTCAAAATGTAGAGACTTTAGAATAATAACAAAACAATTTACAAAATTGACCCTAAGGGACCCTGTCCCAACAGGCCCCCAACGCAAAGTCATGACTCGTACCTAAGTCATTCTGTCGGCGTTGCCTCGATATTTGTGTTACACAACAATTTGTCACCGTCCCTGTTACCCTTTTTCCCGCAAATTGGAGGAATTATTCTAGGACGTGTGAGAAGTGACATAACCTGAAAACACTTGCATTGTATCCCCTTGAGTATGTACTTCATATGCCCTGAAGACACCTTCTGCAAAATACCCATAAAAATAGCCCTTTTTCCATTGGCGCGATTCCACTGTGTATCACTCGCGCCAATGGGGGAAATCCTCCAAAGAGGGTGCGCCAGCTGGCGCTCTGTCTCAGAGTCGTACTCGTGCTAGCCCAATTGGGTAAAGTTTTTAATAAACCAACTTACGAAGGTTCTTCCTAACCTATTCATGAACTGATTCCATCTTGAGTTAGTTCAGTTGGGCTTCGAATCTCCATAGAAGGGAAGTAGTTCTCCACCTCTCATGGAAGATTCTTAGTGATAAAGCCAATCCCATGAATCTTGTGGATGACCCTAACTCCTTCTCCTCTATCTATAAAAGCTTGTCCTTTTTCCTTTGACAAGTTAGTCTCCAAGTTCCAAATTCTAAGTCCCAAAGTCTGAGAATTACTAAGCTCATGCTACAAGAAGCCTTCTTCATTCACATGAAGCTAAATATAAAGTGAGGAGATTCTTGTCCAAGTAACCAAGGAGAGAGAGGCTTGTTCCCCATTCCCAACAAGCTTTGCAAGGCATGTGCTGCTGATCACCCAGCCAAAGGAGGATTTGACATAAGAACTATGGTTGTATTCTTCTTTGTTTATCAATAATAGACGACTATAATTATGGTTCCACTCTTATTGTCTTTGTAATGATGATTGAGTTATATCCTTTCTGACTGATATATAGTTGCATCTATTGGATTTTATGCTTGTGTTTGTGTCGTTCTTTGCATGTGCAGGTGTCCGTTCACGAGGATCGTGGGGATTGTGACCAACCAGAGCAAAGGAATGGGAGCGTCGACTCTTATACAAATATTAGCGTTGGAATCTAGGTAGGCCATCATCATCGGTCTTTGATTTGGAATTAGGAACCTGCGTGTTAGTGTTGTTTGATTGTTGCTAGACCCCATTTGGGCTAGTAGGGATCGCCTCTTTTCCGCAGAGGGGATTTACCTCCACAACAATTTGGCGACTCCGTTGGGGAGTTGGCTTTTTGCCTTGTTGTTTGTTTTGTCTTGTTGTTTGATTTGTAAACTTTAGATGGAGCCTGAAGTACGGCCAGATAGCCTTCGAAACGCTATTGCTCCGAATTAGCAAAGTAGATCAACTCCACTTCAGTTCATCTCCGGTTTGTTTTACGAACTGAATGGCTTGGAACTTGCTTTGTTTCTTGGTTTCTCTTGCTTAGTTAGCCTTCTGGGTTGAGTCCCTGTGTTGCTTCTTGCCCCTCGGTGTACCTGGGTACTGTTGACTTAGCTTTGGCTCGTTTGTTTTTATTTTTCCATAGAAAACTCGGTTGGCGTTGTTTTATAGTGTTACAGTTGCGCCAGTTGGCGCTTGTTGCACATTGACAACCCGCGCCAATACCTGAAAGGTGCTAGTTTCAGCCTGAAAGTCGTGCCAGGCCTGTGAACTTTTGAAGTTTGCTTGGCTGTGAGTCCTCTGAGCTTAGTTTTTGTTCTGGGTACCTTTTCTAGACTACTTGAGTGTGTTGGAGTGTGATTTTACTGGCTTTGATCTTTACCCTTTGGGTGTTTGCTTTTTTCTATCGATTTCACATTTCTAGCCCTAGGGCATCTAGTGGCTTTGTGTGTCGAGCCTTCCTCAGGTGTTTTGATCTTCTAGTGGTCCAGTCGACTCTTTGTTTGCTCCCTTGCACTTGTTTGGTGGTTGTAAATCGTTTTATTGCATTATTTGGGTGACTTGCTTCGTCTTCACTTGAATTCCGCTTCGTCTTACTTTGAGCCTAGATTACACGGCTCATTGGTCTCTTTGGGATTTTTCTCATTCTTTGGAGGTTTGCTTTGTGATTTAGGGAACTAAATGTGTTTGCATTGAGTGAAATTTGTGTTTTTACTCTTTTGTTATCATTTCTCAAAGTTGTTTAGTGCGTTTTGCCATCAACAAAAGAAAAAATCTCTTTTGCTTTGTATTAGTTAATGAGAATTAGAACTTTTCATTTTGATTAGTGATTAGTGATCTTAAAGAAAAGTTTGTTAATTTCCATTAGCTGCATTAGGGAAGTTCTTTGTTGTTTTGTGATCATTTCGTTTGCGTGAAAGCTCTCAAACCCTCTCGTAACTAGCATTCATCGAATGAAATGACATATTTTGGCATATATTTTGCATTTAGGGAATTTTGAGAGATTACATACGGTAAGGCCTGAAAACTGAAACCTAATACAAGATCAAATTTAAAATGAACTAAATGAATCTAACAACGCATTGGAACATAACACACACATTTAGAGGTCTAGGCTAGAGACGTGCTCCGGCATTGTTAAACCTAGTCACTTTTGTTTCACTCAAGGTTGGGTGATTCCTCCTTCCGTGATGCAATAGTGGTCTAGTACGGATTTGAGCTCCCACGTACCGTCGAGTATATGGGGAGACCCCACTAGGTTATCATCCTTTATCCATAGGAAGTCGTGTCTGTCGCCTTACAAGCCGTAACACATTGAACACAACATTCGGGAAGATTGACTGCTGTACGGAAAGTCCTTGGTTTTCATATGACTGTCAAGGTGTATATGCAGTTTTATGGATTTGTTTGGTAAACCCTTTTGCCTAGCTCTCCAGAGTAGTCACTTTCGTTCCTTTTCAGACTCCCTAAAAGAAAAGGTCCATCTGAGCACTTGTCACTTCAGGCTCATTAAACATTTGAAGGCAACTAGAGTCATCTTTTGTCCTTTTCTCGACTCTTTAAAAATGAAAAGGTCAAGTTTTGTTCTTGTGTCTTAAAATTTATTCGGCCACGATTCACACTTACCTTGTTAGATCTTGTTTGCATTAGTTTGAGTAGGGTCTTTTCTCGTTAGTTTGTCTAGGATTTTTTGAATCGAATCATCCTGGCAGAACCATCGATCCCATCTCCCGTCCCTAGTGACCAAGGGTCTCCTTCTTCTACTGCTCCTGAGACACCGGTTTGTGGTGACACTTTTCCTGTTATTCCAAGTGTCCAACCGTTGAACTCTCGCGCTCCAGAAGACGATCTTCACGATCTATTTTGGAACCCTATTTGGGAGCCTTACGAAGAGGATATTCCTTTTACTCCTACTGGTGTTTCGGTCCCAATGTCTTCCTCTGACATGGATGACACATCTCCTATAGCGAGTGAGACACTTGTTTTGTCAAGTATCGAAACTCCTATCTCGGCCACATCCCCGGTACCCTTACGCTATAAGGATTTGAGGGATGATATGGGTTCTAGGAACTCCTCTTCAGGTACCATGTGGGATCACCACATCACTCCCACTACGGGATCTTTTATTCCACAAGTTCACAATACAGTCGTCACTTCAGTCCCGACTATTCCAACTGTTTGTGTAGCATATTCAACACTGGTTGTTAGTGCCGTTATGGCATCTTCGACTATAACTACTGTTGCTGGTCCGTCTCACGGCCCAGTAAATAGTGGCCAGCTGGCACATACACCCAGAGTTGTTCATCCTGCACTTAGTGCCCCACCTTCTTCTGGTTCCATTCCAGCAGGGGAGGCATATAATCAGTATTCACATGCCATCCAGAATCCGGGCGCGCAAGGTCCAAATCATTATTATGACCCTATAGGGCATCATTTGTATACTTCCTTGCCATCTCAGCCTGCGGTTGAGGTCTCAGTTCCATTAAGTGTCGCTTGGGGTACCACTAGTTATGGTGGTGGCCAAGCAACCCGTCTGGATCAAGGACTGCCTTACCAAGGACCATCGTATCAAGGTCAGCCATCTTACACACAACCTTCTCATGGGTAGCAGTATTACGAGCAATCCTATCCAGGGAAGCCTGGAGGCCCACAAGGACAACCCTTTCAGGGACAACCTTTGGCCTATGGTGGTCTGTCTTTCACTTATCTTGGGCAACCCTCTGGAAATCCGAGAAAACCTTATATGCAACAAGGACAAACTGAAGTCCAGCAGGGATACCCTTCCGGTCAACCCTATGGGAATCCAAGACAACCTTATATGCAACAAGGACAACCTGGAATCCAGCAAGGGTACCCTTTTGAGCAGGGTGGTCAACCTTACGTGCAACAAGGCCAACCCACTGCCCAGCCTAGTCAACCATCTGGACAAGTTGGTCAACCTCAGGGTCAACCAACCGTCCAGTCCGCTCAGCCATCTGTTCCGCAAGGACAACCCTCGGTTGTACAAGGACAACCTAACACCCAGCAAGCTCAACCTTCTGGGCAAGTGGGTCCATCCCAAACTCAACCAGGGCAACCTTCCGGCCAGGTGGCCCAATCTCCATCCTTTCAAGGACATCTTTCTGGGCCTGCTCAACCGGGCATGCAAATGGTGGTTACTTCTCAAGCTCAACCCGGTTTTCAGCCCCAGGCTGGGCCCTAGACTCAAACTGGTCTTCAGATGCAAGGTGGGTTTCAATCCCAACCTTCTTACCAAGCGTAGCCTGGTCCCCAGGCTCAGTATGGAGCTCAGCAACCGTATGGTTACCAACAACCCTAGGGGCAAACTCAGTTGGCCCCGTACCAAAATTATCAACAAATGCAGGTTGCTCCTTATCAGAATTACCAGCATCAATATGTTGCTCCTGCAGGCCAAGTTGGTAATCAATGGGGTGCTGGGGGGCAAATCCAGAGTCAACCGTCTGGTTATGGCTACAACCCCTATGGACAGAATCCCTACAGATAGAACCCTTATGGGCTAGGTCCGTCCAGACAAAGTCAATGGGGGCAACCAACAACTAGTTGGAACTCTGGTATTACCTCTTATCCACGACCGCAGATGTCCTTCAATCCTCAGTTACCTTTCTTAGCAACATTGGAACTGCCAGATGTGTCCAAATTGACTAATGATCCTATCCTTCATAATTCATTTTGGCCACCAGTTCCAACCAAGATACCCGGTGATTGTCCCAAATTCGATGGCAAAGCTGGAGAAGACCCTCAAGCCCACATTATGACTTACCACCTTTGGTGTTCGTCAAATTTGTGGCTTGAAAATTCCATCCGGCTCCGCCTTTTCTAAAGGACTCTCACCGGCTCGGCTGCTAAGTGGTACGTTGAGTTGACTCGCAGATCCTTTCAAGATTTCAACTCATTGGCAATGGCATTTCTAACTCACTTTCAGTTGCCCATTGGTATGAGACAGGAACGCATCTCCTCACGTCTCTTAAACAGGACACGGCCACGCACATATCCGATCATATACATGAATGGAGACAACGTCGTCATTTGATCAAGTTCTGGATCCCTGATCAACTCCTGACCGATTGGTTTATGACCTCCTTTGTCCCTACAATCACGCGAGACATTTCTATGGGAGCTTGTGTAACTGAAGAGCAAGCTATCGCGCATGCTCAGTACCTCGACTTAGTTTATTCTCAGTCAGGTACCTTATATGATTATTTGCCTGATGCCCCAAGGCCTGGAACTTCCAAAGCTCCACTGAAGCCATCTGTTGACGGTATTATTGGCTATGTAAATCCGTCTTCGAAGAAATCATCCGCGAACCCTGGGAAGCAAAAATCGAATGCTTCAAACGAAAACACTTCTTAGGGTGTATCTAATTCCGGAAATACTTCCGAGGTCAACGCCATCTAGTCCACCACGGCGGATAAAGCCTCGAAAGGAAAGAAGAAGGGGAAAGCGAAGAATAAATCTGAGCAACCCAGACAGGACTCCCCTAAACCTCCACCCGAGGAAGGAGCCAAATGTAAACCAAAGTATCCTTGTCTTATCTGTGACAAGGATCACTATACCAAAGACTGCCCAAGGCGGTCCGAAGTTAGTCATTTATTGAAAGGTGCTCCTGGGATTCCTGCGGTTCTGAAAGAACCTTTCCCCTCAAAACAAACGTAAATGGTGGCTGACCCATCCTCGTCTTCTTCTCCCTTTGGTTCCCAAGTGTTCATGGCTGGAACGATTCCCGTTCATATTACGAATCGAGCAAAGGAATATTCGTCATCCGCCGGGAAGGAGCCTGAGGTCCCCTCAAGCGCTCCTCCATCTAGTTCTAGTCCGCTCCATATCGAGAGACCTAGCACTGAGATGCCTATTCGACCCCCTCCTAAAGGTGTACTCCAGAGATCATCTTACAACCCTAATGCTCGTGCTACCCAGCACTACAACATCGTTGAGGACTTAGCTCTAGCTCCGTCAGCTATGTCTGCTTTAGAAGTTCTCTAGAGCTTCCCCCCCCAGAGGAAGTCTTTTCTATCAGCCATCGGTGGCATCGACCTGACTGACTCGGATTTGATCACGTTTGATCTTGAGAGCCATGTACCGAGATTGCCTCACCAGATATCCTTCCTCATTCAGGTCATCATCAATTCGAAAACGATTCATCGTACAGTTATTAATGAAGGCACATCAACTTGCATTATGTCTGTTGCTTGTTGGAAGGCTATTGGGTCTCCGACTTTGAGTCAGTCTCCAATGAAACTGGAAGCATTTGATAGGAGAGAATCTCGCCCTTAGGGTATCCTCCAACGATTGCCGATTACTTTGGAAGGGAAGACCGTTGAAGTGGAAGTTGAAGTTGTCGATGCTAATCTTACTTACAACCTCCTTTTGGGCCAGAGCTGGACATATGCCATGCGTGCCGTGGCTTTGTCCCTCTTTCGTGTCATTCATTTCCCTCATCAGGGGAAAATTATCACGGTAGACCAGCTCTCCTTCTTTGCTTCCTCTTACGAAGGTAATGTGCCTTTTGTGGAGAATACTTCCATTTCGTAGAGAGTGTGGGAGTCGGGCTCTTTAAATACCCTGCCCTCATGGGTGTCTTCTCACTCCCACCTCCGAATCTTGCCTCGATCGGTTTGATTTCCGCTCGTTCTGATTCCCCATTGCACACTGTCGCTACCCTCGGCCCCTTTGCGAAGGGGGGCATTGATTATCTAGCTTGTAACCCTCGCTCGACCGGGGGGCATGGGCAGATCATCGGTGCCGTTGATCATTTTACAAAACAGGCCGAGACGATGCCTACACTATCTAGGCCGGTCACACAGCGGTGCAATAGGGTAAGTCCCGAAATGGGCTTGACTTGAACAAGTATCATGCGTGCACTCTATTTTTTGTACATACGTGTGCTTTTAGCAAGTGTGTTGTGTGTGCATGTTTTCATGTTTTGTCTTGGTGTGTTGGCGTGATTGCCGCTTATTGTGTCCTTTTTGCTTCTTGGACAGATGTCTGGTTCGCCTTACGTTGGTTTCGCTGATGGTGCCTCCCGCAGTACACGCAACTTGTCCTCTGCGGCATGGGTGATCTACGATCCTCATGGTGAGTTAGTAGACCTTCAAGGGGTTTGTCTAGGTTGTACCATGAACAATGTTGCTGAGTATAGTGCTGTGATTGAGTTACTAGCTGAGGCGATTAACCTCGGTATTCGAGCATTGGTTGTGAACTTGGACTCTCAGCTTGTCATCCACCAGCTCAATGGGCGTTATTCCGTCAGAGACCATCGGATTTTAAGGTTGTATTTACGTGTTAAGTTGTTAGAAAGGGATTTTGATTTCATTACATATCAACATATTCCACGATGATTGAACACGTTATCTGATGCATTGGCTAATCATGTATTGGACAGACATTTGCATAACATATAATCAAAACATCATACAAGAAAGCATATAAAGCACAATAATATACAATAGGCATATGTATATATGTATGTGTCGAAATGTTTGCACAGCGTGCATCACATAGATCAAAAAATAATACACGTTCGTCTTAATACATCCGGAGACAACATGTCTCTCAAAAACTATGCATGGAAATAAAGCCTAGATATCTAATCCCTATGGTGCTCATGGTAGCACGTCACTGCTCGCACTAAATGTCTCAGGAGTCGGTGGATGCGATTGGGCACCCCCACCGTGTACCTCTGATATGCTAACGGGACATCCACTAGCCGAGCATAATCTAGGATCCCTCGAGTGATACCCTCAAGGTTTTGGATGAGTTCCCCTCTATCACCACCCTCCTCTTGAGGATCCGCTGTAGCCTGGTGTCTCCTTGCAATAGGAGACATGCCAGCTGGGCGTTTTGGGCCAACATCTGCATACACATATAATCGTTGTTAGAACAAACATGTATTAAAACAAAAAAAAAAATCATAAAACACAAAATCAAAATGAGGTCATACCTATCTCCTCATCCCAATCCTCTCCCTCTGGCAATGGGAGATCAGGGTTACCGGTGAAGTCTGTCCCCACATATGGCCAGTCCTCCACCACGATCAATTGGCGGCGAAGCCACCCAAAAAACTCAGGTCTGAATGACATTTGCTAATCGCCCCCTCCTCTCGGCATTAGTGCCGCCCAACGAGCCATCCTCGGCTCTCGAGGTGCCGGGTCAGGAACAAGGGCCCCTTGGCCCTGGAAGAGTGGCACACGTTCCAAGAAGAACGTCACCAAGATGGAGCCATACCCGAACTGTTGCATCTTGCCGCGCTTGGCCTTTGTTAGCTGCCTCTTCATATTGGTCGTCACTGCTGACGCCCAATTGAAGACCGTCGGGTTAAGACACTCTGTCGCCAGTATCAGGTGATTCTTCATAGCCTCATGGGGCGCCTGTGCCCCCGCAGCTCGTGTGATGGTGAATAATAGAGCTCTGAGTGTTAGGTCCTGAACAGTGGGGATATCCACTTTTGAGCTGCCCGACCCATATCTTGCCCCTGGGAAAACTCGAGCCTTCACCTCTTCCATCTTCTCCCTGGATGGCCTACTACCAGTCAATCGGGGCACCGACCCTCTACGCGACAATCCAGTGATGAAATAGACGTCAGACACGTCTAATTCTAGTACTTGGTCCCATATGCAGAACACTTGATCCTGTTCATCCCATAAGTTGATCAAATATTGCAAGAGCTCTGGCTGAGCTCGTAGATAAGACAAGAGGAAGTATTTCTTGAGCCCGCAAGCTCTAAGCGCTTCCATGCAGTTTTCATCTGCTAGGGCCAATGTGTCTACTTGGTCATGTTCTCTTTCTTTCCATACGACTACCATTTTTGCGTGTTTTCCTACAATCACAAGGTCGAAACATTGAATTAGACCCTTGGGAAATTTAAAAATACAGTAAAATGCCTTTAGAATTGTTAAATTTTAAAGGAAAAGTCTGCATGGCCGTTGGCGTGAGCCTTTATGGAAAATTTCCCCATTGGCGTGGGTCCATGCCTGAAACCCGCGCCAATGGGCGCAACCCTCATTTTTGAAATCCCCTCCACAGAGGATGAAAAACAACCTAAAACAAATTCAAAATGGACAAAAATGGAGTAGGGGAAGAGGCCTCTTACCTGTCACTGACGGTGCTCCGAATGGTCACCTGGATTTGTCACAATCGTCACCTGAAGGTCGCACACCAAAAGCCCTAATGTCACTCTCAAGAGGTAAAAGTGAAAAGTAATTTCTTGTTTTTACCATTTTCACCTATTTTATAGCTTTTTTGACCCTCAATAGGTTTTAAAAGTCATTTTATGGATATTTTAATGTATATTTTTGTCGAAAATGGATTTTACACTGGTTTTTGTGCAGCGACAGGTTTTTGTGCAAGTTGTATTTTATACTTTTTCGGACTCGATAAATACACGAAAAATTCACTCTAGAGTCACCTTTCTGCTCTTTTCTGACTCTCTAAACATGAAAAGAACGCCGTGTTATTCCTCTCGACTTGTTAAATGTAAATGAGAGGCTGTCATCTTTAAACCCTTTTCCGACCGTGTAAAAACGAAAAGATCGTCGGACCCTTGTCGTTTCAGGTTCATTATCAGTTATGAAGCGACGTGGTTTCGATTAATTTTTTACTTTTTTTTCAGATCAAAATCACTACTCATGAAAAGTACTCCTCGATCGTAATGGTTGGGCGGTTCTTTCGAGCATTGCTTTATACTTTTTCGGGCTCGAGAGACACAACTTTATGAAAAAGGACACCCCTGGAGTTTCCTTTCCTGCCGTCTTTTAAAACTCTCTAAACATGAAAAGACACCGAGTTCTTCCTCTGTCAGGCTCATTAAAACTTGATGACATTGGATTTCGTTGAAATGACGCTCACAAGCATATGCTATCCCCATCAAGCTTGTTGATAAAATAACTGGGGTACTCGCCAGAAATGGTGGGAAAAATGGAACCACAATCATTGTCGAGTCGGCAGTATGTCGCTCTTGAACATGGCACTTGTCTGCATTTGTGTCTGGGTGGGGACATCTCATCTTGTTTTTACACTTGCCTCTGTGGGTTTGGGTTATCCTGTTTTACCTCTCATCTGCTCATTACCTCGTCACCATGACCCTTTATCATTTGATGTCAAATACTGCCAAGTCCATTGTCGTGCCGCCAATATGTTCAAGAGAAGTTGACCTCTGCAGAATACTCAACCTCCCTCTGATACCTCACATAAAACATCTTATCCTTCTCTGTCTCGTGTCGATGATGTGGGAAACATTATGGCCCACCTTCGATCAAGGTCAATTCCTGTCGACTTCAACTCATTATCCAAGAAGTTGACCTAGAGACTCCCTTCAGGTGCCTTGGAGCCTGCATGTCTCAATGGCAGGTTCTTCGTGTTCGACGCGAGGTTTTCATCATTGGCCTCCGATCGAATGATTCTACGGGTGTTCGATGCCGGCTCACTGATTCGCACGCCGTAGATTGTAATTATAGTACCTTGAGGACCATTGTCATTATTGGTGGTACCTCTCACGTCTGTTAACAATTTTCATCATTGACTGGTAATAAGACGATGCTCTTGCATGTTTGACTTCAACTCCCATATTCGCATGCTTGAAATTGTACTTTTTTTGGGTCGAGATAGAGCGCAAGATCCTGGATTTTGTCTGTTGAGATCCAGGCTGCGATTTTGTGGATTATTATGATCATTACATGACTCATTCACTGGATGGCTGCGACCATGCCTGAGTCTACTTATCGATCCTTACTTGATGGCTGCGCCCATACCTTGGATCTGGATTTTTATGTACTCTGCTATGGATGGCTACGCCCATACCACATACATCATGTACTTGAGATATTAGTTGTACTTCTTCATGTAGGTTCTCCAGCGGCAGTGTTTTCAGTAGGCCATGTTCTTGTAAAGCATTTCACCCCTCTCTCTCTCTCTCTGGCTTCATGCTTTAGGGGGCATCTGTTACACAACAATTTGTCACAGTTTCTGTTACCCCTTTTACCACACATTGGAGGACTTATTTCGGGACTTGTGAGAAGTGACATAACCTGAAAACACTTGCATTGTATCCCCTTGAGTATGTACTTCATATGCCCTGAAGACACCTTCTGCAAAATACCCATAAAAATAGCCCTTTTTCCATTGGCAACATTCCACTGTGTATCACTCGCGCCAATGGGGGAAATCCTCCAAAGAGGGCGTGCCAGCTGGCGCTCTGTCTCTGAGTGGCACTCGCGCCAGCCCAGTTGGGTAAAGTTTTTAACAAACCAACTTATGAAGGTTCTTCCTAACCTATTCATGAACTAATTCCATCTTGAGTTAGTTCAGTTGGGCTTCGAATCTCCATATAAGGGAAGTAGTTCTCCACCTCTCATGGAAGCTTCTTAGTGATAAATCCAATCCCATGAATCTTGTGGATGACCCTAACTCCTTCTCCTCTATCTATAAAAGCTTTTCCTTTTGCCTTTGACAAGTTAGTCTCCAAGTTCCAAATTCTAAGTCCCAAAGTCTGAGAATTGCTAAGCTCATGCTACAAGAAGCCTTCTTCATTCCCATGAAGCTAAATCTAAAGTGAGGAGATTCTTGTCCAAGTAACCAAGGAGAGAGAGGCTTGTTCCCCATTCCCAACAAGCTTTGCAAGGCATGTGCTGCTGATCACCCAGCCAAAGGAGGATTTGACGTCAGAACTATGGTTGTATTCTTCTTTGTTTATCAATAATAGACGACTATCATTATGGTTCCACTCTTATTGTCTTTGTAATGATGATTGAGTTATATCCTTTCTGACTGATATATAGTTGCATCTATTGGATTTTATGCTTGTGTTTGTGTCGTTCTTTGCATGTGCAAGTGTCCGTTCACGAGGATCATGGGGATTGTGACTAGCCGGAGCAAAGGAATGGGAGCGATGACTCTTCTACAAATATTAGCGTTGGAATCCAGGTAGGCCCTCATCATCGGTCTTTGAATTGTAATTAGGAACCTACGTGTTACCATTGTTTGATTGTTGCTAGATCCCATTTGGGCTAGTAGGGATCGCCTCTATCCGCAGAGGGGATTTACCTCCACAACAATTTGCTTGCAGACCGCTAAAATATGTTTTCAAGGCTTGAAGATTTGTCGTTTCTTGCCCAGCAGCCTAACAAACTTCCTTAACCAATTTCTTTATAGTTGGACCTTCGACTGCAAGGCCCATGGTTCTTTGTGTTTGCTGCATAGCCTTCATCTTGCTCTGCACCATCTATCTCAACTGACTTGCCTCATCTGCCCAGGGTTGTGTCCTTGAGGATATGACGCATGCCTTCCGAAACAACTCATCGATCTTAGTCTGGATGAATTTCCCCTCCTGTAGTTGGGTGAACCATTGCACTAGTGCTAAGGTCTGCATTGTAGCTCTAATCTCATCGAACTACCTTTTCTTTTCTCGGATATCTACTTCAATTTTCTGCAAGGTTGGATCCTCCTACAACGAGGTCCATAGTTCCATGGTCTGTTCAAACAACTGGGTGCAATCCTTGACTACAACTTCCAGTGTAGTCATGTCTTCTTTAATAGTAGCCTCGCACTGCTCTCTGACTTACAGAGGAGTGGTTGGCTGGAGCTTAAGTTGAAGCTGAGATATCTACAGCTGCAGCTCAAAACAAACCTTGCCAATCTCCTCCTTTTATTCTTTCCCCGTGGAAGCTAAATTCTGGATCTTCTCCAAGGAGGTCGCTTCTGATGGGATCTAGAACTCAAGAAGTTCACTATAGGCTTGCGCTATTGCTGCTTTTAGCTACTGACTACACACAATGACTTCTTCCCATTCCTTAAGTTCCTGCGCCTTTTCCTCGAACATCTACTGGTGTTTGGTCTTTACTTCAATGATGACTAGTAATGCTCATTATTCCCGAACCCTAAGCGCATTTGATACCCCTTGATGAAGCTCATGCAATGTATGAATAGGGAGCACTTGTTACACAAAAAATTGTCACCATGAAGTTCTACATTTTGTGTGAGTCCATTAATGCTCATACATACCTCCTTTGCAAGTCTTAAGCCTCAGCTCTTCATGTTAAGCCTTGAAAATGGGAGAAAGACCTTAAAAATATCTCAAATCCTGGTTTCACACTTTCTCCTAGCATTTCCTGCGGTGCCGCACCCAATGGTCATGTTTCCTGTGAACCTGACCGCTCTGTCTATTGAGTAATGGGTGCGAACCCCTATAAAAGTTAAAAAGGCGTGAGTTCATTCTTAAAAACTCATCTTGGGTCACTTCTAGACACTTCTAGAAGGAATATTGCGCTGGCAAGTCCGCTCCACCTTAGTTCATCCATTCCATAACTAAGGGAGCTAACTCCATGATATGAGGTGCTTATCCCATTGAAGGAGGAACTTATCCCTTCAATGGTGGACTTGCAACTTCCTCCATTTGCACTATAAATTCAGGCATTGGGCTGGTTGTAGGGGGGGTTGAAAGCTGAAGATTATTGAGGGTAAATGTTGCTGGAAATTAGACTTCCTTTTTGAGCTTGTGAGAGGAGAGATCACATACCTTTCATTTCATTTGGGAAGTGAGTGAGGCTTGTCAAAGTAGAGGAGACTACTGTTGGACCCTGGAAAGAACTTGTGCAACATCAAGGCAAAGGTTGTAAGGTTCTTTTATTCATAAAGTTAATACAATCAAGTTTGTTTTTCTCAATGAAATGTCTCTAATGGTTTATTTTATGAGCTCCTTGATCTTGATAATGAACATGTTTTATTATAATATATTTGCAGGTGTTCTTTGATGTGTGTTTGTTTGTGTATGTAGGTTATCTAAAGAGAAATTGCTTGAAGCTGTTGAAACCAAGCTTCCACAAACAAGCGTTGGACTGAGGTAGGGTCTATTACACCTCTTAGTTTTCATTTATGAATTGAAACATGTTTAGAGAAAAATAGATTTGTTTGTGTTCTTTGTTGATAGGTATCATTCGATACTAGGGAGATCGGTCTTGTCCGCAAGAATGATTTATCCGGCCAACAAATTGGCGACTCCACTGGGGACTGGTTTGGTTTGGTTTTTGATTTTTCTTTGCTTTGACTTGAGAAACTTGAGTTTTGGTTTCTGATTTTGACTTGATGTGTGTGGGATTGGGTACTTGTTAGATCCTGGTTTGATTTTTATTTTTTGAAATTTTGGAAGAGGACCGCACCTTATGCGTTAGGTACAGTGCGGACCTGTCCGCACTGTTACAGTGTAACACAGAGCGGTAGCGCACCTGGTTCCACTGGGGGCCTGCGGACCCTGTCAAAAGTTTGAAAAACCTAAGATCCATCCGCCCAGTTAGGTTTAGTTTTTGTCCATAGCTGTTAGTTTATGCCCAGATCTGCACTTGTCTTGACAAAAGTTCCTTGTGAGTTAGTTTTCATTGGCATTCTTGTTTGAAGTGATTTTCTAGAAGTTTTGCTTGTTGGATTGATTTTTGCTTGGTCTTCGTAGTAGCTCAGAGATCAAAAGCCTTAGAGCCTTAGATCACCCTGGTATCTCTGGTCTTCTTGCTGAGTTTGACTAGTTTATAAAATCTATCCTTGAAGAGAGCTAGATCCCATTTTTCTCTTTTGCAAAACTTTGATTAAACTTGATTGAAAGTTTCGAATTTCATTTTTTATTAAAACATAATTGGGTGTTTTTGATTAGTTTGTTGATCTGAACAAATTGATCCTTAGTTAGCTGAAAAACTAAGTTAAGCATCCTCAAAAACATTTCAAGTTTCTTTTCAATCCATTTTTGTTTAGATCTCAAGATTAGATTATAGTTTTGAGTATTTCATAGAAATTATAGAAGCTTGTTGAAAAATTTGTTTTCAATAGTTTTTAGAGTTTTTCTAGAAATCTTAAAAGCTCTCTTGAAAGAATTGTTTGTTTTTGTAGTTTTTGATTGTTGAAAAGAAAAGGGATTTTCCGTGAGCGTGATTAGTAGTCTCGTTTTTTAAAGTTCTTTGAAAAAGACAAAAAGTTTTCTTTTCAGTTGTATGTTAAGAGAAAGATTTGATTTTCAAAGCATTGCATTTTCAACTCTTCCTTAGCTAGAAATTCATTGAAAAGGAAAAGGAATTGTTATCATCTTAGGTGCATTTTTTAGTGTTTTGGAGTCGAGTCTTCACACCATAAAGTTTCATCTCCGCACCCATTGACTTAAGAAACAAACAATAAAATTAACGCTTAATTAAAATTCATCTAGCAATCTTTTTATTTTCTAGGGCTCTTTTCACCAACATAGCTTAGGCTAGTATCTTGGAGTAGGGAGTAATTAACTCTCCAAGATAGTTTAAACAAACAAGTAGTCGATCTTGCGGTAGGGAGAAATTCCAATTGTTACATCTATGCTCTGGGAAAGCTCCTATTAAAGGAGAAGCATGAGATACAATGTGGGAATCAATCCTTCCTCATTGGGAACGATAGAAGATATTCACGTATTAAAAATGGTAAACCTCGGATTGACCATTGTCGAGGAGCCTGGGGTCACTTGTTGGTAAGCCTTGGATTATGTTAAGGAGCCTTCAAGGGGATTGAGCTTGTTACTCTACCCTTGCGTGCGTATTGGATCGTAGACTGTTCCCCTAGGTATATTTGTTTCCGTTGGTGACCTTAGTGGCCATAATCTTTAAGATTCTTTCCTAGGTGATGGTGGACGGAAGATCCCACTGTACCTGGAGCAGACGTCGACTAGACTCACTTGGACTCTCTGGGGGGTTATCTTCACTCGAGACGGTTATAGTGGAGAAACTTGTGCCAGTCTGTTTCATTAAGCAGGTTGTCGGGGTAACTGTTCCAACCGCCATTTCTGTATTGAATTCTGCGACGTTGGATTTCATCACCAACTAGTGTTTTCGATCCAGAAAGATATTGTTTGTGTGTGGTTTGATCTCCTAGATTTATTAGGCGTGTGCTTCAAATTGTTTGGTTCTTTAGAGACTTTAGGTGGTTTTCTTGAGATTTTCTTTGTTTTCGTGTGAAGTAATTAAATAATTAATCATGGCTGAATTACTGAGACAATCCCGTCGACTTCGGGGGCAGCCTCCCGAATTTACACCAAGTCAACTTGAAGGGCTGCGAGCTCTTGTCACACCTAGTGAAAGTAGAGTTGGGTCACCGGAGGCCGGAGAGTCTTCATTAATCATACATCCTGATCATCTAGTTCAAGCAACAGAACATATTTCTGAACCGATTTCATTTTCTGAAGTTACTGGTAGTATTACTCCTACTAGTTCATTAGCCAAAGAACCTGAAATCTCTGAACCTGAAACTGAACCTGCTGCTACTCCATCTTCGGGATTTGCTTCTCCTATTTCTAGTGGTCCTAGTTCACCCAGGGTAGAAAGTATCATTACCCAGAATCTTCCTTCTGGACTCATTTCCATCGAAGAACTTGTAAGTCCGAACGAAGGTATAAGCATCCCTGAAAATCAACCAGCTATCGAACTTAGGGAGCGTGAATCCATTTTCTACAGTCCCATTAGAGGTGACGCTTGGTATATTTCGTTGACAAATTTTTTAGAAAATCCAGGTCTCACATCTTCACCACCTCGATTTCCTTTCCATCCAACACCCAGAGGTTATTATCCTCCTTTGAATATGTCGAGACAGTCATCCTTGTTTTCTCAGATGCCAGAAACTTTTTTACATGGCGGTCCTTCTGTTCCTCCTGGGTATCAGTCTTTATCTGGTACGTTTTCAGGAGCATCTCCTCAACCCATTGAATATGTAGTATCTCCTGGTAATAGTGGAACTAAACCGTTAAGTGTCGAAGAGATTCTTATGATGTCTGGTACTACTCCTAACCCGCAACCTCAAGGTAGTTCAATACCGCCTGGGGGGCAGCCGCAAGGTACTCAAATACCGCCTGGGGGGCAACCTCAAGGTAGTCCATTACCGTCTGGGGGGCAACCTCAAGGACAGTACATCCCTACGGGACAGTATTTTCCTCAAGGTCAACCCCAGTACCAATATGTACCTCAAGGTCAACCCCAGTATCAATATGTGCCTCAAGGTCAGTACCAGCCTCAAGGTCAGTACCAACCGCAAGGTCAGTACCAACCTCAAGGTCAGTACCAACCTCAAGGTCAATACCAACCTCAAGGTTTTCAACCACCTTCAGGTCAATCATTTGTTCAAGGAACGGGAAATGTACCATATAATTATCAACCTTACACTCAACCTGGTTTTGGTCCTCAATATGCTCAACCTGTTATGGGTCCATACCCCGGAATGAATGTGGTGTGGGATCAACAGACTTCGCAACCCAGTGTGCAGTTTTCATCTCAATCTGGACAACCTTTGGTTTCTGGTTCACCCCAGCAACCTGTCCAGCCTACTACTCAAACTTCTACACCTGGGGTAGTTCATCAGCCTGGGCCTAGTTCACCTCGAACTCCGCCCCAAACGTCTGCTGCAACTACTACGGCCTCTGTTCAATCCACCCCACCTATTTCTAGAGTATCAGCAGCTCTAGTTTCTACTGCTCCTATATCAACTCCTCAGGCCTCTTTACCTCAGTCCGGACCTACAATCCAGACTCCGGTTTCGATGCCTGTAGGACAACCTGGGCCTAGTACGGTTGTTACAAGTCAACCCCAATTTACTTATCAACCGTACCAGGGGCAATACCGATTCGGCCCTGCTGTACAGAACCCGACTTATCAGTATGAACCGTACGTTGGGTATACTTATCAACAACCTCAATAACTCCAGTATGGTCCGATTAATCCTAGTTTTCCAGGAGGATATAATATCCCAAATGCAAATCTGATACCAAGTTATCCTGGATATCCTCCTCCTGGGGCTAGTCTTATGACCCCAAGTTTTCGAGATCCGAACCGTCAGTTACCATTTATAGCAACTTTGGATTTTCCTGACTTGTTGCGCCTTATGAATGATCCCATTAATTATCTTCCGTTTTGGCCGCCAATGCCGAATAAGTTGCCCAGTGATATACCAAAGTTTGAGGGGAAGTCAGGAGAAGATCCGTCTAATCATGTGATGACTTACCATCTCTGGTGTGCATCGAATTCCATTATAGATGATTCAATTCGTCTTCGTCTTTTTCAACGCACTTTGATTGGCCTTGCAGCCAAGTGGTACATTGAGTTGCCACGAGGCTCTTTTTACAATTTTAGTCAGTTAGCCACTTCCTTCCTTACTCATTTTCAGCTGCCAGTCCGATATGACAATGGAACGAAATTATTAACTTCATTAAAACAGTCGACGTCCACATATATTTCAGACCATATTCATGAATGGCGACGTCGACGTCGTTTAGTGAAAGTTTTTATCCCGGACCAAATTTTGGCAGAATGGTTTGTAAAATCGTTATTACCTAAAATAACTGAAGATGTAGCCAAGGCAGGAGTAGTTACCGAAGAGCAAGTAATTGCTCAAGCTCAGTACCTTGACTTAGTTTATACGCAGTCAGGTACTTTACACGAGAAAATCCCCGACCTTCCAAAACAAAATCAAATAACTGCACCTCCCTCAGGGTCTCATGCCGCTGACGGTATGATTGGTACTGTTAATACCAAGAGTAAGAAGAAATCCTCCAAGAATTCTTCTCCTATTATAACTTTACCAGATTCCCCGAAGGGAGAGTCTTCAACTGAAATTTCTGCCGATGTCCATGTCGTAGAATCATCTACGACCAAATCAAAATCTAACGGTAAGAAGAAAGGCAAGAAGAAGAATAAGCAAAACTCGAAAGAGAAATCAGATAAACCTGAATCTACTGACGAGAAACGTAAACCTCGCTATCCTTGTCTCATCTGCGATGAGGAGCATTTTACAAGAGATTGTCCACATCGTGCCGAGGTTGCGAAAATCGTCAAAGGTTCTCAAACACCTGCTATTTTGAAGGATCCTTTTCCTAGTCAAGATAGTAAGATGATAGGTTCTTCCTCTAGTGCCTCGGAAGAGCCCATAAAGATGATGTCACATGTAAGGATTGCAACACGATTGCAAGATTATGGAAGTAAGAGTCCTATTGGTGGTAAGGAAGCGGAATCTTCTAATTCCAATCCATCAACCTCAGCTCCGTCTGGTTCCGATCCGCTACAGATCGAGAAACCAAATCCCGACTTAGTAATCAAATCGCTCGCTAAGGGTATACTTCGAAAGTCAGCTTTCAATCCACATGCGAGAGCTGCTCATAAATATAACATTGTTGAAGATTTAGCTGTTTTCCCTTCAGCAATGTCAGCTTTGGAGGTGCTGTAATCTTGTCCAGCACAGCGTAAAATGCTATTGTCGGCTATAGGAGTTGTTGATCTTCAAGACTCAAACCTCATAGTCTTCGATTTAGAAAATAGTACACCTCGTCTACCTCATCAAATGGCTTTCCAGATTCCAATGTTAGTAAAAAACAAAACTTGCTTTAGGACTGTGACTGATGAGGGAGCTTCAACGTGTATTATGTCGATACAGTGTTGGAAAGACCTTGGTTCTCCTACACTTAATCAATCCCTGACGATTCTGAAGGCCTTTGATGGCCGAGGGTTTCATCCTTATGGAATTTTGCAGGACGTACCTATAGGGGTTGAAGGAAAAACTGTTAATCTAGATGTGGAGGTGGTTGATGCCCCTCTGGATTACAACCTTCTTTTGGGTCATAGCTAGTCTTACGCCATGACTGCTGTTGTTTCATCGGTCTTTCGGCTTATTAAATTTCCACATAATGGAAAGATCATCACAATAGACCAGTTAACTTACTTTTCATCCAACCCATCCTCTCCTGAGAGTATTCAACATGTTGGTAAAACCGCTATCCCTTATAAGGATGTTGGGGTAGGATTAGTTAAAGATTCGGGTTTACTCGGAACTTTTTCATTTCCTCCTCCCAACGTACCATCTCCTTTCGCGACTATTCATATGATTTCGTCAGAATCCATTGTTCTTGATGATCCTTGGATCGTTCCATTCGATTCTGAGGTGGACTCTTTTGGTGATGCCATGCCTTTGAGTCCCTTTGAAGTTGCTTATCAGGATGTATAGTCATTTTCCGACTCAAGTTCAACCAATCTTGATCTAGTGAATGAGATCCATGGAAAATCACTTTCAATCTCAAACTCAGATTCAATAACTTTTTCTGAAACTGTTCACACCGTTGAACGAATTCGGGAACTGTTGTCTGTTGATGTGTTACCATGGGATGATCTTCATCATCGATCTTTGTTTTTACCTGAGATTGATCATTTTGAAAATGATTTTTCATCTATTTTTACTGCTGAATATGTCAAAGAACCGCAGAATCCATTGAAACATCCTGATTCTGAACAAAATTTAGCAAATATTTCTCGAACGGTTCCTATCGACATTTCAGTCAAACCTGGGATTGTTGAAAACATTCACATAGGTGCTTCTTGTACGGACACTGAAGTCAAAACATATAAAGCCCTATTTCAAGAATTCTGTGACGTGTTTTCCTGGTCCTATGAGGAAATGCCAGGAATTGATCCTTCAATTGTTGTTCATGAGATCAAAACTTACCCGGATGCTAAACCCGTCCGGCAACGTTTGCATCAGATACACCCACGAAAAGCTGCTGCCATCAAAGCAGAAGTTGAGAAATTACTTAAAGCAGGTTTCATTTATCCAATTCCTTTAACGGATTGGGTATCGAATATTGTTCCGGTTACTAAAAAACAAGGGACAATAAGAATATGTATTGACTATAGGGATATCAATCGTGCTTGTCCCAAGGACAATTATCCAACACCCTATATCGATCAAATTATCGATGATTGTGTCGGTAGTGAAATTTTCTCCTTTATGGATGGCTTTTCCGGTTACAATCAAATTAAGATTCTACCTGCCAATCAACCAAAAACGACATTCATCTGTCCATGGGGGACATTTGCTTATTGCAAGTTACCTTTTGGATTGAAGAACATTGGAGCAACTTTTCAAAGGGCTATGTCTTATGCATTCATGACATCAAGCACATTGTGCAACATTATCTAGATGATTTACGAGCTCATTCTTTACATAGAGCTGACCATCTCACTCATTTACGAGCAATTTTTATGAGATGTAGGCATTATCAGATTAGGCTGAATCCGCACAAGTGTGTTTTCTGTATAGAAATGGGTCGTTTACTAGGATTTTTTGTATCCAAAGCCAACATTCATGTCGATCCTTCGAAGGTTGAAGCCATCGTCAAGTTACCACCTCCTTCGACTCTTCGCCTACTCCAGAGTTTGCAAGGGAAAGAAAACTTTTTACGTCGTTTCATTCCTAACTACGCCGAGATTACAAAAGGTTTCACCCGGTTGTTGAAACAGAACACTCCATTCTTTTCGGATGAGATAGCTGACAAATCTTCCGATGCACTTAAACAAGCGTTGACCCATGCGCCATTATTGCATCCTCCCAACTACAACCAGGATTACTTCTTGTACCTCGCCACTTCCCATTCCACCATTGGGATGGTTTTAGTTCAACAGGATGAATTCGAGAGTGAACATGTGATCTATTATCTTAGTCGGACTCTAACTCCGACTGAGTTAAAATATTCACATGTGGAGAAACTGGCCTTGGCAGCAGTACAAGCTGTTCAGCGATTTCGTCATTACATTTTGTTACGCAAAACCACGGTCATTTCTGACTGTAACCCTATGCAATACATTTTGACTAAACAATTGCTAGGGGGCAAGTATTCCAAATGGATTGTCATCCTACAGGAATTTGACTTGGAATTTGAAAAGGCCAAGTCAAAGAAGTCTTTGGTTTTTGCGGAATTGATGTGTGACTTCCCTCGTGCTGATACCGAACATGTGGCGGAAGAACCCATTGCGGATGAATCCTTGTTCCTTGTCAACATTGTTGATCCATGGTATGGAGATATCATTATCTATCTCCAGACCCAATCTTTTCGGCCTGACATTTCATGATCTCAGCGCCAGAAAATACGTTTCCAATCCCAACCTTACACTATTATTGGAGATACTCTTTATCGTCGTGGGGTGGATTCTATTTTCCGCCATTGTCTTACTCATGACGAGACTGAAAAGGTTCTTAATGACTGTCACTCTAGAGTGTGTGGCGGTCATATGTCTGGGTACGCCACAGCCCAAAATATTTTGCGCGCTGGCTATTTCTGGCCATCCTTATTCAAAGATTGTATCACTGCAGTCCAGAAATGCCACAATTGCCAAATTTTTGATCGTAAGATGCGCGCTTCACCTGCTCCTCTCCACCCTATCATTTCCGTTGGTCCATTCGCAAAATGGGGTATAGATTTTATTACATGTAACCCTCACTCGGCCGGAGGGCATGCGTATATCATCCTTGTGGTAGATTATTTTACCAAGTGGGCCGAGGCGATGCCTACATTTTCGGCAGACGGAAAAACTGTTGCGATTTTCGTTTTCAATCATACAATTGCTAGGTTTGGTGTTCCTCAAGTGATTATCACTGACCATGGGAGTCATTTTTGAAACATCATGATGACTGAACTTACAGATCAGCTTGGCCTGCGTCACGATAGTTCCACTCCATATTACCCACAGGCAAATGGTCTGGTTGAAGCAATCAACAAAGTTCTAGTCACCATGATCCGACGAATCATTGGGATTCATAGGTCGAATTGGCATAACATGTTATTTTTAGTGCTTTGGGCGTACCGAACCTCAGTCAAAACATCAACAGGTTTTACTCCCTTTCAACTGGTTTACGGTTTAGAGGCAGTATTACCCATTGAATGCGAAATCCCGTCATTACAAATTGCCGTACAATTATTACCAGCCACTTCCGAAGAGGAAAAACATTTATTATACTTAGCTCAATTAGATGAGAATCGACGTGATGCTGCATTAGCTATCGAAACTCATGCCAAAAGAATTAAAGCTCAGTATGATCGGAATGTTACACCCCGCAATTTTTCGGAAGGAGACCTAGTCTTACTTTACGATCAAGCAAACGATAAGCTAGGGGCTGGCAAATTTGTACCCATGTGGCATGGTCCGTATATTGTTAAGCGAAAGCTGGCAAAAGGGGCCTATGAATTAGAAGATTTTGACGGTGTCTCTTTAGGTAAACCTAGGAATGGGCTTTATCTAAAGCGATATTATGCTTAAAAGATTAGTGTGGAGATTTTTTTTAGACTAGTTTCTTTCTAAGTTTGGTGTGCTTTTAGATTAGGAATGTGTGCTTTACTTCAGAGAGTGTTTTTCATTATTATTCCTACTTATCTTGATTTTACTTTTGATATTGCAGATGTCGACGCCTCTCCAAACATACATCGGTTTTGCTGACGGCACTTGTTGTAGTACACGGAACATCTCTTCCGCAGCTTGGGTTATCTATTCGCTCTCTGACGAGTTAGTATCTATGCATGGGGTAAGCCTCAGTCAAACAACGAACAACATTGTAGAATACAGTGCAGTGATTGAGTTATTATCTGAATCCATTTGGAATTCGGCGTTTGATTGTTAATTTAGATTTGGAACTCGTTGTATTACAGCTTAATAGAGTTTATGCCTTTAGAAATCCAGTGTTATTACGATTATTTTTGAGAGTCCGTCTCTTGGAACAAGAATTTGATTACATCAAATATCAGCACATTCCAAGATATTTAAATACATTAGCAGATGCAGTTGCTTCTCGAATGTTAAATAGACATTTTCATTAAATCAAACAGTAAATTTAAAAACATCCCATAACATGTTTTGCAAGATAACCAATAATAGTAATATAGCATAGCATAGGAGTGTGTCAAAATATACATCATCCTCGATCATAGGTTGAAAAACACCTTACAATCGACAAAAATGATAGCACAAAAAGTCCAAAAATGAGTCTACAAGGCAATCATCCTATCACTGGTGATGATCACGATAAGACACCATTGCTCGGGCCACCCTACAAAGGAACATCCTAAAAGGTCCTGGGATCCCAATCACATAGCGCTGAAGTCTAAGAGGAATGTCATCTATGCTGGTCTCTGGAATATCTGTGATCAAGTGCTCTAGATGGCCCTCCAATTCGTCCAAGGTCTCTGCCGATTGGTCCTGTGGGGCCAGTGCTGTGGCAGCTGGTTGTCTTCTATCATAGGGCTGGAGAGCGGCTGGTCGCCGTGGACCCACATCTGCATTTAAAAACTTTTTACTATTAGTTTTGGGACGATTTAAAAATAAAAAAATATATATAATTTAAAATGTTGAAAACAATTTTACCTCTATCATCCCATTGCTCTCCTGGTGGAAGAGCCATGTCGGGATCACCACGATAATCCATCCCAGCATATGGAAAATCCTGAATCACAAAGAGTTGGTTCTCTAACCAACGAAAATACTCGGGTGTGAATCGAACAACCTCGGTACCCTCCTCAGGATGGCGGGCCATGACTGCAACCCATCGCATAACCCTAGGATCTCGGGGAAGTCCAGCCTCAACAGTAAGTTGCTGTGGAACCAACATAGGTACCCTCTCTAGGGCAAAGCTGACAACTAAATAACCATATCCAAAGTTCTTTAGCTGTCCATTCTTTGCCCTAGTCAATTGGCCCTTCACATTGGCCAATACAGCATCACACCAGTTGAAGATGGTGCCTCGGAAGCAGTCTATTACCATGCGCATCTGGGAACCTGTAGCTAGATGAAATGCTGTGCTCCCATAGAGTCTGGTAACAGTAAAGGCGATCACCTTTAGTTCAGGACGGGAGATGGTTTTAACATCTATCCGTTTGTCCGGAGTCTAGTTATTACAAAACTCTAGTTGGAGACTAGCGACAGATTGGCCACCTGGCCTAGATCCGAACAAAGATAATTCCTTGCCTCTCTTGGGCAAGCCAGTCAAAAAGTATATGTCATCCAGCTCGATTTCTAGCTGGTTGCCACCAATAAGGAAACACTGGTCTTGCATGCTCCACCTGTTCACCAGCCATTGTAGAAAGTCTACCTGTGCCCTCATGCGAGGTATGGTCCAAAATTTAAATAGCCCACATGCTCTCAATGCCTGTAATGAAGGTGGATGGAGTAATGCGGCTTGATCCACGTCCTCGTGCTCTCTTTCCCGCCAAACAAGCATCTTGTGTACCTACATTGCAAAATAGGTGGTTTAGAACATTTCATTTCAAAATCTATGGGGCAAAAATGAAGAAATTAGGGTTTAAAATCCGCGTTCCGCGGGGTTCGCACCCATCCTTTTAGAGACAGTGCGTAGTTGTGCACTTCTCCTTAAGAATAGGTGCGGCACCCCGAATTTTCCCTGTGCACAGAAAATCGGGGTGCGCAGGGGCCACATGGCGCACCTGCACAACTGCCGCGGGCGATTTTTTGCCCTAATTTTCCTCTAAAAATCAATTTTTAAAGCCTAAAACAAAATTTTAAACGGATGAAATGCAAGTCAGGGACAATGTGGATTACCTGGAGAAGACGGTTCTCGATTCCAGTGGTCGGATTTTCCGCAATCTCCACAGGAAGTTTTCTTACCAAAAGCTCTTACTTTTTACTCCAAAGCCAAACAGTGAAAATGAACTTGTAAAAGCCCTTTTTATAAGGTTTTTTGAATAAATAAATTTAATTTATTTATTTTTTACTTTGAAAAGGTCACTTTTGGTGAATTTTTATTATTTTTAAAACAGATATGAGTAATGTTTGCAGTTTTTGTGCAGAATATTGGGTATTCAGGCGAAATTGGTCATTTTCAACAAAAAACACATAGGATTCCTCTTTAAGCTCTTTTCTGACTCGTAAAATATGAAAAGATTGCCGAGTTTTTCTTTTTAGACTCGTTAAAATGGAATTAAAAAGACGGTCCTCTTACAGCTCTTTTCTGACCGTATAAACATGAAAAGATTGCTGGACTTTTGTCGTTTCAAGTTTGATATTGGTAATAAAGCAACGTGTTTTCGATCACTTTTTTACTTTTTTAGTTGAAGGCACTAATTATGAAAAGTACTCCTTGATCGTAATGATCAAGCGGTTCTCTCAAGCATTATTTTATACTTTTTCGGGCTTGGGAGACACAAATTTACGAAAAAGGACAACCATGGAGTTTTCTTAAGTTTTTCTTTTGAATCCCTAAAATTGAAAAACGTTGAGTTTCTCTTATACTAGACTCGTTAAAATCCAACAGCAAGGGACCTGTTCAATTACAAATAGGAATGGACCACTCCTTCTTAGGGTTCGAATCTAAACTAAGTTGGACTCATCCGAAGGATGAGCTTATAACCAAGCAAATGTTATCCTCCTCAAGCTTGTAAAAAATAAAGAGGTACTTGCCAGAAATGGTGGGGAAAAGAGAAAAATGAACCTATTTGTTATACTTTGTGTTTGAAAAACTTTCCATAACTCTTGAACACGACACTTTTATTCACCTGGGTTGGGAAATCCTTTACCTAACAGTTAATCAAGCCACATTGAAAGTCTTCAGCCGGTTTCCAGGTATTAGCTTTGGGTCAACTGTCACCAAGCCATCTGTAGTGTCGTTATGTGTTCAAGAGGTCTGTGCAAATAAACCATTCACCTACAAAATATCTGTCATCCATCATTGACCGTCCCTGAGTTAGTTCTTGCCAAATATATTTCTTCAGACTTGATCTATGATTTCGTGTTATGGGCTTGCCTATGACAGATCGCTTTCTATCGACTCTGACTCATTATCCAGAAAGATGATCTAGAAATCGTCAGTACCTTGGAATCTACATGCCTCAATGGCAGGTTTCTCACCTTTGACGACAGGTTACATCATTGACCTTCGATCAAAGGATTCTGTGACGTGTTCGACATCGACCCATTCATTCACATTTCATGGATTGTACTGAGTACTTTGAGGGCCATTGACATTACTGGTGGTTCCTCTCACACTTGTTAACAATTTACATCATTGATTGGTAATCAAGTGGTTTCTACCATGTTCGACTTCGACATATTTATTCACATGGATAGAATCGTACTAGTTCGGGAAGTAGAAATGAAGACCCTGGATCTAGTTTCCACCATCCAGGCTGCGAGGAATTTTGTTATCATTATATAGTGGACTATTCATAAACAGATGGTTGTGCCCATACTGTGTCCATATCTTCCTACTTGTGATGTAATACAAAATCATTCCTGTATTAGAACAGTTTTAGATAGTTCTTAGTCAGTTTTGATCTGAGTATGGGAATGCCTACCTCAGCGATGATATTTTCACATATATATATTTTTTGTTGAATGTTTTTACAGGTTCCGACCAGGGTATCCACAGGAAGATCCTTGAAATGATAAAGTCCTTCACTCTTCTTAGATGATCAAAAACCATCCTCATCTACTACAGACTTCGCACTTTAGGGGGCAATTTGTTACACAAAAAATTGTCACCGTGACTTTCTACAGTTTGTGTGAGTCCATTAACACTCATACATACCTCCTTTGCAAGTCTTAAGCCTCATCTCTTCATGTCAAGCCTTGAAAATGGGAGAAAGACCTTAAAAATATCTCAAATCCTGGTTTCGCACTTTCTCCTAGCATTGCCTGCGGTGCCGCACCCAATGGTCATCTTTCCTACGAACCTGACCACTCTTTCTGTTGAGTAATGGGTGAGAACCCCTGTAAAAGTTAAAAAGGCGTGATTTCATTCTTAAAAACTCATCTTGGATCACTTCTGGACACTTCTAGAAGGAATATTGCGCTGGCAAGTCCGCTCCACCTTGGTTCATCCATTCCATAACTAAGGGAGCTAACTCCATGATATGAGGTGCTTATCCCATTGAAGGAGGAACTTATCCCTTCAATGGTGGACCTGCAACTTCCTCCATTTGCACTATAAATTCAGGCATTGGGCTGGTTGTAGGGGAGGTTGAAAGCTGAAGATTCTTGAGGGTAAATGCTGCTGGAAATTAGACTTCCTTTTTGAGCTTGTGAGAGGAGAGATCACATACCTTTCATTTCATTTGGGAAGTGAGTGAGGCTTGTCAAAGTAGAGGAGATTCCTGCTGGACCCTGGAAAGAGCTTGTGCAACATCAAGGCAAAGGTTGTAAGGTTCTTTTATTCATAAAGTTAATACAATCAAGTTTGTTTTTCTCAATGAACTGTCTCTAATGGTTTATTTTATGAGCTCCTTGATCTTCATAATGAACATGTTTTATTATAATATCTTTGCAGGTGTTCTTTGATGTGTGTTTATTTGTGTATGCAGGTTATCTAAAGAGAAATTGCTTGAAGCTGTTGAAACCAAGCTGCCACAAACAAGCGTTGGACCAAGGTAGGGTCTATTACACCTCTTAGTTTTCATTTATGAATTGAAACATGTTTAGAGAAAAGTAGATTTGTTTGTGCTCTTTGTTGCTATATATCATTAGATACTAGGGAGATCGGCCTTGCCCGCAAGAACGATTTATCCGACCAACAGCACTGCAAGGTTCAGACTCCAATTCTTAAAGTGCACTAGGTGTGCCTTGTGTTCTGAAGTCTCAACATGTAGTGAGTCCTTCGGTAACTGCACTATGTGGAGGTATGAGGTGATATCTGCTACTAAGGTTGTCCCACTCGCTTGCTTCAAGCTCGCCTGTCCAACGCTCGCTTGAATAATCCCTGTCTGGACTTGCAATTGCTTACCTTGTCTAGTGTCTGATGGTACTAGTCTTAAATGTGGCTCCAAATAGTCTCTATTGTGTCGCGGACCACATCATCGATCTTGTCCAGGTCCCCCTCTGTGAGGACCAAAGGTGTCGTGCTCACAGACTTGTCATATTTCTGCTTCTTATGTGGTCTCGTGGAGCTCCGCTTCTGCCTCTTTTTGACAATGAAGGGGGACTCCAAGCTTGTGCCCCCTTCCTCTTCACCCTATATCTCGACCTCTTCATTGGTGTGCTCTGTTTTAGATTCGCCGAGGTCAATAGTGGCCTGCGATGTGGTGGCAACTTTGTCCTTTGGCGCTTTTGTCTCTTTGGCAGAGAACTTCTATTTTGGTGCTTCCCTCTCCTTGGAAGAAGCCTTCTTCTGCTATGGGACCTTTTCCTTTTCTGCAATCTTTTCCTTCACAAAAGCCTTCTAGGCTTCCTTCTTCTTCTTGTTCGCTACTACTGTAGTAGCTGTGGTTTTATGTGTTTCATCTTCAACAACCTTGCTGGTTCTTGCACCTACATCAAATGGGGTGAGCTAGTCACTTGACCATTTACTGATGACCCCCATAATATCATCTTTGGCAACCAAGTATGGAAAATTATGCCATGTTCTTGTGCCATCTTTCTTCTCGTGGATAGATAGATTATGAAAATTTTCCTTGAAATCAACAACATTCACATACTAGGCATGCAAACTTGGTGATAATTGTGGCCACTGGTTAATCAACATCCTCAACTTCGATTCAAGCATGACCGAAAATATCTTCGTCACCATTATGCACTCAGGGTCCTTCGTTGCCCAAAATGAGGTGAATTTCATGAACTTGCATAGGTCTAGATCATGCTGTGGAAACTAGCTTTCCTTCAGCATCCTCCATGCCACTAGTGCAATCAACAAAAGTATCCACGCATAGTGGAACGCCTTGCCATCGTCCCGGGCCTCTCGTAAATCTTGTAAAAACTCATGACATAAATACTTAGCCCAATTATATTGGACTCCCTTGGTGCACTGTGTAGTTAGATATACGATTGGCACCGACACTTCATCAGCATGACATTTCCTCATGTTCTTCTTGGGTATTTGTGTAGCAAATTATACCACGCCATCTGATATGGAACTAATCGCATAGCCGCATGACTTATTCACCAGCCAAAAGTTGCTTTTCATCTAGTTTGCCAACTTCTTCTCCTGCGATTTTCATAAGAAAGCATCCACAGGGTCCACTCCTTGATATGGAAACAATGTGATTCGGTGGATTAACATATCAGTGATTGGGATGGGCCCTCCCAACCAAAGGCACCCATCATGAACCAACTTCAATAATTGAAGCACACCAACCATGTTAATGATGCTACGAATGAAATGCGACAACCACAACATGTTGAGCAACCCTGCACACTCAACTTTGACCACCCACTTCATTTGTTCAAGTCGTGTAACATCCGACTCCTCATAGTATACCTTCTTCAGGTATTTTCTCGGTTCCAGCTACAAGAACTTCGCGTGATCCCCAAGTCCAAGTCCTCCATCTTTAAACACGATATTTGGGCCAGAATATTTCCCTCAAAAGGTATGTTCTTCGGCAGAAATGGGGTGGAGACCATGAATTTCCTTGAATCTAGGTCTTTAGTAACCTTGGCAGTGGATTTCCTTGGTGAGATATAGGGCGGTAGCCAAGTAATAGACACGACTTCATCTGCATCAATTTCTTCAATACCCATGGTGAGCTCTTCTTCGTCTAAGTCCAAGGGTTACGCCAAATGCTTGGTTCTATTCGTCTTCGACTTTTGTCTGACCTCCATTGGATTTTTGCGTGGTGATTGCCGCACCGACGCTTGCTGGGCCTTCTTTTGCTTCTTTTCCCTTGCCGCAGAGTTAGATGGTTTAGGTCTTGGTGACCTAGGTGCTGTAGTAGGAAACGTTGTAGGCACAAGTTGGGTTAGTTCAGGTCAGGTTGCAATGATTCTCTCCAGGAATATTTCATGCTCCTAATCAATTAAATTCCTGAATCCTTGCTGCGAAATCTTCTCTCGAAGTATTTTCCAATCCTCTACAGACATACAACAATTTTTTTGGTGCAAACTAAAGCGCTCAATGAAATTTATCAAGAAGAAAAGTGTTCAAATGTGGAGCGCGATGTTGTATTTATAGCCCAATTTGAATTCAAATCCATCCATTCCCTCCAAATCCCTATCATTAATGTGATTTTGGTGGAATATTTCCAAAGATATTCTCCTTAAATTCTCTCCCCCCACTCCCTTTAATGGAAAAATTACCATCCAATCATCTACAGTGCTTCCAACGGTCACTTTTTGGCTAGGCTATGCGGGACCCACCATGCTAGTGCAGATCCTTCATCGCAACTCTCCTCTATGCCTTTCTCGATTTGTTGCACAACCCATTCACTTCACCAAACTATCCTTTTGGCAGTGTAGTTTATAGTCCCGCACTTCCTTGCAACTGCCTGGAGTACTAAGACTGTCCTGCATTCATATAGTCATTGTGCAGGGGTGGGATCACCCCTGTACAAATTTAACCAGCTCCCATTGACCTTTCCTAGAAACAACTCCCTGTTGAGCTTCACTAGATGAACTGCACCTTCATCCGTAATCTCCTTAACAATATATGGCCCCAACCAATGAATTTGGAACGTCCCTAGAAACCTTGTGAACTTACTATCATACAACAACACTAAATCTCCATTTTTAAAGGTACACTGCTTAATGTGGTGATCATGCCATGCCTTTTCGCGAGCCTTCTATACTAGTGATGAAAACTAACCAAGACGAAATATTCTTCCAACTCAATTATCTATGCGAGGCATTCTTCCATGGTATCTTGATTGGCCATCTCTATGACTACAACAATCCGCAAACTCAGCATGGTGTACTCCATCGGAATCACGACTTCTTATCCATAAAACAGTCTAAATGGTGTCTGTCCAGTTAACTTTTTATAGGTAGTTCTAGACACCCACAGAACAGCTGGTATGCACACATCCCAATCATTCCAATTTTCATTACAAATCTTCATTAAAGCATTCTACAGAATTTTATTAAAGGCTTCCACTATTCCATTTGCTTGAGGATGATACGTCGTGCTTTTATGATGATACATCTAGAACTCGTCAAGCAAGGCAAAAATCGTTTCATTCAAGAAGTGCCAACCCCAGTTTCTCATCAAAATTTTATGGCAGCCAAACAGATACAAATGCATTCAAAAATAAACTTCGTAGTTGTAGTCACGCTACAATCCTTCACGGGTTGTGCCTCCACCCACCTGGTTAAGTATTCGGTGGCCGTAATGATGTATCTTGCTCGAGTCTTCTTTCCTTTTGGCTGAATTGGTCCCACAAAGTCTATTTCCCACTTATCAAATGCCTATAACGACACTTGCGGGTTCAGAGGCAATTCATCCCTTCGCGACGACCTCCCTGTTCTCTAACAGACATTGCATGCCCAACAATAATCCTTAGAATCCTTATGCACAGTTGGCCACCATAGTTTGACTCATAATATCTTCTACACAATTTATCTTCCCACATAATGGACTCCCGCAACCCCTCCATGTGCTTCAGTGAGGATTCTTTGTCGTTCGTAATCTAGGACATACCAACGCAACACTTCATCCGACCCAATTTTATATAAGTGCCCTCCAATGATAGAAAAGTCTGTATCCCTAACCACCAACTCTTTCTTTTGTTGTGTCGTATACCCTTCAGGAGATGTACATGTAGACAAAATTGGATTATGTCTGCAAAATGTTCATCTGCGATGCACACAACAAAGAGTTGTGCATCAGGTAACCCTTCATTGAAATTTGTAGGATTGTTGTGGAGGTAAATCCCCTCTGCGGACAGAGGTGATCCCTACTAGTCCAAATAGGGTCTAGTAACAATCAAACAATGCTAACACGCAGGTTCCTAATTGCAAATTAAAGACTGATGATGAAGGCCTACCTGGATTCCAACGCTAGTACTCGTAGAAGAGTCGACGATCCCGTTCCTTTGCTCCGGCTGGTCACAATCCTCACGATCCTCGTGCACGGACACCTGCACATGCAAAGAACGATATAAACACAAGCATAAAATCCAATGGATGCAACTATATATCAGTCAGAAAGGATATAACTCAAACACCATCATAAAGACAATAAGAGTGGAACCATAATGATAGTCATCTATTATTGATAAACAAAGAAGAATACAACCATAGTTCTAACATCAAATCCTTCTCAAGAGGGTCCAACCAGCAAGTTCCCCAAGCATTCACCCTTGAAGATAGATCTCCCAAGACAAACTCTTTCACTCACAAGTTTACACAAGATCAAAAAACTTCACAACCTTCCTTAAGCTCTCTAACAATACGACACTTGTCACACCAGCTACCTATCAAGCTCACACACTATCAGCAACACTCCAAACACTATGAATTCCAAACTAGCAGCTCATAGCAATGGTGGAGGCTTAAATAGGAGAAGGAGTCTCCATGAATGGTGGGAGAATGTGCTTATCTCCGAGGAAGGTGGCTCAAATGACGAAATAGACATGCCAGAGAAGGGAGGGCGACATATACAAGGCCAACAACCAGGTCTGGAGTCATCTGGAAGGCCGGCTGTTAGAACAAACTCGCCCAAACTGGATCATCATGGGTGCATAACTGTACTGGAGCACTGACATCGCTACTGCATAACGAAGAAAGTCATGTCAGTGCGATCAAATATAAGCAACAGTCACGCTATCTCATGAAATTCAACCATCGCAGGAATCACGTGTACTTCCGCGATGGCAGCGCATTCGGTCTGTTTTGGAGTGCTCATTAACACGTTTATTTTTACAACAGTTGCGATGATGGAAAAACTTTGGCAAAGTGGGTCATTTGGCAACATCAGAGAGCATGAGCATGAATGATTTGGACTCATGAAACAGTAGGAAGATTGGTAGGAAGGCAGTGACAAATTACTGTGTAATAGATGCCCCCTAAAGCATGAAGCCCGAGAGAGTGGGAGGGGTGAAATGCTTTACGTAATTGACTGAACTGGAACACCACCAGGAAGAACCTGCATGCAAGTACAACTGATATCTCTGATAATCAATTACATGTAGTCTAGGCATGGCCGCAACCATCCAAAAGACATACGAAAGAGGTCTGTGGTATGGACGCAGCCACCCAGCTAATGAGACCGTGATGATAATAAAGGTATGATCGCAGCCATCCATGAAGACTCAGGTATGGGCGCATCCATCCATAAATGAGTCATGTAATGATCGTAAAAATCCACAAAATCGCAACCTGGATCTCAACAGACAAGATCCAGGGTCTTGCGCTCCATCTCGACCCGAACAAAGTACAAGTCCAAGCATGTGAATATAGGAGTTGAAGTCGAACATGCAAGAGCATCGTCTAATTACCAGTCAATGATGAAAACTGTTAACAGACACGAGAGGTACCACCAATAATGACAATGGTCCTCAAGGTACTACAGGTACAATCTATGGTGTGCGAATCAGTGAGCTGGCGTCGAACACCCGCAAAGTCATTCGATCAGAGGCCAGTGATGAAAACCTCGCATCGAACACGAAGAACCTGCCATTGAGGCATGTAGGCTCCAAGCCACCTGAAGGGAGTCTCTGGGTCAACTTCCTGGATAATGAGCTGAAGTCGATAGGAAGTGACCTTGATCGAAGGTGGGCCATAATGTTTCCCACATCATCGACACGAGACAGAGAAGGATAAGATATTTTGCGTGAGGTATTAGAGGGAGGTTGAGTATTCTTGCATAGGTCAACTTCTCTTGAACATATCGGCGGCACAACAGTGGACTTGGCAGTATTTGACATTAAATGATCAGGGGTCATGGCGACAAGTAAATGAGCAGATGAGAGGTCAAACATGATAACCCAAACCCATGGAAGCAAGTGTAAAAAACAATATGAGATGTCCCCACCAGACACGAATGCAGACAAGTGCCATGTTCAAGAGCGACATACTGCTGACACGACAATGATTGTGGTTCCATTTTCCACCATTGCTGGCGAGTACCCCGATTATTTTTTGATGACAAGCTTGACGGGGATAGCATATGCTTGAAAAGTGTCATTTCAACAGAATATGATGTCATTAAGTTTTAACGAGTCTGACAAAGGAAGAACTCAACGTCTTTTCCTGTTTAGAGAGTCCGAAAAGACAATAGAAAAGTGAACTCCAGGGGGGTCCTTTTTCGTAAAGTTGTGTCTCTCGAGCCCGAAAAAGTATAAAACGATGCTCGAAAGAACCACCCGACCAGTATGATCGAGGAGTACTTTTCGTAAGTAGTGACTTCGACCCGAAAAAGTAGAAAAGCGGTCAGAAGCACGTCGTTTTGTAGCCAATAACGAGTTCGAAATGACAAAAACCCGGCGATCTTTTTAAGTTTAAACGGTCGAAAAAAGAGCTTAAAGGCGACCGCCTCTCGCTTCTTTTAATGAGTTGAGAGGGAGACTCGGCTATCTTTTCTTGTTTCACGTCGAAAAAGAGCTTAAAGACGACGTTTCGGGACCAAGTGCGTATAGAACTGTCATAATTCCACCAGCTGAGATCCTGCACAAGGAACACTGCACACGTAAACCCGTTCGAGATAATATAACAATGCGCGTAAAAACATAGTAAAAAACCATATGGGAACCAAGCATATAGTAAAAACCATAATAAAAACCCATATTTATGGAAAATAATATTTAATTTTTAAAAATTACCATAAATAGGGGGTAAACAAATTTTTTTACCATTGTTACCATTGAAGCTTTGTGGAGCGACTTGGAGCATTGAGGTTGGCGAGCGAAATTCGACCCCATACGTGCATCATCCATCCTGAAATCAGTTCCAGGTAGATACATCTTGCCCTACGCTCTGTTTTGAAGTCTTTTTCCTGCATTCTAATGGTGGAAAGTGGTTGTTTGAGCGGATTTTTGGAAACGCATTCCGCTCTCGGTCAACGCGGATTTCCCTATCGGGTCCGCGCTGACCGATAAAAACTTCCACAGGCCACTCCCGGATCAGCGCGGAAGAGTGATGTACTTCTGTGTTGACCTGGAAAAAATAACAAAGGCGTCCATTATCAGTGCGACTGTTTTAAAAATAGTCGCGCTGACGCCGCGCAATACGTTTTTTAATAAAATCTACGTATGAAACTTTACAAGCAGTGTGCTAATGAGATTTTTTGATTATGCAGGGTATAATGTTGTTCGTTTGGCAGGAACGCGCCCACGATAACGATGATATAACGGCTTTTGCTGATGCCGGGTGCCGAAATGCGTTGCGGGGGTGCGGGTTGCTTAAATTTTTCTTAACTCCACTTTTGCGAGCACACCCTGACCTTCTGGAACTCTTGATCAGGACCTGGAATCCCACGGATGGGAAGTTTGTGATCCGAGGCCGAGACATTGAGTTTGATTACACAGACATCTATTTTTTGACTGGGTTGTCTCGTCAAGGTGAGATGCCTATTCTGGAGGGGCAGCGACCCAGTGGTGATACTTTAGATATGTTGTTGGCTCAAGTGTGTCCACGGGCACGCAAGTCACGGAGCGAAAAGGTGGAAATTCCTACGGTGGAGGACATCATTCTTCAAGCTATGCTCTTCAAGGTGACATGGGCGGTGCGCTCCCAGGCTCAACACGAGGCCTCGAAGACCCATCTCCGACTGGCTCTCGAATGCTTGAATCCTACCATATTTAACTGGGCAGGGGTAGTAGCGGCAAACATGAGGAGACAACTGACCAATTGTCATCGCGGAGAGACGAAACAGTTTGGCTATGGATCGATCTTACTCTCACTCATGCTGGAGCGGGTGCCGACATTGCAACTGCAGGATATGGTCTTGGACCCACCTAGGCCACACGAGACGAGGGCCACACGATGGGCCCATGTCATGCCGCGAGGAGGTGGCGGCCGACTGGTGGCATGGTGGGTATACTTCCAAGAGTGGTTGGAGCGTCAGACTATCTTTGTAGAGGACTGGCCGTATGCCGACCTAGATTTCCGTGGAGACCGTGACATGCCACTGCTTGCTGGAAAGCAGTGGGATGATGGTGGTAAGACACTTGATCTCATTTTTTGATTTTTGATTTTTGTGATGTTTTTGATTTTTTCATGTACATGTCCTAATGACGAACGTTATGGTATGCAGATGTAGGACCGGCGAGACCCCTCAGCCTGGCTCCAGAGGCGCGAAGGGACGCGTAGGGCATTGGAGCTCTAGCCCTGGCTCCTCCGGGAGATGACACAATGGAGACCGTGATATGGAACCTTGAGGGCTTGCTGACAGGGATTCCAAATTACCTGGGGATAGAGGAGGTCCCCATAGCATCCCTGATCCATACAGTGGGAGTAGAACCTAGGATGCACCGCCTTTTGAGGCGGGTGGCACGAGCGGCTGTGTAGTATAGGGAGCACAACCCGCCACAGTAGATATCTAGGTCTTTATTTCCTACTAGTGATTTTTGAGAGACATGTGTCTCAGATGTACAGAGAACACAGGCCCTATTTAGACATGTACACTTATTTTTGAGTGCCTTGGTGCGCCACACGATATATATATACATATTCCTATGGTCTATTATTGTGCTTTTATGTGCTTGCTTGTATAATGTTTTGATTATATGTTACGCAAATGTCTGTCCAATACATGATTAGCCAATGCATCAGATAATGTGTTTAATCGTCGTGGAATATGCTGATATGTAATGAAATCAAAATTCCTCTCTAACAATTTAACACGTAAATACAACCTTAAAATGTGATGGTCTCTGACGGAATATCGCCCATTGAGCTGATGGACGACAAGTTGAGAGTCTAGGTTGACAACCAATGTACGAATATTGAGATTAATTGCCTCGGCCAATAATTCAATCACAACACTATATTCAGTGACATTGTTTGTGGTGCAGCCTAAACACACACCTTGAAGATCTATCAACTCACCGTGAGGATCGTAGATCACCCACGCCGCAAAAGACAATTGCGAGTGCTGCGGCAGGCACCGTCAGCGAAAGCAACGTAAGGTGCACCAGACATCTGCACAAGAAGCAAAAGACACAATAAGCGGTAATCACACCTTCACACCAAGCCAAAAACATGAAAACACACACACACGACACACCTGCTAAAACACACGGATGTACAAACCGAAGTGCATGGAATCACGCATAGTACTTTTTCAAGTACAGCCTGATGCGGGGCTTATCGAGAGGATTACCTTCATAGTCAACTAGCTCATATGCCCCTTTCTACAAAACTCTCTTTACAATATAAGGGCCTAGCCACATGGGCTCGAGTTTTCCTGCCCCCAGCTTATCATTCGCTTGATCGTATAGCAGGACTAAATCTACCTCAACAAAGGAAGGAGGATGGATGGTATGGTCAAAGTGAGTTTTAACTCTCTTCTTCTGTGCTTCGATAGCTAGAGAGGCTAGCCGACGGGTCTCGTGCAACCGTTCTAGGTAAAGAAGACGTTCCTCTACCGGAGTAGTGTTGGGAAGCAACTCGACGGCCAATTTTAACGAAGGGATTTCGCATTCGATAGGAAGGGTAGCCTCCAGTCCGTAAACTAATTGAAATGGAGTGAAATCGGCGGCATCCTTCATAGAGGTTCGGTAGGCCCACAAGGCGGGAAACAACATCAAATGCCAATTAGACTTTTGCATGCCAATGGTACGTTGAAGCATCGTAACCAAACTCTTGTTAACGGCTTCAACCTGGCCATTGGACTGAGGATATTATGGGGTCGAACTATCATGTCGTAAGCCTAGTTGGGTTGTCAGTTCGGTCATCATGTGATTACAAAAATGCTTCCCGTGATCCATGACGATGGCCTGAGGAACTCCGAACCGTGAAATAACATGGTTGAACAAAAATTGCACCGCTGTGTGACCGTCTTTAGTTAATGTGGGCATTGCCTTGGCTCATTTTGTAAGTAATCGACGACAACGATAATATACCCATGCCCCCCCGCCGAGCAAGGGTTACAGGTCATATAATCAATGCCCCATTTTGCAAAAGGGCCAACAGTGACAACAGGGTGCAACAGAGCTGGTGGCGCACGCATCTTCCGCTGGTATATCTGGCATGCGTGACACGAACGGACGGCAAGAATGCAATCCTTAAAAATGGAGGGCGAGAAATAACCGGCGCGGAGGATTTTTTGAGCTGTGGCATATCGGACATGTGACCACCACAGGCGCCAGAGTGGCAGTCATTCAGGACTCGCTCAACTTCTTCGAGAGTTAGACATCGGCGGAGGACGGAGTCAACGTTGAGACAGTATAGGGTGTCCCCGATAATATAGTAGGGTTGAGACTGATGACGGATCCATTTCCGAGCATCCTTGGACACAGTGGGACGGAAAGAGGACGTCTGCATATATACAATGATATCCCCGTACCAGGGATCGAGGGTGCTGATCAAGAATAGAGTTTCGTCCGGGATATGGTCCTCTGAGTGAGAGGGTGCGGAAGGAGATGGAAAAGAGCAAAGTAACTCAATAAAGACCAGGGACTTCTTAGACTTGGCAGCAGTAAATTCCAAGTCAAACTCTTGGAGGATGACGATCCACTTTGAGTATTTTCCCCCCAACAACTGACGTGACAAAATGTACGTCATCGGGTTGCAATCAGAAATCACGGTCGTGGTACGCAACAAGATATAATGCCAGAAACGTTGGACGGCACAAACGGCGGCCAATGCCAACTTCTCGACGTAAGTGTATCGAGTTTCCATGTCTAAAAGGTTGCGGCTGAGGTAATATATGACATGCTCAGTGTCATCATCATCGTCTTGCACGAGAACCATGCCGATAGTGGTATCGGCGGTGGCCAAATATAGAGTATAATTCCGATGGTAATTCGGAGGGTGAAATAATGGAGCGGAAACAAGGAGACACTTGAGACGCTCGAAAGACTCTTGAGCGGTAGAATCCCAATGAAAAGGGGTATCTTGCTTCAATAACCGTGTAAAACCTTTAGCCACTTCGACATAGTTCGGAACGAATCGTCTTAAGAAATTTGCTTTGCCCTGCAAGCTTTGCAACTGCTGTAGAGAAGCAGGGGGAGGAAGATTCAGAATAGCTTCGACTTTAAGGGGATCTAGATGGATGCCCTCTCGGGAGACGATAAACCTGAGCAGTCTGCCTGATTCAACGCAGAAGACACATTTATGAGGATTAAGCCTGATGCGGTAGTGTCGACAGCGGAGAAAGATTTCACGAAGATGGGAAGGGTGGTCCTGGCGTTTGACTGAATGAGCTGGTAGATCATCCAGGTACGGTTGTACAATGTGACGGATGTCATGAAAAGCATAGGACATTGCACGTTGGAAGGTAGCACCGACGTTCTTCAAACCGAAAGGGAGCTTTTTGTAAGCAAAAGTTCCCCAAGGACAGATAAAGGCAGTCTTATGCTGATCAGCGGGCGCAATATTGATCTGGTTATACCTAGAAAAACCATCCATAAATGAATAGATTTCACTCTTCGCACACTCATCAATGAGCTGATAGATGAAGGGTGTGGGGAAGTTATCCTTAGGACAGGCCCGGTTGATGTCACGGTAATCAACACAGACTCGAATGGTACCCTGTTTCTTGATCACAGGGACAATATTGGAAACCCAATACCTAAGTGGAATGGGGTAAATAAAACCAGCCTTGAGAAGCTTTTCAACTTCTGCTTTAATGGCTGCAGCCTTTCGGGGGTGCACGGGGCGTAGACGCTGGCGAACAGGCTTAGCACCCGGGTACGTAGGTATCTCATGCACCACTATGCTAGGGCCAATGCCGGGCATTTCTTCGTAGGACCAAGCGAAGACATCACGAAATTCACTAAAAAGATCGGTGTAGAGCTGAATTTCCTTCGGAGTACAAGTGACTCCAATGTGAATGTGCTCGACAATCCCTGGTTTTGCAGAGATGCCGATGGGTTGGGTCTGCATGATGTTTCCCATATTTCCTTCAGAGGACACTTGATAAACTTGGATAGGTGTTTGAAGGGGCTGAGATGGGTGAAAAGGAGCAAACCGCTCGAGACAGGTGATCATTTCCTGATGGGCAGGGAGAAACGAGGAACGGTGGTGATGATCAGACCAAGGAGGTTCCTCGAGAGACATGGTCTCGATAATGGCTTCATCAGAAGGAAATATTTCCTTTAACGGATCTGAAGTAGCGTCATCTCCAAGCCAAGGGGAATGAACATACGAGTCAGGAGCCCTGCTCAGAGGAGCAGGTTCGGGAGGGGGAGCTGATGCAGCAATGACTTCAACGTAGTTGAGCTCGGTAGGACTCAACGGCATCATATCGCCCCAAGATTCTATCTGATTAGCAGGAGGAAGGACCCACGTATCAAAGTGCATGGAAATCATATTAATAGGAGCGAGATTAGGAGGTGGAAGGGAAAAGACACCCATTAGGGCAGGATTTTTAAAAAACCCGGCTCCCACACTCTCACATGATTTGGAGGTATGCTCCATGAAAGGCACGTTGCCTTTGGAAGAGGAGGCGAAGAAGGAGAGATGGTCCACGATGAAAATCTTCCCTTGATGAGGGAAATGAATGACACAGAAAAGAGACAAAGCCACGACTTGCATGGCATATGTCCAGCTACGTCCGAGGAGGAGGTTGTAGGTAAGATTAGCATCGACAACTTCAACCTCCACTTCAACCGTCTTCCCTTCCAAAGATATGGGCAATTGTTGGAGTATACCATAAGGACTAGACTCTCTTCCGTCAAAGGCTTCCAATGTTGTAGGAGACTAGCTCAGCGTCGGAGAACCAATAGCTTTCCAACAGGAAACAGACACGATGCAAGTCGAAGCACCTTCATCAATGACTATACGATGAATTGTTTTAGTGTTGATAATGACCTGTATGAGGAAGGTGATTTGGTGAGGTAGTCTCAGCATATGGCCTTCGAGGTCAAAAGAAATCAAATCCGAGTCAGCCGGGTCTATGCCACCGATGGCCGATAGAAAGGACCTCCTCTGGGAGGGGCAGCTCTGGAGCACTTCTAAGGTAGACATAGCAGACAGAGCCTGACCTAAGTCCTCAACGATGCTGTAGTGCTGGGCAGCACGAGCATTAGGGTTGTAAGAAGACTTTCGGAGTACACCTTTTGGACGGGGTCAGATGGGCATCTCAGTGCTAGGTCTCTCGATATGGAGTGGACCAGAACTGGACGGAGGAGTGCTGGAGGGGACCTCAGGCTCTTTCCCGGCATGCGACGGATATTATTTTTCCCGAGTACTGATGTGGACAGGAATCGTCCCAGCCATAAATACTTGAGAGCCAAATGAAGAAGAGGGTTGTGATGGATCAACCACCATTTGAGTTTGCTATGATGGGAAAGGTTCTTTGAGCACAACAGGAGTCCCGGAGCACCTTTCAACAATCGACTAACTTCAGACCGCCTCGGGTAGTCTTTAGTATAGTGATCCTCGTCACAGATAAGACAAGGATACTTGGGTTTACATTTGGCTCCTTCCTCGGGTGGAGATTTAGGGGAGTCCTATCTGGGCTGCTTAGATTTATTCTTAGCTTTCCCCTTCTTCTTTACTTTCGAGGATTTATCTGCCGTGGTGGACTGGACGACGTTAACCTTGGAAGTATTTGCAGAATTAGATTGACCCTGAGAAGTTTTTTCATTTGAAGCATTCGATTTTTGCTTCCCAGGGTTCACGGATGATTTCTTTGAAGATGTATTTACAGAGCCAATAACACCGTCAACAGATGGCTTTGGCGGAGCTTTAGATGTTCCGGGTCTCGGGGCATCTGGAAAATAATCATATAAGGTACCTAACTAAGAATAAACTAAGTCGAGGTACTGAGCACGTGCGATAGCTTGCTCTTCAGTTACACAAGCTCCCATAGCAATGTCTCGCGCGATTGCAGGGACAAAGGAGGTTGTAAACCAATCGGTTAGGAGTTGATCAGGAATCTAGAACTTGATCAAATGACGACGCCGTCTCCATTCATGTATATGGTCAGATATGTGCGTGGTCGTGTCTTGTTTAAGAGACGTGAGGAGATGCGTTCCTGTCTCATACCGAATGGGCAACTGAAAGTGAGTTAGAAATGCCATTGCCAACGAGTTGAAGTCTTGAAAGGATCCGCGATTCAACTCAATGTACCACTTAACAGCCGAGCCGGTGAGAGTCCTTTGGAAAAGGCGAAGCCGGATGGAATTTTCAAGGCAAAAATTTGACGAACACCAAAGGTGATAAGTCATGACGTGGGCTTGAGGGTCCTCTCCAGATTTGCCATCGAATTTGGGACAATCACTGGGTATCTTGGTTGGAACTAGTGGCCAGTATGGATTATGAAGAATGGGATCATTAGTCAATTTGGACACATCTGGCAGTTCCAATGCTGCTAAGAAATGTAACTGAGGATTGAAGGACATTTGTGGCCGTGGATAAGAGGTAATACCAGAGTTCCAATCAGGTGGCGGTTGCCCCCATGGACTTTGTCCAGACGGGCCCGGCCCATAAGGGTTCTGCCCATAGGGATTCTGTCCATAGGGGTTCTATCCATAACTAGATGGTTGACTTTGGATATGCCCCCCAGCACCCCATGGATTACCAACTTGACCTACAGGAGCAACATACTCTTGCTGATAATTCTGATAAGGAGTGACCTGCATTTGTTGATAATTTTGATACGGGTTCAACTGAGCTTGCTGTTTAGTCAATTTAGTGTAGTCTAAATTGCTTATCATAAATTGTCAACCAGGGGCTTGTAAGCTGATGAAGTGAAGGTGTACTATATGTACTTAAGCAACCTCTTAGATCTTTTTGTCGTTTGGGGGTGTTGTTTGTGGTCAATTTAACTTCCTAAGATGGAGTGATGATTTTATAAACAGATGAGTGATAGTGTGTGTAAGGTGATTTCTAAATGAGTGAGTGTGTGCAACTGGTGTTTTCTAACTACCTTCTAAACTTTGCAAAGAAAGAAATTGAAAGAAATAAACTTGAAATGAAACTGAAAGAAAAGAACCACTTTCTAATGGCACTAGTCACTACTCATGCTGCTGCAAATAAAAAGGTAAGAAAAACCACTTTAAAGACCAATGATAATGTTCATCTCTTCCTAACACTCTGCTTCCAACATATAGTACTATGTAAAACACGATTAAGAAGTAGTTAGAGATAAGTCTAAAAAGTGATAAAGCTCTAAATGACAAATTATAACACCACTGTGCCTTTCTCCAGCATTCTGCTTCCAACATACATTGTTATGTGTAACAAGTGAAGCAAGAGTTAGTGATATAAGCCAAAACTACTCAAAGCAAGCTGTAATTTATTAGTATTCTGATCTCTTAAAGATGAACAACTTATGATAAGGAGACCATCAATATGTTAGCATACAGCTTGAGAAACTAAGCTAGAAATTAAGCTAGGAAAACAGAGTAAAGGCAGCAACTATGAATATGACAACTGAAAATACCATCAGAGATAAAGAAAATACAACAAAGACACACAATCCCGGGCTAAAACCTGTAGAAAACAATCCTGATCAGTTTAAAATAAATGCTGGAAATGAAAGTAAATCAAAATTGTACATGTGTTAAATAAAAGGAAAATTGCTGAATTCGAAAGAAGGAAATGGCAAGAACATAAAGGTAAATTTTACTGTACAAAGGCTGTTATGAATGGGGGCCCTCCATCCACAAAACCCAAGGAAAGATCAACTACTTGAAGTCAAAACAACACAGTCTTCTATTAACTCATATGCAGAAATTACAGTAAAAAGTGCTGAAACAGCAGCTTCAAAACAGAGTTTCTGAATACTCTAAAATTGCAGCAATTACATAAACAAAATAACTAAAGACTAATCCTTAAGTGTGTGAAGACGCTGGATTTTATAGGCTTATGATCAACTGCCTACTGCGTAAAACATGAAACTGGAAATTAACTGTCAATCATGCTAATTAAATGGTTCAGCAACACGTAAACAGGTCCGTGTGCGTTCTGGAGGGTACGGTCGTCATGGAGGTTGAATCCAAGGTTGGATCCTGTCTCCCATAACCTGTGTAGCGTGGAGGAATCGCCATCTGGAGTGACGTGACCTTTCAGCTTACGCAGCACCGTTTGAGCTGGCTCTGTTGACCGAAGTTTGCTCCACGTTGACCGGAGGTGTGCGTGGCGTTGCTGACTGTACCAATAGCATAGGAACCTTTAACACCTTCATTCCCACGTGCCCATGTGATTCGTTTTGCAAAATGACACGTGGAACATAGAGATCAATGAAAAGGCTGCGGAATGACTAGATAGCTGCGAAATTAATGAATGGCTGCGGGATTGCCAGACAGCTGCGGAATCTCTGTGCATATGTCAAAAATCTAGACAAACAGTCAAACATTAGCAAGGTTAACCAATCATGCTTAAAGACATCAAATGTAATGATCTGGGTAGGTTTATGAGGAAAATAGGGCAAAAGAGAGGGATAAGTGAGGAAAAACTGTAGGTAATGATAGGTAATTAGCTACAAGTTAGAGGCTCTACACTTGCCCCTAGGGTTGATGGTAAGCATACGGTTGCTGAGCTCCATACTGAGCCTGGTGACCAGGCTGTGCTTGGTAAGAAGGTTGGGATTGCAACCCACCTTGCATCTGAAGACCAGTTTGAGTCTGGGTCCTAGAAGGATGTCCTTGAAAGGGTGGAGCTTGGGCCACCTGGCCGGAAGGTTGTCCTGGTTGAGTTTGGGACAGACCCGTTTGCCTAGAACGATGAGCTTGATGGGTATTAGGTTGTCCTTGTACAACAGAGGGTTTTCCTTGTGGAACAGATGGCTGAGTGGGCTGGACGGCCGGTTGACCTTGAGGTTGACCAACTTGTCCAGATGGATGACTAGGCTGAGTAGTGGGTTGGCCTTGCTGCACGTAAGGCTGACTGCCCTGCCCAGAAGGGTACCCTTGCTGGATTCGAGGTTGTCCTTGTTGCATATAAGGTTGTCATGCTTATCCATATGGATAACCTTTCTGGACACCAGGTTGACCTTGTTGGATGTAAGGTTGTCCCAGTTGCCCAGACGAGTAACCTTGCCAAATACCAGGTTGCCCCGGATTGTCAGAAGGTTGAGTAAGATAAGTGAAAGACGGACCACTAGAGGCCGAAGGTTGTCCCTGAATGGGTTGTCCTTGTGGGCCTCCAGGTTGCCCTGGGTAAGACTGGCCGTAATATTGTTGCCCTTGGGGGGTTTGCACGTAAGACGACTGGCCTTGGTTAGGAGGTCCCTGAAGCTGTGCAGGCATTGCTTGACCACCCTGGTAAGTGGTGGTGCCCCAAGAAACGGATAATGGTACCAAGACTTCAACAACAGGCTGAGTAGGCAAGGGCCTGGAAAGATAAAGGTACTGACCAGTGGAATCGTAGTAATAGAACAGACCTTGCGAGCTCGGATCTTGGACAGCTTGCAAATATTGATCATATGGCCCCCCTCCTAGAGTGGGACCAGAAGAGGGCGGGGCACTTTGTGCAGGATGAATAACTCTGGGTGTATGTGCCGGCTGGCCACTACTTACTAGGCCGTGAGATGGACCAGCAACAGTAGTCACAGCTGAAGATGCCATAACGACACTAACAACCGATGTTGAATATGCTACACAAACAGTCGAAACAGTTGGAATTGAAGTGACGGGTGTATTGTGAACTTGTGAAACAAAAGATCCTATAGTGGGAGTGATGTGATGATCCCACATGGTACTTGAAGAGGGGATCCTAGTACCCATATTATCCCTCAAATACTTATAGCGTGAGGGTACCGGAGATGTGGCCGGGATAGGAGTTTCGATACTTGACAAAAGAGGTGTCTTACTCACTCTAGGAGATGTATCATCCATGTCAGAGGAAGACATTGGGGTCGAAACACCAGGAGGGGTAAAAGGAATATCGTCTTCGTAAGGCTCCCAAATGGGGTTCCAGTGAAATTCGTAAGCCTCGTCGTCTGGAGCACGAGAGTTAATCGGTTGGATACTCGGGATAACAAGGAGAGTATCACTCACAACCGGTACCTCAGGACCAACAAAAGACGGAGACCATTGATCAATTGGAACGGGAGACGAGATCGATGATTTCGCTAGGATGACAAACTTCAAAAAATCCTAGGGAAATTAACGAGAAAGGACCCTACTCAAACTAATGCAAACAAGATCTAACCGGGTAAATGTTAATTGCGGCCGAATAAATTTTAAGACGCAAGGACATAACTTGACCTTTTCATTTTTTAAGAGTCGAGAAAAGGAAATAAAGATGACTCTAGTTGCCTTCGAGTGTTTAATGAGCCTGAAGTGACAAGTGCTCAGATGGACCTTTTCTTTTAGAGAGTCCGAAAAGGAACGAAAGTGACTACTCTGGAGAGCTAGGCAAAAAGGTTTACCAAACAAATCCGTAAAACTTCATATACACCTTGGCAGTCATATAAAAACCAAGGACTTTTCGTACGGACTTCAATCTTCCCGAATGCTATGTTCGGTGTGTTACGGCTTGTAAGGCGGTAGACACGACTTCCTATGGATAAAGGATGATAACCTAGTGGGGTCTCCCCATATACTCGACGATACGTGGGAGCTCAAATCCATCCTAGACCACTGTTGCGTCACAGAAGGAGGAATCACCCAACCTTAAGTGAAACAAAAGTGACTAGGTTTAATGACGTTGGAGCACGTCTCTAGCCTAGACCTCTAAACAGTGAGCGTTATGTTCCAATGTGTTTTTAGGTTCATTCAGTTCATTTTAAGGTTGATCTTGTATTAGGTTTCGATTTTCAGGCCTTACCGTATGAAATCTCTCAAAATTGCCTAAATGAAAACTATATGCCAAAATATGTCATTCCATTCGATGAATGCTAGTTATGAGAGGGTTTGAGGGCTTTCACACAAACAAAATGATCACAAAACAACAAATAGCTTCCCTAATGCAGCTAATGGAAATTCACAAACTTTTCTTCAAGATCACTAATCACTAATCAAAACAAAAAGCTTCTAATTCTCATTAACTAATACAAAGCAAAAGAGAATTTTCTTTTTGTTGATGGCAAAGTGCATTAAACAAACTTTGAGAAATAGTAACAAACAAAGGTGAAAATAACCAGTGGACCCCAAACAACTGTGATCCGTGTCCGGGTAGCGAAAAGAAATCTAAACAATGTCAAGATTGGTTCAACAAAAATCACTTAAACAACCAAGCAAAAGCAAGCAAAGAGGAAGGCTTCACCAAACCAATAGCAAGCAGTAAACAAGCCTTTGCAAATGAGTAACCAAGCAAAGCTGATCCAATAAACTTGGAATGATAAAACTAGGTCACAAGACAAAAAAAAGGCAAGATCCTCTCAACAAAACTCACAAGAGAGTGCTTCAATCTCCCGACAGTGAAAACAAGTTATAAACCAAGTGAGAACAATAGGGGATAGCAAGACCAACAGGTTCAGGAGGCAGAATTGAAGAAATTCAATTCTACAGGAATCAGCGTGGGTGATACAAAGCAACAATGCGCTGATAAAGAACTACGCGTAGCAACAAAGCGATGTCAACGCGGAAGTACACGCCTTACCCGCGATGGTCCGATTTACAGAACCGTCGCGATTGTTTGGTGTATTAACGCGATGATCAGGAGGTCACAGAAAGGGCTGCGTGATGACAGCGCGACTGTTTAATTATAAACCGCGATGACGCTAAAAAACAAACACAATCAAGCCAAAAAATCCCAAGCCAAGACAATCAATCTTTAAACAAACAAGGCATCTCCCAAACCGAACCAGGAAACCAAGAAACAGAGAACTAATCCCCAAACTTTGAAAAGAGACCAAAAACAAGCTCAAGGAAAGAATCAAAAAGGGACAAAAGCCAGCTCCAAGCTGTTCAGTTCGTAAACCAAACCGGAGATTGACTGAAGTGGCGTTGATCTACTTCGCTAATGCAGAGCAACAACGTTTTGAAGGCTACCTGACCGTGCTTCAGGCTCCGTTTAAAGTTTACAAATCAAACAACAAGGTAAACTTCCCAGCAGAGTCGCCAAATTGTTGTGGATGTAAATCCCCTCTGCAGACAGAGGCGATCCCTACTAGTCCAAATAGGGTCTAGCAACAATCAAACAATGCTAACACGCAGGTTCCTAATTGCAAATTAAAGACCGATGATGAAGGTCTACCTGGATTCGAATGCTAGTACTCGTAGAAGAGTCGACGCTCCCGTTCCTTTGCTCTGGCTGGTCACAGTCCTCACGATCCTCGTGCACGGACACCTGCACATGCAAAGAACGATACAAACACAAGCATAAAATCCAATGGATGCAACTATATATCAGTCGGAAAGGATATAACTCAAACACCATCATAAAGACAATAAGAGTGGAACCATAATGATATTCGTCTATTATTGATAAACAAAGAAGAATACAACCATATTTCTGGCGTCAAATCCTTCTCAAGAGGGTCCAACCAACAAGTTACCCAAGCATTCACCCTTGAAGATAGATCTCCCAAGACAAACTCTCTCACTCACAAGTTTACACAAGATCAAAACACTTCACAACCTTCCTTAATCTCTCTAACAATCCACACTTGTCACACTAGCTACCTATCAAGCTCACACACTATCAGCAACACTCCAAACACTATGGATTCCAAACTAGCAGCTCATAACAATGGTGGAGGTTTAAATAGGAGAAGGAGTCTCCATGAATGGTGGGAGAATGTGCTTATCTCTAAGGAAGGTGGCTCAAATGACGAAACAGACATGCCAGAGAAGGGAGGGCGACATATACAAGGCCAACAACCAGGTTTGGAGTCATCTGGAAGGTCGGCTGTTAGAACAAACTCGCCCAGACTGGATCATCGCGGGTGCATAACTGTACTGGAGCGCTGACATCGCTACTGCATAATGGAGAAAGTCATGTCAGCGCGATCAAATATAAGCAACAGTCGCGCTGTCTCATGAAATTTGACCATCACGGGAATCACGTGTACTTCCGCGATGGCAGCGCGTTCGGTCTGTTTTGGAGCACTCATCAGCGCGTTTATTTTTACAATAGTCGCGATGATGGAAAAAACTTTGGCAAAGTGGGTCATTTGGCAACATCAGAGAGCATGAGCATGAATGATTTGGACTCATGACACAGTAGGAAGCCTGGTAGGAAGGCAGTGACAAATTACTATGTAACAAGGCTCGTCACCATTCTCAATCCGCGAGAGGTGATCTGGTCCAACATTTAATTGCCTTGGCTTCACAACTACTTCAAAGTCATATTCTTGAGAGAGCAACGACCATCTACAAATCCCCACCCCCCCCAAATATAGGCTTGTTGACCAGGTACTTTAAAGCGGAATGGTTTGTGTACATTTTGAAGTGCGCACCCAACAAATAATGCCTGAACTTTTGGAGTGCATACACCATCGCCAATCCTTCATGCTCTGTGGTTGAATAATTCTTTTATGCCTTAGATAACTTCCTCCTCGCAAATTCTCTTGGATGGTCAATATCACCTGCGTCTGGTTGGGTTAGCACAAATCCTAATTCTATGTAGGATTCATCTACATGTACATGGAATTCCTTCTTCTAGTTGGGGAACACTAGAATAGGTGTTGTGACCATTTTTTTCCTTCAATACATCCAAACTCTTCTGGCAATCATCATCCCAGCAAAATTTTGCATCCTTCTTCAGTAATCTCTCCATGCGAGCAGTGATATGTGCATATCCTTTGATGAAATTCCTATAATACCCTGTATGGCCCAATGTCATGTGCAACTATTTGACATTCCTCGGAGGCTCCAAATTGATAATTACTGCAATTTTGGCAGGGTCTACCATCAACCCCTACTTACAGAAAACATGGCCCAAGAGTATCCCATATGGTATGCATAATATGCACTTCTTTAGATTAAGGGATATCTGATACTTTCGACAAGTATCCAACATGAGGCGAAGACTAGCAACATGCTTCTTTACTAACCCAAACATTGTCCAATCATCAAAGTAAACCTCCAAAAACTTATGAATAAATTCTTTGAAAGCTACGACTACCACCCTAGAGAATATTGTAGGGGAATTCTTAAGTCCAAAGGGCATAACTGTATACTGAAAACAACCCATTATGTAACGAAGGTAGTCTTACTTTGATCCTTCGATGTGACCTTGATCTAATGATACCATGAGAACCCACCTGTAAACGAATAGGCTTCTTGACCTCCAACATTCTCTAATACTTCATCTGCGAATGACATAGGAAATGGATCATGGACGCAAGCATCATTCAACTTTCTTAAATCTACGTAGATCCGAATTTCACCCTTCGTATTCTTTTCCTAAATTACCATAGGATTAACCCAGTCCTATTCCTCTACAGGCTTAAAAATCTCGGCTGCAAGCATCTTATCCAACTCTTCGCACACTTTTTCCTTGTACTTAGGATTCAACTGGTATGGGCACTGCTTCACTGGTTTCACATAGGACTTTAGAGTGATCTTCATGACACCCAGATCACCTAATATCCCCTTTAGATTAGAGAACTTTGAGGGAAACAAGTCTTGATACTCCCTTAATAACTCTGTGACTTTGTCCACTATGTCCCCATCCTAGTATCATCTATATTTGTGAAATTTAACTGCGCTTCCAACCTAATGTTCACCTGCTTAGTTTTCAATGGATTTGAGATGTCAGGGAATTCCACCTTAGGCCTCACAACTTCATGCTATCCTTCTAACTCAGGAATACTGATGTTCCTAGGATCTTCCTCACCTTCCTCGGTGGTCACATTGTAGAATTCTAGAGCATGGCGCAACTACGTACTCCAGTCTAGATGTACCCATGTGATAGGCTCTTCGGACATTTTGAATATTTCAGGTTTGATCTCTTCTAACACTTAGTCAATACACTCAAATCCATCCTCAAAACTGAAAGTTAATATAAAAATTTCCTTCAAAACATCCCACTTTGCGGTTTTGTGTCGTAGCTCTGTCTCTAGATACCAGTTCATTGGGATAATATACAAATTGTGGTATAATATGTGAACCAATTTTCGCTATGGTTCTTCTCCCCATGCTTTCGTCCATCCAACCATATGTTCATGCGAATCATCCTTCACCTGTATATTTCTCTACAATACGTGTATTGGCATACCTAAACCACATATTCATCATCTGTCAATATTCCTTCCAGTCTGCAAGCTATTCTTATGTGTACCCCACCATCTGGCAGGCGAATCTCTCATCATGATGTCTAATGCCTAGAACCAATGTTCCTCCAGTACATCCCTTTCAAATTTATCCTGAAATAAATTGACATCCACTGACCCTTCATAATATGATAAGTTGCGTACCTCAGTATATATACATCAGAGTGACTTAGTGATCCTGTTGCATTATAGAGACGATACCTCATGCAATCTATTCTTTCAGTGCTCAAGCTCCTCATTTGAATCTTAATTGTAGGATTTTTCCTTCTCCCAAGTAATCCGCCCATCCACCATAGGGTTGATCCAATCCTCATCCCGGGTAGTCAGCTTATAGTTTTGCTCAATATCATCCTCCCCATAATAATCTCGAACTGATTCAGTAGATCGCACACCCTTGGTTAGATCCAATGGAACACTAACCCTTAGTTCCTTCTTTTCAAATTTCATGATGCACTTCTTGAGGTCGATAACTACGTTCATATCAAATGCTTAATCAATGCAAAGCAACGTTGGATATGGGTTACTGTCATCCACTATTTCGATTACTTAAAAATATACTATGGCACACGCCCCTTCAATATCGACAATTACTCCATGTAGGCACCCCATAAGAATAATATTTTGTTGATTCTCCATTCTCAGCTAGATCGGGTACCATTGTAGCACTGGTTTTCCCATTTTTTCCTAGGTTTAAGTTGGAAAAACATTTGCATCAGATCCCAAATCAAGGATCACCTAGTCCATTTCGAATTCTCTAATATGGGCAGTCAATATCATATCATGACCAATCCTTTTCTTACCCTTGTCTACTTTGTGTACTGTGTGTTGTTGAGGTAGTGGCTTACCCTTGCCAGTGCAGTTATCTATCAGCTCTTGCAGCCCCTCTACTGCTTTTTGGTCTCTTAGGAGCTTCATGCAGGTCTGTAAGAAAGATGTTAACAATGAAGGATTTGTTTCTTACGCAGTACAAACTTCTTCAGGCTTCTTTGTGCGTGTATTCATAGCCCTCGGTGTAGAAGCTCCTGCATTCACAAAGCTCCTCTTCACTTCCATAAAAGTTTCCTTCACTTTATTCAAATCAAATCCAACCTCCTTGTCAACAGCCTTGCATACCCATACATTTTCCTCTGGTTGTTTCCCTTTATCCTCCTCGGTAGTTATACCGCTTCGCGTGAAAATATTAACACTAGGCCCATCTTTGCGTGGTTTTGATCTCATCATCTGGATGTTCTACGTAGGTTCCTGGGTATGGGTCTTCTTTTCTTGCATTTTTGGGATGAGCACAAGAAAATATTCTATGACATGATCAAACTGTCTGCAATACTGACATGAGGGGTACGTTGGATTTTGACAATCTTGCAAAAAGTGACCTGGTTCTTCGCAATTGTAACAAATGATCTGGCCATGACCTCTTCTAGCTCCTCCCCCTCATCCTCTTCCTCATCCCTGGAATCCTCCGCGCGCTGCAGTTGTGCCTTGATCCTGCTGAGGATGTGCCTCCATCTGTACTCTATATGTTGGTGTTTTGTCCATCATTAATTCATAACTTTGGTAATTATGCTCGTCATAATGTACAGACTTACAAAAAATGAAAAACAGGTTCTAGGGAGTCTGTACAAACTTCTGTAACAAGTGGCAATTGTTTGTCGTATGTTTTCCTGTGATCTGGCAGATAGCGCACCAAGGTACCACACCTGTACTCGTCCCAGTGGTATTTTTTGGCTTCAGGGGGACATGACCTCCCCCAACTAGATAATTCTAGTACACCGGGAAATGATCCTTATCGTGACCATGGCCTTTTCATTTTAAACACCATACTTCTGTGCGAGTCTCATTCTAGACTTATTTTCCCTTTTTCAGGCTCTACAAATCCATATGCAGGCTAGCGAACTGTGACTAAATGTCTTGCACTCCCAGATTCATATCCTGAATGGGTGAGGCCTCCAACTTCATTGAAATCTCCAGTGCCTTAGCCTATGTTCCAATATTCTGTTGTGACTGTGGCAATCTTAAATGAGATAATAACGAATCAATATACCAATCCTTTTGTTGTTCATCTGTGATTTTCATATTAGCTTGCTATAGCAAACATTTCAACCTTTGATCAAAATCCGATGTAGGTTCATTCACCTTCTACTTGATCTATTTGACCTTTGTTACCGACTGGGCTTGTGACTTAGGCTTCTTGAGTTCGTTATTTAGCGCATCCTTCATATCTTTAAGCTTCATAGCTGGATGAGTTGTATTAAACTTAATATACCAGCTCGATGCTATATCTTGCAATGTTGTGACCAGCTACGCTTTCTTTAGGTCATCATCCATTATCTGCTGTGACTTCCACACAACATCTGCTATGAACTAGAATTGTTATGGGTCTTCTCTCCCCAGACCCTTGAATATGGGCATCTTCATAACATTCGCCATATTGAATAGTGGTGGTGGATGTGGAGCCTGAGGTGTACATGTAGGTGTGTGAGGAGGAGGTGATGGCATAGGTGGAGTGGATGGATGTGGTATTCCCGCGATACCCTGATTTACCATTTGCAACACACCTTGAGGCGTTTTTAGACTACTACTTTCTTCGTCACTATCAGATACTCCCAACAAAGGACTGTACTCAACACCTGAATCTAGATCTCTTCTAAATGGCTTTCCACTTTGCGTAGTTCCCGTCAAGTCTCAACTAAACATCAATTCAATGGCATAACTTGTTTCTCACACAATAGAATTTTAATCCAAGTTTTTAGGGACTTCAGATACTTACCTCTTGGTCCTTTTAAAAACCGGCGTTCAACTTTGCTATAATTGATAGATGTGTCGATCGTGAACTTAGTAATGAATCCACCCAAAATACTATCGATCCAATAATCGACAACCCTCGCAATCTTGTTTTCTGAACCTTCCAGGTGCCTCACTAGCTTTGGAGTCCACACAATAGGGTTATCCAACTTCCACGTACCTTGACTATTCACCAATTTAGACAACCATTCGTACAACTTGTATGGAAGAGAGCAGGAGAGAATTTCGTGTTCTTTTGTATACATGTATCTATTCAACCACTCTTCTTTTGACAAGTGCAAATTCCTATTTTCTTGGGCTACAAACTCATGCAACTTTCGATCTATCCACTTCTTGATCTCTTTCTTAGTCGGTATCCACTTATGGATCATCACATATTCCTCAGATAGATCTCGGTCTCGACAACATAACCATTTTTTGGCTTGAGGCGGTTTGGACCCAGGTTAAGAGTTAGCTACACTAACCAACAAAATCCTACACTACCGACCCTTTTGGCAACAACCCATGTAACACAGGTTGCAGTCTCACCCGAGGCAATATTGGGGGATGCTAGAACTAGGTTTCTGCATTCAAAGGACTATGTGATGTGTTTATGTTACTTTTAGGGCTTTATTTCGACCTTCGCGAACCCTAACCCTTAAAACCTAAAAATTACAGTAACTAACAGATAACAGATTCAAACTCTTTGCTAATTATTCTAACCATTCATAACATCATGTAATTAAATAGATCTACTCCTTTCACATATCTATTAAGTGTTTTTCATGATGACTTGCAGTAAACAAAGAGCTTAGAGAATATACAATAAATTTAGAAGTAAACAATAACACACAAATACATAGATAATGCTCCAAAACAACTTTTGTTATGCTTATATCTTCAATTACAGACTCTTTCCACCCTGCACACACAGTTGTAGGGGCCCACATACTCTTTTGGGGATTTACCAGGGTCTCCACGCACATAGCTATAGGAGCCTTCCCCTTTGCATAAGTACATAAAACAAACTTCTCTTCCTTAGATCATTGACACATAGATTCATCGATATCTCTCATGAATCTCTATGACTCCTTTTTATATCAAGTGGGTCACAAAAAAACTTAACTCCTAATAAACTAAGGGGCTTTGACCTTCCTAAAGCCCCTTTGACTCCTGTCGACCTGCGTGCTCCGCTCCTCAAAATGGGAAGACTTTACAATAATAAAAAAACTGTTTACAAAATTGACCCCAGGGGACCTTGTCCCAACAGGACAATAACTTTCAACTGCAAATGTAGTCTCTAACTCACATTTTCTTGTTTCCCTAAAAAATTCATTGAAGGCCTCATAATAGATCCAGAAGTTCATAACCTGAAAAACTGATAAAAATGGAAAATTGTTGGAATAGGAAAATGTGTTGGAAATTAGGAAACTGAAAGGAAACAATGTTTGGGGTCCCAGTGGCCCATAGGTGGGCGGCCACCAATGTCCACCTGGACTAGGGGGAGAAGAGAAAAATCAAGAATTTCTTCCAGAACAAAGTCAAGAGGCAAGAAGTGTAAAACCAAATGTTTGTTTTGCAACGAAACATGACATTTCAAGGACTATTGGAAAAGAAAAGAGTCTGGTGAAAATCCAAAGAAGGAAGAAAATCAACTTGAGTCAGGTATGATTGATGAGGTTTTTTTCTGTTGAATCAGGCATGCTAGATGAAGTTTTGTCTAATTGCAATTTTTCTCATAATTTTGAAGATTGGTTGTGATATTGTGATGCTTCTCATCACATGAGTCTGCACAGAAACTAGTTCACATCATATCACACAATGAATGGCAGTTTTTTGTTTATGGCTAATAATGTATCTTGTCAAACTATTGGGGTGGGTAGTGCCCGAATTACAATGTATGACAGTATGATTAGAACATTTATTTATGCTAGACATGCACCTAAGTGAAAAATAATTTGATTTATTTGGGAGTATTTTTTAAAGTTGGCAACAAGGGCCAAACTCTAGTTTGGATAGTTCATTTGATGGAGATATTTACTGCATTGAATTCCTATTGTAGATAGGACCAAAATCACCCTAAAGATCACTAAATTTGGACAAGGAGAAATATGTTTTTGAGGTCAAGAACACACATGTGTAAATTGTCAATGTCAACCACACCATTATGTAGGCTCATTAAGCCCAAGCGACATGTCTTTTGACCCTCAACGAATTGTATAAATAAGGATAGCCTCAAACCTCATTTGGCACTTCATCAAAACAAACCATTCTTCTCTCTCTCCATCTGATTAGTTTGTACACCTATTGGGCAGTTGATTGTCTCACACATGTGGCAAAAAGGAGAATGAAAATTACAGGGCCAAAAATTTGAAGTTTTTTTGCAGTTTGACTAGCATTGACTTTAACTTTCTAGGTAGAATTCCATTTCGATCGTTTGGGAATTTTTCTGTTTTGGTAGCCCATATTATTTGGCATAGAAACCGATAATTTTGGGCACTTTTAGCTTCATTGATCACAAGCCTATTTGACCATAGACTTGACTTCAGGTTGACTGAGTTTGATTTTTGTTTTAATCACTCTTTTGGGTTGACTTTGACTAACAAGAAAGGTCAAGTTCCTATCTCCTTTTCTCGAGCTATTTTGGAAGGATTTTACCAGACTTTGACTGCTATTGAATTTTTGGTTAAGGTTAATTTGACGACTTTTAACAGAGGGATGAATTGAAAATTTGACAGAGATGTTTTGGAAAGTGGTTTTGATCATCTATTGGCAAGTCAAGTTTGACTTTATTGCACTCTCTCTCTGTTGAACATTTGATGTAATAATAAGAGGAATTGATCAAAGAGTTTTTCCCATCTTGGGGCTTTTCCCTGACATTTGCCAAATTCTGGTGTTCTCTTGTCTTGGCTTGTCTTCTTCGTTTATTTTTTATGTTCTATCTACAGTTACAGTCAAAGTGATGGTTAATTGTGATTACTATTGGAAATTAAATTGGAAATTGTCATTGGGATAACTAAAGGACATTGAAGTGATTGTTGCAAGCAAAGAACATACCATTTTTATCTAAAATTAACATGGTTTCAGAGCCCAGGTAAAGACAAAGCCCAAGCAAGAGAGAGAAAAGCAATCACTAAGAGATCTATTGGAAAAAGACAAGTCTCCATGGCCTCTACATCTTACTTCAAGTATGAGGACAAACTCAATGACAAATATAACTATCATACATGGAAGATGAATTTTGACCTGAATTTGAAGGAGCATAACGTATTGGACTATGTGTAGGGAAATGTGGTGGAGCCTCTTTCAAATGTACCTGTTTCTGCGAAAACGAATTATAGAAAAGGTGAGGTCAAAACTAAGAAAATTTTGATGAACCCATTCAAAAGAATTTGGTTTCTTATATTTCTGATTGTTGGGTTGTGTTATATTCTTTCCATGACTAACCTACATAGTTAATCGGGGGGTTAGAGAGGGGCAGGTAGCCCCCCTCTACGGGGTCTGGGGCAGCGCCCCGGGGAATTTTTTTTTGGACCCTATATTAGGTTGGGTGAACCTACCTATGGTTTTCGGTCCATGGTTTTGGATGCGATGGTTTTTCGGTCCATGGTATTGGATGCTTCGGCATGTATAAATATGTATTGTAGCATTGAAAGGAATATAATGAAAAATCAAGCTGGTAGTCCCGGTTTTGGGATCCAGGGGAAAATATTTGTGTATATGTTTCTTATGTGTAATGCTCTCGCATTGTTTATTTTGTGTTTTAGAATTCGTATGCAGGTAATTTCTAAACGGTGTTAAAACCTACATTTGGTATCAAAGAAATTTTGGCTTCAAGGGGACGCCTTTGTTGCTGAGGGGTTTCGCTCGAGCGTGTGGTAGACCCTATTCAGTGGGAGATCTATGAGATCGATTCTGGTGGTGAAAGAAGATGGCGAGCAATGGAAAGATAGAGATCGAGAAATTTAATGGTTAGAGTTTTGAGTTGTGGAAACTCAAGATGGAGGATCTGTTGGTGGATAAAGATCAGTGTACCGCGGTAGATCCGGGTACTAAACCAATGGGAGTGTGCAATGAAGAATGGAAGAAGTTGGATCAGAAGGCAAAGAGAAAAATACGATTGTGTGTCTAAGATTCAGTATCGCTGAATGTATTAGGGGAAGCTATGATGAAGGCTTTGTGGGACAAGTTAGGGACTTTGTACCAATCTAAGTCTCTGGTGAATAAACTGTTCCCACAGAAAAAGTTGTATAACCCGAGGATGAAAGATGGAGACTCGGTGATAGAGCATCTAAATGCATTTAATACTGTGGTAAGTCATTTAACATCTATTGATATTAAAATTTTAGATGAAGATAAGTGCATCGGTTTGTTGTGTTCTCTACCAGATTCGTGGGATAGTCTGATTATTGCAATAGGTAGCAATGCCTTGTAGTTTGATGAAATAGTCTCATCCTTGCTGACGGAGGAGATGGGACAGAAAAATATGGAGAGCCAGAATGGTGATGCCTTGTCTATACGAGGACAGTCCCAGAACAGAAACAAAAATAAGTCATTGAGTGGGAGATCTAAATCTCCGGGAAAACCTGTAAAGGTGGTGTGCTAGAAATGTGAAAAGGAAGGGCACTACAAAAGGACTGTAAATCTAAAGCTACTAACAAAGGAAAAGGATCTGATGATTCTTCTTCTATAGAGGTGAAAACCACCTCAGATGAAGGTGGGCGTGTGTACTTGGCTTCTTCAAGTACACATGTAGATCATGAGGCATGGTTGATTAACTCAGGTGCATCCTTTCACTTCACTCCCCGTAGAGAGTGGTTCTGCAAGTATGATAAATATGATGGTGGTGATGTCTTCTTAGTGGATGATAGGAAGGCTAGAATCATTGGTCACAGAAAAGTAAAGTTGAAGTTCCAAGGTGGAAGGGTTAGAACACTTCCGGTTGTTCTGCATATTCCTGCATTAGCCAGAAATCTGATTTTTGTAAGCGAGCTGGATGATGCAGGTGTAAAACCAGTGTTCAAGAAGGATACCTGCAAGATGGTTCGAGGAGCACTGGTATTGATGTGGGGAGTTCAAATTTGAACTTTGTACACGATGCAAGGTAGCACTGTTGTTGATGGGTGCAATAGTTCTATGGTTCCTGAAAGTGGAGCAAAGAATCTAGTGGTCTCTGGAGAAAAGACCATGGCGTGGCATCAAAGGCTTGGACATATTGGAAAGAAGGGCCTTCGAATACTTCATGGTAAAGGTATGGTAGAAGGTATGAGTAATAGCTCTCTGGATTTTGATTTCTGTGAAAATTGTGTATATGGTAAGAAGAATTGGGTGAGTTTCCCCTCTGGTGGTAATTGGGCGAAACAGATATTAGAGCTTGTGCACAGTGATGTGTTTGGACCTGTGAAGGTTCCATCACTGGGTAAGTCTATGTACTATGTATCATTTATAGATGACTTCTCAAGGAATACATGGATATATTTCCTTAAGAAGAAATCTAAAGTCTTTGGCAGGTTTAAAGAATTTAAGGCTCTAGTGGAAAACCAGACAGAGAAGAATATAAAGGTGTTGAGGACAAATAACCGTGGAGAGTTTTGCAGTAAGGAATTTGAAGAATTCTGTAAGAAGTGTGGTATAGCACAACAGAAGACTACTCCATATACACCTCAGCAAAATGGAGTTGCAGAAAGAATGAACAAGACGTTGATGTAAAGGGCAAGAAGCATGCTCAGTGGTGCCGGGTTAGGACAGGAATTCTGGGCAGAGGCGGTGGCGACAGCATGTTACTTGGTCAACATATCACCTTCCTCAGCGTTGGAGGATAAGACTCCACAAGAGGTATGGACTGGTAAGAAACCCTCTCTTTTACATCTGAGGGTATTTGGATGTGATGCATATGTACATGTTCCAAAGGAGAAACAAACCAAGTTGGATAGTAAATCTAAAAAGTGCAACGTTTTAGGTATAAAGATGGCTTAAAGGGTTATAAGCTTTGGAACCCAACAACAAGGAAGGTTGTGTATAGTTGATATGTGGTGTTCAGAGAGGTGAAATATGTTATTAGACATGAAGTCCAACCAAAGGAACCTGAGAAGATACAGTTTGAGCTAAAGGAGGAAGAATCAGACTCTACAGCTGAGGAGGAATCAGAAGATTAAGAGCCACAAACTCCGGGTGTAAGAAGATCAGTTCGAGAAAGAAGGCAGCCAGAATGGTATAGTCCATCTAATTTCTGTTCAAATTTTGCTTTATCTATTACTGATGATGATCCCAGAACTATGAAGGAAGTAGTAGATTCAGAGGATGGAAAACTCTGGAAAGAGGCCATGGTTGATGAAATGGCATCTTTGCACAAAAATGAGGCTTGGGATCTGGTGGAGTTGCTGGCTGGAAGGAAACCCATTGGAAACAAATGGGTGTTCAAGAAGAAGATAAATGCAGAAGGAAAGGTGGACAAATACAAAGCTCAGTTGGTAGCAAAAGGTTATTCCCAGGGGCCGGGAATTGATTTTGGTGATATTTTCTCTCCTGTTGCCAAGGTAACTTCTATTAGGTTACTTTTATCTGTTGTTGCTGCTTTTGATTTTGAGGTAGAACATGTGGATGTGAAGACAATATTTCTTCATAGGGATCTAGAAGAGGAGATCTACATGAAGCAACCTAAAGGCTTTGCGGTGAAGGGTAAGAAAGAACTAGTATGCAAGTTAAAGAAGTCTCTGTATCGGTTAAAATAGTCACCAAGGATGTTGTATCAAAAATTTGATACATTTATATGGGGACTTGGCTTCACTAGAAGCAAAGCAGATCACTGTGTGTATTTTAAATTAATTGGTGACCGTGTTATTTTTCTGGTCTTGTATGTGGATGATATGTTTTTGGTTGGAAATGACAAAGAAATTATCTAGGATTTGAAGACCCAATTGTCCTCCAAATTCGACATGAAAGATCTTGGTGCTACAAACTATATTTTGGCATGGAAATTAAAAGAGATCAGGCAAAGAGGAAGCTCTAGTTAAACCAGAGGAAGTATGTCGAGACAATATTGCAGAGGTTTAATATGTAGGATAGTAAACTGGTGAAGGTTCCTATTCCTGTAGGTGTAAAGTTATCTGTTGAACAATGTTCCAAGACACAAGAAGAGGAAGAGGATATGTCTCGTGTTCCATATGCAAGTGTAGTTGGTAGCCTGATGTATGCAATGGTCTTTACTAGACCAGACATTGCACATGCAGTGGAAGTATTGAGCAAGTTTATGTCAAAACCAGGGAAGGAGCACTGGACAACAGTGAAGCAAGTTTTTAGGTATTTGCGTGGCACTAGTGATTATGGTTTGTAGTACCAAGGAAGACCAGGATTGGACAAAGTGTTGGATATTCATGGCTTTGTTGATGCAGACTGGGTTGGAGATCTGGATCAAAGAAGATCTACAAGTGGTTATGTGTTTAACCTATTTGGAGGTGCAATCAGTTAGATAAGTAAGAAACAATATGTAGTGGCATTATCAACTACAGAGGTAGAATACATGACAACCACTCATGCAAGAAAGAAAGCAGTTTGGTTGCAGAGATTGTGTTCAAGTATGGGGTTAGTACAGGGAGCTATAAGGATAGACTGTGATGGCCAAAGTGCAATTTTCTTGGCAAAGAAACCTGCTTACCATTCAAAGACAAAGCACATTGATGTTCAGTATCACTTTGTGAGGGATATGATAGAAGACAAAAATGTGTTACTGATAAAGGTGGACACTTTGAAGAATACTGCAGATGCATTGACAAAATCTATGAGCTCTGAGAAGTTCTCCTAGTTTAGAGAAATAATGGGTGTTTCAAAGCTAGAAAATGAGTAGGCTCTCCTGTGGCCCCCTGTGGAAAGAAAACAACAAGTGGGAGAATGTTGGGTTGTTTTATATTCTTTCCATGACTAACCTACATAGTTAATTGGGGTGTTAGAGGGGGGGGGGGGCAGAGCCTCCCCTTTGTTCCGCCTATTGTGTAGTGGGGAGGTTATAGGGGGGTTTGAGGCAGCGCCCCGGGAATTTTTTTTTTGGACCCTATATTAGGTTGGGTGAACATACCTATGGTTTTTGGTCCATGGTTTTGGACGCGATAGTTTTTTGGTCCATGGAATTGGATGCTTCAACATGTATAAATATGTATTGTAACATTGAAAGGAATATAATGAAAAATCAAGCTGGTAGTCTCGGTTTTGGGATCTAGGGGAAAATCTCTGTGTATATGTGTTTTATGTGTTATGCTCTCGAATTATTTATTTTATGTGTTTTAGAATTCATATGCAGGTAATTTCTGTACGAGGTTAAAACCTACACTGATTTGGGAACTTCTAAAGAAAGATATGATAAGTTGGTTGGGATGTTCAAAGTGAACAATGCAATTCAAATTCTCCTTCTAAAAAACCAAGTTGAAGGATATCGAGATGAATAAATGGGATTCTATCCAATCCTACTTCATGAGAATAACTCAAATCAAGAATTACCTACTATCTATTGGAGAATTTATTGCTGATAGAGAGCTCACTCTCATTGCACTTGGAGGTCTTTCAAGACCTTGGGATGTATTTGTCACCACTATTATCAACAACGACATGATACCTAGATTTGATGAGTAATTGGTTAGATGCACTCAAAATGAGACTAGGATGATGGAGAGAGACAAACCCTCCCATGGAAATGAACCCACTACCTTATCTGTTCATGCAAAAAGGAAGAATAATGGTGGTCCAAGGAGACAGGGTCAAGGATCTAAGAAGGGATTCAAAGAAGGAAGAAAAAGAAGATGTTATAATTGCAACAGGTTTGGATAGTATGCTAGAAAGTGTCCTCACAAGAAGAATTCTCCAAGGGACGATGACAACAACATAAACATTTTCAAAGACAATGACAATCAAAGGAACAATAGGTTCAACAACAAAGGAAATAGAAATTCTCTCGCTGCTTGAAATGGAAATGGTCGACCTACCAAAAGGACAAGAAATGTTAGGTATGATGAAAGCAATGTTGTAGAAAAGCAAGATGATTTATCTTATTTCCACACTATCTACTGACTCTCCTCCAAATACTATGGATCATTGGTTGATTGATAGTGGAGCCTCAAGGCACTTCATTGGATATAAGGAGCCTCTCTCAAATTTGGTTGAAAAGAATACTAATCAAAAGATAATACATGGAGATAATTCCACCTACTTTGTGAAAGGGATAGGAACTATCACTCTTCACTTGAATCGAGGTAAAACCATACATCTACAAGAAGTGTTTTATGTGCTTGATTTGAAGAAGAACCTAGTGTCTATTTCTGCGATGGAAGCTAAAGGCTTCAAGGTAGCATTCATTGATGTAAAGGTACACACTTTTCATGGGAACCCTAAATATGCATTTACTCTTGTATTTAGGGTTTATGGTCTTTATCAAGTTGGAGGAAGTCCTTTGGGAGCTTTGATGAGTGACACTTCTCTTCAATATGAATTATGACACTAGAGATTTTCCCACTTGCATTACAAAACCTTACCTAGGGTAAGGAATATTGTCACATGTATGCCCGAGTTTAACATGAACCATGAAGGTGTTTGTTAGGGTTGTGGAACTAGGAAACATTCAAAGGGACCATTCCCCTCTAGTGAAAGAAAGACTATCGATGTTCTTCAATTGCTCCATTATGGCTTGGCCGGTATCCTTCCTGTAACTTCATTAGGATGATACTTGTACTATGCAATATTTTTTGATGACTTCTCTCGCAAATCATGGATCTATTTCTTGAAGAGGAAGGATGAAGTTTTCAAATGGTTTCGTTCTTTCAAGGCATTGGTGAAAATCAAGCAGGGAAGAAGATAAAGACGTTGAGGGCCGACAATGGAACCAAATATGAATCAAATGAATTCAATGAATTTTGTAGAGAGGTTGGAATTAAGAGGGAGACAATTGTTTCATACACTATTGAGTATAACGACATTGCTGAAAGGAAGAATCGAAAAATTATGGAAGCCACCCGTGCCATGATATATGATCAAGGTCTACCAAATTTATTATGGGGAGAAGTTTTCAACACTTCCATATATGTTCAAAATAGGAGCCCGCATCAAGCTTTGGATTTCAAAAAACCCAAGGAAGCCTTAAATGGTAAGAAACCAGATGTTTCCCATTTTATAATCTTTGGTTGTCTGGTATACTTTCATGTTCCTAAAGAGAAAAGGAATACGTTGGAAGCTTCTGGGAAGAAAGGTATGCTCGTTGGCTATATTGAAAATTCAAAGGCATATAGAATCTATGTACCTAGTCAAAGAGATGTGGAAGTAAGCTATGATGTTACCTTGGATGAAGAAACCGTGTTGGGAATGGAATCCCCCCAAGGCATGTTTTGGGGCTTAAATCCCAAGTTTTGATCGAATTTTGTTGTAAATTTCCGCAAATTGCGGGCGCGGAAGTATGTTAGAGTCATAGGGTTGTTCGACCTAGTTTTTTAATGTAATGTCAGCCTAACCATGGTCCGTGGACCATGGGATTGTATAAATAGAGTGAGGCTCTAATTATAAAAGAGAAGAAGTAATAGAGATAAGAAAGAGTCTAAGTGACTAAGTAAAGTGTGTATTTGGGTTATAGAGTAGGAGAAGGCTCTGCAACTGAGTGCACAGAGGCCTAGTAGTCTGCAACTAAGTGTGCAGACCCCTGCAGCTGAGTGTGCATGGCGAAGTCGAGTTTGTAACTGAGCAAAGAATTAATAAAGAGAAGTTTTATCATAATTCTGTGTATCTATTCTTGAGTTAATGCATGGTTGATATAATTTGCGAATATATTGTTTATTTACTTCGCGCACCTGTATGAATGGTTTATATTGTTAAGTATAACTTAAAGCATGCAAGTAGGCTAAGATAATCAATTAACAGTGGAATATCAGTAAGTTCTTGGGTAATAACAGCATTCAGCCCCCGAGTAGGGCTGCGCAGAGGCAACATCTTAAGCTGCGAGGTATGAGAAAGTGCACTTAGCGACGTGTGCGTAGGGTCAAACTGCAGACCACTTGAACTCATTAGACATCTCCAGGGTGCAGAAACCTGGTTCTAGCACCCTCCCATACTACTTCGGGTGAGACCTCAGTCTGCGCTCTGTGGACTGTTGCTGAAAGGGCTAGTAGTACTAGGATTTGTTTGTCTTATTGGGGCCTGATGCGGGCGTAGTGCGCAGTGCCCATTTCAGAGCATTGAAACGTTTCTGTTCCGGTGCTTCGATTTCAAATTTGATCAGGAAATCATCCATCACTGTCAACCCATCATACATAGGCAGATCTCTTGTTTCCGTTGCTACACAACATAGTGACCTTATCATCATGTTGCAGTTGAGCGCAGTTACCTCGTGTAACCGGTTCTTCCATCGTTCTATCTCTTCGTCCGAATCTGAAGTGCAAGAGATTTCGTGCTCCCACAAAATCCTACCATCCGCTATTGGATTCACCCAATCCTGCTCCTACGTGGTTATCTTGTATATACAGTCTAGATCGTCATCGTTGTTGCAGTCGTGCACTAGCTCTGTGTAGCACGATCCTTCCACAGGGTCTAAAGGTACCACTACGCACAGTGCCTTTTTCTCAAAAATCATCTTGTGCTTCTTTAGATTTACCACTCCATTCATGTCAGTGGCCCCATCTATTCCTAGTAGCACGGGATAGGGATTGCTGTCATCAACAATATCTATCACTTCAAAATCTGTAAGCATGCTCGCACCTTCGATATCTACCATTATTCCTTGCAATCTTCCCATAGGTAGGATCTTTTTTTGGCTCTCCATTCACAATTGAGTAGGATACCATTGCAATGCAGGCCTGCCCATGTGCTCCCATGTCTGCTTTGGCATGAGGTTCACATCCGATCCTAGATCCAAAATCACTTGATCCATTTCATATTCCCTGATCTGTGTGGTCAATCTCATCTCTCTTCCTATTCGCGTTACGTGCTTCCCAAGCTTTTGAACTACGTGCAGTTCTCCTGGTGCAGTCCCAACACATCTAGTGATGAGTTCTTGTAGCCCCTTCACAGCCTCGCTATCGCACAACAGCTTCATGCATTTCTCCACAAAGGTAGTGAGCATTGATGGGTTCATTTCTAGTTTCAGTTCGTCTTTACTACCTGAAGTGGAGGCCTTAGTGAAGCTCTGCTTAGCTTCCACGAATGTCTCCTTCGCGCGCTCCAAATTAAATTCCGGTTCCTTTGTTGGAGCCTTGCGAACCCAGGCACTCTCTTCGGGCTGCTTACCTTTGTCATCTCCTATCGTAATACCACTTCGGAGCACGATATTTACATTTGGTTCTTCCTCACGTGGCTCAGACCTCATCATTTGCATGTTCTGAGTTGGGGAGGTTGGAGTGCTCCTTTATTGCATAACCTCGTTATCAGCGTGGGATAGTCCTCCGTCTCATGATCAAACTGGGTACAATATAAGCATGATGGTCTCGTCAGATTTGTACAATCGTGGGCATAATGCCCTGGCCCTCCGCAATTGTAACAAATCAGCTGACCGCGACCTCTTCCTAGTCCCATTCCACCTCGACCTCATCCGTGCCCCTGAAATCCAGTGCGCATCATCCCTACATTTTGGTTAAGGGTTCACGTTTCATTCTGAACTCTGTAGGTAGGAGTTTGATCCATCTTCAGTTCACAAATCCTATAGGTATGCTCATCATGGCCTACTGACCTGCAGAAATTACAGAACAACTGCTGAGACGTCTACGTATACTTTCGTAATAGATGGCAGTTATCTGTAGCATGATTCCCTCCTATCTGAAAAATCGTGCACCATAATGCAGGCGCCACACTCGACCATGCTTGTGCCTCTGGTCTCAATGGCATTGGTCCTCCTGTCGCTAGGTAGTGCGCGAATACTGGACAATGATCCGTGTCATGTCCTTGGCCTTTGCACTTTATGCACCATACCTCCTCACGCGCTTCTGGGTGAGTTGTCCTATCTTGTTTCAAACTCTTCATCTAAAGAAACAAGTTTTTCAACTGCGCATGGATCTGTTGGACTCCAAGGTTAGGATATTGCATTGGGGTCTCGTGCAGTCTCATTGCGATCTCCAAGGCCTTGGCCTAAGTTGACAACTTCTATTGTGACAACGCGTTACTTAGATGTGGTGTTAGCAACGCTACAAACCATGTGCAGTGTTCCCCATCCATCAAGGTCATGTTGGCTTCACGAGTAATACACTTCAATCTCTGATCTAGCTCCCAGGGGGTCTCGCCTGGAAGCATCACGATTTCCTTAAATCTAATAATCGTTAGTGTCTCTGATTTTGGCCTGCTAAATTCCTTGTTTAGCGCATCTTGGATATCCACGATCCCTACGTCTAGATTGTCATTGGAATGCTTAATGTTCCATGTCAGTGCACGATCTTGCAAAGCGCTGACCAGCGTTGCTTTGTTTGTGTTGTCATCCATGACCCCTTGCGCTTCCCATACAGCCTTTACTACAAACCAAAATTGGTCTGGATCTTCATTCCCTACTCCTTTGAACACCAAAAATTTTATTGCGCTTGCCATATTGAACTGTGGTGGTGGCGGAGGTGGTGTGGGCAAAGATGGGGGTGAAGATGGTGAAACTGGTGGTGGTGTAGGTGGGGGTGGTATGCACAGAATTCACTGTCTTATCAGACTGATCGCACTTCTTGGTGAAACTTTCGCGAGCTCTTCCTCGCTCTCCCATGGAGGTGAAATCAAGGGACTAGTCTCTAATTCTATGCTACCTTTGTTTCTGTAGATCTTCCCACTTCATGTTGCCCCAAACATCAATTTATTCACATAACCCACTTTTCACACAGTAGCATTTTAATCCAAGTGTTCAAAGATTTAACGTAATTACCTCGTTGTCCTTTGAGGAAGCATCGTTCCGTGTCGCTATAGCTGATTGAAGTATCTACCGTGAGCTTGGTGATAAACCCTCTTATAATTCGATCGAGCCAATGGTCCACAACGTGCGCGATCTTATCTTCTGATGCTTCCAGTCTGCGCACCAACTCTGGAGTCCACACAATAGGTTTGTCGAGCCTACAACTTCCCTGACTATCTGCTAGCTTCGCAATCCACTCATACAACTCAGAGGGGAAGGACGCAAAGAAAATTTTGTGGATTTCCATATATAAGTAGCGCTCTAACCACTCTTCCTTTGATACTCGTGGATTCCTGTTTTCCTACGCCGTGAACTCGTGAATCTTTCTGTCCAACCACTCTTCAATTTCTTTCTTTGTTGGATTCCAGTGACATGACATCGGACATCTCTTATGCAGATCTAGGTATGACGTGGCTGTCACCCTCTCAAGTGCCCCCCTTAGGTTGGTACCGTTTCAACCAGCCTTGTAGTCGGATCCACGACGGGAGAGCATATGTTGCATGTGCGGATGAAAAACACAATCGTGTTGCTAGAAGGGGCTCTAGTGGAATCAAATGAGGATGCTAGGCTGTCGGTTAGCATGATGAAAGGTCTTAGGGTTAATCTAGATGCCCTTTCGTGCTAGACATTATATCTATTGCAGGACGGGATAACGACAGAGCTGTGCGCTAGGGAGAGCTGCGTGCTCCAAGTCCTTAGTGAGCAGAAGATAAACATGGAACAACTCAGCTTACAGTGCGACGAATTGGTGTCGAAAAATCAACAGCTGGTACAGGTGATAGGTGACACTTGACGAAGCATCCCAGAGTTGGACATCCTAGTAGATCTACCAGTGGAGGTGCGGATCCATTGATTAGAAACAGGAGTCTATGAGGCCAGGGAAGGAATGACAAAGGTTCAGCTGCAGCTGAATCTTCAGATCACCAAGCTACGATTACAGGTGCAACCATCCACTCCCCCGAAAGTAAAAGAACAGTGCGCTAGCATTATCACAACATGATTGGAGGAAATCATAGGGGCAGTGCAAGACTGCACCAACATGTTGGAAGAAGCACTTGAGGTCCTCACAACTCTGTAGGGGGACCCCAACATCCAGCGCTTAGAGATAGAGGTGTGAGAACTCCAACAACAGTACAACAATGTCAGAGGAACTGCGCAGACAGTGGTACTCACCCAGTGGCTTGTGAGGATGCAGCAGGCTAAGGCACTAAAGGAGCAGGTGGACACCACGCGACACAAGGAGGCAGTTCTCAAAAGCGCGCATCTAGCCTTGGATCGATGAGACCTTCACCATCACGGTAGACATCGAAGGCAAGCTCGCGAACATATAGAGGATGCACAAATTGATGCAGAGAAGCACCCCAGACACAGAGGTCTTGGAACAACATATGCAACAGATCCAGTAAGCAGCAACTCAGTGCACTGCTGACCTCCACACAGTTCGAGAACAGTTGGAGGGACTCTGCGCCAAGATCGCCTCGCTAATAGAGTGTATCGAGGGCGAGTCATCATGTTTGTGTTGGGGGACTGTTGGGCATGGAATCCCCCGAAGGCATGTTTTGGGGCTCAAATCCTAAGTTTTGATCGAATTTTGTTGTAAAGTTCTACAAATTGCGAGCGTAGAAGTATGTTAGAGTCACAGGGTTATCCGCCCTAGTTTTGTAATGTAATGTCAGCCTACCCATGGTCCTTGGACCATGGGATTGTATAAATAGAACGAGGCTCTAAGTGTAAAAGAGAAGAAGTAGTAGAGAGAAGAAAGAGTCTAAGACACTAAGTGTGTCTTTGGGTAGTAGAGTAGGAGAAGGCTCTGCAGCTGAGTGAGCAGAGGCCTAGTAGTCCGTAGCTAAATGTGCAAACCCCTACAACTGAGTGCATAGGGCGGAGTCAAGTCTGTAACCGAGGAAAGAATTAATAAAAAGAAGTTTTATCATAATTATGTGTATCTATTCTTGAGTTAATGCATGGTTGACATAATTTGCGAATATACTGTTTATTTACTGCACGCACCTATATGAATGGTTTATATTGTTAAGTATAACTTAAAGCATGCAAGTAAGCTAAGATAATCAATTAACAGGGGAATATCAAGAAGGTCTTGGGTAATAAAAACATTCGGCCCCCGAGTAGGGTTGCGCGAAGGCAGCATCTCAAGCTGCAAGGTACGGGAAAGTGCGCGAAGCGACGTGCGTGCAGGGTCAAACTGCAGACCACTTGAACTCATCAGACAACTCCAGGGTGTAGAAACTTGGTTCTAGCACCCTCCCATACTACTTTGGGTGAGACCTCAGTCCGCGCTCCGCGAATTATTGCCAAAAGGGCCTGTAATACTGGGATTTGTTTGGCTAAATCAACTCTGAACCTGGGTCAGGCCCCAATAAGCTAACAAACTGCCCTTGGGAAAGCCAAATATCTACCCATCTCAAGGAAGGACGATGATGATTCTGCCAAAAAACAAGACAAACCTTTGATGGATAAGCATATGCCTAATGTTGATGAACTAATGGATCCTATTGATCCACCTCCTAATGGTCCCTCTACCTAAAGGAAAAGGCCTCTATGGCTCAAGGAAACTCTTGAAGATGTTGAAAGACATGCTTCTCCAAGAGGTACATTCCGTGAAAATAAGAAGCCGAATAGGTATCAACGATACTTGACTATCATGAGTATTATTTTTCAAGCTAAACCATGCACATATGAAGAATTTGTAAAGCATAAAATATGGAAAGATGCAATGAACGAGGAAAATGAATCAATCATGAAGAATGATTTTTAGGAAGTGGTGCCTAGACCTAAGGACAAGTCAGTGGTCACCTCCAAGTGGATTTTCAAAATTAAAAATGGAGCTGATGGAAGTGCTAGAAAATATAATGTCAGGTTCGTTGCTCAAGGCTTCTCTCAAAAGGAAGGAATGGAATATGACGAATATTTGCACTCGTTATCTGATATACCAATATCTGATCTATTATTTCTCTTGCCGCCAATCAAGGATGGAGCCTTCATCAAATGGATGTCAAGACTGCTTTCTTACATGGCTCTCTTAAGGAGGAAGTCTACTTGGAACAACATTAGGGGTTTGAAGTACAAGATAGAAGGACACATGTCTTCCAGTTGAAGAAAACCCTCTATGGGTTGAATCAAGTCCCTAGGGCTTGGTACAAAAGGATTGATAGTTATCTTATGAAGCTGGGATTTACAAGGAGCTCTATTAATCAAAACCTATACTTGAAGGTTGAAAAGTAAATGCCTCTTATTTTGGTCCTTTATGTTGATGATCTATTTCTGACCTGTGCAGACCCTCTCATTTATTAATGCAAGAGGGATTTCACGTTTGAGTTTAAGATGAAGGACCTAGGACTCATGCATTACATCCTAAGCATAGAGGTCTAGCAAAATCCAGGCGAGATTTTCCTTTATCAAGGAAAATAGATTGTGAATTTTATAGAGAGATGTGGGATGGTGGAATGCAAGTCTATGTCTACTTTGATGTAACTCAACTTCAAGAATTTATGTGGAAGTGTTGTTGGGATTGAATTGGAAAACCCTTCTGAATATAGACAACTTGTAGGGGTTCTGATGTTCTTGGTAATCTCGCGAATAGACATATGCTTTGTTGTAAATACTTTGAGTCAATTTATGGTTGAGCCTCATCACATACATTGGATTGCTACTAAGAATCTCTTGAGATATCTTTGTGGCACAATCAATGATCCAGGTTTGGGTGTGACAAACGACCCTTCTAAGACCTTTTATTTTTGTGATGTGTTAAATTGCATTTTTAAAAGAACATAAATGAATACATCTGCATGATGTAAATAAGAGGAACATGACAATCATCAGCACATGAAAACATAAGCCGTTGATAACGAAGTTTGTCCAGGAGGGAATACGTCTCTGGGCCCCGCTGTCAAGATGGTGTAGGCCACTGCATTAAGCGCTGTCAATAGTGATGGTCTACATAAGATGTGATGTCACTATCATACAAGGAAAATGCCCTCACGCATGAATGGTGCCAAGAGATGTTTCACTACAGGAACTCTCAATAAAAAAGGACTCCTATCAGTATGACACAAACTCATGCATGATGATAATGAACACCCCGCCAACATGGCATAAAAGGGATTTCAATGCAATCATACATGGTGACACATGAATATCCCATCAACATGACAACAAAGTGATCTCAAATAAAACATGATGAATGATGACAACAGGTAAATCCCACAAACGATTCTGCATCACATCAAGTAGGAATCATGAAACAAGTATGAAAACAAGATCCCACATCAAACATCAAACAAGGATCTATGCAGCACAATGCATGGCAAATGAAGTACATGAACACATTTCATATACCTCACATCCAGGGGCCATCTAAAGAAAAGGATGTCAAACTGCTGAAGCTAGCTATATCATCAATCTCACAGCGTCGGATCTCATGGAATGACTGCTCACACGTTGGCTATTGACACCTGCACTCCACTTTGAAAAGTGGCTGAAAAATGAAATGAGCAAATGGAAAATCTGATTGCACCATCATATTTGTGGTGTCGAATAGTGCAAAATTGACTGTCAAATTTTTGAATTCTGAGAAAGTGGAAATCTAGGGCTCAAGGAATCTTTTAGATTCCCCCTAGATTCCTCAAAGATTCCCTCCTCTGGGTCCTTTGCAAATCTGCTACTCAAATCAGGAAATTGACTGCACCATCAAGTTCGTGTCGTTGAGAGGTGTAAGATCGACATAAAATTTGTCCAATTTGGACACTACAAAAATTTCACCCTCTTAGAAATCTCGCTCAATCATGGTTCCACATGCAAATAAGTTAATTAAAAATTTTCCTCGATTTCCATGCCCACTCCTTCTCCTCCATCCTTGGGTACACTGGGAAAATGCTAGGTTTATATGAAATTCAGGGCGAAGTTACCAACACAGTCATTGTGGCATGTTGGTAGATAAAGCAATTTGTTGAGGAGGGGTTGGCGGATCAAATCCCGCCCCTCCCAAATTAACTTACATTAGCTTTTTTACAAACTACGTATACTTTGTTGGGGGGTTGGGTCTGCATTGGGCAGCCTGCCCCCATAACCTCTATATTGCATGTTGACCGTTGGTTGGCGCATTAATTGAAATGGCGTATTAATATTTGGTCGTTGCGTTGTTTTGGTTCATGGTACAATGGCTCATGGTTGGGTGAATTAAATGGTATGAGGGGAGCATTAAGGTTTGGTTGTTGCATGTGTGAGGGTGCTCGGGAGGCGGTCCGACCACACTGGCCAATGGGTTTGAGCCCCGCCACCCTCGACTTTTTTTATGGTAATGTTTAGGGGTGTGGGCTGGGTCCACCAGGGGTGGCTCGTGCCCACCCCATATGAAGTTTAATGTGGTTACGATGGGTTGGGGGGGCCGACGGGGGTCATGGCCCGTCGACCAATTTTTACTTAACAATTTTGTATGTTGGTTGGGGGGGGTGGTAGGGTTGGTGGCCTGCCACCCCAAAAATATATATATTTTTTTATTTTTATAGGAATAGGGGAGGTTTTTTGAAATCTTTAGAAAATAAGGGATATTGGGAAATTTAACAAGGCCACAATTTTGACCAATTTCGGGAGCTAGGTTTCATGCCCCGAGGGCAGTCAAATTGTAGGACACTTAAACGTGGCCCACAGTCCAACTTTGACCAAAACTTTGACTGGCTTGTTCTCCCTCATACGAGCTCAGATTGACGAACCGTTCACAGTGCTGCGATTAGGATAACGAGATCTACACTCTGGTCCTAGTTTGAAAGCGTTCTGGTCACTTTGATTTTCGAGCTTACATAAGCTCTCTTTGTCCTGTGTGTGTCCTTGGAGCCACTTGGATCAATCCTCCCCACTGAGGAGCTTTTGGTCGTGCAAAATCATGAAAAATAATCTGCATCTTATCTATACCTTGTTTGCATCACAAGCGTCCTGAAAGGCCTCGCTTCCCTCTCCTTCACCTTTGTTCTTTGGAGCCGTAAGCGATGAGCTGACACCTGCAATCTCTACAACCTGTAGTACATTTTTTTGCAAATTACATGCTTGAGTTTCATGACCAACTAAGGACCCAAGCATCCCACACTTGCCACGAGTTTATAACAGATACTCGGTTGTCAAGTCTACATCAAGATGGGCACAATACCCAAGCTATGAAAACAAGGCCAACATATCATTATTTCTACAACAAGTGATGAAAAACACATCATCACTGCAACACATGATTTACAAAGATAAGGCCAAACACTATTGTTTCTTTAACAAGTGATGGAAACACAACATCGCTTTCAGAGTGTAAAATGTGACTCAAAATAATTCCAGACATCATTGTTGCTAAACAAGTGATGGAAAACACATCGTCACTTTTACATTTTAAATTGCAACAAATGATTTACAAAAGCACGACCATGAAATGCTAACATATCTAGAAACCATTTTTCACTTATCAATGTGAATGGGTCACATCCATGTGGTGGTTTTGCTTGTTGAACAATTGTTTCATTTGGTTCATGCACCAACACTTTGTCTTTAAGGCATTGTTTTGGATGGAGCCTCCAACATGTGGCTCTTTGATGGCCACCTTTGTTGCAATGGTTGCAATAGGTCTTCTTCCTCCAGATATGCTTAACATGTTTCTTTACCTGCCATTGAGAGGGTATTTCACGCCTCATTCTTTTGTGTGTTTCCATACTTAGAAAATGTATGGTTATGTAATCCAAAAAAGGTACATGTTTTTCAATGCCATGTTTTACGTTCATCATTAACAAAATGATTATAATCGAAATCAACATTTGAATGTTGAGACTGGTTAAACCTTTCCTTGCTGTCTTTGGTGTAAGTATGGCGATGAGAGATTACCTCAGCTCTTTCCTTACAATGGGCATGCCATGGGATGATGGGAATGTGTTCCCATCATTCTCTTTCCTCGATTATTTTGATGATGTATCGGAAGCATATGACACCTTTGAGCATTCTCCCTCGATGTATCTAAAGCCTGCAAATTGAGGTCTCTGCACAACTTCCAGTGGTTGAGTTATGCCTTGGTTATTAACACCAATTTCTTTTTCCTCCTCATGCCTCATCCTGATAAGGAGCCTCACTTTTGTCCCTGTAATTGGGATCTCCAAATCTCCAACAGAAATCATACTATGTGAATATGAAACCAAAAGGAAATCAACATCTTTTACCTCCACTGTTGATTTGGAAAGAAGTGATGAGGGCTACTGTTATGAAACCAGCTCAAGAAAAGATAGAAAAGATAGATCAACGCCTTAGAATTCAGCCTCTTCGAGGGGGAAACCTCCTTTACATTACATAAATGAATAATTCTTGGATGATACAAATGACAAAACCTCCTTTTTATATATAGGAGTCTAAGGAGTCACAATATAATCCAGCCGACCTAACAATAATAATATAAAGCCACAAAAATAACAATAGAGGGATTCTATGGGGCACAGTAATAATAATATGGGGGTAATAGGGGCACAACAATATTAATAAGGGGTATAACGACAATAGTAATGGGGTAATCACTAGTATTATAGGGACCCAACATGCCCCTCTCCTTCAAAAAAGTGTTGTCCTCAACGCTTGAGTAGTTTTGGATACTTCTGCATAAAATTCTCATCCTCCCATGTGGAATCTTCAGCAGATAAGTTCTTCCACTTGATAAGATACTTTGAAATTGATCGATTTCGTAGCTGTCGAGTTCTTGTTTCTGTGACTGCTTCCGGTTCCAATATAATTTTTCCTTCCTCATCAAGTTCTGGCAATATTGTTTGAACTGGGAGCTTGTCACCTATAACCTTCTTTAAACATGAAACATGGAAAACTGGGTGCAATCGAGAAGCTGCAGGAAGCTCCAATTTGTATGCCATAGTACCAATCTTTTGCAACACCTTGTACGGACCATAATACTTTGGTGATAATTTATTATCCTTCTTAGCTTGCTTGAGGGACATTTGCTTATATGGTTGTAGCCGTAGGAATACCCAATCACCTACATCAAAACTTCTTTCACTGCGATGTTGATCTTCCTGTTGTTTCATTCTATTTTGTGCCAACACGAGGTTATCCTTTAAGAGTTGGAGGACTTGTTGTTGATGTTCGATGTGATGTTCCACTGCCTGAACCTTAGAATTTTCTCTTAAATATGATGTGATGGATGGTGGTTGATACCCATAAAGTGCCATAAATGGGGTCATTTTTGTTGATGTATGGAAGGAAGTGTTATACCACCATTCAGCCAGAGGCAACCATTTGACCCATTGTGTCTGTTTATCAGATACAAAGCAACGAAGATATCCTTCCAAACATTTTTTACTATCTCATTTTGCCCATCAGATTGAGGATGATAAGATGAGCTATGAGCTAACTGAGTACCAAGACAAGAAAATAATTCTGTCCAAAAATTTCCAGTGAAAATGGGATCTCTGTCACTTACAATAATCTTTGGGTTTCCATGTAGCTTTTGAATTGTTTCCATAAATGCAGTAGAAACTGTACTGGCTTTAAATGGATGTGATAATGCACAAAAGTGTGCATACTTGGTAAGTCTGTCAACTACCACCATGATGACACTCTTTCCCTCAGACTTGGTAAACCTGTGATAAAATCCATTGAAACCTCCTCCCAACGTTGGCTTGGAATGGATAAAGGTTGTAATAGACCTGGTGTCTTAATTGTTTCAACTTTATTTTGTTGGCAAACCAAACATTCCGCCACAAACTTTTGAATATCTGATTTAAGGCCATCCCAAAAAAATTCCTTCTTAACCCTGTGGTAAGTTTTTAAAAATCCTGAGTGCCCTCCTAAGGGAGAAGTGTGCAATTCCATAAGAATCTTTTGTTTTAGCTGGGAATTCTTACAGAGGTATAAGCGATCTTTGTACCATAACGAATCATTTTGCCAGCTAAATGTATCAGACATACTGGAATCTTGTTGTAACTTTCGAATAAGTGCCCACACTTCTTCGTCATTCTTCCATTCCTCCCTTGCTTCATTTATCCAATCTGGTTGGATAATAGAAATGGCGCACAACAATGCTTCCACATCCTCATCCTTTCTTGAGAGTGCATCTGCCACCACATTTTGCTTCCCTTTTTTGTAGATGATTTCAAAGTCATAACCCAACATCTTTGTGACCCACTTTTGTTGCTCTTCAGAGGATAATCTTTGTTCTAAAAAGTATTTAAGGCTATCATGATCCGTTTTTACCTTGAAGTGTCTTCCCATTAGGTAGGGTCGCCATTTCTTAAGTGCATGGAGTATTGCCAACATTTCCTTCTCATAAATAGCTTTGTTAAAAACTTTCCCTTGATTGGACGACTTTCAAAAGCAATGGGTCTTTCATCTTGCATTAAAACAACACCAATTCCATTTCCTGAAGCATCACATTCCACAATAAAGGTTTTTGTGAAGTCCGGTGTAGCTAAGACCGGTGCTTGGCACATTGCCTCTTTAAGATGTTCGAAGGCCTTTGTTGCTTTTGGAGTCCATGAAAATGCATCTTTCTTCAATAATGTTGTTAGAGGTGCTGCTATTCTCCCATAATTCTTAACAAACTTGCGATAATACCCTGTCAACCCGAGAAATCCTCGCAGATGCTTTATGGATGTGGGATTTTCCATTCCTTAATGGCTTTAATTTTGCTAGGGTCTACCTTAACTCCTTCATGAGATACAATATGACCCAGATATTCCACCTCCTGTACTCCAAAGAAACATTTGGATCTTTTTGCATATAATTGTTTCTCCTCCAATAGTTGTAGCACCCTGTCAACATGTTCAACATGATCCTTCCAAGACTTGTTGTAGATTAGTATATCATCAAAAAATACTAACACAAATTTTCTAAGGAATGGTTTGAAAATTGAATTCATCAAACCTTGAAATGTTGAAGGTGCATTGGTAAGGCCAAAAGGCATGACCAAAAATTCATAATGACCCTCATGAGTTCTAAATGCTGTTTTCGGAATGTCTTCAATCTTCATTCTGATTTGATGATATCCCGAACGAAGATCCAACTTGGTGAAGTAAATTGATCCATGCAATTCATCCAGTAATTCATCAATGACAGGAATGGGAAACTTATCTTTAATAGTGAGCTTGTTGAGCTCCCTATAATCCGGACACATGCGCCATGATCCATCCTTCTTGTGCACCAATACTACTGGAGCAGAGAAAGAACTTTGACTTGGTTGAATTATACCAGCCTCTAGCATTTCTGCAACCATACGTTCAATTTCACTCTTTTGGGCATAGGGATATCTGTACGGCCTGATGTTTGGAGGAACACTTCCTGGAATCAGATGAATAGCATGATCATGATCACGAATAGGTGGGAGACCTTTGGGAGTCTCAAATACCTTGGAATGATTGTCCAAGACTTTTTGGAGATCTGGAGAAATAGATGATTCCAATGTGGAAACATCTAGCGAACATAATTGTGCAATTACACCTCTTTGTTCCTTTTTTAGAAGCTTTGTCATACCATTAGAGCTTATTATCTTTCCGGTTTCCCTGCAATACCCCTTAATTCAACTTCCTTTCCTTCCACAGAAAATTTCATGAAAAGTTCTTGAAAATTAAAAGCTATTGTACCCAAGGATTGTAGCCATTGGACTCCTAGTACAACATCAGCACCTCCCATTGGAATGGAAAGCATTGGGCTAGTCAATACATATTCTCCCATGGATAGCTTGATATTATGGCACTTTCCAGAAAATTTATTGTTCCTCCATTTGCAATCATCACTTGACACTCTGGTGCTGGATATAGGAAGCAATTCAATTCTTTTGCTACCTTACAATGAATAAAATTGTGGGTGCTTCCTGAATCAATCAACACTATTACCTTTTTCTTCTTGATTTGTCCTTCTATCTTGATGGTTTGAGGAGTGGTAATTCCCGCCAATGCATTACAAGATATGGTCGGATTCATTTGTTCTTTATCTAGGCTTTGTTCCTGGAGTATATCCTCTTCTTTTGACCTTTCTTGCTCCTTTTCTTCTTCCTCTTCACAATCTATGTAGAATAATTTCTTCTCAGCACACTTATGACCTTTAGTGTATTTGCTATCACAACTGTAACAAAGCCCTTTTGCTCTTTTTTCTTCCAATTGTTGTGGTGTCAACCTTATAGGTTGTGGAAGACTAGGGGCAACAACACTTCCGTCTTTATAGTTGTGAGTGGTATGCTTCCTGGTTGCCATAATTTTGCTTTCCATTTTTCTTGCTAACCTGAATGCCTTCTCTAATGAATCAGGTTCCCAAAGGCGAACATCATGTTGGATATTATCCTTTAAAGACCCTATGAACACATCAATCCTATGCTCCTCTGGAATATCTTTTACCCTTATGTTCAATTTTTGGAACTCCTCAATGTGCTCCATTATTGAACCCTTTTGTTTGAGACTTATCAATTGGCTAAAAAAAGTGTTGCTTTTTGTATCCTCATAATGTGCTATCAATTCTTCCGTAAAAATTGCCCAAGTGATAAATTGTTTACGAGAGCAAAGCCATTGATACCATACAAACTGATTTGGTTCCAAATATAAAGTTGCCATACGTACCTTTTGTGTGTTTTTCACATTATTGAGATCGAAGAATTGCTCCATCTGTAATATCCATGTGGCGGGATCCTTGCCATCAAACTTCCTCATATCGATTTTTGGAATATGGTGAGTCTTCGATCCAACATTAGAGTCTATGGAATCATGATTAACATTTCTTTTGTTCTCATCATGAGTTTCCTTTACTACCTTTCACCATTAGTGACCATTTCTTGTAGCAACTTATTCATATTTATCTTCAATTCTTCCATCTTATCATCCATGCCATCAATTTTAGCGTCCATGCCATTCACCTTAGCTTCCATGCCATCCATCTTAGCTTCTACGCCTTTCTTTAAACAATCCATCTTAGCTTCTAGACCCTTCTTTAAACCATCCATCTTAGCTTCTACATCTTTCCTTAAACCATCCATCTTAGATTCTGTTGCTTTTTGTGCAAGTGACACTTGTTGCACTTGTTCTTGTAATTTTGATATATCATGTAGCATTTCTTCCTCTTCTTCATGAGTCATGCTAGAGCTTTCAGGTTCCTTACTAGGTGTTTGCATTTTCTTTCCTCGGGGCATCAGTTACCGATAATAATGCTCTACTATGCCCTTTGAATTCCTTCAAAATAAATTTTCAAACCAAGCTTAAGCAAAAATTAAAGAAAATATACACACCTTTTTTCACTTTGTAGGAGCTCGATATTGCCTCTGATGTATCTCTGTACTTTCTGATTATCTAGTTCTGAATTTGTGACCTGTAGTAGCCCTCTGTGTCCTCTTTCCAATGCCACAAGTCTGACCCAAATTGGATTCTCCAAGGAAGAGTTATGTGAAATCTCCCACAGTGACTTGATTATAGACTAGTTCAGTAGAGCGAACTTGTACGACGTGCCACGAGTCACTGTTTCGACCTTTGGATCTGAAAAACACCCACAAGAAACTAAAGTCCGTCCTCTTTCTGTACCTTCTTACGAAACTTCAATCCGATCCCCAGAGAGAAAGTTATGACGATTTTCCCCAGGTCACCTGTTTTGAATGTAATTCAGGAGTCTGCAAAAAGACCAACTTCCTCAGATCATATCTCCGCAAATATCGCGCGAAAAGCTCTGAAATTCGGACCCAAGGTTCAGCGCGATTTCTTCTCAAATGGGTTTTTTTTCGACTTCTGAAACATCACAGAAAAAAAGTTATAGCGAAAATTCCACGATGACCTGTTTGGAGCAGCGAAACCCTAGAATCCAAAGCTCTGATACCAAATGTTATGAAACCAGCTCAAGAAAAGATAGAAAAGATAGATCAACGCCTTAGAATTCAGCCTCTTCGAGGGGGCAACCTCCTTTACATTACATAAATGAACAATTCTTGGATGATACAAATGACAAAACCTCCTTTCTATATATAGGAGTCTAAGGAGTCACAATATAATCCAGCCGACCTAACAATAATAATATAAAGCCACAAAAATAACAATAGAGGGATTCTATGGGGCACAGTAATAACAATATGGGGGTAATAGGGGCACAACAATATTAATAAGGGGTATAAATACAATAGTAATGGGGTAATCACTAGTATTATAGGGACCCAACAACTACTCATCATCCGTTTTTGGTGGTTTTCTAGCTGTCTCGATGAATTCCCCAACTTCTTTCCTGACATACCCAAGTCTTGTTCAACAGGGTAATTCTTCTACTTTGATGGGGTTGACAATGCCTTGGCCACTAACTTCGAAGCCTTTCCCTTCATACCCCATTATCTTCAACAGTTTGGAGCCAATTCCTATGGTATGCTTTTCAAAAACAACGAAATCATCATCAGGACACATACATGAAGACAGAGAACTACTTTTTACCTCACATGGGTCACGCTGCAGCTTTTCCAAGGCCTCATCCTTATCTTGCAGCCGTTGTAGAAAACTTTGTTTTTCCTCTTTTTCTTCATGTAGAAGCATCTTCCATTCAACGTTCTCTATTTGAAGATTCTAGTTGTTGTGCTTCAGTTCTTCCAGGGCCTCTTCCATGGCTGACAACTAAAGTTGCAATCGCTCCTTCTCCTCTGTCTCTTTTTGTAGGGTTTCATACATTATTTCCACCCTTTTGGAAATTTTTAGCATGGTCTCGTACATCACTTGTTCATCCTCTGTTGCTGCACATTCCATTGTTCACACTTGCAATTCACATCCACACAAAGACCGCTCTGATACCACTTGATCTAGGTCCGAGTGTGACAAAGGACCCTTCCAAGACCTTTTACTTTCATGATGTGTTAAATTGCATTTTTAAAAGAACATAAATGAATATATCTGCATGCTGTAAAGAAGAGGAACATGACAATCATCAAACCATGAAAACATAAGCTGTTGATAACGAAGTTCATCTAGGAAGGACTACGTCTTGGGGCCCCGATGTCAAGATGGTGTAGGCCGCTACATTAAGTGTTGTCAATAGTGATGATGTACATACGAGGTGATGTCACTATCATACAAGGAAAATTCCCTCGCGTAGGAGTGGTGCTAGGAGATGTTCTGCTATAGGAACTCTCAATAAAAAAGGACTCCTATCAGTATGACACAAACTCATGCATGATGATAATGAACATCCCACCAACATGGCATAAAATGGATTTCAATGCAATCATGCATGGTGACACATGAGTATCCCATCAACATGAAGACCAAGGGATCTCAAATAAAACATGACGAATCATGACAAAAAGTACATCCCACAAATGATTCCGCATCACATCAAGAAGGAATCATGAAACAAGTACAAAAGCAAGATCCCACATCAAACATCAAATAGGGATCTGTGCAACACAATTCATAGAAAAAGAAGTACGTGAACACACTACATATACCTCACATATGGGGGCCATCTAAGGAAAAGGATGTCAAACTGCTGAAGCTGGTTGTATCATCAATCCTTCGGTGTTAGATCTCATGGGATGACTACTCACACATTGACTACTGACACCTGCACTCCACTTTGAAAATTGGCCGAAAAATGAAATGAGAAAATGGAAAATCTGAATGCACCATCAAATTTGTGGCGTTGAATAGTGCAAAATTGACTGTCAAATTTCTGAATTCTGAGAAAGTGGAAATCTAGGGCTCAAGGAATCTTTTAGATTCCCCCTAGATTCCTCAAATATTCCCTCCTCCGGGTCCTCTGCAAATCTGCTGCTCAGATCAAGAAACTGACTGCGCCATTAGGTTCGTGTCACTGAGAGGTGTAAGATCGACATAAAATTTGTCCAATTTGGACACTGCAAAAATTTCAACCTCCTGGAAATATTGCTCAATCTATGGTTCCACCTGCAAATAAATAAATTAAAATTTTTCCTCAATTTCCATGCCCCCTCCTACTCCTCCATCCTTGGGCGCACTGGAAAATGTTGGGTTTATATGACATTCTGGGTAGAGTTACCAACACGGTCGTTGTGGCACGTTGGTAAATAAGGCAATTTGTTGAGGAGGGGTCAGGGGATCAAATCCCGCCCCTCCCAAATTAACTTACATTAGTTTTTTTACAATCTCTGTATACTTTGTTGGGGGGTTGGCTCCGCATTGGGCGGCCCACCCCCATAACCTCCGTATTGCATGTTGACTGTTGGTTGGCGCATTAATTGAAATGGCGTATTAATAATTGGCTGTTGCGTTGTTTTGGTTCATTGTACAATGGCTCATGGTTGGGCACATTAAATGGTATGACGGGTGCATCAAGGTTTGGTTGTTGGATGTGTGAGGGTGCCTAGGAGGCAGGCCGGCCGCACTGGCCAGGCAGGTTCGAGCCTTGCCACCCTCGGCTTTTTTTATGGTAATGTTTTGGGGGTGTGGGTCGGGTCCACTGGGGGTGGCCCGCGCCAACCCCATATTAAGTTTAATGTGGTTGTCATGGGTTGGGGGGGCCAACAGGGGTCATGGCCCGTCAACCAATTTTAACTTAACAATTTTTTATGTTGGTTGGGGGGGTGGCGAGGTTGGCCACCCCAAATGTATGTATATATCTATATATATATATATATATATATATATATATATATATATATATATATATATATATATATATAGGAATAGGGGTGGTTTTTTGAAATCTTTAGAAAATAAGGGATATTGTGCAATTTAACGAGGCCACAATTTTGACCGCTTTCAGGATCTAAGTTTCATGCCCCAGGGGCGATCAAATTGTAGGACACTTAAACTTGGCCCACAGTCGAACTTTGACCAAAACTTTTACTAGCTCATTCTCCCTCATATGAGCATGGATTGACGAACCATTCACACTGCCGCGATCAGGATGACGAGATCTACGTTTTGGTTCTGGTTCAAAAGTGTTATGGTCACTTTGATTTTCAAGCTTACATAAGCCCTCTTTATCCTATGTCTGTCCCTGGATCCACTTGGATCAATCAACTATGGGCTTTAAAACATTGTCCAGAATTTGAGGCTACATGGATATTCTAATGCTGACTAGGATGGAAGTGTGGTGGATAGAAAGAGCACATCATGATGTTTCTTTTCATTGGGATATCCTTTGATTTCTTGGATGAGCAGGAATCAGAAATAGGTTCCTCTAAGCACTGCTGAGGCCAAATACATTGCAACTAGTATGGTTTTTTGTGAAGCTATTTGGTTGAGGAAGCTCTGTAGTGAGCTATTTGAGCACGTGATGGATAACTCCATTAGCTATTGTGATAACCAAAGTGGGATTCTCCTTTCAGAGAATCACGTGTTCCATGATCGCTCCAAGCACATTGATATCGGGTACCACTTTATCGAGGATATGGTACAAAGGGGAGAAATAAGGCTCCAACACATTAGTACTAATGATCAAGTTGCTGACATGCTCATTGTTATAGACATTTTTGGGCCCTACAACCCCAAGCAAGAAATGTCCATAAACCAAGGGCTCCTAAGTCCCTAAAAGTGTTGTTCTAACCCCTAAAGGAACAAGATCAACAGATTACAGCTTCTCCCAGAAGTTCTCCATGAAAAACTGCTCAGAATTGGTCAAAACAGAATCATTTCAGTTGCTCCACTGGCTAAGTGCGTTGCATATCACCTAAATACACTGTGTGGGTACGTTTCATTTCAAAAATCCCTTTTGTGGGGTGCGATGGGAGAGAAATGACAAATGGCAGTGTCATTCCGCGAGGTGGAGAGGCAATGGAAGCTTCCAGAATCTTCTCCTGTGACACTTGCCTCACTGAATTCAACCAAGGATGAGTAAGAGGCCATCAATCTCCAAGTGGAAGCAAGAACTATTAGATGGAAGACACTAATCAAATCATGAGCTAACTCATCTCCATTACAGATATCTATATATGGATCCCTCATCCCAGAGATCCAGAGGCTGGAATTTTGCATATTGTAAGGAATTGTTGTTGGTTTCTTGAGACAAACATCAGATTGTTGGGTGATCTAAGCTTTGTTTGAGGTGAAGAGGGGCTTCTTTGCTGGGAGGTTGATGCTGGGTTAGAAAAACTGGTTGTAACTCCTCTTGGCTCTTTTCTTGTTTATCAATAAAAGCTATTTGAGTTTTCCTCCATGCTTTTGTGTCATTGATGGTTGCTACATTTGTATGGTCAATTTACATCTGATCCTAGATTGTTTATGATTATAGATCCATGTCTTTGTATAGTGCTATGCTTCTGTGATCTTACAGGTACTTTGTGAAGCTAGGCGTGCAAGGGAGCAGGTAGCTGAGGACTATCAAAGAAGAGAGGGATCAAATCAGGAGATTAGCGCAAGATAGAGGTTGGTCTTCCTGTTCCTCTCTATCTATAATTCATATAGGAAAAACGAAAGTAGATTTTCTCTGTTTGTTTCTAAGGCAGCTGTCACACCTTAGTGGGATAGAGCAGTTCTATATAGACACTTTTCCCTGTAACAAAATGGCGACTCCACTGGGGAGCTAATTATTTTGTTTGTTTATCATTCTTTGTTGTTTGTTTCATAAACTTACAAGTAGCATTCGAACTGCATTTGCCATAACAAATGCAAAGTAGACAACTGCTAGTTCAATCCATCTACTGGATCTTTTTATGATTTAAACAACTGATTCACAAACTATCTGATTGCCCTTGTGATAGCTCTTAGATCCTCCTTAGATCCACCCCTGATTATTGCATTACTGATTGCTTTTTGCTCGGCCAAAACCCAAGAACTGAACTGCAAACTGTGACTCGGAACCCGAACAAAGTCTCGTTTCTGGCCCAATGCAGGTACTGTTCAGAGATACTGAATTTCAGCCCGCTTCCCGAGTGGACAACCTGCGCTGCATTTTAGATTCTCTGTGTTACGGGTGCACTGATCAGACTAGCTCTATGCAGTTGTGGCTTCTGTGATTCATTCTTTCCAGTTCTATTCCTGAATTTTGCTGCTTGTGATCAGTATATGTCTGTTTGAAACCCCTTTTCCTTGCTGTTGTTCCACCTCGTTTGTACAAAAGAACTGTAGATGTTTTTGTGTGTTTCTTGAGTCATTTACAGTTCTCCTTTGCAAAAGTAGCGTAATCGTACTATCGTCCTTTGATTTGAAACTGTCGCAAGTGTTGATTTCAATCGTAGGAAAGAGTTTGATTACTGTTGATGGTTTATTATCCTGTTACTATTTCTTTTGGTCTGAATTTGTAATTTTCTAGTGTCGAGAACAAGTATTCAGTTCAAAATCGTAAAGTGTTGTGATCGTCTCCATTTTTTGATTTCGAAAAGAAACTTGTTGATATTTGTCGCTTGAAAAGAAATTCAGATTTGTGAATCAACTTTCTTTTTAGCATTCATATACTAAGAAAGTCGAAAACAAATACATGCATGTGCATTTGCATATAGACAGTCTGATTGGCTTGATTTAGGAAAGTGCATTTAGAGTGTGCTCTTTGCTCTTTGTGAAAAGATTCTGTCTTTATTTTCCCTAGTAGCTAGGATTTTCATTGCACAAAGGAGATAAAAGTTTGTTTATCATCTTAGATTGCATTTTAGGAATTACATCTACATCTCGTGGTGAACCTGAAAGGCGAACTTCATAAACAAGATCAACTTAAAATAAATTCAATGAATCTAACAACGCTTTGGAACTTAACACACAACATTTAGAAGTCTAGGCTAGAGACGTATTCCGGCGTCGTAAAGCCTGGTAACTGTTGTTCTCACTGATGGTTGGGTGATTCCTCCACTTTAAGACGATAAGTGCCAGTACGGACTTGTGCTCCCACGTACCGTCGAGTATATTTTGGGAGACCCCAATAGGCTTAATCCTTTATCCATAGGAAGTCGTGTCTGTCGCCCTATCGATCGCAATGCATTGAACACAGCATTCGGGAAGATTGACTACCGTACCGTAAAAAGTATTCTGCAGTTTTGCGATTGGTTTGGTAATCCCTCTACCTAGATTTCCAGAGCAGTCCCTTTCATTCCTTTTTAGACTCCTTAACGGAAAAGGTCCATCTGAGCACTTGTCACTTCAGGCTCATTAAAAATCAAAGGAGACTAGAGTCATCTTTTGTTTTTTCTCGACTCTTAAAAATTGAAAAAACAAGTTGTGTCAAAGCGTCTAAAATTTATTTTAAGCGGAATATTCATTACCCTTTCCTATGTTGATCTTGGGTTGAGAAAATGGAGTCCACCAACCAAGGAATTCCCCTTGGAGGAAATCCTAGTCCCTTCTCCTCTTGGGGAGATGTTGGTGCACCCCATATGGCCACATTGTCGCTTCCAGGACTGACAATTGGTTTGCCTGTATGGCTCTTCTCAACCTCTCTCGTTCAGAACACAACTATTCCTGAACAATCTAATCAGCAACTAGACGAGTCCAGAGTTACCCACCAACCTTCTACTTCCTCTAATTCTTCCTCTCCTCCTTCCTCTTCACTTGATGGGGCTGGTAAAGCCAAAAATCAAGTACCTAAGGAGAAGAAGGAAAAGAAGAAGAAAGAGAAGAAGAAGAAGGAGCCAAAAGCGAATGGGGGAAAACGAGTGTCGTCTAGCAAAAATCCACACACTGCACCGACCAGGCCTAAATCGCCATGTGTCATTTGAAAAGGAGACCACTATCACAGAGATTGTCCTTGCATCCCTCGGATCTTAAGGGACTGGTCTCCTCATTTGCACAACCCGGTGTCGTCAACCTCTGACGATCATGTTGAAAACGCACCGTCAACTAGTGAAAGTGAAGCCCCAGGACAAAAGGGAAAATATAGATTTCCTTGTAAACTGTGCGAAGGCGATCATGCCGTCCACCGTTGTCCCTTCTTAGATGAGGCTAAAAGAGTTTTGGACAATCGTTCGGTTTCACCGTTACGACTTCCTCCTGGATATAAAAAACTCTTGCCGAGTCCGTCACTAGTTGAAAATCCGGTTGGCCTGCTTAGGTGGTCGGCCGAAGCATCTATCATTGAAGATAAACCATATGAATCCATACCAGACGAAAGTCAAAAGGTCAAAGCGGCAGTTGACCTGGTCTTGCCTTCAGAGGTTCCATCTTCAGATGATACAATCACTGAAGAGAACAAGGATGACACCGTCCAAATTCTTTTCATAAGCACAGACTCCAAGGAACATGGGGGCAATTTACCCGTTCCTTTACCGCAGGAAGGAAGTTCGTCAGAGTCGTACTTGACCGTCTATTCAGTCCCACCTCCAAGCAACCTAGTTGTCTCCTTCGACTGGAATCAACTAGGTAGACCCCGTTTACCAGCTAGTATACCATTCCGAATCATTGTTCAAATATATAGAATGGTTATGGCTGGTACCATCATAGATGAGGGGGATTCTGTGAGTATCCTTTCCTCAACTTCCTGGAAAGCGCTTGGTTCGCCATCGCTTTTGCCTGAGATGAGAAATCTAATAGGTTTTGATAAAGGAACCAGTCAACCGTTAGGGATCCTTCCCAATGTGCCCATAACATTGAGAGGGAAAACCGTTCACATGAACGTAATGGTAGTTCAAGGACCCATGGATTACAATCTACTCCTTGGATGAGACTATATTTATTGCATGGGAGCAATTGTCTCCTCACTCTTTAGATTAATGTGTTTTCCGCACGAAGGAAGAGTGGTCAAGCTCGTAGACCAGCTTTCATTTCCCGGATCACGCATAGAAAATAGTCATATACCATCCCTAAATGGTCTTTTCACGCAAGAAATGTCTCAATCTCCAGTCCATCCACCCGATGAGCACGAGTGATTCGGGGGACATGACTGAAACCCAGGGGGCATGCACCCTGGTCTGCTTCGGCAAGAAAACTTCAGGTATAGGGTAGGTTTCCGCGAGAGAATATGACTAGTCTGTACTCCCGTCTGTGATTGGAAGAGGGGGTTATTCTATAACAATATTCTCTTGTCAAAGTTATGTGAGTGGAGTAGCCTCCTTCACTCACCTTTGTTTATTTTGGTAAACATCGCGGAAGAAGTGTTTTGTTTGCGCTGTGAATAGAACAATCTTTGGGTAACCTATAAGAGGTAGGCCCCTCTCGGTAAAACAAATGTTTTAATGGACTAAAGAAGGGGTAACCTTGAAACTCTGTTTTATACCTGGGGGCATGAAAACCTTTTGGAGTGCAAGCAAAGAGCGATCATTTATCTGTTTTTTTTGGATTGGTCGTTTCCTAACTTGCATAAAGAAAGGATGTGGGGAAAAACTCTAAAAGTTTCCGTTTTTATATGAGACATTCTTATCACACGACTGGATTAATTGAGCAGTTTTAGCACATAGTTCAATCTCGTTAAAAAATAAACATAAGACATGAGCAAATGTTTCCCCCCGCGTTTAAGGTCGTTAAAAAATGAACTATTCCCCGGTAAATAACCATCGTGAATGTAGTACTTCAGCCATTAAAGCCTTGGTCGTGTTTGCACCGTCACCTCCACTTTTTCATTGGCCGATCATTCACCCGCATTTGATTGTTTACCCATTTTGAGGAACAACTGTGAAGAGTGATCTCACTAGCCATCCTTGTGACACTGCCGTGGTTGGAAAATTCCAAACCTTACCTGGAATCAGCTGCTACCCATTTTATCACTCGTTCCTCAAAAGACGAGTCTCCTTTAAGCTCTTTTCAACTCACTCGTAAAATATGAAAATATTACCGAGCCATTGGCCTCTCCAGCTCGTTAAAGGGACAGGAAGTGCTATCCCTCCTCTAGATTTTAATCTTTTTAGACCTGAGAGATTATTACACAAAAAGATCGAGCGCTTGTTTTGTTCGGCTCGTTAAAAGTATTGAAAATTCATCCCTTCTATATTGTTTTATACTTTTTCGGACTTAAGGGATTAGATGACGAAAAATGAATTATGGAGTTACCTTTACGTTCCTTTTCAGACTCTCTAAAATTGAAAAGGACCGAGTTATCTTTGTCATTAAGCTCGTTAAAATTTTAATAGCGACAAACTTGTCTATAGACGAGAACGAGTTTCACTATCGCTAGGCTCGTTAAAACATAGCGATGGGTTTGCCAGAAGGGTAAATTATAGAACAAGCATATGTTATCCTCCTCAAACTTGACAAAAATAAAGAGGTATTGGTCTTCAATGATTGGGGAAAATTGGGAAGAAAACTTGAAGAAACTCTGTTGGTAGAAAGTCGCTCTTGAACATGACACTTCCACTCCGTGTCCGAGTCGGGTTGGGTTGTTAAATTCATCGGTCACATCACCATGGTCACATCATACCATCCACATTTGGGGTTAATGTTACCAATCCATCACATCAATGTCGCCGGTATGTTCAAGAGAAGTCATTCAGAGAATACACTTGTGTCTCACCCACTACCATACATTTATGCTCCATTCTTTCATGACCGCCACCCTGAACCTTATATCACCAGATCGTTTTCACCTCCTTTAAAATCATTTTCTCCGTTCCGTGTCATTGATGTGGGATTCATTAAGGCCCTCCTGTGACAGATCACTTCTTGTCAACATCAGCTCATTATCCAAGAAATTGATCTAGGAACACCCCATTCATTACTTTGAAGCTTGCATGCCTCAATGGCAAGTTTCTCACTTCCGGCGACAGGTTTACATCAACGGCCTTCGACCGAAAGATTTTGCGTGGTGTTCGACGCCAAGTCCTTTATTCACACCACGTGAATTGTACTGCAGTACCTTGAGGGTCATTATCATTATCAGTGATTCCTCTCGTGCTTGTTAATAGTTTACATCATTGGCTGGTAATCAAGCGATGTCTCTCCATGTTTGACTTCAGAACATTTCTCACATGGATCGACTTGTACTCCGAGTGAAGATTGAACGAGATTGAAGACCACGGATCTTGTTTCATCCATCCGGGCTGCGATATATATTCAGGGAAAATAAAGACATTAAATGTACATCATTGCTGCACAGATAATCATCCACTCAAAAGGATGATGGCTCTATCAGAATCATCAGTCTACACTCAGACGATTGTCTGTCCTATGTACATGAAAATGAATTTATAAAGCTGAGCATGGGAATGCCCGCCTCAGCTAGATCATGAAAATATTATGAAGATAATGTATTGTATTGTATCTTATTACAGGTCTCCTCCCAGCATTGAAAGAACTTCGGACCCTCATAATAAAGCATTTCACCCGACATCAAAAGATTAACAACCTCATGCTTTAGGGGGCAACTGTTATAGACATTTTTGGGCCCTACAACCCCAAGCAAGAAATTTCCATAAACAAAGGGCTCCTAAGTCCCTAAAAGTGTTGTTCTAACCCCTAAAGGAATAAGGTCAACAGATTATAGCTTCTCCCAGAAGTTCTCCATGAAAAACTGCTCAGAATTGGTCAAAATAGGATCATTTCAGTTGCTCCACTGGCTAAGTGCGTTGCATCTCACCTAAATACACTGTGTGGGTGTGTTTCATTTCAAAAATCCCTTCTGTGGGGTGCGATGGGTGAGAAATGACAAATGGCAGTGTCATTCCGCGAGGTGGAGAGGCAATGGAAGCTTCCAGAATCTTCTCCTGTGACACTTGCCTCACTGAATTCGACCATGGATGAGTAAGAGGCCACCAATCTCCAAGTGGAAGCAAGAACTATCAGAGGGAAGACACTAATCAAATCATGAGCTGACTCATATCCATTAAAGATATATATATATATGGATCCCTCATCCCAAAGATCTAGAGGCTGGAATTTTGCATATTGTAAGGAATTGCTGTTGGTTTCTTGAGACAAACATCAGATTGTTGGGTGATCTAAGCTTTGTTTGAGGTGAAGAGGGGCTTCTTTGCTGGGAGGTTGATGCTAGGTAAGAACAACTTGTTGTAACTCCTCTTGGCTCTTTTCTTGTTTATCAATAAAAGCTATTTGAGTTTTCCTCCATGCTTTTGTGTCATTGATGCTTGCTACATTTGTATGGTCAATTTACATCTGATCCTAGATTGTTTATGATTATAGATCCATGTCTTTGTATAGTTCTATGCTTTTGTGATCTTACAGGTACTTTGTGAAGCTGGGCATGCAAGGGAGCAAGTAGTTGAGGACTATCAAAGAAGATAGGGATCAAATTAGGAGATTAGCGCAAGACAGAGGTTGGTCTTCCTATTCCTCTCTATCTATAATTCATAAAGGAAAAATGAAAGTAGCTTTTCTCTGTTTGTTTCTAAGGCAACTGTCACACCTTAGTGGGATAGAGCAGTTCTATATAGACAGTTTTCCCTGTAACACTCATGAAGCCCTTAGGGAAGGTCAAGTTCTTAACCTTCCGAGAGAGACTTGGAGTCATAGAAGGACCCTCCCATGAGGGTCCCACTTGAGTTGGAAATTAAGCTCTGGGAGCTCCTGGGGGCCTGGGGAACTTCTTGGAGCTATGAGAAACCATAGGGTGAGTGGTTCACCTTCCCTTGTGATACCCCATGATGATATATGATATCATAGGGTGAGTGGCTTACCTTCCCCTATGGCTGATCATATATGTATAATATGTGTGGTTCACCTTCTCCTATGGCATATGAGCAGGATGAGTGGTTCACCTTCTCTTATGGCATATGAGAAGGATGAGTGGTTCACCTTCTCCTGTGGATGCCCTAACATATGTCCTACCCATGTATTATAGGACTCTTGTGAAGTACCTCTCATTGAGCCAATGAGTCAGGAAAAGAGGATACAGACCATCACACTATAAATGGATGCATCGTGCACTACTATACTCCCTATGTCTAGGATGTGTGATGTTCACCAAATTGATTTGGGATAAAGTGCAAGTGGGGTTATATCCTTGGTTATGTGGACTGACTTTAGTCAGTGGAGAGTGGCAAGGTCTTGTGACTCACTCTTGATCGATTCTTTTTCATTATCTATATCAATGTTCAACAGAGTTTTGACAAGATACAAAGATGGTACATGATGGCATGATGTCATGATGATGAATGGTCAAATATTGGCAAGTGGAATTCTCACTAGTTGAGAGGGAGTGTTAAATTTGGAAACTAGGGTGAAATTTCACTTTGGAAAACTCATTTGATGGAGATATTTATTGTATTGAATTCCTCTTTTCAAGAGGACCAAAATCAACCTAAATATCAATAAATTTGTATAAGGTGAAATATGTTTTTGAGGTCAAGCCCACACATATGTAAATTTTCAAGGTTGGCCACACCATCATGGAGGCTCATGAAGCCCAAGTGGCATGTCTTTTGATCCTCAACAACTTGTATCAATAAGGATGACCTCAAACCTCATTTGGCAGCACATCAGCACAAAACATTCTTCTCTGTCTTTATTTGTTTGGTTCATACACTTATTGGGAAACTAATTTTCTGACACGCGTGGTAGAGAGGAGGAAGAAAATTATAGGGCCAAAAATATGAAGTTTTTCTGTAGTTTGACCAACATTGACTTTGACTTTCTGGGCAGAATTTTAGTTCTATCTTTTGGGAAGGCCAGACTTTTTGGCAGAGAAATTGATAATTTCTGGGCACTTTGACTTGCATTGATCGCAAGCCTATTTGACCGGAGACTTGACTTCTGGTTAACCGAGTTTGGTTGTTGTTTTGATGACTGTTTTGGGCTGACTTTGAATGACAAGAAAGGATGAGTTCCTCTCTCCTTTGACCGAGCTCTTTTGGAAGGATTTTACCGAAATTCGAATCTTATTGACTTTTTGGTTAGGGTTGATTTGAGTATTGTTGATTTAGGGTTGAATTACAAATTTGACAAGGATATTTTGGAAAGTGGTTTTGATCATCTATTGGCAAGTCAATTTTGACTTTATTGTATTCTCTCTATCTAATGAACATTTGATATTATAATAAGAAGAATTGATCAAAGGGTTTTTCCCATCTTGTGGTTTTTCCCTAGAATTTGCCAAATTCTAGTGTTCTCTTGTCTTACCTTGTCTTATGTATTTTTTGTTTATGTTCTATCTACAGTTACTGTCAATGTGATTTCTATTATAAATTAAATTGGAAATCATCATTGGGCTAACTAAAGGGCATTGAAGTAATTGTTTCAAGTATAGAACATACCATTGTTATCTAAAATTAACAGTATTGGATTCAGAGGGTTGCAAATTTACAGGTCAAGGTAGATCCCTGAGAGTTTTAAAGGGCGTTTTGGTTGTTATGAAGGCATAGAAGACCATAAACCTTTACCGAGTTAAAGGAAGTACTCAAGTTAATGAGGTAGTGACTGTATCTGAGGAGTTAGGAGAAGATACTCACCTATGGCATCAACGAATAGGTCACATGATCGATAAGGGCCTTCAGGCGCTAATGAATCACAAAATAATTCCTAATTTGAAATTATTGAGTTTGGATTTTTGCAAACATTGTGTATATAGAAAAAATTTCAGACAAAAATTTAAAGCTGGAAGTCATAATAGTAATGGAGTTTTGTATTATATTAATTCTGATCTCTGGGACCATCTCTTACAGTGTCTTATGAGGTGCATCGTATTTTGTAACAATTATTGATGACTTCTCTAGAAAAATTTGGGTTTATATGTTAAAAAGAAAGGATAATGTATTTAATTCTTTTAAACATTTTCAAGTTATGGTGGAAAAAAAAACTGATAATATAATTAAATATTTAAGAACTGACAATGGGAGTGGATTTACCTGTTTAGAATTTGAGCGGTACTGAAAGGATGAAGGGATTGCTAGACACACAAGTGTTGTCTATACTCCTCAGAAAAATGGCATTGTCGAACACATGAATAAAACGCTTATGGAAAAATCCATATGCATGATCAACAATGCTAATCTATAGAAGGAGATGTGGGCAGAAGAAGTATCCACTACTTGTTATTTGGTAAATAGATTACCTTCAATTGTTATTAATTGTAAAATTCCTGAAGAAGTTTGGTCGGGTTAGTCTTGTGATTATTCATATTTAAGAATTTTTGGTTGTAATGCCTATGCTCTTATTCCAAAGAATCAATGTTCTAAGTTAGACCCAAAAGAAAAATGTTATGTCTTTGTTGGGTATGATGATGATATGAAAGGATACAAGTTATGGTATCCTTCTTCGCATAAGATCATCATTACTAGAGATATAATGTTTAATTAATCTTCACTTATATAAGTCAATGTTGAAAATGTTGAACTGGAACAGGTATCACCAAATCAACAAATTCGGTTGGAGACTCAACCGTTTTTCAAAACGTTGGAAGGAAGAAGAAACTTTTGAAGGAAAAGGTGAAGAATATATAAAGGAAATTGTAGAAGTTCAACAACCAGTCACTCTTAGGAGGTCTACAAGGGAAAGAAGAGCACCCAAGAGGTATGAAGATTTTGCTTCATCTATTGCTTTGATTACTGAGGATATGGAACCTTCTTGTTATCAAGAAGCAATGGATGATGCATATAGTGAAAAATGGAGGAAGACTATGCTTGAGGAAATGGATTCCTTAGATAAGAAAAAAACCACGGATCTTGTAGAACTTCTTAAAGGGAGGAGTGTTGTTGGATGTAAATGGGTCATCAAATTGAAGAGAAATTTCTATGGAAATATTGAAAGATATAAGGTGAGACTGGTAGAAAAATGGTTCTCTCAAATAAAAGGTATTAAATTTCATGATAATTTTTTTCCAATTGTAAAACTTGTTTCTATTCATACAACGTTAGCACTAATTCCATTACTTGACCTTGGGTTAGAATAATTAGATGTTAAAACAAATTTTTTTCATGGAGATTTGGATGAGATCTATATGGAACAACCAGAAGGTTTTGTACAAGGTCACAATAGGAGATTAGTTTTCAAGCTTAGGAAATCATTGTATGGCTTAAGATAGTTTCCCAAGAAATGGTACAAGAATTTTGACTCCTTCATGGTGAGCCAAAACTTCACGAGAAGTGAATATGATCATTATGTGTATCTTAATTTCAATGTTATATTCATTATCTAGGTTTTGTATGTTGATGATATGATTATTGTAAGAAAAATCATAGAAGAGATCGATAAGTTAAGGACTTAGTTTCCTAGGACATTTGATATGAAGGATATTGGAGCTGCAAAAAAGATATTGGGCATGGAGATACATAGAGACAGGAAAAGTGGAAAGCTCTAGTTATCACAACAGAAGCATGCTGAAAAAATGCCTGCAAAATTCGGTATGAACAATGTGAAACCTGTTAATGTTCCTTTAACTTCCTATTCTAATATTTATTTGGGTTTAATTCCTAGAACTGATAAAGAAAAGAAGTATATGTCTCGTTTACTATATGAAAATGAAATAGGCAACTTAATGTATGTGATGGTATATACAAGACCTTAAATTTCACATGCAGTTGGAGTTGTTAGCAGGTTCATGAAAAATCTAGGAAAATAACATTGACAAGTAGTGAAATGGGTGCTTCAGTGTTTTAGAAGCACAAGTGATCACTGCATCAACTTTCATGGTTGCAGTGATTTAGTCTGCAGATATGTTGATTCAATTTTTTCTAGTGAATTGGACAAGAGGAGATCTACTACATGAATTTTTTTTACTCTTACCGATAGAGCGATGAGATGGATGTAAAATATTCTGGAAACAATTGCTTTGTCAACTACAGAGGAAATATATATAGATGCTTCACATGCTTGTAAAGAGGAAATCTGGATGAAGGGCTCTAGTTGGTGATCTTGGAAGGATGCAGGAGAAAGTGAATGTATTGTGTGGCAGTTAAAGTGCTATTCATTTGGATACTAATCCAACTTATCAAAACAAGACTAAACATATTGATGTAAAATACCATTTTGTAAAATAGGTAATTGATGGTGGAAAAGTAGCTCTCAAAAAGGTCCACACACAAGAGAATTGTGCAAACATTTTCATGAAATCAGTTTTAGTAGATAAGTTGCGATGGTGTTTAGCTTCTCTTCGCTTGCAAAAAAAATTATGAATGGGCATGGGAAAGGGATTAAGAAATTTTTTGTCAAGGTGGGGATTGTTAGTAATGACAAAAATTAAAATATTTTTTGTAAATGTAATTTAAGCCTTGTTTACCATTCAGACAATTGTGTAATGATAGGAAGTTCATGTAACTATATCTTCCTATTAAAAGGATGTTGCTCAAGAGGCTTATTGCATTGTCCTAAAGTCATTTCTGACCTTTAATAATTATAATTCTAATTCCTTCCCTCACAGAGGGTTTCTTGACACAATATCAGGGTTTTACCATGTAAAAACCTATGTCTATGTGTATGCATTCAATTTGTTGTTTTGTGCATATTTTTCTTTCTTGATTAATTATTTATGGGCTCAAATACCGACATGTAGGTGATTTAATGATATCAATAGAGTAGTTGAATCAATTGGAGTTTTGAATGCTTGACTCCAGTAACCACCACTACATTTAGTTTAAGTTGAATCAATCTTAGTACAAACTCTCTTTGTGACCATTTATTTATATCCACACATCTCCATTTTTTAGCTAGATAGAAGAAAACGTTTTTCTTGTAATGAACAATTTTTCTATTGGTTATTTCTAGTCCCTATTTGTGTATTTAAATCCTCACTAATCATGGCATACACATAGCTAGTTGCACCAAAGTTTTATATCATTTATTTACTCTCAATCTAGATGTTTCTGTAGGTTTTAACCCCGTACAGAAATTACCTACATACGAATTATAAAAAACATAAAATAAACAAAGGTGAGAGCATAACACATAAAACAAATAAACACAGATATTTTCCCCCGGATCCCAAAACTGGGGCTACCGGATTGATTTTTCATTATGTTCCTTTCAATGTTATAATACATATATATACATGCCGAAGCATCCAATACCATGGACCGAAAACCATCACGCCCAAAACCATGTGCGAAAACCATGCACAAAACCATAGGTAGGTTTGCCCACCTAATATAGGGTCCAAAAAAATTTTCCCTGGGGCGCTGCCCCAGACCCCGTAGAGGGGGGCTAACCGCCCCCCTCAAACCCCCCATATAGGGGGGGCTGCCACCCCCCCTATGACCCCCCCGCTACGCAGTCAACGCAACAAAAGGGGGGGGGGCGGACTTAACCCCTTGGTAGACTAGGTAGGGTAGTCGTGGAAAGAATATAACACAACCCAACAGTTTCAAGCCACTGCTATTTTGGGGTTTCATGTTTGTTAATTCCATTTTGTGGGATATTAAGGCCTTTTTTGCTTCATGGATAGAGTGCATGAAATGTCGAAGCATGTTTGGAAGAAGGTGGTCATTATTATAATAATAATACTAGTTTCGTTCATTATTGTCTTGTTTGTTACTTTCTTAGCATGGAATGACATTAGAAATAAAAGACAAAATAAAGAAGTATGATAAACCTTGGTGTGTAGTATGAAAAAAACCATAGAGATCTAAAAAAAGGAGCATTAAACACTCAATATATTTTTGAAAGATTTTTTTTTTTTATTTGTAGCTTCTCTATGCATGGAGATGTCAAGATTGGAAAATGACATTAGTGTTTTTTTGGGTTTCCAACTAGTACTATTATTATATACTTGGAGTTCTTAGACAAGGAGAGTCATATCATCAATTCAATGTATTACTTGTAGGGCACATGCTCAATACTTTTTGTTGTGTGACTATAGTGGACAACAAAGACCAACACCCCTCATTTCCTAAATTTGAATTGTTAAGAAATTGGCTTTAATTTATAATTTATTAGAGTAACAGAATACTCTAATACTTTCTTCGATTGACAACATTGTCAAATTTGGAAAGTATATTCTCACATATATTCAAACCTATTTGCATGATTCAAATGATAAGATTGAGTTTCTTCAACTTGAATCACTACTTCAACAAAATGAACTATATCAAAGGAATTGACATTCTGAACTCCATATTCTTCACAACAATTCTCATTTTGAGTTTGAGATTCTCACAAGAAGCTAACACCAGATCAAACATCAAGAGAAGATTCACATGAATATGCAGAGGTTCCTCTTGTAGTTCCCAAGCCTATCATCCAACCTTGGGAAGAAGTCATCAACAAAAAGCATAGAAATAGTCTTAGATATGAAAATGATGTGACCTTTCACATTCCAGACTACCCTAAACCAATCCAGTTTTTGAGTGCAAAGTTTCTCTAGAGAATTTCATACTCAATTGTTCCACATCCACCTTAGATTATCAAATGTAAACATTGTGATCAAGTTGGCGACCTGAAACATTAGTGTTTTTATCTTCATCCTTGTGAGAACTATGGAAAACATACTCATCACTCAGAAATATGTTCTAGACAAAAGACTCTTGCAAGAGAAAATATTCACCTTGGATGGATTGCTTCCTGGAAATGGTATTCAATAGCTAAGAAGGCAGATCAATTATACCATAGAGTTCATTCTTGAATATTGGCACATCCTACAATGGAAATATCTTAATCTTATCACCTTGTATCTGACAAGGGGGAATTGTTAGTTAGCTACTAGATTTGAAGTCATATCAGATGAGCTTGAGCCACAACAAGTATTAGAGCTTGAAACCAAAGCCTATAGCCATAGTTAGCTTGAGCCAGAGTCAAAGTTGTATCCAAAGATAGACTCACATTCCATGAACATGATTTGGTTGGTGGCGATCCTTACACCACCACAAGAAGAAGACTTTAGCTTTTGCTACACACTTCATCAGTTTGTGTTCATCTTTAAATCATCGTCATAGAGAACTTCCATTTCGTAGAAGACTTCAACTTCTATCCAAATTCATAATTTTTCTAGGGACAACTTTGAGCCAAGTTCCATAGTTGGTGGACATCCTTAAACCACCACCAATAAAATAATTTGTATTTCTACAACCCATTTGTTTTGTGGTCTTCCTTATACCACCATTTCAAAGAGCACGTCAAGCAATTGGCTACCATAAAATTTTGTATTTTAGCTCTATTCTTGGACTCACATACACCCCTTCGAGTTTGGGGGGGGGGAATGTTGGAAACATAATACTTTTGGGGTTATGTTAATTTGGCACATTCACTTGAGTGGAAGGAAAAATCCCTCAAGTGAAGTTGGAGAGTCACAAAATTCCATGAGATCTTGGAATATGAATCCAATAGTCATGGAATATTATATTTATATGTACATTTGCTTAATGAAATGCATCTCACGTTTAACTTAAATATCTCTGGAATTATTGTGAGTTTAAAAAGTATAATTCCACCAAGAGTTAGCATATTCTTCTTTAAGGTCGATTTGTTGAAATTTTTCTTATTTCCATGTCTTGGTAATTATTGACTTATGATCAATAATTACACACTTGAGAAATTCTTAACCTTAATTTCACCTTTATGATTGATTAAACATTATTGCATTGATATAAGATATATGAGATAATTATTGATATTTGATTACAATTGAGAGCCCTATTATATATACATAGTTGGAATGTCTTTTCAATAAGACATGTCTTTATGTTAAACACACAAATGAATAGATAACTAAATAAGATAATCCAAAGTTCTATTCTATTAGAAAGATTTACATATAAATATACTTTCTTATGTCCCTTGCTTTTCACATTTCAAGTGGTCTCTTGGACTTTAGTGACTGTTCAACTTCCACATCAAAACCCTTAGCAGATTAAGTGTCCAACATTCCCCCCTTAATCTAAATGGGTTTATACGAGTCAAATAAGAGAGATATAATGCAAAAATACAAAAATGGATGAAAACGATAAGTTGAATGTGCTCTCTCAAATGGAGGTATAAGGTGGGAGAAATCTAGGTCTCAAATGATGGTGTTTTAAGGATGACCACCAACACTGGAACACTTAGTTCAGTTCCTGGAACTCCTCCAAATATGGAAAGAAGTTGAAGTTTTATGCTATAGGAATTTCTCCCAATTTTTGTGAAAAGGGAGACCTTTGGGTCTCAACCTTGAATTCTTAGTGCCATTCTCGGAACTCTTCCAAATCTGGCAAGAAGCTAAAGTCTTGTACTAGAGGAATTGTTCCTTAATGCTTTGAAGAGGGAGACCATCAACCTGGAAAAGGGAGGCCTTCAACCTGAAGAAACAGGGAAAACATCAACCTGGAAACGGAGGTCTCAACCTATAGTGGTTTAAGGAAATCCACCAACCAAGGGCATGCTCAGGGGCTTCTTTGTCTCTAGCTACAACTTTGAATTTGGGTATGGTCGTCTCTTGCCATAGGCTGAGGAAGCAAGTTTTAGTTGTGGCTCATGCTCACTTGATGTAGCTTTGAGGCTTGTAGATGACCATCAATTCCCCCCCCTATCAAAGACAAGGTGACAAGATGAATAAAAATCGATTGCAATACTTTTCAATACTCTAGAACAAATCCTATGATATGAGCGAAATATGTTCTTGGTTATTGAAGCCCATTGCCAAGAAGTGATCCATCCAAGGTGAATATTCGTTCTTGTAGGAGGCTTATTTATGAAGAATATGTTTGAATGATGAGTGTGTTGACCACAATGCTCAAATGGATGAAGATAAAAACAATGATCTTTCACATGACCAAATCTCTCACAATGTTGGCTTTTGAAAATATGTTGTGAATGAGGAGCAGGAACATGTAAATATGAATCATCATGAAGAAATCCAGTACTTTGAAATGGAGTGGGCTTGGAGTAGTCTATATTATGAAAGGACACCTCCTTTCATATCTAAGACCTGTTATATGGTTGGTGTTGACAAGATCTTCCCAAGGTTTGATGATTGGCTTGGGAAGTGCAAGTTGAATTTATTGACACCTGCATGCAAATATGCTCCTGGAATGGGCACATGATGGGAGTCACCGTCAAATTTACTAACTTGATTACTTGCTGACTACTAATGGGTGTCTATTTCAACCTCAAATAGAGGACTGTTCTGAAAAAAGAAAGTTATGAATGATGTTGTCATTCTTGTAACTCATCTCACTGTAACTGTGACTCAAGCTACAAAAAATAAATGTTTTCTTGTGCATTTTGCAAACAAGTTTGAATGTATGTCATAATGGATTTCTCAATAATAATTGTATTATCCATAGTATAATGTATTAGAGTATTTATTAATTTTAATACATCAACAATTTGATCCATTTTATAATAATGTCACTGCAAAAAAAACTAATTCGCATACAACTTTGTCTTAAAAAAATATTCAACTAAGTATGCAGGCTCTTAGTATACCTACATAGACCATGAAATTTCATACCATATGACATATGGCCATAAAAAAGAGCATATACCATACATACGTATGGCATTTTCATCACATATAACACACACTCTTCCCATTATATGCCATATAAAAGGGCCAATGTACTCATGGTTTATGAGCTTCAAAACATGTCACTCAACATATGAACCAAATTATATGTATATGATCCAACATACCAATTTAATATGTATGAAACACTATACATTAACAAAGCTCCCAATATATTTATATGAATCTACCATTATATATATCATATGTCCCCTCCTTTTTTCCTTTTTAAACAATAGCTCAACTCAACTACTCCCTATGGACTTCAATGCACCATTCAACGCATGCTTACACTCAATAAAATTCAATGACTTTCACCACAGTCCAAATATGGTAATTGAGGCTTAAGATAGGAATTTATAATCAAAGGTTTCTTCATAGAGAAACAAAGAGCATACCAAACAACATATGCATCAATGTCCAATGACTGGCTCTATTCAATGCTATGTATATAAGCCAATTCTTCAATTTTGTGTATTCCTTGACCAATGTACGATCAAAGAGACAACACAAAACTTAATCCAGTGCATAGAATAACTGTTGGCTTATTGGGGCCTGACCCAGGTTGAGAGTTAAGTTAGCCAACCAAATCCCAGTACTACTGACCCTTTTGGCAACAGTCCACAGAGTGCAGACTGAGGTATCACCCGAAGTAGTAAGGGAGGGTGCTAGAACCAAGTTTCTGCACCCTGGAGACATCTGATGAGTTCAAGTGATCCGCGGTTCGACCCTATGCACAAGTTGCTTCACACACTTTCCCATACCTCGCAGCTGATATACTGCCTTTGCGCAACCCTACTCGAGGGTTGAACGCTGCTCTTCTGCATTATTACCCAAGTCCTTACTAGTATTCCAATGTTAGTTGATTGCTTTAGCCTACTTGCGTGTTTTAAGTTATCCTTAACAACATAAATCATTCATACAAGTGCGCGCAATAAATAAACAATATATTTGCAATATATATCAAACATGCATTAACCCAAGAACAAGTACAAAAATTGATAACAAACTTTTCTTTATTAATTCCTTCCTCGGTTACAGACTCGACTCCGCCCTGCACACTCAGCTACAGGGGTCCACGCACTCAGCTGCGGACTACTAAGCCTTTGCACACTCAGCTGCAGAGCCTTCTCCTATTCTACGACCCAAAGACACACTTTACACTTGCGAATCAATCCCTTAGACTTGTTATTCTTCTCTTCTTAGAGCCTCGCTCTATTTATACAATCCCATGGTCTGCAGACCATGGATAGGTCTATCCAGCCAACATTACATTACAAAACTAGAGTGGACAACCCTGTGACTCTATCATACATTTCGTGCTCCGCGCCAGCGATTCGCAGAGTCTTTACAATAATATTGGGTCAAAACTTGGGCTTTGAGCCCCAAAACATGCCTTGGGGGGGATTCCATGCCCAACAGGCCCCCAACACAAACATCGTGACTCACCCTCGAGTCACTCTGTCGGTGTGGCGATCTTTGCACAAAGTCCCTCCAACTATTCTTGAATCGTGTGAAGGTCAGCAACGCACTGAGCTACTACTTGCTGGATCTACTGCATACGGTGTTCCAAGACCTTTGTGTCTGGGGTGCTTCTATGCATCAATGTGTGCATCCCCTGTATGTGCGTGAGTTTGCCTTCAATGTCTACCGTGATGGTGAAGGCCTCGTCGATCCAAGGCCGGATGCATGCTTTTAGAACTACCTCCTTATGTTGTGTTGCGTCCACCTACTCCTTTAGTTCCTTAGCCTGCTACATCCTCGCAAGCCGCTAGGTGAGGACCACTGTCTGTGCAGTTCCTCGGACACTATCATATTGTTGTTGGAGTTCTCGCGCCTCTATCTCTAAGTGCTAAATGTTAGGGTCCTCCTGTAGAGTTGTGAGGACCTCAAGTACTTCTTCCAACATGTTGGTGCAGTCTCACACTACACCTCCGATTTCCTCCAATCTTGCTGTGATAGTGCTAGTGTGCTGTTCTCTGACTTTTGGGGGAGTGGATGGTTGCACCTTTAACCGCAGCGCGACGATCTGAAGATTCAACTCTAACTGAACCTTTTTCATTTCTTCCTTGGCCTCACAGACTCTTGTTGCTAACCTGTGGATCCGCACCTCCACTGGTAGATCTACTGGGATGGCCAGCTTCGGGATGCTTCAGCAAGTGTTGTCTACCACCTACACCAACTATTGATTTTGTGACACCAATTCGTCATGCTGCAAGGTGAGTTGTTCCATATTTATCTTTTGCTCGCTGAGGACTTAGAGCGCACGGCTCTACTTAGCGTGCAGCTCTGCCGTTATCCCATCCTGCAATAGATATAGTGTCTTGTGCAGAAGGGCAGCTAGATTAACACCGAGACCTTTCATCGTGCTAACTGAAAACCTATCGGCCTCATTCGATGTCACTAGAGCCCCTTCCAGCAACACTATTGTGTTCACCATCCGTGCGCGCAACATTTTCTCTACTGTCGAGGATCCTACTGCGAGGTTGGTTGAAAGGGTACCAACCTGAGGGAGGCGTGCCTGTAACTCCTGCAATTGTGCTTTGAGGGCCCCCAACACAGTCTGGTGCTCCTGCATAAAATCCTGAAGAGCCTCATTGGTGACATCACTCACCGTCTAGCTGATGTCATGCAGATCACCCTCGGTTAGTGTGATTGGGTCAATGGACAATTTCGAGGCCTTAAACTTCTTCCTCGATCTTGTTTGCGCTGCGGGTGTTGGCATTTAAACTGAGTAGATGCGGTCCGTGGGTCTATGCCTCCTTATTCTATTTCTGCTTCCTTTGTTTCCTACCCTTGCGAAGGCCTTTCTTGGCCCTCGCCCACCTTCATAGCTACTTCCTATGCTGCTGCTGCTATGGTGGCCTTTTCCTGCTCGATTGCCTTCTGTGCTGCTTCCTACACTACCCCCACCTCGTTTGTCTCTGTTTCCTTCCGCCTTTTCTCAGCCAACTGTGTGATGTGCAGTTTGGCATCGTCTTTCTTCTTCTGCGTTGCTGCCCTCTCGAGTTCGGCAAGATCCGGGGCGCACCATTCCAGAGGCCATGCCTCCAAGACAATGAAAATGGCGTCATCAATGGCTACAAAGGGTAGCTTTGTCCACTACTTCGTCGGATCTGTTAGTGTCAGTCTTTCCAGCCTTCCTCCAGTGATCAAATATGCTCTTACAAAGTGGTCTCAGAGTGTCAAGGTCAAATGTTGTCATTTCAAAGAGTTTTCAAGCAAAATTTGGTCACTAGGCATTAGGTCTAGGGTTTGCTTTCACTCCTAAAATTGCCCAAATGCCAATCTATGTCACTATTCAGCCGAGTCTATCATCATTCATAGGGTTTTCATTATCATCTCAGTGTCTAATGAGTCATTTTACACCTTGTTCATGCTTCAGTTGCGCCTAGGTAAGGTCATTTCCCTCTCCTAGGGTTTTGAAGGCAATTTCTCTTGGACGGTCAAATCATTGGCAAAACTTGTTTCCTAATGTTCATACACCTTCCCCTATCCTTAAAGTACCTTACCAAATGCTTCCCATCACTGAGATCCCCCAAATTCCTCATTTTTGCACAAACCCTAGTTTCTAGCTTCAACGTGGCAATTTTCTAGGTTTGGCCTGTGTTTTGCCCTTTTGGACCCCTTCCCCTCACTCAATCTCTGAGATTCCACTTTTCCCTGCTTCCTAACATCCCTCCCTACTTCCAAAAATTTCCCCAAGAATTTAGAAGCCCCTTATCCCCTTCATTTCGCTTCGTTTCGACAAAATCCCTTGTTCCACACATCGGGATAAGTTTCACTCAAAAGATGTTTCGGAGCAATAAAAGATGAATTTTGGAAAACTGAGAGAGGTTTTTGTCCACAACATGCCAAATAAGAAAAAACTCCTTCACGTTTTTCACAGCTGTCATGGTTTTAGAGAAATGTCAAAAATACAATCGCCAGATCCAAGGAGGTTGGCCAAGGCACTAAAACGACGGAAAAGGCCCGATCCACTCCAAATTTTGGCCAAAGCCTCTTTGACTGAGCATGGTACTTGATTGGGGACTCCCAGCCCAAATTTCAAGAAATTTGGAGAAAATTTTGTCAATTGTGAATTTTTTGTGCCACACACAGGTTTTTGCTCCCAACACGTCATGCGCCGCGCGCGACCCTTTCGATGGGCAACTCCTTTTCAATAAAACTCAGCATTTTTGGATTTTTCATGCAAAGGTACACTTTCTCAGCAATTTCCAAGAAATTTCACCAAGTTTTGGGCCTCCAGAAAGTCAAAAAACAAGTAAAAAATGACTTTCTGCCACCTTTTTGACACACAGGAAGCAGTCTTGGGAGATTGCAATTTTGGAGGGGAAAATGGCCACCAAATTCAGAAATTCCACTTGGGTTGGAAATTAGACATCTATACCTTTCCAACAAGCCCACGTTTGCCTTATTTGGACACCTGGAAGTGCCTCAAACGCAGCTCCAAAGGCGCGCAATGCGTTCAGGATCAAGGCGCGACGTGTTGGGCAACTTTCACAGAAATTCACCTACAGCTCAGCAAAACGCAGTTTTGACTGGATTTGACTTTTTGGAGTAGATTTTGATCTTCCTTGTTGTAAATGATGTAATTTTATGATATTTTGACACTTATTTATCTCTTCTAGAAGATTCATTCATGAGATAGGCAAAAATTTAATGAATGAATTGGTTTCCTAGCTTATAGAGGCAAGTTGTTTTGACTGCCTAGTTTTCAGTGCTCAGTTTAGAATTGGTTGAAACAGCTCCTAGGATAGTGAGCTCGACCCTGAGAGGCAAGGAAAGATGTTAGATTGCCTATATTATGTACTTTCTTGGTCATTTTCATGGTTGGACTCTTGAGGGAGAAAGCTTCTATTGTATTACTCATTGTATCTCTGCAATTTTGGCAAAGGAAGAAAGACCAGGGTTTTGCAGTCCTTTTTGGGATTCCTGTGGTTACATGTATTGATGGTGTGTTTCTCTTTGTAATTGTAAGTTTTTTATGTGAATCATCTTCTTACTTTTCCTTCTGCAAATTAGGCAAATGAAGTGTTAAAGTAGAATTCATGATTGCCATGCTCTGCTTTTAAGTTTGATTAATATCAATGTTTTCATCTGTTTAAGGAGAACTCAAGGTGTTTACTTGCTCTCCTTAGCTCCTCACCAGTCATTCTTGCCCATCTGACTCTTTCAAAGGCATCAATACAGTCTCCTACCTTGCCCCAAAGAACCCCCTGCAAAAACTGTGTCCAATCCCCACACCCAAAATTGCCTTTCCCCGATTTTCCACCAAAACCCTAAAAATCGCAAATCAAACCTTTTTATCAGTTTACTAGCCTAAAATTAGTGTTCTTTATTGGTTATCTCGCCCGTTGAAGATCTCTACCGAGATAGACCGGAGAGAGCCCTCTCCTGCCCCGTAGGGCTAGCTACGAGGCTAAGTGGTTTGATGTTGCCTTGAAGTTTACCTTTCTCAGCCTAAGGTGAAATTTCAAGCGCTAACAGGATCCTTTCGTGCCCTGATATATACGTTGTGCATGTCTACGTTAAATTCTACAAAACTCTGTAGACTGTTGTACACTATGGGCAATAAGCGTGGCTTCTGGTTGATCCACATTCAGATGTTCATCTCCATGAGCACCCAGAAGATCTTGCTGTCGCGTATCCTGGTAGCATCCTTCGTGGCCCAGAGCGAAGCATACTTTGTGGCCTCCCGTAATTCTCTGTCAATTACGGGGAATTGACTGTCCTCCGATAATTCCCCTACTACAATCACTATGGATGGCAACAACCATGCATAGTGGAAAGTTTTACCCTGCTCCTGGGCTTTGCGACAATTCTCTAAGTGGGCTTTGAGCCCCAAAACATTCCTTGGGGGGGATCCCATGCCCAACAATAACCCAATTCAACCATTTAACATTCACCATTGCAAGGTAGTTGGAATGTGCAACTTGTTTCTTAAATAAATTGCTTAATCTCCTTCTATTGTAATTTTCCTTGCTAAAAAACAACTAAACATGGATGGTGGTCGCAAGATAAAGAGCGACAATGAATAAGTGGAAATTTATAATCGAAGGTGGGTGGAAATGGTAGAATTTGTAGAGTTATAGGCTGGTGATGGGTGAGAATGAACTGGAACATAAACAAATATATGAATATTACCCACAGCTACTGTGTACACACCTTTGAAGCAAATGAAAGTGGTGGTGTTATCATACAGTTGGACATGGCTAAGCCAATAATGCATAGTGAAAATATTCTACATGGGCTATGTGAGCTATGGAATACAACGATAAAAAAATAATGGTCCACTCCACTACTTCCAGACTTTTTCTTGCTCCACACTTACCATTGACCTTAACGATCCATTGAGAATGGTTTAGAGAACAATTGTACTATGCACATGCAATTCACTTGCGGGGACTCAAACCATCAAATTCCATCAAAGGGCATCCAAATAGGAACAAATCTATGAAGATGTCAATCAAGGAGGAAAAATCATATTTCATGGCAGAAGAAGCACATCTGAGACCGTAGTAGAAGATATTGTTTCCTAGGGAGCAAAGACACTGAAATGCGTAGAGAGAGGGAAAAGAATTTGGATTTAGCTCAGGTAGCAGGAGGTCAAGAAATGAAAGATTATAGACATGCTTAAGGAAGGGTGCACAGGCCAACAAAAAACCACAAAACTAGTGGTCACAAACTTCGAAGGCCACAAAACTAGTGGCTCAAACATGAGTAATGAGCCTTGATATTGTAACAAGAATGCTACAACTCTCAAGACTACCAACTTAAATTATCAACCCAGGGTTCATATAAACTTAAGAGGCATTGAAACTATATGTGAAACATGCAATGTGTCCTTCTTTCATTGACCTAATGCAATGAAGTGAATATCATGGAATCAAAACCTAAAGTAATTTTAGAAATAAAATGTTAGTCTATTTGCGAGAAATGGAAGTGCTACTTGCTCAAATGTAAACACTAATCCTAATTGCATGAAGGTAAAGGTTATTCTATTTGTAGGAATGAAAATTTATTGTCTATTTTCAGAATGTAAACCTTGTGCTACTTGCAAAAATGTGAATCATTAGTCTAATTGCATAATGTGAAAAGTTGCCTTGAAAAGAAAATTGATCATATGCAAGAAAAACAATTTGTAATTGAAATCCTAAGAGCATGAATTCAAGGAAATAGTCCTAATCGAATTTGTTAAAGGAAAGTTCTAAGTGGTGTTTATTATTCCCCAATCATGGATTTAGAGCCTAGGGATCGTTATTCAAGCCTATGGGAGAAAAACCAAGCTTTTGGAGCAAATATGGTCAAGTTTACACGTGCTATAGGGGTGCTAAATGAGGTGCTACAAGATGCCCTGTTTTTCTATAGGAGCAAGATACTTGCCAAATGGCCAAGTAAATAAAATGAAATTGGGATGGGATTTTTTTTATTAAGTAGGATGTCTTAGGTCTCCATTCCCAGTGGAATCACTCCAAAATACCCCTATTAACACGTGCAAAAAAAAATAGCAGAAAATTACTACTCTAAAAACTGGAAATTCAAGAACTAGTGAGCTAGTTAACCTACCAAATGCCTAGCCGAATCAAGTGAAAAATATATGGTGTAAATGTTTTCTTTAATTTTATTTTTTTTATGACCCAATACAAGTGGAATCAATGAAAATGAATCCCATTAACACATTCTAAAAATTAGTAGAAAACTACTACTATTTTTCTACAAGGGACTTTCAAAAATTATAGATTTGTGGACTAGTAAACCAATCCACGTCGCTCAATGATTAAGATGATTTCTAAAAGTTGTTTAAAGGATGAATAATTATTATGAATATATAAATAACCTTCAAAATAACTCACTTCAATAGTTTGACCAATATGACGTACAACAAAAGAAACATGAATAGTCGACGCAGAAATAAGAGATGCAAGTCAAAAAAAACATTAAAAGGAAATAAAGAAATTGTAAAAGAGGGATCTAAGGCTCCTAAGATTGCCAATCCCAAGGAAAATCAGAGTCCTATGAAGGAAACCAAGCTTTGTAAGCTAAAAATGACACCGAACATCATTATTTGAATCAATCCTAGAAATGAAAGTGGAGCTATTAAATAATAAGTTTTCTCCACAAGAAGACTAAGAAATACGTGCCTCTAGAGGAAAATTTGAATAGGTACTTAGAAAAATTTATTGGGAAGCATTATCTTTAAAAGGAGGAATTTTTCTCCAACGAATCCTGCAAATAGTGGATCTGGTTCACAATACTAAGAATTTGCATTAAATGACAAGGAACCCATTCCTATATTTTCTCAATCACTGGAGCTCCATAATTTGTTAATAATTTCATGATATTTTGTTCAATTATTATCCAATATTGGTTCTCCTATAGTAGGGAGAAATTCCATAGATTATCTTTTCCTCCAAATCTTCATAATTTTTCCAATATTCTTACAATATTCTACAAAAATAAATAATATTAGACACATAATATGCAATTATCTCTAAACCTTCCTAAGAACATATTAAATCTAAAAAACATTATTAAGTGTAGAAGGAGAGGTTAAATATAGCCTTCATGTGCCTAAGAAAGGTTAGATGGGCCTCAATTTTTGTCTAATTTGGAGGCCCATCATACCCCCCTACTGAAATTATTTCTCATCCTCTGAGCAACCTGAAAATTACTACTCTAAAAGCTGAAAATTCAAGAACTAGTGAGTTAGTTAACCTACCAAATTCCTAACATAAAAATGCTATGGGGTAGATTGTATTATTAATTTTAATGTTTTTATGATCCAATACAAGTGGAATCAACTCAAATGAATCTTATCAACACTTTCTAAAAAATAGCAGGAAATTACTACTATTTGGCTACATGGGATAGTTCCAGAAATTCCTAGTAAACCAATCCAAGTAGCTCAATGATGAAGATGATTTCTCAAAGTTATTCTCAGGATGAATCATTCTTATGAATATGTAAATAACCTGCAAAATAACTCACTTCAATTGTTTAATAAATATTACCTACAACAAAATAAGAATGAATAGTCAATGTAGAAATAAGAGATGTAAGTGAAAAATACATTCAAAGGAAATAAATAATTTGTACAAGAGGGATTTGAGGCTCTTGGGTTGGCCAATCCCAAGGAAACTCAGATTTCTATGAAGGAAACTAGGCTTTAGAAGCTAAAAATAACACCAAACTTCATTATTTGAATCAATCCAAGTATATCCCTATTAGAAATGAAAGTGGAGCTGCTAAATAACAAGTTTTCTCCATAATAAGACTAAGAAATACATGCCTCTAGAGGAAAATTAGAATTGGTACTTATACAAATTGATGGAGAAGCATTATCCTTAAAAGGAAGAAGTTTTATCCTCCAAAATCCCTCAAATAGTGGTTCTGGTTCCCAACACTAGGAATTTGCATTAAATGACAAGGAACACATTCAAAGAATTTCTCAATCATTGGAGCTCCAAATTTTTTCTATAATTGCATGATATTTTGTTCATTTGTTATCCAATATTGGTCCTCCTCTAGTAGGGAGAAATTCCCTAGATTATCTCCTCCCCCAAATATTCATAATTTTCCCAATATCTCACAATATTCTACAAAATAAATAATATTAGGCACATAATAAGCAATTATCTCTAAACCTTCCTAAGAACATATTAAATCTAAAAAACATTATAAGTGTAGAAGGAGAGGTTCAATATAGCCTTCTTGTGCCTATGAAAGGTTAGATGGGCCTTAAATTGTGTCTAATTTGGAGGCCCATCATATCCCCCTACTGAAATTGTTGCTCATCCTCTGAGCAACCTATTCATCCTCCTTGCCCTGTGGTTATTCATGTATGCTGACATATTTCATTCTCTATTTGTTGGTCCATGTGTTGCTCCTCCTGTTGATCTTCTTTCTACTCTTCTATTTGAATTTCTTCCCTTATCTTAGTTTCCCATGGAACTTATAATGTAGGATTAGGATGCTTCTTTCTCTTAGGCGATTCTTCAATTGTAATGGTTTCTATTTGTGAGGGAGACACCTTGCTTTTGGTTTGTCTTATTGGTATTCCTCTGGCACTTTTACTTGTGAAAAGACAGATTTCTTGGCATCCATTACCTCATTACTAATTTCATTATCATTGAAGTCCAAGTATCTTATTGCTGATACAAATTCTTGGCCATGACACATCATACTATCCATCAAATTCTTATGAACACCATTAACTAGCAATCTAAATTATCCTTGCTCATTAAATTCTGTAATTGAAAACACTTAACAAAGAGCTATTTTTCTTATAGAGGGAGAAATGATGGTCAAGAAACTCAAGCAAAATAAAGGAATGATGTGATGACCAAACTGGTGACTTGGATACCTTTCACCCTTAGATAATTTACCATGGATGTAGCAATTCCTTTGCAGCTCTGTTGTGTTTCTTTGTACCTTGTAGCAATTAATTAATCATTATCCAACACCCTATTAGCAAATTTTTTCTCCTATAGCAATCTTTCTATCTCTTGTAGCAACTGTGTTCCTTCTAGTAGAAAATTTGTTCTTCCTGTAGCAGTTATGTTCCTCTTGTAGTAGTATGTTTTCTCCTCTAGAAAGCAACCCAAATCATGTAGCAATTATTCCTTGCATTCAAAGAGGTGGTGGGTCCACCTTTTTATTCTTTTATTTTTAATTTTCTATTGATTTTTTTCATTATTTTTTCTTTTTTCAAAATTTTCTCTCTTTTTTCATTGCATGCAAAATAAACTCAAAGTTCTTTGATTTAACTAAGTTGGCCCTCACTTACCCCTTCACACTCCTTTTCCTCCATCACTACTAAATGATTACAACTCACTTTCACATGTCCTCTTGACTTTTTTCGTGTTCCTCTCCAACACATGTGGGTGTGTTGGTGGAAATGTGAAGTTATCTACTAGATAAGGCCGAGGTTGCTTTGTTACTCGTTTTGGCTATAAAAAAAACTTTTCCTTCATACACTTGCAATGTTTTTAAGCTAAAATAACTTCATAGGAAATTTTTAGAGAATTTCATACCTGAGCCTTACCCTGGGTGTATTATGGCAAATGATGCTGGAGCAGACTGTGTTACAGGTGTTGTATGGCGGCCTAATTAAGCATTGATGCATGTTGTCAAAGATTGCTTACTAATGGACATGAGTGAGGTTGTTATTGACCATATTCTAAAAAATCATTTCCTTTGTATACTGCTTCAAGAATAATGGTTGATTTGTTTCCTCCTTCCAGTGTTATCTTCCCATGCTTGTTGCTATGTGTATTGGCTTATATCTATATATACATATACATACATATATATATATATATATATATATATATATATATATATATATATATATATATATATATATATATATATATATATATATATATATATATATATATATATATATATATATATATATATATATATATATATATATATATATAGATATATATAGATATATATAAATATATATATATATATATATATATATATATATATATATATATATATATATATATATATATATATATATATATATATATATATATATATATAGATTGATGGTGGATCAAGTGTTATTGTTGGAGATGAACAATCATCTTGTAGCAATCTGCAAAGGTTCTATAGCTGCCCAAAATTTGTGGAAGTGACTCTCCAATGTCTTCATGATGATTGGTTCTTCATTCAGGTGCTTTCAATTGTGGTCTTGTAAGGTAATTGTGGGCTACTACATGAATGTGTTTCTTCCTGTAGCAGTAACAAAAACCCTTCTATAATATCAATATCCTTCATATAATGCTTCCAAAAACACAATAATTCATGATTAATCTATGGACAAGGATCAAAAACCATAGTTGGGGTGAAAGTAATGAAAAAAGGGGTGAAAATGGGGATTTTTCATGGACAGAGATGGATTTTCAGATGGAGAAGTGACTAAATGGTGTGGAGGATGGATGATGGAGGTGTGGTAGACTTCTTTATTCATCCCCCAAGGGAAAAATTAGGATATGGCCCATCTCTCTAAGTCGATGACACTCCTGCAACAATTCTGGTCCCTCCTATATCAATTCTGGTTGCGCATATATCATTTCAATATAGTCTCCTATAGCATAATTGTCCATATCTCTCAAACGATAGATTAGATTGACCTGAAATTTTTTGAACATGTTTTCAAAATCCTTATGCACCTCCCCATAAAAACACTTGGCTAATGGATGCACGAATCTCGCGAAAAATAAAAAATGGCTATAGGTTATGGAGGCCAATTTCTCGAAAAGTGTGCACTAGAATTTGATGAAATTTCTTGAGCATGTTACCATCATGCATATGTATATCCCCTTGAAACACCTCTGCTAATGTATGCACGACTTTTGAGGTATGGTAAAAAAAAATTATGCTGTGTGTATTTTGGCCTCTTGTAGAAAAACAAAACCCTCTTGTAGCATTTTAGGACAATGAGGAAAATCAATGGGAAAGGCTTGGAAATGATGGGGGCATGTTGGAAATGGATGAGGGCAATGGATTGACATGGTATTGATCCTATTGGATCATTGAGTAAAGGAGGAGAAAACCTAAGTTTGACTAGGTTTTTTATGATGTTTTTTCTTTTGGTGCTAACTTATTCTTGTTGCTTGCAAATTTTGGAGAGAACCTACATTCATCAAAGAGAGATACATGGAGAAAATATTATTTATTTTTCATTTTTTTATTTTTATTTTTTCTTAGGGCTACTAGCTTCCTCAATGAGGTTTTCAACTAGTAGGCTTGCTTAAGTGCCTCAAAGGAGGTTTTCACCTAGGATCTTTTCTTGTTATCTTTTTGCTCTTTTTTCCAACCCATTGACCACCTCATGGAGATTTTCAATCAATGAGCCAAACACAGGTGCCTCAAAAAAGATTTTCACCCGAGATTTTATTCTTTTCCTCTTATTTTTTCTTTTTCCATTTTTTTTTCTATCCTACTCTACTTGAAAAAACAAAATCTCTTTCAAGTATAGGAATACTTCCAATGGAGCCATGCAAACATAAAGATGACAAATAAAATCATGTGTAGGCTCAAAAGATATGCTTTGACATGAACCTGAATATGAAAGAGCAACTGCTTTAATTGAGGTGATATCAAGAATTGTTTAAGAAGAGTGTCTTGCATATTTCAATATAGTTGTAATGCCCTTGGTATACTTGAACATTTGAATCTCTTTTTGTGTCCTCTTCTACCACGAAATTAAAATCTTCCTCTTTTTGTTGATTGTTCTCTTGAACACATGGAGGATCTGATGGCAAACATGAGGGATCTTTCACAATCTCTGATTCTTATGTCTTCTCTTCATCAAGTGCAACCCATGATTATCTGGTCTCCTCATTTGAATCTTCTTATTCTGAATGTTGTTGTTCAATGACATCAAGAGAATCTATTTTCTTCAATACTCTTCTTGATCTAATATGAATACCATTTAGATCAAGAGGATATGTTTGGAAGTGTTGTACCTCAAAATTGTAAGTGGGCTAAGCTACTTCCTTGTGTGGGTTTCGTAATGGTGGTATAGGTAGTTGAGTGGGAGTGGATCTTTGAGATGGATGTGGTTGGGGTTGGGGTTATGGTTGTGGTGGAGGTGGATGATAGGGATAGCATGGAGTTGGGTATGGAGGATTTTGAGGAAAATATTGAGGATATTGTGGATTTTTCCCATAGGGTTCTTGCCAACCTTGTTTCCAGGATTGGTTTTGGGGTTGGGATGGCCAAGGTTGCCAAGGAAAGGGTGTGTTACAATTAATTTGAGATGGATGTACATGTTGAAAATAACAACAAGAAATGTTAAAAATAACATCTAGAAATTCCAATTTAATTTGTCCTTGAATTAAATTGTAATTCTATTCTTATAGCAACTTGTAATAGTTAATTAAGTTTATTTGACTTAATTAGCTTAGGAATTTCGATTTGGAAAACTATCTCGAGTCATGTAAGTGTGATCCCTAAGTTTTAGGGGTCCAGATTGAGTTTATTTGATTTGCAATTAGATAACTTAGTTTGACTAAGTTATAGACAGTTAAACTAGTTCTAACTTTTTGAGGAACTAGTAGAGGTCTAGTAGTGAGTTGGTGCACTAGTGCATCCTCAGGTGTTACTCCAACTAACCGAATATTCCCTCATGAACAACGAATGCATGTTAGTTCAGAGGAAGACCCAATTGAGATTAGGGTGCAGGGACAATGTACTATCAATTGTATGATTTTCCGAGTTGTACAAATCATGCATGCAATCAAACAAGGACCTCAGTTTGGATTGCACAGTTATGGAAGAATGATTTCCTCATTAAATAGAGGCTAATTCCTCTACAAATTGTGTAAGGAAATAGGGGCTTGAAGAGCAACATAATAGGCTAAGTTTTGACTTGAGATAGCTTGTGAGCAGAGAGTTAATAATACTTATTCCAGAATTGTTTTAGTGAGAACAAGCATTGTATTTTCATCTTGGATTCCTGAATAATGCACTATAGATAGTAGGGGTTTTGAGCTATGGATTTCCCTGGATAAATATTGTGTTATGTGCCATTGATGTTCTTCCTCTTGCTGATTATTGTTTTCATTGATCATTGGTTTCTGATGTTGAGAGTAGAGTAGATTCTTGTCTTGTGTTTTAGAAAATTACATGAGATGTGAATCTACAAGAACTGCTACATGGTATCATAGCTGAAGACAATTATAGAAGAGAAGAATTCGAAGTTGTCCTTGTAGATTGATGGAGCTCTAATTTAGGGCAGATCTAGAAGACCCTGTATGTTGACTTCTTAATGGAGCTAGAAGCATGCTAGTGGGTAGATCAACGAGCCAATGTTTAATGACACAGAAGGAGTTGTGATCATTGACATTGGGAGATTGAGGAACAAGAATTTTTTGGGCGGCGATTTTGTAGAGCAGATCTGATTTTTTTTTTTTTATTTCAAAACAAATAGAATATCTGGATTCCTTGCGAAAAAATACCCAAATTCAAAAAATCAAATTTGTCGAATCACAGTTCGAATGAGGGAGATATCATCGATTTAAAATAAACTCTTTTTGCAAAAAGTTTTGTGATGACAGGACAAATGAAACATATCAGTTTGTGAGTCAATAACCTGTATGATCTTGAGGTACAAGATGCATGAAAATACTTGAGTAGCAAGGAAAAGGTTGGAGACTTGGTGGTTGAGAGGGAGCATGGATTACCTCTCAACATGCAACCTTAGAAGCAACTTGTTGTCACTCACTATTTTTTTAGTCACCAGTTGCTTCAAATGCCTATTAGTAGTGAAGTTTGATGCTAAGTTTTGGGCCACAGAAGCTATCAGAGCCATGTCAGGCCCTCTCCATTGCATCGTTCCTGGAAAGAGCTTTCTAGTGGTATATAAAAGTCCAAAAATGGACTCCTAAAGCAGAAGATAAAGAATTTTTAAGATTACCTTGGAAAGCTTAGAAAATAAAAAATGGCTAAGTATGAGGAAAACATTGCAATCGGGACCCAGGAGGCTCATCACATATCACATATTAGCATTTAGGCGGGTAAGAAGCACTGATGGAGTGAGGAACAATAATCCATCAATCACCGATATCGCATATCGGCAGTCGCTGGTCTGGGTACAACATATTGGCTATTGGAGGGGTCCCGGATCCAGGTGGAATGTTTTATCGGTGGGTTTCAAGGCCAAGCACCGATATCACAGATTGACAATCACAGCTACAAAGGGGTGTAGACCAGCGTAAGGCTAGAACCATCGTTGAACACTGATATCGTGGGAATTTCCGAAGAAATGGGCTTTAGTGGTGCATTGCTGGGGGGGGGACAAAACCAAATACAAAGGAAATGGCAGACAAAACAAGGGTTAGGCCTCGGCTTTCTCTCTCCTCTCGGAGGCCACGTGGTGGCATGCAATTGGTCTTCAAAGATGACAGGGCATCTAACATCAACAATGAAGTGGCAGTACAGTTGATGACATGGAAGAGGACATGTGTCACCTGGTTTCAGTGTTTTTGGGGGTGCCACGTGTCACCACTCACAGGGTGAAACTTGGCAGTAATGATGTCACCCTACAAATCAACGTTCACAACAGTTAAGGGGTAAAGGCTTAAGATAACGTTGCAGTGCAATTGCGATATGCAGGAATCCTCCCTCAGATGCGATAAATGACTAGGGCAGGGTATATAAGCACCTCGCATCCTAACTATCAGCTCACCCCAAGGAAAAGGGTAAAGCAAGGTTTAAAGCGCCAATATGTGGATTTGCGATAACAAAAGAATAAGGCCCCTGTGCAATCGTTGAGAGCCTTAGTGCCCGAAGGGCTAAGCACTTGGTTTAGACCCCCGAACACATGAATGAATAAATTGAAAGTATAGGGGCCAAAGGGGAAATAAAAAATGGTTGCATGATCATCTGTTTTTAATGCTAAAGGCCTATGACTATGTTGTGCAGAGAGTACTGTCACAGATATTTAAATGGGCAGATGGGCCGGAAACTAAGGACTTTAATGGAGCATGGCACTACTGTAAATCAGTATGGGTGGAACTCAGGAAGTCTTAATGGCACGAAATAGTTCTCCACTCTGTTACACAGAAAATGACCACTCAGGAACACGACTCTCCTACTCCACCGAACAGGTCACTCAGTCAGTTAAGGCAGAATTGACAAAAACTGACCGAGAAGTAGTGAACCACCCCAATATAAAAGAGAAGCATGATGACAACAGGGACGTGGCTCAATCCAAGACCAACACTGAAAAAGCAAGGGGACACCTCCTCCTTCCTCTCTCAATCTTCTTTCTCTGTGCATTTATTTCTGTATTTTTCCAAGAAGGGATTCGATCCTTGTTGTAATCTTTAGGTAGGTGGTAGCAGAGCCTTACAGAGGCTGACACAACTAGTCTAGTATAGCAGTTGGAGCCCTATACTATGAGATATTTTGATTGTAACTCCTGCTCTCCCCCTCTTCTTATAAATAGGGGGAAGAAATATTATATAGAGGTTCCAGAAATTCTCACCCGAGGGGTCTGAATTTTGAGTTGCCATTTTGGTTCAATTTGTCTTTCATGGCACTTCACTGATATCATGCTCAATATGTGGACTCGCTATTGTACCCTTTGAGATAAATGGAGTTTCCCCATTGATTCCAAGCATGATTAATGTGCAGTGCATTTCCTCTTGGTAAATCTCACTTCGTTTGTGTTTTCCCATTCCTGAAATAGTGCAATGAGGACATTGGTTTCTTGTTGATTTGTGGATTTGCCTTAGCTGCTAAATAGAGAACAGTACTTGTGGTAGCTCACATTTACTTTTGTTGTTGGAAGAGAATGATACCCATGTCATGTTTAGCCTAAAACCTTCTTTGCACTCCTTTATTTCTATCATTTCATCGGAAAACCACAGTTTAGGATTCTGTGTTGCTTACAGCCCTATCCATCGAATTCCACTTTCTGCTGGAACATTGCTGCCTAGGATTATATTTGTTACAACCCTATGTATCTATTTCCCTCCTTCCTTTCCTCCTTTGCGCCATCACTACAAGTTTAGTTTTAAGTTATCTCATTGTTGTGTGTTGGCTATCAGAAGGAGAAGTCATTTATCTTTGAGATTTCCCAAATATTCCCCCAACATTTAGATCCATAAGTTGGCCTGCATCTACCTCATTGAAGGTTTATTGAACCAAGCCCCTCCTATTTCCTTTTTTTTTACATGAAAATTGGAGTGCTGCAAACCCCTCACATATATGTTAAAAGAACTCCTACATTTGAGATGTCCTAGGCAATGGTCTACAATCAACCCAGAGGTTGTCTCTAGGGAGCTTTCATTGCCTCCTACTGCACTTTTGCTGTTGGTGCAAGATTTAGCCACGACACAACCTCAAAAAGTTTTGGAGTAGCCACAATTGGAGAAGCAGAGAGGAGATTGAGTGGACACATCCAATCAAGTAGAGACCTATAGTAGGGGGGAATTTCGAGCCAAGTGAGTAGTGGGAGCACATGCAGCGATCCCTCCCAGTGAGAGGTAAGGCGATGTGAAGTATTAGTCCCAAGAATCCAGAAATTTGGTTAGGGTCCATTGAGATGTTTTGTCTCATGGATCATTACCTTGATACGGGAGACCCTAGTACAATGTAGCTGGATGGACCAGTGTTGGTTTATGTAGTCAGATATCATAATGATAGAGGCAGAGGCTAGCACCAGTGAGATATTGGAGATCGTGGAGCAAAGTTGTCAACAATGCAGATGGCACATAGGTAGAGTCAGCAGAAGCACAAAGATTTTAGTTCAAAGAGGCAGAGTTAGTGGCAGTCAGAGACTTTGGTGACAGATGCATCATACTGATTCAGGTTGGATTTTTTTTTTCAATTTTAGAAGTTGTAGTAGCAACAACACTAGAGAAAAGTTTTGCATGCAAAACATTCCAAAGGTATCAGATCAGGATAGAGTTGAGTTCCTTTCTTGTTGAGAGGGAGTGTTGAAAATACAATTGTTGGACCACTAATTTGTCATTATTATTATCACCTTTTAACGTCTATTTCATCCATTTCTACCATTCTTTATCACGTAATTTATCATAATTTATCATATCATTCCATTTTATAAGTATTTATGCTCTTATGGATAAATACTATTTTTTCTCCTTTATTTTTAATATATTGAAGATTACTATGCATTATTTTTCCAATTATGGTTTATTGATGAATTTTTATCACTCACGATTTTAGCCTCCAAGATATTTCCCGGATTGCAAATTTGATTTTTAGTTCATAATCAAATATTCCAACTTAGAAATTCGTTGTGATAATAAGTGAAGATTTTACGTTGGACTTTACAGACAAATGAAGACTAATATTGAAAATCTGAGACACGGGTTTTGTGCAGAATGGATCAATTTAGTTTTCTATGGAACCGTTTTCCAAAATTCGGCCTGTATTAAGAAAAGCACAAGGTTCTTCGAAAATGATTTTCTTAGATTTGATGTTGAGTCCGTTTTACAATTCTTCCAATTGCAATACCAGATTCGACTTGTTCTTGCTGAATGATGATGGGAAGATATTTCAGATCTAATCTTGTTTATTTAGATTATGTGATCAATTCAAAATTGTAATGGAAATCATTTTGTAATCAACTTTTTTGTAACTTCCCTTTGCTCTCTGTGTATTTAAATGAAAACAAAGATCAAAGGAGGGGATAATTAGGAGATAAGAGGTGGACAGTTATTAGATAGGATGTAGGAGAAGAGATAAGAGATGAGAGATGAGAGATGAACAATTGTTGAATTTGAGGAAAAACTAAGAGCTTCATTATGTTGTAATTGTTTCTCTCATGTATTTTAATCAAGGAAGCTATCCCTTGAGTTCTACATCTGTTACTTGTAATCTGATCTATATTTCTCAAGGCAGAACTGAGTCTTGGGAAGTTGGGCCCACTACCTTGGACGAGTTGTTCCCTTGAACATGTAAATTAGTGTAGTTATGTGTTTTTTTATTTGAATTTCAATTGTCATTCCTTAAAGTAGATTTCTTTTCTTTTAACTAATTTGTTGTTTGCTGTATTTTCTAGATTTGTTATTTCATCCAATTTCTAGATTTCATTTAATTTATTTCTCTATATTAGCATTTGAATTATGTTGGGTGCAATAGATTAATTTTTCAAGTTAGCAATGTGTGGTTTAATTTAGCAATGATTCAAGTTGTGTGATTAACATAATTAATTTCCTATCATTTACTTTCTTATTTTTAATTTTAGTTTTATTATTCAAGTCTTACATTTTATTTCTTGTTGAATGAGCTTGATAGTATAGAACACAATCATATAGAACGAGTGTTAGCTGTTGGTATCTTTTATGTATATATGTTTCCGATTGCCTTGAGATAAAAAGACGCTCCTTGGGTTGATAATTAATGTCAAGTGATTAGTTTTTTAATTAAGAAATTAATTTTCCCCAACATTTTGGCGTCATTGTTGGGGAGGCAGTCAAATATAACTACCACACTAATATATGGTTGCAGATGCATACCTGACTTCGCGAGAGTTGGATATTGAAGATGAAAGGTAAAAACCTACGCACACATCCTGGGGAACCAGTGATGGGTATACCCTCAATAGTTAGGTTTAGGTCATATAACATGCACTAATAGAAGTAGGAATTTTAGAGGTAGAATTTTGAAAACAAATCTCATGATTCCACTCAAGTGGTGATGTAAGCACCACCCATTTCACTAACCAATTGACAAGAACATTTGGAGGACGATCCCCAAAGTAGCACATGAAGAACATCTTCTATTTTGTGGAATAAATGGCACACACTGCTACTTTTGAATTTCATATCAAAGATCTAGGAGGAGTAGCACAAATTCACATCATTCCCCATCTGCTCTACCAAATTTTCATGGTTTGGCAAATGAAGATCCAAATACATTCTTATTTGAGTTTGAAGTACTTTGTAGAGGATATGATTATTGTACTAATGCTCAAAGGTTGAAAATTTTTCCTCTTACTTTAAAAGGAGCAACTCTTCGATGGTTCATGAACCTTGGTGGGAACTGTATTCAAACATGGGAGGACATGAAGAATGTATTCTTAAACAAGTATAAAGACTACTGAAAATCCAATGAAGATATTTTCGGTATGATATAAGGGGAAGATAAAATCTTGGAGGGATATATGGAGCGATTTAGATACAACCTTCAAAAATCAAAGCATAAATATTTGGAAAAAGAGATCTTAAAAACACTCCTTAAAGGAATCAAAGACGAATTTTTAGAAATCTTAAATATGATGGGAAAAGGTGATGTTTTTTCATTTATCATATGATGATGTTTGTGAAATATGCATAAGGTATTCAAGAGGAATCTCCAGGCTTGGTAAGAATTCTATAGAACTTTCTTCTTTCTTTTCCAAGTCTGCTACAAGAACAAGAGACATAAGTGCTGAAATCAATGATTTAATTGAAAATTTTAAATATGATTTTATTAGTTCTTTAAATTTACAATTGCATGTTTTGCAGGTTAAGAAAAATCAGATAGAATTTGATGAAGCACTTTTCCCTCATTATAGAAAGGAGCATCCCATAGATAGTCACTCTTCCTTATCTAGGATGGAAGTAGCATATCAAAGAGATGGGGAAGTTGCAACAAGGTCAAAACCATGGAAACCATGGCCTACATGTATGGTTCAAAACACTTCCTCTCCATTTTCTTACTTGCATAATCCATTATGGAATACTCATTTGTTAGGGAAGCCATACAAATCTCAATATAACCCTCACCAATCTTGTCCACAAGCTTGGCATGGTTCATCTTATGATTACATGATTAACCTACCTCATCTTGTAGCACAAAGACATCATCCATATTCTTCACCAGCTCTTCCACAACATCTTGCTTGGCTATCAAAATCATCCACACAACCCAATCAACTACATCATTAATATCCTCCATGTCCTACACAATTTCCTACTCAACACACTCCACGTCCTCACAATAATAAACTAATACAACATGCTTACAATGTTGAACTGAAAAATTTACCTAGCCTTCCTACTAATTCTATCTCACATGCACCATTGCAGAACACTTATATTGAGATTGGGAAGGTTTCAAATATAAAAAAAATGCCGAAGTTATGGAAGAAAATGAGGTTTCTTCTAGTCCACTGTTGGAGATAATACTGAGAGGGGGGGGGGGGGGGGTGTAGGGCGAATCAGTATATGCAAATCAATAATCTTCTCATTTCCATTATCAGATTCATATACGCTACTTCAGTTAAGGAAACCTGCATGTATACACAACTGTGTTTAATGCAACTAGCGTATATCCAGTAAACTTATGAATCAGTTAGTTGATCTTTAATGAGTGCATCAAAACATTATCAACCACATAAACAGTAAACAGGTGCAGTAAAACAGAACAGATCATCACACATAAGAAGCACACATGAACACCATGATATAAGGTGGAAACCCAATGTGGGTGAAAACCACCTGCTGCAATTTGTCTCTATCTTCTTTTAATAAGAAACTTCCTTTTACAATATTTCTGTACTGGTGCAGTCTTATACCAGTACACAGGCTTCTACCTGCAGAAGGCTACAACCTTCTCTCGTTCTCCAGCTTCTCCTGGAAGGGAGCTACAACCCCCTTAGCTCTTGTACTAGCTGATGTACTAGTACGTAGGTGCTGACCTACAAAAGGCTACAACCTTCTCTTTTCTTCCAGGGACCATGTTTCATAAATTTTCAGACTGGATCCATAAATACAAAACAATCACCATTGAAATACAATCATTAACTTTGAATCACCCAACAATTGAATCACTGAAACCCTGTCATCAAAACACAGTCACTAGAACACAGACCAGAGCCTAGAACTCTACAAAAATCACTAGAACCAACAACAACCTGAAATATCAAATCTCATAATGTATACGCTACTTGAATATGTCAAACCAGCGTGTATACGCACTTTCACCAGAGAGAACCTGCGTACAGATCTGAAAATGATTACTTATACCTTCGCTGCAATTTTTCAACTTCAGATATACCCAGAACATTAGATATAAAGGATAAGACATGCGTCAATATTCAGACCTATCCATGATCATACCATATAATGATAATGCATTTTAGTCTTCATGATCCCGGTCCATCAAACTTTATCAACCGCATAGGTGCCTCCTTAGTTCAGATCAAGCAAAGCATCACAAACACATAACCAGCATACTAGATCTCACACTTCATCAGATATTCATCACTTCCACACCACCCTTCTTGGCCTAATGATCTTCTTCTTATATAGGTTTAGGATTCTCTCAATACCATGGTCCAAAACCACATAGAACTAATACCTTGGACCCAATACCTAGGGTCAACACTTCGGACCAAATACCATGGACCAATACCAAAATACCATGGACCAAATACCACGGACCAAAACTTAGATTCCCAACATGTACACGCCTTTCCTTTTGTAAACCTACGAGTGTATGTATACGCTTCTTGGTATATGGTTATCCCGCATGTATACGCGGCTTGATTAAGAGGAACCTGCATATATCTCTTTTTCCTTCATTCTGAGATCCTGAACTGTGATCTGTCATCTGAGTGATTTGCCATCAAGGACAACACCTGTATCATATTTGTATCATAATGCCAAAAATCTCCCCCTTTGGACTTGATGGCAACCACCGCACCAAGTCACTCTCCACCTTTGACATCAAGGGCAAAGGTTAGACCAAGATGTTTTCTCCCTTGGTATACCTTCTGCTATCCATACTCCCCTTGATTACCTGCTGAAATCTCTGATTGAGCTCCCCCTTTGTACATGCCAAGATGTACCAATCCGTCCATGCTCCCCCTGAGCACATGCAAGGTTTGCAAAAGCATACCATGACTCTATACATACATCAATCTCCCAACCAAGTGAGAATACACCATTTTTTACTCATCCACCCAACCAAGTGGGGATATACCAAATGTTTATACATGACTCAAAAATGAGAAACATTACGTCATCCATCCCATGCATAGTTGGGTAAAAAAATACATCATATGACTCACAAAGACCAAGGATCTAAACAAGACCATGATAGTTATCAGCAACTATCATACATCGTATGATCTACACCATAAGCATCTGTCACTAGCATCTAGACCTATAACCTGCAATCCATTCTCTTGGTCAATCAACAATCAGTAGCAAGATGTGTCAATAAGCATCATCACCAAAGACTTCTAACCATAATGCCAACAATGCATTATTTGAAGCATATTCTCCCCCTAAGCCTGTGCCAACCATCATATACCATGACCGAACCGTTTCCTGAGTCTATTCTACTGCATTTTTCTCTAGAGCTCCATATACACAACTCTGCATCCTCTAACTTGCGTATATACAGGACTTGTCTTCACAATATCTGTGTATAAAAATTGGAATACTGAAAGTCTACACTTTCAGTTTCCCCTGTGTCTGTTATGTCAGCTAACTAAGTTATGCCACATCTTTCTGTCTCTAATTCTGTCTTCTTCAACACCTGCAATTGTGATGATGTATGATCCTCTTGGTTTGGAGTTTGAATTTTTCCCCTGCATTCCATTACTTTATGTCCAAACTTGTTACATGCATAACACCTTACATGTTTCATGTTCCTTCTATTGCAATCAATTGCTTTGTGACCAAACATATTGCAAGCAAAACAGTATCCCTTAAAGTACCTGGAACGTGATGATCTTTCTGTGAGATGCTCTTGACCCATTTTGCTTCTGCATCTAGCTGCAATATGTCTAAATTATGACATACATAACATTCAACATTATTCATTTGAGGAAATAACCGACTATCATTTTCATAGTTAGGAGGAAAAGGTCTTCTTTAAAGAATTTCTTTCCTTGGTTGTTGCTGGGGTTGACCACTTATCTCCTTGTTGATCATTTCAGATTTTGCATTAGAGTTCCTTCCCTCACCTTGTGAGCTAGATTCACCTTCAATAGTTTCATAAAAACCAAGACCAGTTTTGATAGCAGGGGATCTTTGACTACTAAGAATATCATCCAAAATCTTAGTATTGTCTTGAAATTGTAACTATTTATCTTTTTCTTCTAATTTACCTTTTAAGATATTTACCTCAACCTGATGTTGTTCTTCCTTTTCCAGATATTACATCCTTATGTTTTCTTCATCTTTTCTTCCTTCTTCCACTTGTTGCCTTAATTCGAGCACTTCATGTTCTTGATCTTCAAAAGCTTCTTTATTGTGATTCTTTGATTCTTTAAGATATTCTTTTAGAGAGAGGATCTTAGATTCAAATCTCTGAATTGTTATGCTCTGATCTTTTACTACATTCTACAGCTGCTCCCTTACTCTGGTTACTATCTCCAGCTGTTCTTTTAATCTGGTAACTTCTTCTGTTTCTGCGTCCTTCTTTTCATATGCCATGAGAAGTCTAATGTCTTCATAACTATTGGATGAGTAATTACTTTTATCATGAGTATAATAACTTCTATTACCTTCTTCACTTATGAGGGCATCTAGTAGCGTAGTGACCAACTCTTCCACAAGAAAAGCATTTGAAAGGTAGCTTACCTTTGAACCTTCCAGATCCCCGTTCAAGATTCTTGACAAAATTTACCTCATATTCTTCTTCTGAAATGTATCCTGATTCACTGAGTTTTTCTTTTCCATTTGCTGACACTTTAAATGTAGCTTCTCTCATATCTGATGGTCCTCCTTTTCTCATCTCAAAAGCAGTTAAGATTTCGTGAAGCTGCGTCATAGTGATTTTCTGCAGATCCTCCTTTTCTTCTATGGCAAACACTTTGGATTCAAATTTAGCAGACAAGGATCTCAAAACTTTCTCAACTAAGACAACTTCCTTAATTTCTTCACCCAGATTCCTCATACAATTGACAATCTCATCTATACGCAGGAAGTAATTAGCTATGCTTTCATTACTATGCATCTTAAGAGTTTCATACCATATTCTGAGAGTTTGAAGCTTAGCACGTTTTACCTGATCATCTCCTTCATAGCTTAGAATGATTTTGTCCCATATTTCTTTGGCTGATTTGAACTGCATGACCTTGACAAGTTCTAATTGTGAAAAACTTCCCAATAAGACAGTAACAACTTTGGCATTTAGTTCATATTTCTTTCTATCTGCTATATCTGTAGGAATTGTTGATGGATATGTATATCCTCCTTCCACAATTCCCCAAACATCTGTTCCAAGTGATTGTAGATATGTTGTGGTTCTTATCTTCCAGTAGACAAAGTTTCTCCCATCAAAGATTGGTGGCCTGATGGATGCCTCTCTTTCTTGATTACTCATCCTGATGGATCTTCCTTCAAGCGATCAAGCTTCTTCTGAAGGACCTGCTCTGATACCAATTGTTGGAGATAATACTGAGAGTGGGGGCGGGGGGGTGAATTAGTATTAGAAAATCAATAATCTTCTCATTTCCATTATTAGATTCATATACACTACTTCAGTTAAGGAAACCCACGTGTATACGCAACTATGTTTAATGCATCTAGCATATATCCAGTAAACTTATGAATCAGTTAGTTGATCTTTAATGAGTGCATCAGAACATTATCAACCACATAAACAGTAAACAAGTGCAGTAAAATAGAATAGATCATCACACATAAGAAGCATACATGAACACCATGATATAAGGTGGAAATGCAATGTGGGTGAAAACCACCTGCTGCAATTTGTCTCTATCTTCTTTTAATAAGAAACTTCTTTTTACAATATTTCTGTACTGGTGTAGTCTTATACCAGTACGCAGGCTTCTACTTGAAGAAGGCTACAATCTTCTCTCATTCTCCATCTTCTCCTCGAAGGGAGCTACAACCCCCTTAGCTCTTGTACTAGATGATGTACTAGTACGTAGGTGCTGACCTACAAAAGGCTACAACCTTCTCTTTTCTTCCAGGGACCACGTTTCATAAATTTTTAGACTGGATCCATAAATACAAAACAATCACCACTGCAATACAATCATTAACTCTGAATCACCCAACAACTGAATCACTGAAACCCTGTCATCAAAACACAGTCACCAGAACACAGACTAGAGCCCAGAACTCTGCAACAATCACTAGAACCAACAACAACCTGAAATATCAAATCTCATAATGTATACGCTACTTGACTGTGTCAAACCAGCGTGTATACACACTTTCACCAGAGAGAACCCGCGTACAGATCTGAAAATAATTACTTATACCTTCGCTGTAATTTTCAACTTCAGATATACCCAGAACATAAGATATAAAGGATAAGGCATGTGTCAATATTCAGATCTATTCATGATCATACCATATAATGATAATGCATTTTAGTCTTCATGATCCCGGTCCATCAACCTTTATCAACCGCATAGGTGCCTCCTTAGTTCAGATCAAGCAAAGCATCACAAACCCATAACCAGCATACTAGATCTCACACTTCATCAGATATTCATCATTTCCACACCACCCTTCTTGGCCTAATGATCTTCTTCTTATATAGGTTTAGGCTTCTCTCAATTCTATGGTCCAAAACCACGTAGAACCAATACCTTGGACCCAATACCTAGGGTCAACACTTCGGACCAAATACCATGGACCAATACCAAAATACCATGGACCAAATACCACGGACCAAAACTTAGATTCCCAACATGTACGCGCCTTTCCTTTTGTAAACCTGCAAGTGTACGTATATGCATCTTGGTATATGGTGATCCCGCATGTATACGCGGCTTGATTAAGAGGAACCTGCGTATATCTCTTTTTCCTTCATTCTGAGAGCCTGAACTGTGATCTATCATCTGAGTGAGTTGCATTCAAGGACAACACATGTATCATATCTGTATCATAATGCCAACATCTACATCAACAAGCTGTCGAGATCAATAAGACATTAGAAACTCACGAACTTCAAGAAATGAAAACTATGGGAAATCAAGAGAGTAAAGGCTATATTGAAGATTGGTTTCACTCCATCATTTGTTTGCAGCATCACTCCATACTTCAACAATTCTTAACACCATCCTTTCAAGGGCAGTTGGCCTCTCATACCCTATTATTTATTAACATGCATTTTTCAAATTCGGGTATGTACATACTTGAGGCCTTATTTTGAAAATGGCTCCACTGGAAGTACTCTTATACGTAAGCATATTTTATTTTTCAAATAGAGTAGGTTAGTGTAGCAAATAAAATAAATAAGTACATAAATAAATAAATTTCTTTATATGTAAAAATAGTTGTTTTTGTTGCAACACACTGTGAAAATTAATATCGGTGATAAATGTTTGAATTTATTTGTGTATGTAGAAATTTTATATAGAAAATCATATTTATGCAAACATCCATTTTGACCACCAATTCGGAAAAAATGTTTGTTTATCATATTTTATGGCTTGCGGGCTTGATAAAATTTTTGAGAAAATAATCTAGACAATCATGTTTTGACGGACCAAAAGGGAATACTTTTATAACATGTTTCTATCCTAAGTATATCTTTATGTCTATTTTCCAACCCAGTTTCAATCACTCAATTTGGATTTGAAATGAAAATGTTATAACGAAAACATTGACAGAGTGTCTAGTAAGTAGCTGAGGGACAGAGTTGGGACAATCCATTTTTGGAAATGTAAATGACCATATTTTGAAAACCTGTTTCTATGGTATATTCCCCCATGAATCTAGTTTACAAGGAAATTTGAATCACTTGATTTTAATATTGTATGAGAAAGTTATGACCAAAATACTGACTGCCTATCGTAAATCAGCATTCTTAAAACTCTATTTTTCCGGTCGTTCCTTAGCACATTTGACCCATCAATTCTTATTTTATTCAAAACCTGTTTCTATTGGAGATATATACATGAATCTACTTTCATTTACAATTTGAATCAGCTCAATCCGTCATCAAAAAAAAAAATTATGCTTAAAATATCAACTCTTGGTCTAAGTTGGGAAATCAAAAATGACTCTGTTATGCAGGTTGTTCTAAGTAAATTTGACACATCATCTCATGAAATTTTTAAAACTTATTTATATTGAAGATATCCCTCTGAATTAACTTTCCTTTGGAATCACTTGAATCAGACGAAAAATAAAGAAGTTATAATTAAAACATTGTAGGTTAGCATGATTAGCCATTGCTCTCCCACACGTAATAAATTAATTTTACTTTGTTATTTTTCCGTAGATTTGTTTTATAGAGTAACTGCTTGTTATTTTTTTTGCGTACTTCTTGGATTAGGGGAGATCAATCACCTCTCTTTCTCCATGATCTCATGTTTTATTGTAGGTAGATGCTTGTTTTTTTGCAGGTCCCAAGAGAATAAAGAAGGTCAATTTATGAACGAGTTATTCTTGAATACAATGTTAATGAAATAAGGGAATTTGATCCAAACACCTGTTAGGAAATTTAATATCATATGATTTTTATTTTTTCTAGGTGTCACAATCTAAAAATATTTTGAAACATAATACCTTATTACAAAATTGTTCCCGCTATTGCTCACAAACATGGAGAAAACAATGTGAAGAATTTTTCATTACTTGACAAATTCATAACAGGAGAAATAAAGAATTGATCTCCATTTGAAGATCCAAATCACTGCTGCCAAAACATTTTTCCAAGAGACCATTTTTTTTCCATTAATAGATTGTTTTTCATGGAAACAAATTGATGTTCCCTTAGGAAACAACATCATAACTATTGTAACTTAATTACTTTATTTATTTACTGTTTTTAAATAAAATGTTGTGTCTTTTTTTATTTCTCTTATGCTTTTGTGTTTCAGGTGTTGCTTCCTTCAAAGTTGTAGTTGTCGTTCGGTTGGTGAATGCACAGTTGTTGTTTTGTCCAATGAACAATTGATGTTGTATCAAATGAATAGTTGTTGTTCCGCTCAAAGAACAATTGTTGTTTTATCAAATGAACAATTGTTGTTCCGTTAAATAAACAGTTGTTGGTCCATTCAAAGAACAAATGCTATTATGTTAAACACACATTTGTTGTTCCGTTAAATGAACAACTGTTGTTCCATTCAAAGATTGGTTACTGTTTTGTTAAACGAATGGTATTTATTCTGTTCTTGACTGCACGTTTGTTGTTCTGTCTTCGACTGCACGTTTGTTGTTCTATCTTCGACTGCAAAAGGTCTCATCACGAACTGACATGTTCACTTTGTTATGCCCTAGTGAATGGCATTGTGATTATCTAGTTACCATGCAAGCACAGTGGCCTCTTTGCAGGAATGTGTAAATAATCAAAAGTCATAAGTTGAGGATACTGGCTCATTTTTGGGTTTAAGAGGCAACCATGTCGAGGCTATAGACACCTGTTGGAAGTAGTGGCTCTGCCTATGGTATTGGGGTATTAATTTAAATTTCCAACTATTCAATATGCTACACAGAAAATTTTAAGGATGGAAATTTATTTTAAAGTTTATAAATCTTGGTGAATCTCACTAGTGTCTAATATGAAAACCACAATTTTTTTTGATATCTTTATAAAAATATCCAAATTTATAATTATTGTATAGGTAGAGTCCATATAGTTTTGGCGAGTTTTAGGGTAAAATAATTTTACACTGTAAAATTTGGGCGAATCGTTTTTAGAAGAAATGGAAATTGGAAAATCTTTTTTTCCAAAAAATCATGGAAAATTAGCCCACTTGCGAATATTAGCCCCTAAAATTTTCTATGATATGCTAATACTTCCTATTCAATTAATCCAAAGGGAGAAATGACCATTGAGTAGTGTTTATACTTCTAAAAACTGGTATGATTATTGAAAATACATTAAATGAATCACTTCAGCATTGTCCAATCAGTTGACACCAACAATCATTATTCTTAATCTTTCCTTGTTAGATTTCGCTTTATTAATCTCAAAAGTTAAATCATTTCTCATAATGACCATTTACATGCTTTATTCTTTTTACGATCATTTCTAACCACTCGTACGACTGATAATTATTTCACTTCACTTCACCTATTGGACTCCTCTAACTGCTTCATGCCATATTAATGATGTTGTGTGTACTTCTCATTTTCCCATGCTTTGAGGATGAGGACACCCTTTCTCAATGCCATGCACTATGATGATATGACAAGATATAATTACCGAACTCTGCCATAACTTGTTGATTTGACAAAGTATTATTATTGCATTTATACAAAAAAAAAAAAATCTGATTGAAATCTTTGCATGCGGCTTATCTGTTGTTGTTCAAAACTAAAACTAGGGATTCAAGAAAATTGCATGAAAAGTAGTGAATTGTTTACAGGAGAACAAAAATTATGGGGGGAAACTCTACTCGAAGTGAGCCCACACTATTGCATCTAACAGAAGAGGGTCGAGCAACTCGCAAATGCAAACAATTATTTAGACAAGATGTGCTTGCATGGCTTCCACCTTTTACATCACTTTCAGCATCAACTCAGCCTACATCAACTTCAACAAATGTCAGTACATACATGCCATTCCAGATTTTTACATAGGTAAAACTTGAGGTAAAATAGCATAAGTTTTTGATTTATTAAAAGTTTAAGAGAATGTCATGAAAAAGCACAGAGCATTATTCACTAATATTTTTCAACCATTAGTTCCACTTCTTTACCACTTCCTATTTTTCAGAGACAAAAACTTTCAGTTTGGGTGGGTGTTACTTTCATTCATTTATTTATCATGACCATGCCATTAATATTCATTGTCATCCACTGATCTCCTTATTCATTCTAAAAAACTTTCTTATTCGATGTTGTTTTACACCAATCATAGATTTCAAAAATGATTGTAGTAATGACCTCAATTTTTTTCTAGTATAGCATGAGGGTATGTTAATTCTCCAATCTGGGGGAGGAGTTGCTATGCATGATGGATGTTTTATTATTTTTTCCTCATTTAAGATACAATTTCATTTTTATACAATGCAGAAATTGAATTGTGTATATCTTTTAAACTATGCACTGAATTTTTGTGATTTTTGGATAGCAAACAGATATTATTAAAATACACAAACACAGAAAATTTCAAGCTAAATCAGTTTGTAAAATTCGTAAAATCATGCACTGTCACCTACAACCATTTTGCTTATATCTCAGGATATATGCATAAAAAATATCTGATTTTTGGATTAGAGAAGCATTAATATAGTAGAAATCTTCTTCCAAAATTTCATCAAAATTTGGTTCGTGGTTTTTGAGAAAATGGTTAATGAAGTTTGTCGTTACTTATATCATATTTTGCTGCAACTTCACATACATATAGTTGAAATTCAATGTGAAAATTGTTACGCCTTCATCAACATTGCTAAAGTTGAATATTCATTATTTGAGGAAGAAGTCATTTGTTCCATCAATTTCATGAGTTGGGATGAGCATTTTTGTATTATAGCTTGGTTAATACAGAGACTTTGGGTTACATGAGGACATGAAACATATTCGATTTGGGGGTATGTTAGGCCACTAATTTTTCATTATTATTATCACTTTTTAACGTCTATTGCATCTATTTCTACCATTCTTTATCACGTCATTTATCATAATTTATCATATAATTCTATTTTATAATTATTTATGCTGTTATGGATAAATACTATTTTTTCTCCTTTATTTTAATATATTGAACATTATTATGCATTATTTTTCCAATGATGGTTTATTAATGAATTTTTATCACTCACGATTTTAGCCTCCAAGATCTTTTCGAGATTGCAAATTTGATTTCCAACTCATAATCAAATATTCCAACTCAAAAATTCACGGGAATAAGAAGTGACAATTTTTCATTAGACTTTCAAGACAAATGAAGGCGAACCTTGAAAATGTGATACACAGGTTTTGTGCAGAACGAACCAATTTAGTTTTCTAATGAGCCATTTTCCAAAATTCAGTCTGTATTAAGAGAAATGCAAGGTTCTTCGAAGATGATTTGCTCAAATTTGCTCTTGTTGTCATTTTCCAAATTCATCCAATTGCAATACCAAATTTAACTTGTTCCTGCTAAATGATGATGGGAAGATCTTTCAGATCTGAGCTTGTTTATTGAAATTATGTAATCAATTCAAAATTTTAATGGAAATCATTTTGTAATCAACTTTGTTGTAACTTCCCTTTGCTCTCTATGTATTTAAATGACAACAGAGATCAAAAAGGCAGGGGATAATTAGGAGATATGAGATGGACAATTATTAGATAGGATATAGGAGAAAATACAAGAGATGAGAGATGGGAGATGAATAATTGTTGAATTTGAGGCAAAGCTTAGAGCTTTATTATGTTGTAATTATTTCTCTCATATATTTTAATGAAGGAAGCTATCCACTGAGTTCTACATCTGTTACTTGTAATCTGATCTGAATTATTTCTCAAGGTAGAACTGAGTCTTAGGCAGTTGGGCCCACTACCTTGGACGAGGTCCTGCCTTGAACATGTAAATTAGTGTAGTTATGTTTTTCTTTATTTGAATTTCAATTTTCATTCCTTAAAGTAGATTTCCTTTATTTTAACTAATTTGTTGTCAGCTTCATTTTCCAGATTTGTTATTTCATCCAATTTCTAGATTTCATTTAATTTACTGCTGTAGATTAACATTTGAATTATGTTTGGTGCAATAGATTAAATTTCTAACTCAACAATGTGTGGTTTAATTTAGCAATGATTCAAGTTGTGTGATTAACCTATTTTTTTTCTTGTCATTTACTTTCTTCTTTTTAATTTTAGTTTTATTATTCAAGTCTTACATTTTATTTCATGTTGAATGAGGTTGATAGTATAGAACACAATCATATAGAAACAATGTTAGCTCTTGGTATTTGTTATGCATATATTTTGTGATTGCCTTGAAATAAAAAGACGCTTCTTGGGTTGATAATTAATGTTCAAGTGATTAGTTGTTTTTATTAAACAATTAATTTTCCCCAACAACAACAAGAAATGTTAAAAATAACATCTAGAAATTTCAATTTAATTTATCCTTGAATTAAATTGTAGTTCTATTCTCATAGCAACTTGTAATAGTTAATTAAGTTTAATTGACTTAATTAACTTAGGAATTTAGAGTTGGAACTATATTTGGAGTCATGTAAGTGTGATCCCTAAGTTTTAGGGGTCAAGATTAAGTTTATTTGAGTTGTAATTAGATAACTTAGCTGGACTAAGTTATAGATAGTTAAACTAGTTCTAACTGTTTGTAGAACTAGTAGAGGTCTAGTAGTGAGTTGGTGCACTAGTGCATCGTGAGGTGCTACTCCAACTAACTGAAGATTCCCTCAAGATAAACTCATGCATGTCAGTTCAAAGGAAGATCTAGTTGATATTAGAATGCAAGGAGATTGTACTATCAATTGTATGATTTTCCAAGTTGTACAGATCATGCATGCAATCAGAGAAGCAACTCATTTTGGATTGCGCAGTCATGGAAGAATTATTTCCTCATTAAATAAAGGCTAATTCCTCTAGGAATTGCGCAAGGAAATAGGGGCTTGGAGAGCAACAAAATAGGATAAGGTTTGGCTTGAGCTAGCTTGTGAGTAGAGAGTTGATCATACTTGTGAAGGAATTATTATAGTGAGAACAAGCATTGTATTTTCATCTTGGATTTCTGATTAATACAATGTAGATAGTTGGGGTTTTGAGTTGCGGCTTTCCCCGGATAAATATTGTGTTATGTGCCATTGATGTTCCTCCTCTTGCTAATTATTGTTTTCATCAATCGTTAGTTTCCGTTGTTGAGAGTAAAGTAGATTCTTGTCTTGTGTTTTAGGAAATTACATGAGCTGTGAATTTACAGGAAATTCTACAGTGCATAACCTTCAAATTTTGAATTAGGTTCTTGTATCATATCAAGTTGACTAGGCTGTCAAGGTCTTCTTTGAGCTACATAACATCCTAAAGTTCATTCTTTGATACAACAATTGGAACAAATATCCATTTCTGCAGAGAAGCCACAAAGACCCGAATTATCTGAAGAGAGTGTTACCTCCTTATTACAACAAACTGGCATATTGACTAGACTGCAAAGTGAGAGACTTGGGGTTACCCCTTTCAAATTCCCCATTCCTCCACGACATAGGAAATTCACTTCATCAACATCTGAATCAGATACTAGCGATATCACATCACCTTTCCATCCATTTACTCCTCCATCCACTTCTATTGATCTGAAAATGGAATGTACTTGAACAAAGGGTGCAAGAAATCCATTTCCAATAATTTTAAATGTGCAAACAACTCCCGAGTTAACTCTGAAAATGTGAGAAATTCTTATTTCTTATACAGAGATACACTGTAGGGGCATTTACTGAACATGTCACCTCTAAAGAGAGGATGAGTTCTAGAGGCTACCTGGCCTCTACAGGCTCTGACTAAAGAATTAATAGAAGTAAACACTCAGATGTCATTAAAATACTCATGCTTGAAGCTTGATGTCTTGCGGAATAAAACAAATAAGTTAGCAGTTGTTTAGGTGTTTATGTGTGGATACAAGTTATTTAAATTTGTTGTTTAACACATTATATCTGATTTTTTTAGCATGAGATCATCAGCAAATAATGACACAAAAATGATGAAGCAGTTCACCCCTCTTGGGCTACATCTGCTAGACCAAGCCTCCAAAAATGGGCTTGTCCTCTTGTATTAAGAATGCTGCAAAGGCTAATACAAGTAAATAAATGCCTCTAAATGAAAATATGACTGTAGAAACAGAATCAGAAGATAGGAAATAGCTAAGAATTCTCTTCCCCAAGCACTAAATAGTGGAATTGTACCTTAAACGGTACTTTCTCCAAATGGCCCTAGTGGCCCTTTAAACTTCTATGAAGAAATTTGAGGTGAATATGACCTCCAATGGTTTTGAAACCTCTGCCAATGGACTCAAAAGGTCGAAGATAGCAGAAGTAGGCTTTTGAATCACTGAAAACAAATGAATATAGCCCCCAAACAGCTCAAGCACTGACATGGCCGTGGTGGCCTAGAAAGCTTCCCTGAAGAAATTCGAGGTGAAGAATGCCTAAACAGGAAAAAAGAACTGTAGAAATGGACTTAGAACACTGATTACAATCAGAAATGACCTTCGTTTCACATTCAATGACTGCACACATCCCAATGTAGCTCCCAAACTGATATGGCCCTAGTGGCTCCTGGAACTTCCCCGAAGAAAAAACACCTGCAAACAACCTCTGTTAGCTATGAAACCTATGCCAATGGCTTCAAAATGTCGAAGAGACCCAAAATCGAAAAAACATTCATCTCAAAAGGCCTTTCCTAGCCAAAGTTATGGCATATTCATGAACTGCCAGTCAACCCCTAAAGAAACTCAAGTTAACTTTAGTTAAGGGCTAGATAAGCTCGCCAAAAATGGCACCACCACCAAGCTAACTGCCAGTTAGGCCCTTAACCACTGGTTTGAACTGTAGTTGCATGGTCACATGGCACGGTTAGTGCGCCCTGGATTGTGCGCCTGACCGTTGATTGGGCGGTTAGCTCCTTTAACATTATAATGTTTCCATTTCATTTCAAATCTGGCCCATGTGGTCTAACAATACCACATTGTGTTGGTAATGGGTAGGTCATGGGTTCAACCCACAGATCCGCTACAAAATTTTAATATGCACCAACCACATACTGATTTCACCCTAGGCCACGTGGCGGCGTCCGAGCCTACCACGTGGCAGCGTTCCATTGGCTGCTAGAAATGGAATATTCCAAAAATATTTTGGGAATATTTTCAAGAATATTCTTTGAAATATTCCTTGGAATATTCCAAGGAATATTTTGTGGAATATTCTATTTTAATTTAAAAAAAAAAATTCAAAAAATGGAGGATATTGGGCAATTTTGAAATTGAGATAACTTTTGCATACGGAGTCCTTTTTTCGAACTGTTCATGGCACCAGAATCAGGAGGACGAGATTTATCTTATCATTTAGGTTTGAACCCGTTTTGAGCACTTTGATTTTTAAGCATTTTTCGACACTTGGTCTTGAGCTCCTGATCACACCTCCCAAATGAGAGGCTTTTGGTCCCCAAAAGCTTACAGAAATCTCTGAACTGAATTGTACAGCAAATGGGAGAAAAAAAATATCCTCTTCCATTCAACCAAATGAGCAGAAAGACAACCAAAATCTCCTGCCTTGCCAACTGTCATCATGGCGAATTTTTGCTGCATAAGCCAAGTACTTGTCGAATTCCGACCAAGTTTTCTCGCCAGCCAAATTTGAAAATTGAAGAAACCAACAATGACACTTGATGATGTATGAGCTTAAATATTCCACTAAACATGTGGGCTTGCCAACTATCACTATGCCCATCAATGGCACCTCCTTCTCCAGAAGGAAAACTAAAGGTGACTTAGGCCAATACCCACAACAAACTTCCAAAAATGAAGTAGTTGTAGAAGAATGCTTGTACCAGCTATAGCATGTTGAAAGTAATGCAAATGCTCATCCCAAAATCTTGGGATACGTGTTGCAAAAACTTCTCAAAAATAAGTACAATGGTTCTGTTCACGAACAATAAAAGCAAGCAAACCATAATGAACCAAGTAGAGAGCCATGCTGAAATTTGAGCCCTCTTTGCTTGCATGCTTTTCCAGCTCATGGAATTATGCACTGCTTTGCACCAATTTTGTTCCCTGCACCAAATGACACCAAAGGTACCTTGTGCAACAAGACAATCATCAACGACAAGTTGATCTGAAATGTGCTGAACAATGGACTCAACCATAAATGTAGCAAGTGTGTACACAACTGACACAAGTTGACAAAACATATGCAACACAATCAACACAAGTCGATAATCAAGGTGTGACACAATCGACACAAGTCGATAAGCATTGTGTGACACAATCGACAATGTAAAAAGTGTGCTCACAAGCAACACTAGTCGACTAATGACAAGATACATTTACAACCACATATGCATGTATCATGTACAATGAACTATATATAGTTCGACAAATACATCTACAACCTCTATGTATAGGTGCAACTTCAACTCTTTTTTTCAAAGACCGACAAGTACATCAACCCAAAAAACAACATGTGGGTGACAAAGAGCTGAAATGAAAGACATTGCTACAATAATAGTGAGTACCATACTCATCTTTTACCTCCATGGCGAAATTTTGCAACAACATAAAAAACATGCATACATCCAAAGTTTGTATATGTACAAAAGGAGTACGCCTTACTGTGTCAAGAAGTCCATCCACTTCTCACCAAGCCACTTCCATGGAGATTTTTGCTGCTGCAATGTTTCCTCATGTCAAACTTCCCTTTTCACATCAATAATGGCATCTATGGTTTCACCTTCGCCAATATTTTTGTCTTCTTGCTGCATGTGTGTGGGACGAAGAGTTGGATGTAAATTCCAACAATGAGAGACAACATGTCCCTTCTTTTGGCAAAAAGTGCAAACCTTATGCACCTTTTTTGAAGGTAGTCTTTACTTCATCTGTGTCCTATGTGCTTTCTTCCTCATCCATCATCTCGAAACATGATGGTTAAATTGACCACAATATGTACAAGAAATCTTTCTTCCATTAAAGAATGTAAAATTATCATGTCTTGTAGAAACACAATCGAATTGATCATGAGAGGATTTATACCTCTTGTGCTGCGTTGCATGTTCATCCTTTTTGCTTCCATGAGGAGATGAACTAGTAGAGGCTTCATCTTTCAATTGCAAACTAACATCATCGTCCTTGTCTTGAAAACTGCCTAAAATTGCATGCTTTCCATAAGCTGCATGTCTACCATCTTCTTGCTCAAAAAAGGCTTAAAGCAATGGAAATTATCTTTGAAACTAATTTTACATATTTGCCTCATGGAACTTGGAACAAAAGTTCTCCTTGAATTAGCCTCACATGCCTTCATGGCTTTTGAGTCTTCGCCATTAGATTGCACATAACCAAGTCCAAGATTCTTGGGTTGTTCCTCAATAGAAAGGGGTTCAATCATGCCTTGTGCATGCTTTCCTAAACCTTTGCCTTCATAACCCATCTTAATCATTAAGTTGGATCCTACTCCCCTAGTATGCTTTTCGAAAGATCCAACACATCTTTATAAAGAGGAAACTAAAGACAAATCAGAATGGATTACCTCTTTCTCGCACATGTTCTTGGTCAAAGCCTCTTGTGCTTGATGAAGCTGAAACTCCATATCATGAAATCTTTGAAGAATTTCTTCTTTTCCTGCTTCATGGCCAACAATTTCTCATGAAGCTCTGTGCTTTCTCTTCTATCCTCAAACAGGATTTGCACCATATCCTTCAATATAAGGAATTCACGCTTCATATCCTCATCGAAGAACCTTGTGAAGGAGGAAACTTCACTTGATGAAGTTGTCATTATAATGTCAATGAACAAATTAACTTCAACAACGTTCTTAATCTTTTCAAAACAAATGACAAAGTTTTTTCATCCAAATTTCTTTACAACCATCATATATTCAAGCAGCCAACAACACACAAATCAAGTGAAAATCTTGGAGTGGTTTTGAGGTCCTTTGGGGTAAGGAAAATATCTTCTATTCCTTTTTTTCTTCTTCAAGACTTAGCTAATCAATAGCTATCCCCAAACTTCATCAAACTTAAACAACATGCAATTTGCAAAATATTAAAGCAGTCAATTTTCTACACTGCTTTAAAACACTTTTCAAGCTATACAATCAAGCTATTGTGATGTCAATCAAGCAAACCAAGTGCTCTGATACCAACCTGATCTGAAAATGGAATGTACTTGAATAAAGGGTGTAAGGTATCCATTTCCAATAATTTTAAATGTGCAAACAACTCCCAGGTTAACTTTGAAAATGTGAGAACTTCTTATTTCTTATACAGAGATAGACTGTAGGGGCATTTACCAAACATGTCACCTCTAAAGAGAGGATGAGTTCCAGAGGCTACCTGGCCCTTGTTATAGCTCCAAATCTCACTCTTATGGTTTGTGATGCTGCACTCATGGCCTAGGGCAACCCCTCCTTCCAGACCTGGTCCTAAAATTTAAAAAACAGTGTTTTATCCCTTATACGCGACATTGCCCTGAGTTAAATGCGTGTACACGCGTGTCTGTGTATACCCAACCCACGTGTATGTATTAAAACACTTAAAAAAATAAATAATTCCTTATTTTCGGGCGGAGATCGCGGGTTTTACTTGCTGATCACCTGTTAGTGCCCGTGGCCCAACTGTTCCCAACCAACTCCTAACTAAAAAACTACTTTGGAGATGGTATAAAAAGACATCAAAGGGAAGGCCTAGGAGAGAGAAAAGAGAGCAAGATTATTATGTTGAGATTTTCCCCTTAGACCAGGTCTGAAGTCCTTGGTGCCTTCTGCACTTCCCCCATTTTGCATAGGAAACCCTTGTTTCCATGTGTATTGGTGATCATTCATTCTTTATATCACCATTGAGTAAGACTTGGAAGGAGCTCTTGTTGGAGGCTTGAGGCTGGAACGAATCCGGGAGGAAGCTTTGCTTGGAGCCTGCTGAAGGTGTTTCAGGTGAAATCTTTCCGTTATATGTACTTTACTTGCCTTTATATAAAGAAACACGTCTTGGTTCCCGAAACAATCTTTCTTTATGCTTATGAGATTCTTGTCTTGAATTCTTATGCAAATAGTTACTTAAAGATTTTTATAACTAACTTTATAGCATGAAGATGGTTTATGTATAAGTATTTGTCCATGTACTGTTGTTTTCTTTGATTGGTTTGTTTTACAGGTCAAAGGAGAAGAAGGGAACTCCAAGAAGGGTTTGGACCCTAAAGGCCTTCTCGAACGTAGGACCTTAGGTACGTACCCTAAACATTAGAATTTGCTTACAGTAAAGATAATGGCTGTGTGTGTGTTTCTTTGAATAAGCAATTTTCAGTCTGGTAGAGTCTCAACCCAAAGGACCCTAGGGGTACTTTCCCCTCAACCAGAATTGGTGACTCCGCTGGGGAACAACACTCTTGTTGTTCCTAGTTTGGGTAGTATTCAAGCCAATCAAGGCTCAGCCCCTCTGTTTGTTGGCTCTAACTGTCTGATTTGTTCTTGAACTCTAAGCTTTTCCAGTTTTTTCAGTCTGTGTTTTTTATTTTTCTTGAAAATCTTCAGATACGTTGTTTTTCTGGATTACAGAAGCGTATATACGCAAGTTGAACTAAGTGAACCCGCGTATACGCAGGTTTCCTCAGTTACAGTCACGTGTACACGCATTCTGCACATCACTGCAGGCGCGTATATTACATAATTTTCAAGATTTATAAATTTTCTTTTTGCTGAATGTTTGTCTGGTGGTTTGGGTCAGTTTGAAGCAGTCATTTTCCAGTAACAGTTCTCTGTTTAACAGGGGGCATCTTGTTCTGAACTCTCTCTAGTTATAAGGAGTATTAGTCTTGTTTTCGTTGATTGCAAGCGTCATTGTTTTTTGACATACAAGATTTCTGGTTAAGAATCTTGACTGCTCTGTTTTGGCAGAGTAGGAAGATTGGATTCAATCTTTGTGTTCATTTTGTTTTGGTGACCCTTTTGTTTGCCTAACGAAACCATTTTTGTGACCATTTGCTCCTTCGTTTTGGGAAAGTTGTTTGTTACCATTTTCTTGAAACTTGTCTTTTGATCTTTTGGACTTTCATTGCTGCTTTTGATTGTCAAGAGCGATTTCAAACGCATTTATTTTTGTTGTGTTTTCATCATTTGAAAGGTGTCAATTCGCAAAAGTGTTTGGTTGCCTATTCTTCAATCATTAGTGTCAGTATTTTTGAGAGCATTATTTGAAAAAGACTTCTTTGCTTGTTGTTTGAAAGAAAATCTTTTGAAAGTTTTAAGTTTCGCTTTCTTAAACTTGCTTTTCATTTGATTTCCTTTTTTGTGAAGTGAAAGTGCTTTATGTTTATCTTAGAGCTTGTTTTTATTGTTTGGACGAAATGATTGGTAGCACATCATATTCTATCTAAGCATTTTAGTGGCAAGACAAATTTGATAAGTGAGCAACTTTCCTTCTTTGTTTGCAGAGTAGTCTTAAAATCTTGCATTCACATATAGTTCTTGCATTAGGATAGATTTGCATCCCTTTTTATGCATACATAGCTTTGTTAGCTTTTGTGAGTGTGGAGTTTGAAAAGAAAGCAAAAAACTTTGTTTTATTAGAAGTACCTCTGAATCTCATAGAAATTGCTCTTCATCGAAAACAAAAAGTGCATATGCATGTAGCTAAGTTTTATTAATTTCTTTTTGCGTCCAAAAAACACCACAAGTTTCATCTCCATTACCTTGTGACTTAAAGAATAGCCTAATAAAATCAAGCGCTAATTAAAATCCACTAGAACTTTTTGTTTTAGTCAGTTACACCAACAAGATTAGGATTTTAGGGCCTTGGATTAGGCGAGTGGAGAGTTAACTCTCCAAGGCCATATAAACGTCAAACGTAGGAGTCTGAATAACGAGAGAAAATCTAATAGCGTTAGGAAGACCAAGAAAGCTCCGGATCTGGGAGTTAAGCACGAGGGTCTGTGAAGACAGGGAAGAGAGATACCCCCTCTCCTACTTGTCTGAACTTACCTCACGACTGTTCCGCCTGGCTTCTGCGACGAGTTGGTACCCGTAGTTGCCTCTCCTAGGGATCTACACAGGTGGCTGCGGAGGGAAATCCTGTGGCACCTGAGGTCGATGTTGTATCACTCTCGACAGTACTACTGGAGGGCACCCTTGCGAAGCTTGGGGGCTTGCACCGGCGCAGGCTGTTGTTAGGAGGTCAGCGTAACTTCCTCTGTTACCTTCGCTGATAGGAATGGGCCGTCATTATCCCATACTATCTTCGGAAGGCCCCTGACTCCACTTTCTTGTATTTTGGTGTCCGGTCCTCATCACCCGAAGCGGAAATACTCGGAAGTTGTTTGACTGGCTGTATCTTTAGGGACTTTATAGTGTGTGCTCTTTGCTCCTTGTATATAGTTGGCTTTAGGTATTTTTGTCTAGTCACGTTTGGACTTTGTGTTTTGAGTGCCTGGCTTACCACTCTACCGATCTTGAAAGGCTTTTGGTTGTTCTTTCAGAAGTTGTGGAGTTGCCTCCTCAAGTGAAAAGGCTTTGATTGCTTATTCATATTCCTTGAAGAGTTATTTCTACATTCCCGTAGGGGAAGGGTCTTTGGATCAATTTAATATGGCTAATATTCCTATGGAAACCAACCAAGGTACCCTTCCAAAAGGGGATCCTTGTGCTTTTCCTTTCTTTGGAAACGTTGGTACTCCCTTGATGGCCACTTTGAATATTCCTGGGTTGAATGTTGGACTACCCGTTTGGCTGTGGTCCACTCCGAATATTCCGAATGCTCTTGAAGCTTCTCAGTTGAATGCTTTATTTCAAGGGCATTACATGGGTGCTAATTGTTCATCTTCTTTCAAAGAGAAATATGAGATTCCTTCTTCGCCTCCTTCTTGTAACAAGAAATCTAAAAAGAAGAGAAAGAGGAAGTCAAAGAAGAAGAATAATTCTAGCATTTCATCTTCAACCTCTGCGAGTCATGTTGGAGATGAGCCTTCAGCCACTGCTAGTCATGCTGGGGCACAAGTCTAGTCACTGTAAGTCACACTAACACTTCATCATCAACCTCTGTGAGTCATGTCGAAGATGAGTCTTCAGCCGCTGCAAGTCATGCTGGGGGCATGAGTCTAGTCACTGCAAGTCATACTAGCAAAGAGTCACCGACCTCTGCAAGTCATGTTCAGGACTCTCCGCAAACCACTGCTAGTCATGTTGGTGGAATGGAGGTTGATAAGAAACCCGAACGTAGAAGTTTTAAACCTAAGTTCCCTTGTAAGATATGCAAGGGAGACCATCTTACTCATTTATGCCCTGGTATTCCAGAGGTTCAAAGGATATGGACCGAGTCTGAAAGTACTTCTACTCCTAAACCTGATATGGTTTCTCATCAATCCCATCAACCATCGGTTGAAAATGTGGTAAATCCAGTGCAATCGTTGGCCGATTACACTCCTCTTTTGGGGGGTGAAGTGCCTAACAAAAGAGTTTGTTTGATCTCTAGTACAGAGTCTTCTAGTATAGGGGGCATTCTGGTTACTTCGAATGTTCCCCCTCCAAGTGCTAAGAGTGTTTCCTTTGATTGGGATAGCCTTGTTGAGCCTCGTCTTCCTTCCGCTGCACCTTTTCAAATAAAGGTCAGAGTGAATTCCACAAATGTCTATCGATGTATGGTGGATGAAGGATCCTCTGCAAGTATTATATCCTCTTTGACTTGGAAAGCTTTGGGTTCCCCAAAGTTGTTGACAGCTCAGAGTCAGTTGTTAGCCTATGATAGAAGGCCTGGTGAATCTATGGGTGTTCTTCCTCAAGTGCCTATCACTTTAGGTGGGAAGACTGTTTTAATCGATATGATGGTGGTTGATAGCCCTTTAGACTTTAATATGCTACTTGGGCATGATTATGTCTATGCTATGAATGCTGTGGTGTCTTCACTCTTTCGAGTAATGTGCTTTCCTCATAACGGGAATATTGTCACTATTGATCAGCTTGCATCTGATAATCACCACCCTAATTCGACTTTACTGCAGAATGCCCCTTGGTTTGTTCCAAGTGTTCAAGTAGACTCTACCCCGCCACGGGTGAATTATGTGGCATTGAGTCCTCAATGTTCAATTGCTTCTGAGAAGGATCCTTTGACTTATTATTCTCCTTCTTGAGACTTGGTCCCGGCAGTTGACCAAGAGATTCATCCTATAGGGACATGGGACCCTTTAATTCCCTCTTTTGACCCTTGTAGTTCTCATGATTTCTTAGAACTTCTTTTTCCTTCACAGGAGGAACTCTTTGAAGCCATGAGTTATGACTACCAAAGGAGTCCTTGGTCCGATCCCTGCAAGGGGTTTGTCCAGAAGAACTATTATGCGTAAGCTACAAGGATGCGTGGTTCCCTGTACCATATTGCATATATGAGGTACGCATTTCCAAGTTTTGTATTCTATAACACAAGATCTTATATGAATTTTATATGTGGGATGTATTAACTTCGTGTCTAGTGTTTACAGAACTTGGAAGATTTCTCCTTTGGAAGTTTATGGTTGGTCCGTTCTGACAGGTATTGGTTCTCGAAACTGGCATATAGGTTAGGTTTTTCCACCTGCATTGTGCATTTATCAGTTTCCTTTCCCATTTTGCCTTAGGATCTACCCCACCAAGTTATGGTGTGGAACCTTCTCATTGCCTAGAAGTATCATGACTTGTGTGGTAGAGCCTACCTTATCATGGGTGCCCTAGTTAGTACCTTTTTTTCGCTTGGCACTCATGCTGATTTTTCATCCCTAGGCTTGGGAGTCCTCTGTAGTCCCGCCATGACTTATGCGTTGAAGACTCATTCCTCTTTGTTTTCTTCGCTCCGTTCTGGCCTTATACCCTAGAGGCTCCTATGTGTGTCGAGTTGTACTTCTGCATTGCATGTTGACCATTTGCACCTTTTGGCCTAGAGCCGGCTTCACTTGGACTCGTGTTTAAGCCAACTTTTGACCATGACGTCTGCAAAATCAACCTTGCATACCTTTGACTTCTGCAGCTTGACATACCCAGATCCGTGGAAAGAACATACCTCTGAGTGTCACTGACCAGTTTTCACCTCCCTGCATTGAGCATAGGAACGTTCCCTTCCCAGGAACTAGATCATATGTTTCACCGACACTCGTTCTTTCCACTGTACCATAGCATTCTTTTATTCTTTTTCCGGCTTAACAGAAAAAGACAAAAAAAATTAAATATTCCAAAAAAGAGCGGGAACAGGGACATTATTTCCATTTATTGTTGGCAGCTAGAGTCAGTCGTGTCGCCCTTGAACAAAGCACTCAAAACAAAGTCTCCTCTGCATGGGTGGGATTTAGTTTGACTTAGGTATGCCATAACCTTGTTATTGAGTCAGTTCTCCCCCGATTGGTTATCTCTTCCAATCATATGGAGGGTTCGTTCGTGACTCCTGCATGGCGAACTTATACAGAGTCATCATATGCTGCCACATAGTCACATTGAGTCGTGCTTTTGTTCAAGGGAAGTTAGCCTGAGTTGGCCTCTCTGCGGTGTCTCTTGACTCATTTTTCAGTCGTCCATCCCTGGTTGTCGGTATCATGTCTATCATCACATCAGCTATATTGGTCCTTTACTCGTGCCGGTTTGAGAAGGTCCCCATTGACTTCTTGCTGGCGGGTCTTGTCCTTATCGACGACGACACCTTGCTCTGAGGACAGGCCTAGAGCCGCACCCTGGCCCTATTTTCATTATTGATAGGTCACCTTGTGCTCAGCATCGATCAGTATCATGGGTCTTTGACTGAGTGGTTTCCCTTGTGTTCGACATCAGCATACATTATCACACACTAGGATTCGTGCAGTACCTTGGTTTCCATTTGACCCTATTGGTGGATACCTCACCTCTGTGTTAGCTTGCATTATTGGTTGGTTCAGAGGGTTTCTGCCGTGCGCTAGCCACATCTTGTGTACGCCGGAAACGTACTTCGGTTGGGTTACTGTATCTTTTTCGTCCGATTCCTTCCACATTATTGGCCTACGGGTTACACTCGCGCTAGATTGATGGAGGATGCCTTAATGCCTTCCTTCTAGCGGATCTTTCCCTATCGACTCCGACTCATTGCTCTGGGGCAAAGATCTAGAGTCCATTTGGCAGTACCTTGGGGTTTGCAGTCATTAGTGGCAGATCCTTCGCTATCAACAGTGGGAAACCATCATTGTCTCCTGATCGATAGATTCTTACAGGTGTTCGACTTCAGCTCATCTATTCACACTTGTTAGATTGTACTGGGTACCTTGACGCTCATTATCATTATCGGTGAGTAGTCTCGCGTTTGTTAACGGTATACATCAATGACCGGTAATAAAACGATTTCTCACATGGTCGACTTCAGATCATTTATTCCCATGGTGTAGAAATGTACCACGGCGGTCGGTGAAGACCTCAGGTTGTATCAGCATTCATTGGTTCACTTGACAGTTGCTCCTGTTGCTGCTAGTTGATACCACTCCACTTTATATGTTGCAGTTAGTCATGGCGACATTCTATATGCTGGCACCTGAGTTTGCAGTGTAGTACCATCTTATTCCATCATGTTCAGTTGGTACCTTTTGGGATCAGTCTCTGATATCAGTGATCCGTTGCATCTTTCAGCATCATTGACAGTCTTATATGTGATATTCAGACATGTACTTGCTCCTTATGATCAGATGATCCATTATGTATCTTCCAGTCATTTATACTTGTATACTTAGTGGATCCGCTTGTACTTGATATGCGGACATGCTTTACTTTTTCTGAGCATGGGTATGCCCACCTCAGGCAGTGTTTCTTTCTGATCTCCTTTTGGTGGCTTGGCAGGCTGAATTCTGGTGAAGTCCTCCTCGGTCTCTCGACAGACTTCCTTTCCATGTACTTACATAATATATTTCGGCCATCATGTTCCCCTTCTGACCTCATATATTAGGGGGCATCTGTTATAGCTCCAAATCTCACTCTTATGGTTTGTGATGCTGCACTCATGGCCTAGGGAAACCCCTCCTTCCAGACCTAGTCCTAAAATTTAAAAAATAGTGTTTTATCCCTTATACGTGACATTGCCCTGAGTTAAACGCGTGTACACGCGGGTCTGTGTATACCCAACCCACGTGTATGTATTAAAACACTTAAAAAAATAAATAATTCCTTATTTTTGGGCGGAGATCGCGGGTTTTACCTGCTGATCACTTGTTAGTGCCCGTGGCCCAACTGTTCCCAACCAACTCCTAACTAAAAAACTACTTTGGAGATGGTATAAAAAGACATCAAAGGGAAGGCCTAGGAGAGAGAAAAGAGAGCAAGATTATTATGCTGAGATTTTCCCCTTAGACCGGGTCTGAAGTCCTTGGTGCCTTCTGCACTTCCCCCATTTTGCATAGGAAACCCTTGTTTCCATGTGTATTGGTGATCATTCATTCTTTATATCACCATTGAGTAAGACTTGGAAGGAGCTCTTGTTGGAGGCTTGAGGCTGGAACGAATCCAGGAGGAAGCTTTGCTTGGAGCCTGCTGAAGGTGTTTCAGGTGAAATCTTTTTGTTATATGTACTTTACTTGCCTTTATATAAAGAAACACGTCTTGGTTCCCGAAACAATCTTTCTTTATGCTTATGAGATTCTTGTCTTGAATTCTTATGCAAGTAGTTACTTAAAGATTTTTATAACTAACTTTATAGCATGAAGATGGTTTATGTATAAGTATTTGTCCATGTACTATTGTGTTCTTTGATTGGTTTGTTTTACAGGTCAAAGGAGAAGAAGGGAACTCCAAGAAGGGTTTGGACCCTAAAGGCCTTCTCGAACGTAGGACCTTAGGTACGTACCCTAAACATTAGAATTTGCTTACAGTAAAGATTATGGCTGTGTGTGTGTTTCTTTGAATAAGCAATTTTCAGTCTGGTAGAGTCTCAACCCAAAGGACCCTAGGGGTAATTTCCCCTCAACCAGCCCTCTATAGGCTCTACCTAAAGAAATAATAGAAGTAAACACTCAGATGTCATTAAAATACTCATGCTTGAAGCTTGATGTCTTGTGAAATAAAACAAATAAGTTTGAGAAGCTATTTAGGTGTTTATGTGTGGATGCAAGTTATTTAAATTTTTTGTTTAACACATTATATCTGATTTGTTTAGCATGAGATCATCAGCAAATAATGACACAAAAATGATGAAGCAGTTCACCCCTCCTAGGCTACATCTGCTGGACCAAGCCTCCCAAAATGGGCTTGTCCTCTTGTATTAAGAATGCTACAAAGGCTAATACAAGTAAATAAGTGCCTCTAAAGACAAATCTAACTATAAAAATAGAATCAGAAGATAGGAAACAACTAAGAATGCTCTTCCCCAAGCACTAAATAATGAAATTGTACCTTAAACAGTGCTTTCTCCAAATGGCCCTAGTGGCCCTTTAAACTTCTATGAAGAAATTCGAGGTGAATATGACCTCCAATGGTTCTGAAACCTCTTCCAATGGACTCAGAAGGTTGAAGACAGTAGAAGTAGGCTTTTGAATCACTGAAAACAGATGAATACAGCCCCCAAACAGCTCAAGCACTGAAATGGCCCTAGTGGCCCAGAAAGCTTCCCTGAAGAAATTCGAGGTGAAAAATGCCTCAACAGGAAAAAAGAGATGTAGAAATGGACTTAGAACATTGATTACAATCAGGAATGACCTTCATTTCACATTCAATGGTTGTACACATCCCAATGTAGCTCCCAAACTGATATGGCCCTAGTGGCTCCTGGAACTTCCCCAAAGCAAAAACACCTGCAAATGACCTCTGTTGGCTGTGAAACCTATGCCAATGGCTTCAAAATGTCGAAGAGACCCAAAATAAAAAAACATTCGTCTCAAAAGGCCTTTCCTAGCCAAAGTTATGGCATATTCATGAACTGCCAGTCAACCCCTAAAGAAACTCAAGTTAACTTTAGTTAAGGGCCAGATAAGCCTGCCAAAAATGGTGGGACCACCAAAAATGGCACCACCGCCAATCTAACTGCCAGTTAGGCCCTTAACTGCCAGTTTGAATTGCATTTTCACGGTCACATGGCATGGTTAGTGTGCCTTGGATTGCACGCCTGACCGTTGACTGGGAGATTAGTTCGTTTAATATTATAATGTTTCTGTTTCATTTCAAATCCGACCCATGTGGTTTAACAGTAACACGTTGTGTTGGTAATGGGAAGGTCGTGAGTTCAACCCACAGATCTGCCACAAAATTTCAATATGCGCCACCCATATACTAATGTCACCCTGGGCCACGTGGCGACCTCCGGGCCTGCCATGTGGCAGCATTTCATTGGCTGCTAGAAATGAAATATTCCCAGAATATTCTAGGAATATTCCTAGAATATTTTGGGAATATTCTAAGGAATATTCAAGAATATTCCCTAGAATATTCCAAGGAATATTTTGTGGAATATTCTTTTAATTTTTTTTTAATTCAAAAAATGGAGGATATTGGGCAATTTTGAAATTGAGATAACTTATGCATACGGAGTCTGTTTTTCAAAACGTTCATAGTGCCGGAATTAGGAGGATGAGCTCTATCCGGTTGTTTAGGTTTGAAATAGTTCTGAGCACGTTCATTTTTTTAGCATTTTTCGACACTTGGTCTTGAGCTCCTGATCATCTATCCAATCCACGACTTCTCAAACATCCACTTCTCCAATTAGTACTACAATTATCAGTACTAATCCAGTAGTAAGTTATTCGCCATCTATACCTACTTCTGGATCAACCTTCCCAATTTCCTAGTCCCCAACTCAAGTTATGGCCAATCAACCTTGGACAAATCTTGGTGTTGTTCTAGTTGCAAATCCAAATGCACTCCCAACAAACCCCGAAAAATGGCTGCCTAAGTATAATCTTGATGATGCTCTCCTGGATGAAAAACATCTAAATAATTTTATTCTATCCATGAATCTCAATGGGGTTGCACATGAAGATGTTGTAATCATATTGTTTCCTTATACTTTCCAAGGATCTGGTAGGTCTTGGTACTTTTCCCTTCCATCGGGTTCAATTAGAGACTGGGATACTTTTCAAGAAGTATTTCTTGCAAAATTTGGTGACGATAGGACCATAACATCCTTGATTAATGATCTTTCTAATTTAAAAGCTAATCCAGATGAAAAGATCAAAGATTTCAACTCCAGATTTAACAAATTGCTAAACAAAATCCCAACTACCTCTAAACCTGTTGTAGATGTACAAATAAAATGGTATATATCATCTCTACCTTCTAATATTGCAATTTTTGTAGATAGTGCAAGGCTACCCTTGTAGAAAACATGAAAGAATCCCTGTCTGTAGAAAGAAGAATCATAGCTTTGGAAAAGAGATCACAAACAGATGAAAGGAAGACCATAAAAGTGAAATTTAAGGATGACTCAAAGAAGAAGGTTTCAAAAGGTCCTTTCGATCTTGAAGGTCTTTACGAAGTGTTAAAGACAATGTCCAATGAAATGGTCAAAATTAAAGAAACAAGTTGTAGAATCATCTGCTCCTAAGAAACCTTTTTGATCATTCAAAAGTAAACCTTCTTCTATGTCACAACCCCCAAACACCATTTCAAATGTTGAATCTAACCAAGAAGTAGAAGAAGATTCACCAAATGAAGAGGAAGCTGAAACGGATGAAGAGATTGAACTAAACAGGATTTGGGATTTTATTCTCCCAACTGAAGAAGAGGCACAAGCAATGCCAGTGACTACAAGAAGAAAAAATTGTCTTGACATGTCTATCACAAATCACAAGTAGAAAGTTGCTACTCCTACAAAGGATAAAAAAATTGCTAAGAAATCTAAGACTAGCCAAACCGATCATATCCCTCCAGATTCCCCAAATGCCTCAAAAACATTGGTAATTTCTGATACAGTCGAATACAATATAGTGGAAGACATGGAAAAGACTAGAGCTAACATCTCGCTGCATGAGCTCACTAAACTCAAACAACAACAGAGGATTTTATTAAGAGAATTGAAAGCAGTTCCAGTATCTCCTTTGCCATCTGTTGTAGTTATTCAAGCTGCCTACAATATGGGAAAACCTCCCTGATCCTCAAACAAGGTAGATCCTTCAAATCTAGTTCTGATTGATGATAGGTCTATTTCTCATGTTCCTCTGTTTGTACTCACTTATGAAATTTTCAACAGGAACGTTCACAACTTCCTTGTTGATTAAGAAGCCTCCTCAAATATAATTCCAACGACTGTGTGTACCAAATTGAACATTACACCTCAAAAATCTACAGTACACATAGTTCAGCTAGATAGGAAAAAAGTTGAAGTCCTTGGAAAAATAACCTCAATTTCAATTAGGATTTCCTCTAATCCCAAAGTTTCCCAAATAATTGATATTCTGGTAGTCGATATCCTTGAACTTTATGGTTTAATTCTTAGTAGAGACTGGTCTGAAAAGCTGCACAGTTATTTCACAACTGAATGGTCTCACATGTGGTTGCCACACAATGGTAAGCCTAACCAAATCAGGGTAGACCGAGAGAAATTCATGAAATATACGGTTTCCGACCTCAGGGGAAGCAACAAACCTGTTGCTTTCACTAATAATATCATTGGAAATTACTCAGCTGAGTCCTCTTTAGGATCCTTTAATGCTCAGAGGTCTCCTTTTTTAGATAACGCTATAGTCTCTCAAATCGAAAATTTTTCACAAACAAATCCTTCCAAATGTCTAAATTTAGTAGATAAAGTTTCTAATAACTCTCTCTTATGGACTCTCTATTTTGATGATTCTAAATCAGAAGATGGCATAGGTGCAGGATGCATTTTGATCAATCTGCAAGGAGAGACAACCATGCCAGCTTGCAGATTTGAATTTTAGTGCACTAACAATGTCGTTGAATATGAAGCACTAATCCAAGGACTATATAAAGCCATCGGCATTAATGTCAAATACCTACAAGTCTACGGTGATTCGGAGATAATTGTGAAATAGGTGAGAAATACAATTCATTGTGTCTTTGGGCACCTTAAACACTATCAATCTTTAGCTCAGAAATTGACTTCTCATTTTTCTGCTTTCGACATATCTTCAGTCCCTAGATTACAAAATGCAAGTGTTGACTTACTTGCAAATGTGGCATCCAGGTTTATACCCTCAGAAGATTTTAGTCCAGACAAATTTTCAATAGAATTAATATTTAGGCCATCAATTCCCGACAATGTAACAAATTGGAGAGTATTCAAGATATATTTAATTTCCTTACATCAGAGGGATCATATGAAGAACATATCATAGATGAACATGAGCATGATCTAGAAATCAAGCTTAATCATGATTATAACCCGATCCCAAAACCTGTGGTTAAAATGGAAGATCTTTATGATCTAAAGGATAGATTTAAGAAAAGTACTAACTCCAAAACTCAAAATTCTACTTTAAGATTTGAAGTAGTTAACCTAGGGTCAAACAAAAAACCTCAAAATGTCAACCTAGGTCTAGGCCTATCATCTGAAGAAAGAATATCATCCATCAGGTTTTTGAAGACATATAAATATTTTTTTTCTTGGGATTATGCAGATCTCAAAACTTATGATGCCTCTATAATTCAACACACCATACCCATGACTTCAAATGAAAAGCCAGTTCAAAAGAAGCTTCGCAAAATTCTCCCCAACCTTGAAAGTCAAATCAAATTTGAATTGAACAAGCTTATGAAAGCCAAAATAATCTTCCTTGTTAGACATTCTAAAAGGGTATCAAATATGGTACCCGTAAGGAAAAATAATGGAGATATTACGATATGTATTGATTTTAGAAACCTGAATCAAGCTTGCCAAAAAGATAATTTTCCCTTGCCCACCATGGAACTGATTTTACAATCAGTGGCAGGTTCTGAATTAATGTCCTTTCTAGATCGATTCTCAAGATATAATCAAATACTTTTCCATCCAGATGACAGATTAGATACAACATTCAGGACCAATTGGGGAACATATGCCTATCAGAAGATGCCTTTCCGACTCATTAATGTAGGTGCCACATTTCAATGTGCTATGGACAATGATTTTAGAGGTCTAATCAATAAATGAGTGGTTATTTACTTGGATGACATCACAGTCTATTCCAAGGATAGGAACAATCATTTGGATGACCTAAAACACATTTTCGAAAGATGCAAGGAATATGGCATTTCCTTAAACCACAAGAAATCTTATTTTGCTTTATCAGAAGGAAAACTCCTTGGGTTTATAGTATCCAATAAAGGAATTTATATTGATCCCGATAGAGTCCAAGAGATTGAAAAAATTCCCCTCCCACAAAATAAGAAAAACATGCAATCATTCCTAGGCCAAATAAATTTTGTGAAAAGATTTGACCCAGATTTTTCACAAATTGTTCTACCTCTTCAAGCAATGATAGAAAAAATGAAGTTTTCATATGGAAAAAGGATGAAAGAGAGTCATTCGAGTTGATAAAATTGGTTATGATTAATTCTCCCTCATTAACAACCCCGGACTTTCTCAAACCTTTTGTATTATATACTTTCTCTTTTGATACGTCATATGCAGCAGTTTTGACACAACTGAACAATGAAAATATTGAGGCACCTATCTCCTTTTTCAGTTCTAATCTATAAGGTGCTGAATTAAATTATTTAGTTGTAGAGAAACACGAATTTGCTATTTTTAAAACTCTGAAACATTTCAGACCTTTTCTTCTTAAAACCCATAAGAATATAATTGTACCCTAGCTTGCAATAAGACAACTATTGATCCAAAGAGAAGTAGGGGAGAAAAGAGCTAATTGGGTAACTATACTCCAAGAATATTCACAATTCATACAAGTGCGCACAATAAATAAATAGTATAATTGCAAATGATGTCAAAAATGTAATAACTTAGAACAGATACACGAAATTCAGATAAAACTTATCTTTATTAATCTCTTCTCTGGTTACAGACTCAACTCTACCCTGCGCACTCAGCTGCAGGGGTCCACGCACTCAGCTGCGAACTCTACTAGGCCTTTGTGCACTCAACTACACAGCCTCTTCCTACTACTACGACCCAAGACACACTCAGACTCTTCTTCTATGCTTCGCTATTTCATTCTATCCATTAGATTCTATGATCACGATGATATCTTTACAACTTAGAGCCTCGCTCTATTTATACAATCCCATGGTCCACGGACCGTGGGTAGGTTGACATTACATTCAAACTTAGGGTGGACAACCCTATGACTCTAACATACATTTCACGCCTGCAATTCATGAAGCTTTACAATAATATCACTCAAAACTTGGGCTTTGAGCCCTAAAACGTGCTATGTGGGGATTCCATGCCCAACAAGCCCCCAACACAAACATCGTGACTCACCCTTGAGTCACTCTATCGGCGCGACGATCTTGGCACAGAGTCCCTCCAACTAGTCTCGAATGGTCCTGATGTCCGCAGCGCACTGAGTTGCTACTTGTTGAACCTACTGCATCCGTTCTTTTGAGACCTTTGTGTCCGGCATGCTGCCCTGCATCTGTGCATGCATCCCCTGAATGTGCACGAGCTTTCCTTCAATATTCACTGTGATCATGAAGGCCTCATTAATCCATGGTTGAACGCGTGCTTTGAGAACTGCGTCCTTATGGTGCATCGCGTCCACCTGCTCCTTTAATGCCTTGGCTTGTTGCATCCTCGCAAGCCACTGAGTGAGGACTATTATTTGTCCAGTTCTTTTAATACTGTCATACTGTTGCTTTAGTTCATGCGCCCCTGTCTCCAGCCGCTAGATGTTGGGGTCCTCCTGTAAAGTCGTGAGGACCTCAAGTGCCTTTTCCAACATGTTAGTGCAGTCACGCACTGCACCTCCAATTTCTTCCAACCCTGCTGTGATAGTTCTAGCGCGCTATTCTCAGACTTCCAGGGGAGTGGAAGGTTGTGCCTTCAACCGCAGCTCGACGATCTAAAGATTCAGCTCTAATTGAATCTTTGTCATCTCTTCTCTGGCCTCACAGACTCTAGTTGCCAAACTGTGGATCCACACTTTTACCGGTAGCTCTGCTACGATGGCCAGCTCCAGGACGCGTTGGCAAGCGTCATCTACCATCTGCACCAATTATTGATTCTACAACACCAATTCATCATGCTGCAAGCTATGCTGTTCTATGTTTATTTTCTACTTGCTAAGAACCTGGATCACGGGCTCTCTGTGGCACACAACTCTGTCTTTATCCCATCCTGCAACTAATACAAGTTTCACTGGGAAGGGCATCCAGATTAAGGCCAAGGCCTTTCATCATGCTAATCGATAACCAATCCATCGCATTGGATGACACTAGAGCTCCCTCTGGAAACACTATTGTGTTTTCCATCCTTGCACGCAACATCTGCTCTACTGCTGAAGTTCCTGTTGTGACGTGTGTTGACAGGGTACCTTCCTGAGGGGGCCGCACCTATAACTCCTGCAGCTACGCCCTGAGGGCCCCCAACACAGTCTGATGCTCCTGCATGAACTCCTGAAGTGCTTCACTTGTGACATCATGGACCATCTCGCCGATGTCATGGAGATCACCTTCGGTTAAGGTGATCGAGTCAATGGCCAACTTCGAGGCCTTGACCTTCTTCCTTGGGCCCGATCTCTTTGTGATCCATGGGTGCTTTAACTCTGTGGACGCGGCCCCTAGGTCCATGCTCCCTTCTGCTATTTCAGTTTGCTCTACCTCCTGACCTGAGTACATTGTTTGGGCCTCGTTTGCTTGTGTTGTTGCTGCCTCTACTACCTGCGCTGCTGCTATTACTTCTGCGGCCTTCTTCTGCTCCGCGGCTTTCTGTGCCACTTCTCGCGCCGCCCTTACCTCGGCTGTTTCTTTTTCGATTCACCTTTTCTCTACCAACTAGGTGATGTGCAGCTTGGCATCGTCCTTTTTCTTCTGTGCTGCCACCTTCTCTAGTTCTGCCAGATTCAGGGTGTGCCATTCTGGAGGCCATGTCTCCAAAATAGTAAAAATTGCTTTGACAGTGGCTGCAAACGGTAGCTTCTTCCACTACTTCGCCGGATATTTTTGCGCCCTTATATAAATGTTGTGCATATCACCTTTGAAGTTGCAAAACTTTGCAGACTATTGTGCATTGTAGGTGACAGGCGCAACCTCTGATTGATCCACATCCGGATGCTCGACTCCATGAGCACCCAGAAAATTTTGGTGTCGCGAATCTGTTTCGCGTCCTTGGTGGCCCAGAGCGAAGCATACTTCGCAGCCTCTGGTAACTCTCTATCAATGTTGTGGAACTCACTGTCCTCCAGTAGTTCTCCTACTACTAGCAATATGGATAATAGCAACCACGCGTAGTGGAAAGTTTTACCCTTCTCCTGGGCTTCACGACAGTTTGCCAAAAATTTCTCGTAGAGGAATATAGACCAATTGAACTGGACCCCCTCCGCACACTATTAGGTGAGCGTGACCACCGACGCTGGTACCTCATCGGCGCGACACTTTCTCATAATTTTACCGGCCAGGAGTTGGGTCGCTACGCGCACCCCTTTGTCCTTGATGTTGGAGATGGCGTAGTCCCTCTTCTTCTCCAGCTTATATTTCACTTTCATGCCTTCTACAAGAGCCAAATCGCTACCTTTTCCAACTATAGTCGCGGGGTCCCTTGCTTTACAGGGGAGTCGAGAAATACGGTGAATGAGGTCTACCGTGATGAGAATAGGCTCCTCCAGCCATAGATACCCATCATGCACCAGGCAGAGTAGCTGCCAGATGACGAAAATGGTGATCGACGCATGGTGGAAGTGTGGTATCCATAACAAGTGCAGCAACCCGGCCTTTTCCACACTACGCAGCCATTTTCGCAGCTCTAATGTTATCACCACCCCCTATGTGTTCTACTTCATTAAGTTCCTGGTCTCTAGGTGCAGGAACTTCGCGTTGTCCACGAGGTCCTAGTCTTCAAATTTCATGGTTGGCACACAGCCTAAGTGCATGCCCCCAAATACAATGCCATCGAGGAGGAGCGGGTTCTAGAGTGAACTCTTCGTTTCATCCAGATCCTTCAGTAATTTGGTTTTCCCTTTCCACGGAGGGACATACGCGGGCAGTTTTGTTGCAGAGTGTAGTGGTTGGATATCCTCCTCCACATCTTCTTCTTCTTCTGCTATGGTTATCAAGGCCTGCAAGTCTTCTTCTTCCTCAATTGTTTCTATTGTGACTACTTTCCCCTTCTCTTCCATGGATAGTTTTTTGTGTCGTAGATTCCTCGAGGACATGCATACTAAACCCATTGCCTATTTATCCTTCTTGGGCATTGGTTTTCACGGTGATTTGAGGATTTCTGTCACCACCCTGATGCCGTCTAGAACATCCTCCACCATTTGGGTCTGCGCGGCCTCACCGGCGGTTACTTCTTCAATTCCCAACCCATCCTTAGTGGCTGTCATCATCTCTAGGCTATATTCCATCTCTTGTGAACTTAGGGGATCAATTATTGCTCGGCTCTCAATGCTTTGTGCTTTGCTCAAGTGCTCAATTCTCAAATGACCAAGTGTTGTTCGTTGGCCGGCCCTTTGAGTTTTATAGCACCTTTCGAATTCAAATTCGAGCGTTCCCCCCAATTTCGAGCCATTAATGCTTTCTTGGTGGAAAATTTTCCCAAATCTTGTCCATAACTCACGTCTTAAATGCCCGTTGCCCGCTCCATTTGGCCTCAAATCAAACATCCCATCGTGAATACTGACACCAACGGTCACATCCCAGCCAACCCATGCGATAGCGTAGCCCTCCTTGCACGGTCACAAACTTTGTGATGTTATAATTCTACGCACATATCTAATATCGTGCAGCTCCCAGGTAGAATATTTTATAGTCTCACACTCCCTTTCAACTGCCTAGAGCGCTAAGACTGTTCTTCCTATGGCTAGTCAGGTGGTTGCACCACCCGTGCGGGGCTCCATCCCATCCTCCATTGTGGTGATCTGCATCGCGCACTCTACTATTTGCAATGTGCTACCCTGGTCACTTCGCTTGGCAATACTTGGTCCAAGCCACAGTAGCAGACTAACTAGTTCACGGCGATAGTCCTCCAACCGGTCAATATGATTGTACGCACCTTGCCTTGCCATCCTCTGTTTTTTGATGAGAAATGCTTCCTTTATTTTGTTTTCCAGCTTCTTGACCTCTGCATCCATTAAAGCACTTTTATCTCTTAGCCACACTCGGTCTTTTTCAAGGTTGCGAAGTCCAAAGTTTCCCCGTCGGATTTCTTCCTCAAGTCTTATATGTTCTGTCTCACGTAGCTATGTGATTGCTTCGTTCTGGTCTGCGCGGACCATCGTGTCTATGGGTGTTGTTACGCGCGGACTCGACTTCGCATGCTCCATAGGGACTACATCCCTTGCTTCATACTACAGCTTTGGAAGCGCTTGCGGGGTCAGAGTTTTGCACATGATCCTATAAGCCCATACAACCGCTGGTACGTGCAAGTCCCAGTCGGTGCGTCTCACAACCTGGACCCTATTCAGCACTTCGTACACTTTGTCAAAGGCTTCTCCATGTATGGTTTTTGGTGCGCTAGGTTTTACCATACTTCGCCACTCACGCACTTGTCTTACCTGTTTTTGCTTTTGGTTCCTATTTCCTATTGTAAGAACAGTGTGTGTTCATTTGGACTGCGTACCATACGTCTGTACCCATCTGGAAAGGTGGGTGCACAAGCTGTTTCATTCATCATGCCTGGCGTCCATCCTTATCTGAGGCTTCCCAAATTGTAAGCACATCATCCTTCTCCATTCGCGCTAGTCCTCAAAGATTTTCTGATGTGTACCCACCACCTTGCGGGCGTAGCGCATAGTGCCCATTTCAGAACATCAAAACATTGCAGTTCCGACACCTCTCTTTCAAATTTTTTCAGGAATTCATCCACCATTGTCAACCCGTCACACATAGGTAAATCCCTTGCCTCTGTTGCTACACAACGTAGTGACTTTATCATCATGTTTTAGTTTAGTATGGTTACCTCATGTAACTGATTCTACCATCATTCTATTTCTTCATCCAAATCCAAAATGCAGGAGCTTTCGCGCTCCCACAAAATCCTACCATCTGTTGTTGGATTCACCCAATCCTGCTCTCGCAAGGTTCTTTGTAATGCACTCCTTCCGCAAGGTCTAAAGTTACCACCATGTGTAGTGACGTTTTCTCAAAAATCATTTTGTGCTTCTTTAGATTTATCACTCCATTCATATCGGTGGCCCAATATATTCCCAGTAGTGTGGGATAGGGATTGCTATCATCGACAATCTCTATCACTTCAAAATCTGCAAGCACACTCGCACCCTCGATGTCTATCGTTATCCCCTGCAATCTCCCCATCGGTATGATCTTCTGTTGGTTCACCATTCACAATTGAATAGGAGACCATTGTAAAGCGGGCCTGCCCATGCGCTTCCATGTCTGCTTTGGCAGTACATTTGTGTCTAATCCTAAATCCAGAATCACTTGATCCATTTCATATTCTCTGATTTGTGCAGTCAATCTCATTTCCCTTCCTGTTAGCAATGCATGCTTTTCGAGTTTGCAGACTATGCGTGGTTCTCCTGAGCCAACGCACCTAGAGATCAGTTCCTACAATCCTTTCACAACCTTACTATCGTGTAGCAACTTCATACATGTCTCCAGAAAGGTAGTGAGCATTAAATGATCCATCCTTGGTTCTAGTTGATCCTTACTACTTGAAGTGGAGGCCTCCATGAAGCTCTTCTTAGCTTCCATGAATGTCTCCTTCATACGCTCCAAATCAAACTCAGGTTCCTTTGTAGGAGCCTTGTGAACCCACGCGCTTTCTTCAGGCTATTTACCTTTGTCATCTCCTATTGTGATACCACTTCAGAGCCCGATGTTTACATTCGGGTCCACTTCGCGCGGCTCAGACCTCATCATTTGTAGGTTTTGAGTCAGGGGAGGCTGGAGTACTCCTTTATCACGCAACCTCGCTATCAGTGTAGGGTAGTCCTCTATCTCATGATCAAATTGGGTACAATATAAACATGATGCTCTCATCAGATTTGTACAATCACAAGCATAATGCCTTGGTCCTCTACAATTGTAACAATCAATTGTCCGCGACCCCTTCCTAGTCCCATTCCACCTCGACCTCATCCGCGCGCGCCATCCCTGTATTTGGATCGAGGGCTCGTGTTTCTTTCTACACTCTATAGGCAAGATTCTGATCCATCATCAACTCATAACTTCTGCAGGTGCACTCATCATGGCCTACTAACCTATAGAAATTACAGAACAATTCATGGGACGTCTGTGTATACTTCTGTAATAGATGACAATTATCCATAGCATGTTTTCCTCCTATCTGGCAAATTTCACACCATAGTGTAGGTGTCGTGCTCGGTCCTGCTTGTGCCTTTCGTCTTAGTGGCATCAACCCTCCTCCCGCCAAGTAGTTCGTGAAGACTAAACAATGGTCCTTGTCATACCCCTGGCCTTTGCATTTTATGCACCATATGTCCTCGCGCGGCTCTAGCCAAGTTGTCCTGTCCTGTTTCAAACTCTGCATTTCCAGACACAAATTTTGCAGTTGCACATGGATTTTTTGGACTCCCAGGCTAGGATCTTGTATTGGGGTCTCGTGAAGTCTCGTTGCAATCTCCAAAGATTCAGCCTGGGTGGATAAGTTTTGTTGTGACGGCACTGTCCTTAAATGCGTCGTTAGTGATGTTACAAACCATGCACGGTGTTGTCCATCCGTCAAGGTAATGTTGGCTACGTGAATCATACTCTTCATTCTCTGATCCAGATCCCATGGGGTCTCGCCTGGAAGCATCACGATTTCCTTTAACCTGATAATCGATTATGTCTCCAATTTTGGCCTGTTAAATTCCCTATTTAGCACGGCCTGGATTTCTGCGATCCCTGCATTTGGATGGTCATTAGAATGCTTAATGTACCATGTTGGTGTGCGATCCTGCAACGCGCTTACCAACATTACCTTCTTTATATTTTCATCCATGACTCCTTGTGCTTCCCATACAGCCTTTACTATGAACCAAAATTGGTCCGGATCTTCGTTCCCTACTCCTCTGAATACTGGCAATTTTATCGCGCTCGCCATATTGAACTGTGGTGGCAGCGGAGGTGGTGTGGGTGGAGATGGAGGTGACGATGGTGAAACCAGTGGCGGTGTAGCTGGGGATGGTATGCGCGAAATTCACTGCCTTATTAGACTGATCGCGCTTCTCGGAGAAACTTTCGCGAGCTCTTCCTCACTTTCCCATCGAGGCAAAATCAAGGGGCTATTTTATGTCTCTGCGCTACCTTCATTTCTATAGATCCTCCCACTTTGCGTGACCCCAAACATCAATTTATTCGCATAACACGCTTTTCACACAACAACATTTTAATCCAAGTGTTCAACGATTTACCTCGTGGTCCTTTGATGAAATTTCGTTCCGCCTTACTGTAGCTAACTGTCGTTTCTACCGCGAACTCAATGATAAAAGCTCCTACAATTCGATCAAGACAATGGTCCACATCATGGGTGATCTTATCTTCCAATGCTTCTAGTCTGCACACCAATTCTGGAGTCCACACAATCAGTTTGTCGAGCCTACACCTTCCCTGACTGTCTGCTAGCTTCGCGATACACTCATACAATTCAGAGGGGAAGGATGTGTTATCACAAAATCACTACTGAGGGCTGCAACCAAGCAAGATTTCATGTAACTATTTCAACCTAACTTTAGACCAAAGATTAGCCTCTTTGATCAGAGAGGGCTCTCTCACAAACTCTTGATAAAATCCTTCACTACAATAGATGGCTAACTCTTTATTCATTCATGAAAGCAAAGCTGGTTGGAAACATATCAAACTGGTTCTCATTGGGCTATGGAGTCTCATATATTAAGTAAACAAGGAAAACATAGTCATCTCATGGAAGTCAAGGCTCTTTGCATTACATGTCAAACATACTCCATCAAAACATAGCTTGCCAAACACACAGGAAGTCAGAGCATAAGATTATGAATTCTGAGTGATTGTGTTACAACAAGGCTATACAAGAACATAAAGTATAAAACACCATCATTATATTTGAACATAACAATCCATCGAGAATCTTGAGTAGAGAACAACACTGTTTTACTATTACTGTCAAAAAAGTCTTACAATGGCCCAAAACAACTCTGTTTTTCTATAAAATGTCCAACCTTTTTTACATATGAGTCATTTCTATATATAGCCAATCAAAACACTACTACCTGAGACTCCTCAACAAGCATGAAGGGAGCTCGGAATTCTATCATTAATTACCTTATCTATATCATAAACAAACTTATTAATTACAAGAGATATTGTGCTATGAAAACAGAGGACTCCATTACATTGAGACTTCAAGTCTATCTCCTCGTGTACATTGCTGCGTTCTTGAAACTTGACACCTGTAGCACTTCAATAATAGCCAAACCAAACTGAAAACACATTCAATGGATGAGCAGCTTCGGATGCCTGAGGTGTAGATGATTCATCAACCAATAAGAATATGTACCCTATGTTCACGGTTTCTGCCTCCCATTAGTGTTCATGCATTTAAGATCATGTTTCAAGCCATTTAATCCTCTGATAGTCCCGTATAACTGAAGAAAACTCATGATCTGGCCATCCCATAACTGAACAGGTGTACCACTCAACACCTCGGCAGCTCTACCAGAACCCTAAAAATTCAAACATAAAGTGAAAACTTTCAACAAAAGACAAAATTTCACCTTTTCTTCGAATACTTACACTTGGCACCTTTTTAAACATCTGAATGACTTTCTATGGTTTCCATGCTGGCCTTAAGTCTTTCCTTTAAATATTTGCTGACCTCAGCATTCAAACTCAAGTTTTTTACAAAAACAGTCATCTACAGCAGTTTCGTAGCGCGCTACGAAACTGCTGTAGGTAATCAAAACTAAGCATATGAACCTTAAAGCAACAATAACTTAACTCTGTGATTTCTTCAGCCATTCTACACAGGTGTAAGGACATCAAAAAGTCTCAAAAAGTTTTAAAATGATGACAGCCAAAATATACCAAAATTTGGAAAGCAAATTTCTCCTTGGATCATTTAGCTAGTTTGCCTAGCTTCCCTTTCAAGCTGCTGACTTCTTCCTTTAACATCTTGTTTTCTGCTCTTAAACTTGTATTCATTTGTTTCATGATTTTTGCCTGCTTCAGAGCTGGCACTGTCCACACATATGCATCAGATACCGAGTCAGCTTGACTAATCAAGCTTGTTCTGCCTTTCATTACAGCCTTCTTATAACTTGTATATCTTACTGCCTTTTCCTTAAAAACATTTTTAATCTGAGGTATTTCTTCCTTTGTTGCTCCAGCTTGTTTCTTAATAGCAATAACATTTCCACTTTGACTGATAATAACCTTATTATCCTTGTTCTTGCTTTTGGCTGCTTGAACTATTTCAGAGAAAACTTCAAGTGCCTCTGTCCTAGGCATTTCTAAAGGTGCTTTCTCTTTCTGAGCTTTCTCCACTTCTTTAATTTGCCTTCTTGTCACTGGTCTACGTGGCTTAAAGGAATATTCTTCACTTGGCTCTTCAAACTTTAACCTTTTAGAAGCCCTTGATTTTTTAGAACTTTCAGGTGAGGACTGAGTTAGATCAATATGCATTGGTGGCACCAATTGATCTTGCTCAAGTTCTAGTGGTTCAATTTGTATTGGATGGTCTTGCTCTAGTTCAATGGCTTCAAGTAAGTCATTTAAACTACCTTTTGAAATAGGACTTTCTTCCACAGGGACTGACTTTCCTTTCTCCTTGCTTAGTTGGCCTCTAGTTCTCACCCTTGAAACCTTTTCAGCTTCAATGGATTTAGTTTCATCTTTCCTTTTGTGAGTCTTCTACTTTGATGACTGAGGTGTTTCCTTAGGTAATGACTTAGGGGTTTCCTTTTCAGATACTCTAGATGACTTAGGAGTTTTATCTACTGATGCTTCAGGTGTTTCTTTAACTGCTGGCTTAGGAGTTTTCTTCATTGATGCTTCAGGTGTCTCTTTAGCTGCCACAGACCTCTCTGATTTCTTTGCTTTAGTTTTAGGCTTCTTATGGTCTGTCACTTCTCTTCTAAGTTCAGCCAAAGTAGGTTCCTCACTCCTTTCTTCTCTTTCTCTCACAGGTAATGGAGTGAGGCCTGTTTTGCTTGGGAAACCGGCCATAAACACAAATGAATCCCAATCTTTACCAATTTTTTGTAAACTATCCAACACCATCAATTTTACTAGACCATGATGAAAAAGGGATGTTTCACAAGCATCTTTCTTTAACTGAATCTTATCACACATTTTGCTAATACTCCTGAACAAATAGAAAGGTATGTCTATTGAAACCTTACCTGTGAAGTGTAACAGAAGTTTGAAGTGGTAGGAGTAAACTTTATTGTACCTACCCTCACATGTCAGGTACTTCTGGATACATGTCAATAGCATAGCATAATTCTCTTTTAGATAACTCCTTGGGACTGCTTTGGTGAGATCTTCATCTACATAAGGTGCCTTCAAAAACTCTTTGCAGGGACCCATGTCAAACTTGAAGTTTTTGAACCATTCTTGGCCACCCCTCGGGATTTATGTGACAGTGGAAATAACTTCAGGAGACACCGGAAACTCCAACATTGCCACCTTCGAATTCAGTCCAGTGAAGTTTAATGCGAAAGCTTTGGTCACTTCTGCATGTCCTCCCCTTAATTTTTCGCAAAACCGCCAGCAGCCAGCACTTCGAAAGGCCTTTGCTACCTCTTCATCCCTGAGAGTAACATCTAACCCCTCCGGCTCTGTCCTCACACATTTACCAGATCGGTGTTCCTTTCTTTCCATGCTGCTTTGAATATTTTTACACAAGAAACTAATGGTGGCTTGTAGCACGAAAACAAACTTCGGCTTTGGAGAGCAGGCTCGCTTGTAGTAGTCCGTTTAAATAAGAACTTGGGCTTTTCATATAGCAAACACGTTCACATAATATGAAGAACCCATTATGAAATAACCATCTCTCATAACATCCCCTAAACTAACACACAAATACATGACTTCGGACCTTATGGTGAAATAATGGCTTATCATGACATGGAGAGGGTGTGAAATGACAATCATGAACGGACTTATGACTCACTACTCTCGGATTTGACATTCAGAGAAACAGCGCTGCAAAAAACCCTGAAACCCCGATTTCGTAGCGCGGGCAGTTCAAATTTAACAGGATGCGCTACGAAATCGCTGACAAACAGAGCGCTGCGAAAACACGAAATCATCATTTCACAGCTAAACTGACCAATCAAACCTGCGCTGCGAAACTGCGCAAGTACCAATGACATCAAACCCGCGCTGCGAAACTGCACAAAGTACTAATGACATGACATGCTTTAACTAACAATGATGGAGGGTGTCTAATGATTTTTCCTTTACACGAATTCACATCAATAGCTCTTGAATTTCAAATTTCAAATTGACACATACTAATAAACCTATTCACAAGACTTCAAGACTTTATATAAAACTTATGGACAACCTTATATACATGCACTATAGTTTCAAGTGATAACAGTGGCTCCACTTGGGATAGTGTGCCCCTGTGGTACACTAAGAACACGTAGTACCAGTGCCTTATCCATTTATTACACTCACATATGGCTGACAAGCATTCCTTTCAAACCTTGTGGGCCTTCTCCTCGGGCTAAAGTCTTCTTGTTCAACTTGTCACTTATTACTAACATGAAACACTTCAAAAAATGATTATTTACAATGATCATGGACTCCTTAGCAGATTTTTTACTGATAATAATGCTTTAAGAACCTGCCATTGACAGGCCCACCAGCATACTGTGATCCATCAACTTCTTGTAAAATATAAGTATTGTTTCCATGGAAAGCAGAGATCAAATATGGCCCCTTCCATAAATTCTCAAATTTGCCATGTTTGCCCTTTTCTTCAATCTTGGCTTCCCACTTCAAAACTTTGTCATCAATCTGAAAGGTCACATCTTTAATCTTCTTGTCAAAAGCCCTCTTGACTCTATTCTGATTTTGTTGATAATCTTCAACCACTTCATTCCTTTTCTCTTGTAATGCTATCAATTGATTAATCCTCCGCTGCATGGCATTTGGCTCTTCTTCAAGTCCTTGAATTAGTTTCATAACTGGTACACCAAGAGACGTTGGAAAAATAGCTTCTGCTCCATACACAAGTTCATAAGGTGAGGTTCCAATAGATCTTTTAGTGCATATGCGATCAGCCCACAATGCATACTTCAGTTTCAAGTGCCAAGTTTTCTTGTTTTCTTGCAGCAGTTTTTTGATAATCCTCACAAGACTTTTATTTGAACTTTCAGCTAGACCGTTGCCTTGTGGATAATAGGCTGTTGAGTGACCAAGAGAAATATGGTATTGGTGGCAAAAGTTTATCATTATTTTAGACTTAAAAGCCTGAGCATTATCTGTGATAAGCTTGAGTGGACATCCAAACCTTGATAAAATATTGTTCTCTAAAAAGGAAATAATGACTGCATCATTAGCTTGTCTAGTTGGTACTGCCTCTATCCACTTTGTGAAATAATCAGTGGCTGTAAGTATCCACCGATGTTGGCCTGATGAAGAGGGATGTATCTCACCTATAAAATCTAGCCCCCACTGCTGAAAGGGCGCTTCTACATAAATAGGAACTAGAGGCATAGGCATGAGCTTCCTTTTACCTTCAAACAACTGACATTCATGACAGGCTGCAACCTTTTTGTAAATATCTTTGAACATGGTGGGCCAAAAATACCCAGCTCTCAATATTTTATTAGCAGTAGCCTTCCAATAATGGTGGCCTCCACAGTCTCCCTTATGAAATTCCTCAATCACCCTATCAGCCTCTTCTTCAATCAAACAACTTAATAGAATTCCTCCAGCATCCTTCCAAAATAAATTCTGCTCATAAACAAAATATCTAAGGGATTTCAGCTTGATGAAACGAGCTCTAGACTTGGAAAGATTGTCAGGGGCTCTGTTGTGCTGTAGAACAAATGAGACATCCTTATACCATTCAGATATCAGAAATTTTTCATTAATTTGAACCAACTCTTCCTCTTCTTCAAAAATTTCTGATATTTCTGCATTGAAATTAATGTCACTGCAGTCTAAATTTGAGTGAGTTAGCAGCTCTGCCAACCCTTGACCCTTCACCAATTTAGTTGGCCTAATTTCAATATCATATTCCAGCAATTTGGCTATCCATTTTCCTCTTTTACCATCCGGGTCTGCTTGTGTGAGAATTTCTTTAATAACAGCACTTGGCACAAATGCAATAATATGAGAATGTAACACATAGATTCTAAAATCTTTGATTGCCTTTACCAAAGCATATGCCTGCTTTTCTAAAATGTTATACTTTAATTCAACATTAGCCAATGTTTTACTAAAGAATGAAATAGGCTGCTCAGTACCTTGATTTCCTTTTTGTAATAGAACTCCAGCAATTGTATCCTCAGAGGCATAGGTGAATATTAGAAATTCCTTGGAGAAATCAGGGCTAATAAGAACTGGCGCTTGAGTGAGTGCTTTTTTAATTTCTTCAAATGACTTTCTTGCCTCAGCTGTCCACTTGAAGTCTGCTCCTTTCTTTAGCATTTTTGTGATGTGCTTAACCACCTCTGCAAAGTTGGGAATGAACCTCCTAACAAAATTAACTTTACCAAGAAAAGACTGAACCTCTTTCTTGCTCCTTGGCAAATCCAACTTTGAAATAGCACTGACTCTATTTGGATCTATCTTAATGCCTTCTTGAGAAATGATATGCCCAAGCAACTTACCAGAAGTCAAAGCAAAGATACTTTTAGTTGGGTTCAAAGAAATGCCAAACCTTCTACACTTCAATAGTATCTTTTCAAGATGCTTTAAATGATCTTCCTCTCTCTTTGAAAAGACTGTGATATCATCAAGGTACACCACTACTGATTTATCTTTTTCCTCTGCAAAAGCAATGTCCATAGCCCTTTGGAAAGTCGCCCCTGCATTCATGAGGCCAAAAGGCATCTTTGCATACATAAAGGTGCCCCATGGTGTAGTAAAAGCTGTCTTCTCCTGATCCTCTGGATGAACAAGGATTTGATTGTATCCTGAAAAGCCATCTAACATTGACATTCTTTGAGAGCCTACAATATTCTGCAACATAAGATCCATTTTAGGAAGAGGATAATTGTCTTTTAGTGAAGCCTTGTTCAAATTCCTAAAGTCTATGCAAATCCTTATTTCTCCATTCTTTTTCCTAACTGGAACCAAGTTAGCTAACCAATTTGAAAATCTGATAGGAACAATAATCTTTGCATCAAACAGCTTCTTGACTTCTTTCTCAATCAATGGCATTAGCAGAGGATTAATTCTTCTCAATTTTTGCTTAAAAGGTTTCTCATTTGGCTTGATTGGGATTGTATGTTGAATAACTGAGGAATCATATTGTCTGAGATTAGTATAATTCCATGCAAACACATCAATGAACCTCTTCATTAACTCAATGTACTTAACTTTTAAATCAGCTGATAAAAATTTTGAAATTTTGACCAATTTAGGCGCTACTAAATCACCTAGATTGCAGTTCTCTATCTCCTCTTCATTTGCTTGCAACCTTGGCGCCTTAAAGACATCATTCTGATCAAAAAGCTTCTCAAGTGGAATCAGACCTTTAGGAATAAGATTATTTTGCAGCTGTAACACCTCAGACTTTTCTTTTGTTTCTACTAACATGTTTTGCTGATCAATTTGACAATGCTCAAATTCTCCTTTCAATTCTAGGAAATTTTTCACCTGCTGGTCATCTTCAAAGACTTGCCAATTTAATATATTATCAGGGATTACTGGCCTATGGCGGACTTTCACTTCATAACTATCAGAAGCATGTTTGGGAATGACAAAAAGACTAGCTGCTACAGCAAGAGAATCTGCCATGGAATTCTGATCTCTGGTTTTGATATTGAAAGTATATGATTGAAATTTCTCCAACAATTCTAACACCAAATTCCTATAAGCTCTCATTCTTGCATCTTTTGTTTGATAAGCACCTTGAACTTGCTTTATAACTAGCTCAGAATCTCCATACACAGCAATATTCTTTGCCTTAAACTCAATCAAATTTTCTAAGCCTAAAACCAAGGACTCATACTCGGCCATGTTATTTGTGCAATCAAAATTGAGTTTATAAGACAGAAACTTACTTTCATCAGCTGGACTCATGATCCAAATTCCAGCGCCAACACCTTCTTTCCCTGCTGCTCCATCAAAATACAAAGACCAGCAACCAGAAATATCTTCTTCATCACTTTGCTGCAACTCTTCACATTGATTTTCTGCTTTTTCTTTCTGTGATTCTTCTCCCACTGATTCATTAAATAGAATAGCTGATCCCAGGCCTGTGTCACAAGAATAAATGGGAAAATTCTGTGGTTTATCCTTGCTGCTCACCATATATGCCATCCTTGTTTCACGGTATAATCTTCTCTGCTCTCCAAATACTGGAATAGTAGCATAAGTCAAATCCATCTGCATGGTACCTTTAATTTTAGTTGCCCATGACCTTGAGAGTAATATTCCAAATTTAGGTGGAACATCCGCCACAACAATATCCATGACAGTGGTTTTAGCTGGGATTTGTGTGAGTGCCACAACCACATCCTTAATTAACCCAATACAATGAACCCTCTTTGAATCAAAAGAAAATAAGTCTTTATAAGGTCTGGTCACTTCCAATCCTAACCTTTCCATAATGACTTTGGGCATAAGGTTATGAGATGCTCCTGAGTCCAACATGGCATTATGAAGAGTCATCTCATGTATATTGATGCTTATATAAAAAGGAGGAAATTCATCATTCTGCTCATCTTCAAGCCTTGGGCCTAAACAAATGATAGGATTGTCTTCTTGCAAATTTAAAATATCAGCTCCTCCTGGGGGAGAATTAAGCATTTCCACAATCTTACTTCTATACTTATTTACTTTCAAAATTTCATTAAATGGAACTGATATTTTGATTTTAGCAATCTCATTTTCTATATTGAACACAGGAGTAGACCTTTCAATCTCCTTAGGAAGAGCAAGAGTTTGATTATCCTTCTTCTCAATGGGAGAATCACTTTTTTCATCAACTTGTTTTGGCTTTTCTTTTTTGTCTTCCACTGCTTTTGAAACATTCTTCTTAGGCTGACCCTTATTTGCTATAATGGGGACATCTCTATTTCTGAAGTTATATTGCTTTTGGATTTCAAATATGGCATGCTGATAACCTTTTAAGAAATCTGAAGGTTCTTCCTCGGCTTTTTGTTGGCTAGACTCATCATGTTCCTCCTTTGTTAGAAAGATCTCTGAATCTTCTTCACCAAGACAATGAATAGATTCTTCAGGTTCCTCAGGCTCTTCCTCACCATCTACCATATTTTGCTGAAACGGAGGTCTTACAGGAGGATCAGCTTGTTGATTTCTATTCTCCCTTGGCCTTTGCTGATTTTGAGACCTTCTAAACTGAGGATTTCTAAACCGAGGTTCTTGTTGTGCTTGAGGAGCAGCAGTATTCCCAAGTGCTAATTGGTCCATCAATTTCTCCATAGTCTTTATTATGGTTTCAAATTTATCTTCTTGAGCAGAGGTAGAAGGCCTCTCCTCTTCTTTTATCTTAGTCTTAGCCATCTTGGACTTTTTAGCAGCAAGTATATTCACCTCCACTTTGATAGCATCATTTTGCATGTCAGCCAATGTAGCAGACTCTCTTTCTCTGAGTAAGAGAGAAAAATCAGAATCAAAAGACTCAGCATATCTTAACTGTGCCAAAGCTCCAGGAGGTTTCAAGTGAGCTGGAATAGAATTATAAATCTTATTAAACCTCTTAGAAAAATTTTGAATAGTCTCATCTGGAGCTCTTCTTAAATTATTGTATTCAGTGAGGGCCTGAACTGGATTAGTTCTATTTCCCCATTTCCTCAGAAAGCTATCTTCAAACTCAACCCAACTGTGAATGCTACCAGCTCCCAAGGCTTTGAACCATTTCCTGACCTCCCCAATGAAAGACTGAGCAAACAATCTCAATTTGACATCTTCATCATCCACTTCATACCTATCAATAAAGTCATTGAATCTATCCACATGCTCTTCAGCTGTAATGTCTTCATCTCCTCCCCATGTTGGAATCTTAGCAGCATATTTATTTGGTAAATCATGCAGAACAGCAGGGAGGGCCAAAGGAGCATACCTAGCAGGTACGGCCATAATGAAAGGAGGAACAGTGACAATAGGTATGCTATGACCAGAAGGACCAGAACTAGTATGAGATGTGGCCTGAGGGCTATTTGGACTAGCAGAGGCAGAAGACAAAATATGAGTACGAAAAGGGCTATTGGGGCTTTGTAAACCACTAACAAAAGAACTCCAATTTGGGAGAGGTAAACCAATCTTTGAGTTAAGCAGAATTTCGAAAGGGTCAAGCTCCTTGAGCTGTTTTAAATCTTCTTTCTCTAATAATAGCTCAGAAGAAACAATTTCCCAAAACTCCTCTTTATCTTTTTGTGAAATTAAAGAAGAAGTATCAATACCTCTCTTTTGTAGATCCAAAATAATACCAATTAATTCTTCTTCATTTTCAGACCTTAATATAACCTCTTGAACTTTATCATCAACAAGTTTATTCTCAGGACTTCTAGAAAACTCAGGAAATAATGACTTTGAAATACTTGAAGTACCTGGTATATCAGAGAATCTTTGTTTACTCCTTGAGATGATATTAGGATTTTCCACAGGACTAGGTGGATTTGGATCAGGGTTACTCCTTGTGTACCTTCCTTTCGAAGCCACCTTTAAACTTTTTAAAAACAAATGGAGTCACCAAGGTAGAATGCAGCCTCGAAAATCATTTGAACTCCTGCTACCTTCAGAAATTCAATCTTAAGCTCCCGGCAGACGCACCAAAATGTTATCACAAAATCACTACTGAGGGCTGCAACCAAGCAAGATTTCATGTAACTATTTCAACCTAACTTTAGACCAAAGATTAGCCTCTTTGATCAGAGAGGGCTCTCTCACAAACTCTTGATAAAATCCTTCACTACAATAGATGGCTAACTCTTTATTCATTCATGAAAGCAAAGCTGGTTGGAAACATATCAAACTGGTTCTCATTGGGCTATGGAGTCTCATATATTAAGTAAACAAGGAAAACATAGTCATCTCATGGAAGTCAAGGCTCTTTGCATTACATGTCAAACATACTCCATCAAAACATAGCTTGCCAAACACACAGGAAGTCAGAGCATAAGATTATGAATTCTGAGTGATTGTGTTACAACAAGGCTATAAAAGAACATAAAGTATAAAACACCATCATTATATTTGAACATAACAATCCATCGAGAATCTTGAGTAGAGAACAACACTGTTTTACTATTACTGTCAAAAAAGTCTTACAATGGCCCAAAACAACTCTGTTTTTCTATAAAATGTCCAACCTTTTTTACATATGAGTCATTTCTATATATAGCCAATCAAAACACTACTACCTGAGACTCCTCAACAAGCATGAAGGGAGCTCGGAATTCTATCATTAATTACCTTATCTATATCATAAACAAACTTATTAATTACAAGAGATATTGTGCTACGAAAACAGAGGACTCCATTACATTGAGACTTCAAGTCTATCTCCTCGTGTACATTGCTGCGTTCTTGAAACTTGACACCTGTAGCACTTCAATAATAGCCAAACCAAACTGAAAACACATTCAATGGATGAGCAGCTTCGGATGCCTGAGGTGTAGATGATTCATCAACCAATAAGAATATGTACCCTATGTTCACGGTTTCTGCCTCCCATTAGTGTTCATGCATTTAAGATCATGTTTCAAGCCATTTAATCCTCTGATAGTCCCGTATAACTGAAGAAAACTCATGATCTGGCCATCCCATAACTGAACAGGTGTACCACTCAACACCTCGGCAGCTCTACCAGAACCCTAAAAATTCGGACATAAAGTGAAAACTTTCAACAAAAGACAAAATTTCACCTTTTCTTCGAATACTTACACCTGGCACCTTTTTAAACATCTGAATGACTTTCTATGGTCTCCATGCTGGCCTTAAGTCTTTCCTTTAAATATTTGCTGACCTCAGCATTCAAACTCAAGTTTTTTACAAAAACAGTCATCTACAGCAGTTTCGTAGCGCGCTACGAAACTGCTGTAGGTAATCAAAACTAAGCATATGAACCTTAAAGCAACAATAACTTAACTCTGTGATTTCTTCAGCCATTCTACACAGGTGTAAGGACATCAAAAAGTCTCAAAAAGTTTTAAAATGATGACAGCCAAAATATACCAAAATTTGGAAAGCAAATTTCTCCTTGGATCATTTAGCTAGTTTGCCTAGCTTCCCTTTCAAGCTGCTGACTTCTTCCTTTAACATCTTGTTTTCTGCTCTTAAACTTGTATTCATTTGTTTCATGATTTTTGCCTGCTTCAGAGCTGGCACTGTCCACACATATGCATCAGATACCGAGTCAGCTTGACTAATCAAGCTTGTTCTACCTTTCATTACAACCTTCTTATAACTTGTATATCTTACTGCCTTTTCCTTAAAAACATTTTTAATCTGAGGTATTTCTTCCTTTGTTGCTCCAGCTTGTTTCTTAATAGCAATAACATTTCCACTTTGACTGATAATAACCTTATTATCCTTGTTCTTGCTTTTGGCTGCTTGAACTATTTCAGAGAAAACTTCAAGTGCCTCTGTCCTAGGCATTTCTAAAGGTGCTTTCTCTTTCTGAGCTTTCTCCACTTCTTTAATTTGCCTTCTTGTCACTGGTCTGCGTGGCTTAAAGGCATATTCTTCACTTGGCTCTTCAAACTTTAACCTTTTAGAAGCCCTTGATTTTTTATAACTTTCAGGTGAGGACTGAGTTAGATCAATATGCATTGGTGGCACCAATTGATCTTGCTCAAGTTCTAGTGGTTCAATTTGTATTGGATGGTCTTGCTCTAGTTCAATGGCTTCAAGTAAGTCATTTAAACTACCTTTTGAAATAGGACTTTCTTCCACAGGGACTGACTTTCCTTTCTCCTTGCTTAGTTGGCCTCTAGTTCTCACCCTTGAAACCTTTTCAGCTTCAATGGATTTAGTTTCATCTTTCCTTTTGTGAGTCTTCTGCTTTGATGACTGAGGTGTTTCCTTAGGTAATGACTTAGGGGTTTCCTTTTCAGATACTCTAGATGACTTAGGAGTTTTATCTACTGATGCTTCAGGTGTTTCTTTAACTGCTGGCTTAGGAGTTTTCTTCATTGATGCTTCAGGTGTCTCTTTAGCTGCCACAGACCTCTCTGATTTCTTTGCTTTAGTTTTAGGCTTCTTATGGTCTGTCACTTCTCTTCTAAGTTTAGCCAAAGTAGGTTCCTCACTCCTTTCTTCTCTTTCTCTCACAGGTAATGGAGTGAGGCCTGTTTTGCTTGGGAAACCGGCCATAAACACAAATGAATCCCAATCTTTACCAATTTTTTGTAAACTATCCAACACCATCAATTTTACTAGACCATGATGAAAAAGGGATGTTTCACAAGCATCTTTCTTTAACTGAATCTTATCACACATTTTGCTAATACTCCTGAACAAATAGAAAGGTATGTCTATTGAAACCTTACCTGTGAAGTGTAACAGAAGTTTGAAGTGGTAGGAGTAAACTTTATTGTACCTACCCTCACATGTCAGGTACTTCTGGATACATGTCAATAGCATAGCATAATTCTCTTTTAGATAACTCCTTGGGACTGCTTTGGTGAGATCTTCATCTACATAAGGTGCCTTCAAAAACTCTTTGCAGGGACCCATGTCAAACTTGAAGTTTTTGAACCATTCTTGGCCACCCCTCGGGATTTCTGTGACAGTGGAAATAACTTCAGGAGACACCGGAAACTCCAACATTGCCACCTTCGAATTCAGTCCAGTGAAGTTTAATGCGAAAGCTTTGGTCACTTCTGCATGTCCTCCCTTCAATTTTTCGCAAAACCGCCAGCAGCCAGCACTTCGAAAGGCCTTTGCTACCTCTTCATCCCTGAGAGTAACATCTAACCCCTCCGGCTCTGTCCTCACACATTTACCAGATCGGTGTTCCTTTCTTTCCATGCTGCTTTGAATATTTTTACACAAGAAACTAATGGTGGCTTGTAGCACGAAAACAAACTTCGGCTTTGGAGAGCAGGCTCGCTTGCAGTAGTCCGTTTAAATAAGAACTTGGGCTTTTCATATAGCAAACACGTTCACATAATATGAAGAACCCATTATGAAATAACCATCTCTCATAACATCCCCTAAACTAACACACAAATACATGACTTCGGACCTTATGGTGAAATAATGGCTTATCATGACATGGAGAGGGTGTGAAATGACAATCATGAACGGACTTATGACTCACTACTCTCGGATTTGACATTCAGAGAAACAGCGCTGCAAAAAACCCTGAAACCCCGATTTCGTAGCGCGGGCAGTTCAAATTTAACAGGATGCGCTACGAAATCGCTGACAAACAGAGCGCTGCGAAAACACGAAATCATCATTTCGCAGCTAAACTGACCAATCAAACCTACGCTGCGAAACTGCGCAAGTACCAATGACATCAAACCCGCGCTGCGAAACTGCACAAAGTACTAATGACATGACATGCTTTAACTAACAATGATGGAGGGTGTCTAATGATTTTTCCTTTACACGAATTCACATCAATAGCTCTTGAATTTCAAATTTCAAATTGACACATACTAATAAACCTATTCACAAGACTTCAAGACTTTATATAAAACTTATGGACAACCTTATATACATGCACTATAGTTTCAAGTGATAACAGGATGCAAAGAAAATTTCATGGATTTCCGTATATAAGTAGCACTCCAACCACTGTTCCTTTGATACTCGCGGATTCCTATTTTCCTGCGCCGTGAACTCTTGAATCTTTTTGTCCAACCACTCTTCAATTTCTTTCTTTGTTGGATTCCAGTGACACGACATCAGACATCCCTTATGCAGATCCCGGTCCTGGCAATGAAACCATTTGTTGGCTTGTTGGGGCCTGACCCAAGTTCAGAGGTGATTTATCCAAACAAATCCTGGTACTACCGGTCCTTTCAGCAATAGCCCACGGAGCGTAGACTGTTATGTAAAAAATAGTTAATTTTAGGTTCATTATTTAATTTAGGTTTAGTTAGGTGAAAGGGCACGATCATAAGATCATGCCCTTTCCTAAAGGGTGTCCATGGCGGTATTTAAGCCAGGAGCCCCATTGTAATCAGACATCATCTATCTATTCATTTATTAATAAAGTATTTTTATATATATTTCTGTTATCTGGAAGTTTTTCATTTCATCTCGTATCAGAGCCACCACTGCGCTACGTCCATCCACTGCTCAAACTATCGCACCATTCTTCCGCCCTCACTCTGCCACCCCTCCTTGTCGTTAGCCGTTTTTTTTTCTCCCACCAATCGCTTGATCCCCAACCGTAATCCGTTTCTCCAAACCACACTGCCACCGTCATCCGTCAACCGTAATCCATTTCTCCAAACCGCACTGCCACAGTGATCTGTCAACCGTAATTCGTTTCTCCAAACCGCACTGCCACCGTCATCCGTCAATCCGCTTCGTTCGTTATTTTGTCGTGTCCGCGGCATATTCCTTCACCATCACCTCCATTCCGTCACGACGGGGACAAAGGACTCGGTAATTCTGTGCAGCCTGCTGTGTTACAACTTCGATGTGCTGCCAGCTCTGTGTTACGGTAACATTCGATTTTTTTTGAACGGTTCAAAAGTTAATATATATATATATAAAAAGACTGTTCAAGAGATCTGAAACGTTATAACGTGATATATATATATATATATAGATATATATATATATATATATCATATTTTAATTATATATATTATATATATAATTTAATTAAAAGTTATATAATTTATAACTTTAAATTTTATATATATATATATATATATATATATATATAATAATTAATAATTATAAATTATAATTATTATAATTTATAATTAAAAAAAAATATTAATTAAATTAAATTATTAAATTAATTTAATTTAATTTAAAAATATATATATATATATATATATATATATATATATATATATATATATAATAATTAATTAAATTAAATTATTAAATTAATTTAATTTAATTATTTATAAAAAAAAAAAGGGAAGGAAAAATATTTTAGCTGGCAAATAAATACACGCCTCCGCAAACCCGCTCAATGTCGACAATGACAATGGCGGATTTCCAGAAAAGGTTGTTGGATGCAGAGCAAAAGATAAATAACAACCACGACGAGGTCAGTAAAAGATTAAATGAAGTCGAGAGCAAGCTTGGGGAGCAAGCGGACAAAATCAAAAATCTTGAAGATACGACAAATCGAATAGAGATAAAGATGGAAAGTCAACATGTCCAAACAGGAGTAAACTTCAGAGAAGTCTTAACAATGCTAAAAAGTTTGTGTAAAAAGTCGAATTGTACACCTAAAGAGCTATTAAAAGAAGGTGAAGAGAATCAAGAACACATCTCGTCAGAGTCAACTAAGTCCACAGACTCTCATGACAAGGTTGAATCCCCAAAAAAATCAGCGACACACCACCAAGAAGCAAGTAACACTGCCTTTACAAACAAGCAACTTTGGGATACCCTTACTAATCAACACCCTCTTTTTGCTCAACCATTAGCCACATACCAGAAGAGGGTAAAGGTTGAGATGCCTAAATTCGATGGGAACGAAAAAAACAATGTTGCATGGATAAATAAAGCAGAAGAATACTTTGAGATATATGACATCACTGACGATGACGAAAAGCTCAGACATGCATCCATGAAAATGGAGGGAGAAGCATATAACTGGTATATGTGGTGGAAAAAGACAACACACGTCATTAGCTGGAGAAGATTTAAAGATGCATTCTTCAAAAGATTCCAAGGTGTAAAGGAAGAAGAGTTCTTTTCAAAACTCATCAAATTACGACAAAAAGGAAGTGTGGATGAATACACTCAAGAATGGGAGACCTTAGTAACTCGAGTGCCTGGGTTATCAGAATCTCGTTTAATTCAGTCGTACATCTCAGGACTTAAAACCCATTTACAAGTAGAACTTGAGATGCATGACATTTCATCAATAGAAGTAGCAAGACGAAAAGCAAAAACAGCCGAAAAGAAATTCGAACAAATATTTTGGTCAAAAGCCGGAAAAACATATTCAAGACGAAGAACACCTCAGTATGCAGATGCAAAAAATACAAGATATGTTTCACCACATCGTCATGAAGATGAAGAATCTAATGTGGAAGCGCAAAGGATAAAGGAGGGTAAATGCAAGCGTTGTGGTGAAAAGTGGGATCCCAAACATAGGTGTGCTAAAGGAAAAGAACCAAAAAACCTATATAATTGTGAAGCGACCAATGACTCAAACAGTGAAGATTCCGACATAGAAGAAACAGGAGATGCCCCAGAATTCTCACCAGAATTAGATGATGAAATTATTCCGCAAGTTTCGTTATCAGCCATGACAGGTATATCACAACCTCAGACTCTAAAGTTAAAGGGACACATTAAGAAGAACAACGTGGTGGTTCTCATTGACTCTGGTAGCACACACAATTTTTTGGATGCAACCATGGCCAAGAGACTTAATATTTTTTCATTTCCCTTACCAAGCATGAAGGTAATGGTAGCAGACGGTAAGAGGATTGAAAAAGTGGGGAAATGTCATAAGGTTAAATTGCAAATTCAAGACTTCAGTTTAGAGTCTTCGTTTTTCACAGTACCATTAGGAGGAGTAGATGTAGTCTTAGGTGTCCAGTGGTTACGAAACTTAGGTACTTATGTCGCTAACCACCAAGTACAATTTATAAAATTCAAATGAGGAGGTCAAAAGTACAAATTACATGGGTTCCAAGCACCAAAAAATCAAATTGTATCATCATCTCAGATGATGAAGATGATTCGAAGAGGAGCACCTGCTTATGTAGTACAATGTCATCAGTTAGAAATATTATCTGCAAATATGACCAGTGAAGAGTCACCAGAGATACAAGAACTAATTAGGAAACATGAAGAAGTATTTCAAGATCTACCTCTAAAGATGCTGCCTAATAGGGAAATTGAGCATACAATAGAAGTCAAGGCAGGATCAGACCCGGTTAACATCAAGCCATACCGATATCCACATCACCAAAAAATATAAATCGAGAGATTAATCCAAGACCTCTTAAGGTGTGGAATCATCTCGAAAAGTAAAAGTCCTTACGCTGCTCCAGTGGTGTTGGTAAGGAAGAAAGATGGGTCATTCAGGCTATGTATTGACTATAGGGGATTAAACAAAATAACAATTAAAAATAAGTTTCCAATTCCCTTTATCGATGAAATGTTGGATGAGTTACATGGCGCAAGGTATTTCTCAAAATTGGATCTAAGATCAGGTTACTATCAAATTAGAATAAGATTAGAAGACATACCAAAAACCGCATTCCGAACACGCGAAGGTCATTATGAATTTAAAGTAATGCCATTTGGATTAACCAATGCACCAGCAACGTTTCAAGCAACTATGAATGAATTATTTCGCCCACATCTCAGAAAGTTTGTATTAGTATTCTTTGATGATATTCTAATTTACAGTAAAACTTGGAAGGAGCACTTGCAACATTTGGATAAGGTTCTTACACTACTTAAAGAACACCAATTTTACGCAAAAAAGTCCAAATGTACCTTTGGAAAGGAAGAAGTAGAATACCTTGGACACATTATATCCCATGAAGGTGTAAAGGTGGACCCTAACAAAATCAAAGCCATAAAAGAATGGACCAAACCCGTTAATATATCCAAGCTAAGAGGGTTCTTAGGTTTGACAGGATATTACCGAAGGTTTATTAAAAACTATGCACATATAACTGCACCTCTAACAAATCTTTTAAAGAAGAATTCGTTTCTATGGGATGAGGAAGCAGGAAGGTGTTTTGAAAAATTAAAAGAAATTATGTCTAATGCTCCTGTATTAGCAACACCAGATTTTTCTAAACCATTTATCATCGAGTGTGATGCTTCTGGATTCGGTATAGGTGCAGTACTAATGCAACAAGGACATCCCATAGCTTTTGAAAGTAGGAAGCTCAATAAAAGAGAGCGCCTCAAATCCACATACAACAAAGAAATTCTCGCTATCATGCACGCACTAGCTAAGTGGAGGCAATATCTTTTGGGAAGTAAGTTTTTAATTCGAACAGACCATAACAGTCTCCAACATATCCTTCAACAAAAAACGCTTTCCGAAGAACAACAAAAATGGATTGAAAAAATTGCGACTTTTGACTTGGAAATACTACATAAAAGAGGTAAAGACAATTTAGTAGCCGATGCCTTATCCAGGAAAGATGAAGAACCAACACTACTTGCAATGTCAGTTGTTGTTCCTGAGTGGCTTAACGAAATTCGAAGTGAGTATGCGAAGGATCCAGAAGTAACAGCAATAATCAATAACCTTCCCAATAACTCAAAATTTGAGTGGAAGAATGATATCCTATGGTATAAAGGAAGAATATATCTAAGTACAAATTCCAAGTTTAAGTTTAAGATACTCAAAGAATTACATGACTCACCGTCAGCTGGACACATAAGATTCTTTAAGACTTACTACAATGCACGTCAATCCTTCTTTTGGAAGGGAATGAATCGTGATATTCAGAAGTATGTAGCAGAATGTGATACATGTCAAAGGAATAAAAGCGAAAATATTACGACACCAGGATTACTTCACCCCTTAAACATTCCAAATCAGAAGTGGGAGGAAATCTCGATGGACTTTATTGAAGGATTACCAGTATCTGAAGGCAAGGACAAGATTTTCGTAGTAGTCGACAGACTCACCAAATATGCTCACTTTATGGAAATAAAGAAGTCATACTCAGCAAAAGAAATCGCTGAAATATTTTGCAAAAATATATATAAGTTGCACGGTTTTCCAAAAGTCATTGTAAGTGATAGAGATGCCAAGTTCAAAGGTAATTTCTGGAAGGAATTGTTCAACCATGTAGGAACTTACTTAAATATGAGTTCCGCTTATCACCCGCAAACAGATGGACAAACAGAAGTTGTCAATAAATGTTTGGAGGCCTACCTACGTTGCTACGCTACAGAAAAACAAAATAAATGGGCTCAATGGTTACACCTTACTGAATGGTGGTATAACTCCACCTATCATACATCAGCGAAAATGACGCCATTTCAAGCCGTATATGGATATGAACCCCCGAAATGGAAAGATCTAGCTATGGTCCAAACAAATCTACCTGCTATTAAAGATCAACTAGAAGAAACCCATAAAATCGTCCAAATATTAAAAGAAAATCTAAATAATGCAAGGAATCGTATGAAGGAACAAGCAGACCGTAACAGAACCGAAAGAGAGTTTGAAGTTGGAGAATGGGTATTTGTTAAGCTCCAGCCATACAAACAATTATCCTTAAAACAGAAAGGAAAAAACAAATTGGCACCAAAGTTTTATGGACCTTATCAGATCAACAAAAAGATTAGCCAAGTTGCATATGGTTTAAGTCTTCCAGAGACAAGTCGTGTTCACAACGTCTTCCACGTATCTTGCCTTAAAAGGGCCCTAGGTAACAATCAAACAGCGCAAACAACACTTCCATCCCTAGATGATGAGGGAAGAGTCATTTTAGAACCAGAAGGTATTTTGTCTACTAGAGAAAGAAAGCTTCGTTATCGTACTATCAAGGAATATCTGATCAAGTGGAAGGAATTGCCCGAAGAAGAAGCTTCTTGGGAGAATGAAGCATTTTTTCAACAACATCCGTCGTTACGTATGCTTTGAGGACAAAGCATTCTTTCGAGAGGAAGGCAATGTTATGTAAAAAATAGTTAATTTTAGGTTGATTATTTAATTTAGGTTTAGTTAGGTGAAAGGGCATGATCTTATAGAGAAAGAAAGCTTCGTTATCGTACTATCAAGGAATATCTGATCAAGTGGAAGGAATTGCCCGAAGAAGAAGCTTCTTGGGAGAATGAAGCATTTTGTCAACAACATCCGTCGTTACGTATGCTTTGAGGACAAAGCATTCTTTCGAGAGGAAGGCAATGTTATGTAAAAAATAGTTAATTTTAGGTTCATTATTTAATTTAGGTTTAGTTAGGTGAAAGGGCACGATCATAAGATCATGCCCTTTCCCAAAGGGTGTCCATGGCGGTATTTAAGCCAGGAGCCCCATTGTAATCAGACATCATCTATCTATTCATTTATTAATAAAGTATTTTTATATATATTTATGTTACCTGGAAGTTTTTCATTTCACAGACTGAGGTCTCACCCGAGGTAGTATGGGAGGGTGCTAGAACCAGGTTTCCGCACCATAGAGTTTTTGATGGTTTCAAGTGGTTCGCAGTTGAGTATGTTGCTACACGCACTTTCCTGTACCTCGTAGCTTGAGATGCTGTATTCGTGCAACCATACTCAGGGACCAAACAGTGTTATTACCCAAGTCCTTACTTATCATACAATATTAGTTAATTAACTTAGCTTATCTGTATGCTTTCAGTTATACTTAACAATATTCACAATTCATACAAGTTTTCACGTTAAATAAACAGTCTAATTGCAAATGATATCAAGCATGTAATAACTCAGAACAAATACACGGAATTCAGATAAAACTTCTCTTTATTAATCTCTTCTCTGGTTACAGACTCAACTCTACCCTGCGCACTCAGCTGCAGGGGTCCGTGCACTTAGCTGCGGACTCTACTAGGCCTCTACGCAGTTAGTTGCAGAGCCTCTTCCTACTACTAGGACCCAAGACACACTCAAACTCTTGTTCTATGCTTCGTTATTTCATTCTATCCATTAGATTCTATGATCACGATGATCTCTTTACAACTCAGAGCCTCACTCTATTTATACAATCCCATGGTCTGTGGACCATGGGTAGGCCGACATTACATTCAAACTTAAGGCGAACAACCCTATGACTCTAACATACATTTTTCTCCCACAATTCACGGAGCTTTACAATAATATCACTCAAAACTTGGGCTTTGAGCCCCGAAACATGCTGTGGGGGGTTTCCATGCCCAACACCAAAAAATCATACATGTAGGGTATTATTGGCCAACCGTATTTAAAGATGCACATGAATATGAAAGGAAGTGCAAAACTTGTCAAACCATAGCTAGAAGAGAAAGAAGGCTAGCATTCCCTTTACAACTAGTTAACATCCAACTACCATTCGAACAATGGGGATTAGACATAATTGGTGAGATTGTTCCTAACTCTTCCAAACAGCATAGGTACATCCTTACAACTACTGATTACTTTTTTAAGTGGGTAGAAGTTGTCCCATTAAAGATAGCTAATACAGAAAATATTACAGACTTTACTGATCAGTACATAATTTCCAGGTTTGGCTTACCCTCAGCTTTAATGTTTGACAATGCATCCTACTTTTCTAGAAATACAATGGTAGAATTTGCTCTTAAACAAGGTTTCAAGTTGAAATCTTCAACCAATTATTATCCTCAAGGTAATGGATTATCATAATAAACAAAAAAGAACCTCATTAGAATTATCAAAAGAAATATTGATCAAAATCACAAGAATTGGCACAAAGCACTAACATTTGCTCTATGGGTAGACAAGATTACTCAGAAATCCTCTATTGTTTCTTCTCCTTTTGCTTTAGTTTATGGGAAAGAAGTTGTTCTTCCCACAAACATAGCAATTCCATCTCTTGCCCTAGTGCAATTTATTGATGAAAATCCTTCATCTTCTCTCCAGGCCAGACAATTTCAAATTCTCAAGCTTGAAGAAGAAAGAGAAAAAGCTAAAGCAACCCACTTCCATCATCAACAATTAGTCAAATATTCTTTTGATACAACTTCTGCTAGTCATAAAAATCTTGAAGTAGGTGACTTTTTTTTTTCTAAAATGGGACAAATCACACGAGGATAAGGGTAGACATACCAAATTCCAAAGAATATGGCTTGGCCCTTTTCAGATCATTGAAAAAATTGGACAATCAACATTTCTTTTACAATATTTGTCAGGTAAAAAGGATTCTTTGCCCGCAAATTGGAAAATTTTGAAAAAATACTTCTCCTAAGATATAGCCTATTCCATTTTTGTAACATATTGATTTCTAGGAAAATAATGATCAAATAGTATTTACTTTTAGCTTTTCAAAATAAAATCTTTGGTAACATTTTTTTTTTTTTTCGCTTTTATAAGAAAGTAAGAGCTAAAAGGAATAATTAGCACATTTGAGTGCTAAAGTAAACTTGATTTCTTGGGAAAAACTTGATCTTCCTTTAAAACATTTATTTCACAGACAAACTCTTATCTTTATAGAATATGAAGGTTTTGTTATCAGTCAAGAAAAGAATCTTCAACCTAGTAAAGATTTTTGCAGATCAGCATCTTAGAAACTCTATCATTAGCACCCAAAACTCTCAAAAGAGCCAATGATCAAACCCATATGTTAAAATTTTCCTTTTTCAGAGTGTAATTCTAAAATATAAAAAACTTAAAAAATGAAAAGTCTCATTACGAGCTTGTTTACCATGTTCATAGGGAAGTGATTAAACTGATATTACCAATACTGCATACCAAACAAGGTAATAGCTAATGGTATCCTTGATCAGAAGACAAGGGGTCTCATCAAGAGCCAGTTTGTTCAGTTTATTTACAACCAATGAATGGCGTTGTCATTAGTAGGTTACCACACCTAGACAATGTCTTTTAAGAAACCAAAAAAGAACAAAATTACATTCAAAAAAGGAAAAAGAGGACAAGGTCCAAGTGAGATTCAATCCAAGTAAATATCATTTTGAAATTTGAAAATTCATACAAATGGGATAATGAATCATTGTTGGTTAAAAGATAACCCTGTCAAGGCTATGAACACCTGCTGGCGGTAGAGGCTCTATCTCTAATAAATGAGTAAACTACAAAAAACTAGTATGCAAAAGACACCTACTATATTTCTTTAAATTTTATTGGCTGATGCAAATATTTATACTTCTACCATTACAAGAGTAAAATAATTAAGTAAATAAGTTGAGCAAGTAATAATGATTCCAGAGACATGTTGTTTACCTTATAACTCATGTAATAATTATTATTATAACCTTTATTACTTTGAAAGTTTTTAGAAATTTCAAAAAAACTACTCAGAGATAACTGGTTCTCCCAAGTGAATCGCCAATTGTTGTACTACGAAACAACCCCCACATTTATAAATGACAATATCTAGGCTTAGAAGTGTAAATGGGTACCCCTTTTAATTTTTAGGCTTAGGATAATAAAACCTTAACTCTAAGAAAATTCCTAGAAAAACCTTGCAAAACTAACTAAGGATGAAATCCATATTGCAAATCGCACTTTTCCGCATGACCATGTTAAAAAACCGTTACAAAAGTGCAAAATGTGATTAGGTCTACCACTGCAATAACATCACCTGGTCATTTCACAATCACATTTGACACTTCACATAGTTCGCAAAAACTTGACCATTCCATTAGAACAACCACGAACTATTTGCGAAATGCGATATTGCAATTTCGCAATCGCATTTCGCTTAAAATATCGGTAACGCTATACTGTATCCTTTTTAAGACCTCGATGCATGATTAAGTCCAGTAAAATGTTTGGAATAATTACATTTTAAATGCTAAAACAAATGAGTTGACAGGTTATTAAATATTTAGCCGCCTGAGGAAGGATAATCATTTTCCTAGTTATGGGTAGTTATAATCGAGTATCTCATTAAAACCTTTCTCACGATCCAAAATAATTTCACATAATTTTTGAATCTTAATTGCTAGATATCGTCTATGTTGATATATTTTGTCTATCTCAGGAAAGTGACAAAATACATGTCCCTTAGAAAGGTGATGCCGAAACGGAGCAAACAGGCCATTATTGAAGCTGAGTTTATTGAGATGGCTCCTATCTTTGCTGATACGGTTTGTGATGCTACCAGAGGTGTAACAACTTGGGAAGTAATTTACAATAGGCTGTAGAATGAGTTTCCTAAAATCACTGTTACGAGAGAAACAACTGATTCCAAAATGCCTTTAGAACTCCAATGTAAAGATGCTTCCTGTTCATTCCTTCATAGAATAGGAGCAAGGGCTAGAATCCTCCCCTATACAGATATGATCAGGTGGGTGATTGAAAACCTTATAATTGAAGATAGGCAGTTCAAGAATTCAAATATGGAGCTCATTGGGTCATTCATAGTAGAGGATCTAAAGAAAATGTACCACATACCTGATCCCCAAGATATCTACGATGGTGCATTTGTGGCTAACTTCACAAAGAAGAATCTAGACCCCTTCAAGCTAATTCAGGGTTGGAAGGTTTTGGACAACAAATTCAAGTATGTTTAATCAGGTATGTATGCTATAGCCTCTTTGGCTAACCCCTACAACTATGTAGTATCCATGTTATGTAGATTGTATGGCTACCCAATAATACTAAGTTTTCAATTGAATGGATTCCTCTGATTGATGCATATGTTAATTCCCATATCATGAATTGGCATTCCATCCTATCTAACAACCTAGCCACCACCATTACCGAATATCGACAGAAGAAATATTCCTTCTTAGATAACCTCCCTCCCTTCTATTTTAGTGCCTACATTATGGATGCTATATGTTTTTGCACAACATTTCCAATGATGGGTTGGAAATGGACCTTACAATATCCTTACCCGATCCATGTCAGTCATAAGAAAATATGGGAGTCACCTTACATACCCCACTTCTATAAGATATTCCATGTTGTTGTGTTGCCCCTACATCAAATTATTTTCAATAGAAATGCCCCCAGGTTCTCCCAAGAAGCTGCAGCAGACTTGCTTACTGTTGGTAAGTATTTTATTGAAGCATGGTTCACCTATATTAGGTTTTTTGTTAGCACAACTGATCCACATGTCCTTCCTCTATATGTTTCTGATAAGTTAATAGTGAGAGATATTACCTACCAAACTATAAGAAAGGGTCTGACTAAAGTTCTAAAAGATGGCAAGAAGTCATTATGGCCGATCTTCCCTGTCAAATGCTGTTTTTTTTCTTTAGCCAATTTTGTTCATGCCACTAAGGAATCAGCACATATGGAAGCCCTTAGGCTTCATACATTTACCAAGAGGCAATTTGATCCAAACAAAGTGGCATACAATGTCACTATTAGAGTTAAAATCAAGCCATACAATCATGATGATAATCATTTTGAGGATTTGTTACAATCAAATATATCCTTCGAACAAGCGCTTGAATGGGAAAAAGAAAATCTAAAACCTGAAGATTTTCAAATATTTCAGGAATTCAGAGTTGAGAGGCTCTGGGTGATGCCAATGCATCTATTAAAACCTGAGGATAAGACTACTCCAAGCGTCATTATTAATAGTGGAGGCCCTAGTTCTCAAATAGACTCTCAGGTAAACACTGAGAAGACACCACACATAGGGAAATCTCAAGATGCTGATAACACGGTTGAGTCCATAAGAAAGTCGACTAAGAAGCAAGTGATGATCACCCTAGCTACAAAAATCAGTTCAGAGACCAAAGGCGGTAGTTTGGAGCAGGAGTGGGATTAATTTAATCAAAAATTGCAAAGCACTCCCAAAGCCTCAAATGCCCATGAAATAGAGGAATTCAAAACTCCTCCAGATGTTTAAAAGGATACAGAGCCCAAGTCGGTCGACAAACATCTACACTTACGGAGGAACAAGCAACAACGTCCCAGTATACTGAAATTATCCCTGCTCTACCCACATCTGAGATTGTTCTTAGAGTGACGGAAATACCTCCACTTGATGTGTTCTATAGCCCTCTCCACAAGGTTGTCGTTAGAAGGCAGAGGAAAAGGAGAAGGGTAGATGCACCTGAATTCCCACCTGGAAACGAGCCCATGGACATGGTCTCGCAAGACATTCCTTTCAGTCTGGCCGAGAACTTGACTAGACTATCACAGTTCATGGGAACATATGCATCGGCCAAGATGGAAAAAGCAACTAAGGTCTCTACTCTGCCAAGGGAAAAATAGGAGAGAATCACGCAGCTCAAACAAGAACTCGAGACAGAGAAAGCAAACACAAAGAGACATGCAGTGGAGAAACTAAAGCAATTGCAGCAAGACATGGAGGTCTTGAAAATTAACCATGAGGCCGATATATCGGCCAAAAACATACAACTCCAAGAATTGCAACAATCCATGGAAAGATACAAGGACGTTCCCACTACTAAGGAGTTCATCAAAGAGTCCTTGGAATTAAATTCCCTTTTGGTGAGACAACAAGAGTATTTCTACCAAAGATGTCACATATTACTCCTTATCTGACTACTAGTGACCAACTAACAGATAAGGCAATCGACCAGAGAAAAAAGTTTAATGATTTAAACACCAGAAGGTTTGAGTTCATTGAGTGGCAGGAAACAAAAATATGGAAAGAAGGCCAATCTACCCGAGATTGAAGAAACTCATAAGGACATTCTCTTTACAGATTGGGATGCCAGAATCAAACAGGCTAAACTAGCAGTCGCAAGGGAAACAGGAGTAACAAAGAACATCGTCAAAGCAGTGAACCACATCCTGTTCACCACCAATCTCATCAAGGAAGGCAATACGAAAGAAATGCCTGATTTAACTGCTCTATATAAAGGCTGGCAAGAGAAGGCAGGGATTCAATGAGAGGCAATTGTGAAACTGACTACGACCAATTGGGAGTTGTATTGGTACTATCTGGTTAAGCCACATAGCTAAATCATGACTCTCAATTGTTCCCTTCACACGACTCAAAGGATATTGCCACCGCTCACCGATGCAATCTTCACCAGACAACTCAAGACGCATTTCAAGCCACCTCCTCAAATTCAACCAATGACCAATATTTGCAACTTAAAGGACAAGCTGGTGGACAACAAGTCATCCTCCTAGTTTCATTTATTTAGGCTCTGTTTATTTTTGGAGCCAGTTACCTGGTTAGGAGGAAGGTTGTTTGAAACCTCCTCAAATTTTGTATTATCTATTTTTGCACTTTTAGTTAGAGTAATATTTATACCCTTCTCATGCATTTAGAGAAGGGTCCAGAATTTTATCAAAAACATTTGCAAAGAATGCACTATTGTAAGTTTGTGAATGCTTTGGTGAAATGATGGAACATGATCGTTTCTTTTAGATATTAGACTACTTTCCTTTGTTCACACACTTTTGTATTCTTGGGAGACAATTTGATTTCAAGAAAGAAGTTGGTCTATGTCATTTGTTAAATGAGCATGAATTCACACTTATGGTACTATTATCGTGTATGATTGATTCTGTTTACATTTCGTTAGTGGAAAAACATTTATTTCATGGATTATATGTGAGATTTATTATTTCTATTAAGCGTTAATTGCACCTTTGTATGATGCCTAGCTGAAGTTGTGATTTTCATATATAACTCATCATATATTTGATATATTTTATAAATTCCTTTGACTAACTATTTATTCAAAGGAATTATCTTTTACGTTATCATCTCTTTTTAGTTGTGTTCAATATTTATTATCACATTCTAAATAGATATCCTTTTAGATCACATATCACACAAGAACACCCGAGTTTATATTAGAATAAGTTAGTTAGAGGAATTGCATTGTATAATAGATCACCTAGATTATCATTATTCTATTGCAAGGCACTCATAAACCAGCCACTCTCATCTTAAAACCCACAATGGGAAACTGGTCCCATTATTCCCAGTCGGAGCGACCACTTTAAACAGAAAAGGAGTTGTATTAAGGTCCGGATCAGGTGGTTATCCCCCATGTTTTGGCAGCAGAATTCTGAGGCCGCAACACAACGACACTTGAAAATAAAGTGAAAGTGACACCTGCCAGAGTGAATATAACATGAAACAAATTTCTTCTTAAAGTGAAAGCAAGAAAAAATGACAATCGTGAAATTGAAAGTGAAAATTGTGAAAGAAAAGGTGCGCCAAAGCAAAAATTGAGAGAACTCGCTGAAATAGAACTACTATTGCAATCAAAGTAAGGAAGACTGTAAATGGAGAGTGCGCATTGACTATCAACATGGGTTGATCAATAGATTGTCCTTATTTATTCCATTGTCATTTTCAATAGAGATTGTGTAATCCTTACCTTCATGAGCTACACAATGCATATCTAAGCTTGCATAGAAAGAAGTGCATTTGTGAATTCTTCAAGGTCTGAGCATGTGTGAGAAATTGAATTTGACACTCAGCATCTCAGAGAAGGAATGAATGAAAATGAAGTAAATGAGAACAATCAAGGACTAATGCATCCTAGGATCACAAGTAGGCTCCAAAATTCAAGTGTAAGAAAAAATTTAGAGGGTGTTTATCGCAACGACAACACTTGGCGACACGCTAGTAGAACTCCAACTTCTTTTCTTAGGTCTTATATTTAATTGAAAGGTCTTAGTATTTCAAGAAGTATAGATTCATTGTGTGCATTGCCTTAGCTTCCCCATTTGAATTTTTTATAGATATAGTCTCCTCCATTCCTTTTCTCAATGAAACCCATCAACAAACTTGCCATGTCGCAATTGTTTCGATCTAGGAGAAGGTTAATATGTAATTGTGAGTTTAAGATAATCAAAGTCTTAGTTAATCTCTAGTGTTGCTCTACTGCTAGTAGGCCTAGAATGTACCCTTACAAAGTCACTACAGGAACACAAGAATTGCTTTGTTTCTAGCTAGCTTGGACAGTACTTTGACAAAGTTATTTGCTTCACCTCTCTGCACAGGAAGCTTTTCTCTTCTTCCACCCTTTATTTATTTTATTTACAACACTATGATTGGGAACTTATTTATTTACTAAGGCAGAAAAGGGATCCTGACTTATTGAGAGTAGGATAAGTTGTCCCTTCAGAGACATGAGTATACACCTCCTGTATCGATATGCTCGCTATTGCTTTTACCCTTTCCCTTCTCTACTTGATTGGATTAGCATGTAAACTTCCGAGTAATTCCAACACCAAGTTAATGAATAAGGATACTAGAATAGATACGAGATTTATAGTTCGACCAACATTTTCCATCTAGTATGAATCATATTTTCCGTCTAGACACCATTTACTTTAAGGATATGTAAACCCAAAAAGAGAAGAGGGTAACAGATTAGCCAAGAGTTGTTCATCATCACAATTTCCCTTTTAAAGATTTTCCACATTATGTTTTGAGCCAAATAGGATCACCTTTCATGCAAAGTATTATTAAACAAAAATGAAAGAAAAGGCATAAAAAAATAAGAAAACAAGATGAAAATAACAAAACGAGCACTCATATAAAACCCTAATTCCATAATTGTTACAGTTGTTGCGCTTCCTTGCTATGCAAGTTGTCAAACACTGTAATCGCATTTTAAAACCCTAGAATTTACCTTCATTGTGATTCATGACAACTCCGGATAGGAAGAAACGTAAAGGCAGAGACATAGTTAGGTTTGATCCTCAAGATCTGGCCTTGATTAACTCAGATCCAACAATTAGGGTTTCTTTTAAATAGACTCGTTGCATCAAGTTTTGTGAGAAGATACAAGGTTATAGTGTTCAAATGACCAAATAGTTTGCTTTGAATTTCACCAGGGTAGATTTTAAGATTAGAGAGTTGAGTTTTTTAGTGTCATATGTCACTGTTTCAGCTGCTACAAATATTCATCTACAAGGAGAATAGTGCTTCAAAGCCAAAATACAAAAACAAGGAATATGAAGATAATGTGTTAAGAAAATATTTCCTAGAACCCTACAACAAACTTCTTAAGGTCATCCAAAGATATTTCATTTGTGAAGGAAAATATTGATGCATTTCATAGGAAAACGCCATTTGAATCTGCCTCTCTATTTGTTCAGAAGCATTAGTAAATTGCAGATAAAATTCAAGGTAAGAAAATTCAAGTAGAGTCGAGTCTCCTTAATTTCTCTCTAAATAAATTGTTAGTGGTGGAAGAATTGAAAAAGAAAAATTAGACATGGCAGGAATTCATAGATTCATCCATGTTGACAGTTGGGTTTCCAACTAGCCCCCATAGTGAAAATGATACACCTTCATTTGAGGCAAGGGATGTGCAATCACCAATGGAAAGCTCAATGAAAAGGCCATAAATTTAATTTGACCCATCATAAAAGAAAAATGGTAAGAAACTTCATTTTTCTCCTGAGGTGGTGGAGGTTCCTAAGAAGCCACTCACAAGAGCTGTTATGAAAATATTTCCCATGGAGAAAACACTTGAACATTCAATTGAATTTCTAGATACCATACCAGAGGATGTTTTTTCATATGACAAGGACAAAGAGATCTTAGAACTACAAGAATAGTTGAAAAATGTTCACTTAGCCATTTCCCAACTACAATATGACAATAGGGAGTTGAAGAAGGTTGTTTTAGAAAAGACACCTAATATTAGTGAAATAGAACCAGTGATGAAGACAAATTCATCTATCACTAAGTCCAAAGCTAAAGAGAAGGTAGTAACAAAGAACATTCAAGAGTTAGAGGCTTCATCAGTAAGTATTCTTGTAACTAGGTCTTCAGCAAGAAAGTTGTAGCTAAAGAAGGAAGAGTCAGTTCATGAAGAGAGAAGACGGATAAGATGGATGAAGGGAAACATACTTTCCATATGCTAAGGAAGCAATTGAAGAAAGCTCAAAATGAGATCAATACATGATCATTTGAACTTGTGTAAGCCAATATTGTATGAGGCCAAGTATATGCTGAAGAAAAATCTTCCCTTGCATAGACAACTCAAGAATATTTGCAGACAATATCTCACCTTGAAGAAAGAGCTAGGAGTTTTTGAACAATAGTTGCAGGAGGAATTGCAGGAAATACAAGAAAACAAAAGAGGAAAGCTTGATCTATTAGCCAAAGCAGCTAAAGTTTGAATCTCGAAAGGCTTACAAGACTGTCAACGCCATCAACTAGTTGTTTTCCATGCTCGAAGACCTCAACATTAGTCAGAATTTTAAAGGTAAAATTTTGATGCGCTTTTACTGTAGGGATGTTTATGAAGGATGGAGGGTTTGCAGTATGAAAAGAGGCTTTTCAAAGGGTATTTGATTATGTTCAGGTAATTTTTCAGATGCATGACTCATTCAGAGGATCAGAAAATGATCAGAAGTAGACAAACCATCAACTCATTGCGCTTCTATTACTGCGTTTCTGTTGAAGAAGGGAGTAGTGCAACGCCTGCAATGCCCTTCCACACAGTGAATGATTTGACTTTGCATTTCGAGTCTAAGCTTCATCAAACCAATTTTTTTGGTCATGACAAATGTCTTGAAGTACATTGGATGTTCAAGCTCCATCTTTGTGCAGGCATCTAATATAATTTGGTTAAGATTCTTTTGGTCAAAACAGCTTCCTTGTTTCTAGACATTAGTTCTATTTTGCTGCTATTGGGAGAAACTAAAATCTTTTTGGGGAATTTGGTTCCTAAATGAAGGAACTAATTCTCTTTGATGTATATACGATGTATTTTCGATTAATAAATGTTTGGTTAGGGTTAGAGAAATAAGACACTGTGCATTGTATATATTTATTAAAGTTTCTATGAATGATGAAGGCTTAACTCGACCTTTACAATGATTCATGTGTAAATTGCTTATGATGATGTTTTATCCTGTGTATGTGAATTTCTATCTTGTTGTAATCATGCTTGAGTTTTTTATGTCTTCATGTTTAGTTAAGCATGAATTTATTTTATAATTCACTAATAAGTGCTCTGTTATAGCTTACTTAACATTTTATGTTTTTCTTCCATTGTGACATATAGAATTCATCCTCGGTTAGATGCTTTAGTTGTCACTATTTTAACTACTTCTCTGCTCACGATCTATACAAAAACATTTGACAAAAAACACCATAATTATTGCCTACCTTGCCCCTGTCTAAGGTTTCCTCAATCTCCCCATCATATCACTGAAAATAATTAACTCCATATGACTCCATGCCCAATGGATTTTCCCTCTTCCTTGCCATAAAATTGTTAAACCTATTCCTCTCTGATCTCAATACCTAGCCTAAGACCTAAGTGACTAAATATTCATGTAGAGAGAGACCTATGTGAAGCTGGAAGCATTTTTGGTTAACTTTGGGTTCCTCTCCTCATACTAGAGGAATTACGAAGTGCTAACATAGTGGGGTCATTTTCAGGGAAACGAGAGTTGAAAAATTCCTTGGAAAAATATTCTATTAGAGACAAATTGGTTCTTGAGGGTGAAAACGAGCTAGAGACTGATAGGCTAAATATGTACCCAATGGTTAGTGATTCTAGAACCAGCTGTAATCATTTTCTATAGGAATCCACCTAAGGTCTTGACCATTCCAGAAAAATTATTTTGGAAGAAGAAGCCTGCAAAACAAACAGACACCAGTTTCATAGAAAGATCCTTGCCCCTCCTTGAAAGACTAAAATCAGTCAATGAGGTTCAGTTTGATTTGAAATTTGAACAAAATTCATCAAATCTAAATCATAAAATAGCCTAACATAAACAATATTTGATTAGGCTAAGTTGAAATCCCATATTCCTTTTTAGAAATAGAGTTTATCATAAGCAAACGGGGATATTTGGACACAATTTCATAAACTAGAACATCTTGTGTATCAGTTGTAAGAAGTTTCTTCTAAGCCCTCTAGATTTCAACATTCTATTCCAACAATTTTAGTCCCAATATATTTTGCTCCATTGAATATTCCATTATGTTTTGCTCCTATTGTTTCTATTGTTTTTACTCCTCCTTCCTCATCAATTGTTCAAACAACAAACTCCTTACCTCCCTCATCCTAATCTTGAACCCCAAACATTAGTGCAGTTTATCTCACACAGTCATGGATTCTCGCTATGCTCCCTTAAATCCACAAGGTCCATTAAATGATTTTCAACTAAATTATGGTGAATGCTTGCCCTAGTTCAATGGTACAGGAGTTATTACAGCACAAAAACACCTTGATAAGTTGAATGCTTTCATATACCTAGAAGAGGTAGACCATGAGGATGCTAAATTGAGAATTGTTTCTCAGAGTTTTTTGGGAGAGGTCAAAAGATAGTATAGAAGCCTACTAGCTGGGAGAATTACCAATTTCCAACAGCTTGAGCAAAGTTTCATTGCTATATGGGAAGTAAATAAGAACCCTCTGTAGATATTAGCTGAGCATGACAACCTAAAGCGAGGTCTGGGAGAATTAGTTCGGGATTTTTAGTAAGATTTAATAAGGTGTACAATTCAATACCGGTTGAAATCAAACCCCCTCTAGGGTTGGATTTTCTTCATTACCCAGATGGATTTGATGTTGAGCTTTCCTATTAGCTTAGAGAAAGGAATCCATCCACTTTGGAGGATATTCAGAAAAATGTTGTTGGAGTGGAAGCAAATATGTTGAACAAAAAGGCCAAAATGAAAGTTGGAAAAAAAGGAGTTAAAGAGGAGGCTTAATCTTCATTAGATAGCAAGTTGGATGTCATGGTGAAAACAATGGAAAATTTGGTGGAAATATTGACTTTAGATAACAAATTTGTTGGTAGAGAACAACAGACACCTCCTCAAGTAAGAAATCCAAATTTTTGGAGGCCTCAAGTTCAAATAAAACAATGAGAACAAAGAAATCAGGGAGATCAACAACAACAAATCAGGCCTCCTTTCCAAGAGAATTTTGCAGAAGATGAAGAAACAGTAGAAGATCAAGATTAGATACATTATTTTGGTGAATAAGAGGACACAATATTTTCTGACAAAATAAGAACAAGACTTGTTCTTTCAACCACAGGAAGATATCATGCATATGGAATCAAAAGATTACAAGAATGGGTACCAAAATGCAATCATGGAAGTACAAAGATAATATAACTTGAGAAACAAAAAGGTTCCAATAAATCCTCCAAAGAAAGGCCAAGCTGATGCACCTACTTCCAGCCAAAAGAAATTTGATCCTCCAAAAGAGATTCCTAAAAAGAAAGACACAACCATCAAAGAGGTAGAGAAAGGTCAATCTTCTTTCAATTTAGAAAATGAAATATCTAAAATCAAAATGTCTATTCCATTTAATGAACAGATCAAGAATGGGACATAAAAGAGTTAGACTTTCAAAGCACTAAAGATAAGAGATGTTTAAGATATTGTTAATTTGAATGATGATCATCCTGAACTTCTATTTGGTCCAAAAGTTGAAGGAGATTATGAAGATGGAGATGTCCCACATTTCTATGTTAGATTGAATGTGCATGATTTGATTCTACATAATGCAATGTTAGATTCAGGTGCATCACATAACCTAATGCCAAAGGTTACCATGGAGAAACTTGGTTTATAAATAACATGAACATATAAAGATCTCTTTTCCTTTGATTCAAGTAAAGTGAAATGTTTGGGGAGTTTTAGGCAAAGATGTTATGGGCTCTAACGTGGCCGCAAGCGGGCAGGTGGCACGCACACATCCCTACACCTGCACAGAGACAGAACTTAAATTAATTGCAATTATTCGGGCATATGCGATAGTTGTTACCCTACCACAACGACCTATTGACATCCGTTTACTGTGCGCACGGTCAACTATCTCTTGGCGGTTTTGGTGGTGGTTTCTGTTAATGGAAGCGATGGATATTGAAGAGGAGGCCCTTGATTATTCCCAGGATCCATTCGAGGGACAAACCATTTTTGGCAGTCGAAGCCCTAACCCTAGCATTAACATATCTGCTCCTCCTCACCCGGACACTACGCCGATTGTTGCGCTTCCGAGATCCTCAGCCTCACCACTGCGCTTTGGATCTCTCTCTCTAGAAACCTCGGGTCTTGATTACCCCCCGCTCTCCCCTGGCATGCTCGATCTCCTCACTGCCATTTCGCCTCCCTCACCTACTTTCGATCTGCTCCCCCTCCATAACCCGACGCCCCCCCAGAGCTCACCCCCTCCGGTTTCTGCAAACCCTAATACCCTCCCATCGAGTTGTTTCGACTCTCCAGTCATAAAAACAAAAGTGGCGACTCCCCTGAAGGATGTGGGCTCAAATCCATTGACGGAACACCCATCAGCACCAAGAACAGGGAAGAGAAAGGTCAAGTGCAAGAAGACATCTGCAAAGTACCTTACCATCACATTTGGTGAATACATACCAATGGGCGAGGTGGTGGACAAGGCCAACAGAGTACTTGTTGGACTTGTGAGAGGAAGGGCTTACTCAGTAACCAGGCTCACAAATTGGGTAAAAGAGATCTAGGGCAGCATTCTTCAGGAGCTCCCAGAGGTACAGAGCCTGGGTCGGGGTTGGTTTGCCCTACACTTTTCAAAGGCTGACTATACTGATTTGATTCTTTCCAAATACTGGCACATAGAGATGGCACCAGTGCTCCTCAAGCGTTGGTCACCGCTATTTGATCCAAAACGGGAGCAAATTGGAGCAGGACCTATCTGGGTGTGATTACCAGGTCTTCCTTTGCAATTCTGGTCTGAAGCGGTGTTTATTAGGATTGGAAATGCCCTTGGGACATATCTAGAATATGATAAGACCTATGTTCAGACAAAAAACCGTGCGCTGGCAAGAATCCTGGTTCACTTGGACACAAGGGAGGGTCTGGAAGAGAAGATCACCCTGAAATGGAGGCATTACACCAGAATTCAGATCTTGGATTACGAGGTTGTTCCTTTCTGCTGTAGAAGGTGTCATAAGGTAGGGCACATATTCAAGGAATGTCCTCTACTCGCGAAACCAGCTGATTCCCTTGGCTCTCCATCGTCTCTAAAAGGAAAAGCACCTGTGTCGGCATCTCGAGCTCCTGTGTCAACATCGCGAATCAGCACTCCGGTTCCAAAGCTATTCAACTTGGGTGAATCCTCAAAGGATGCAGAAGAAGCCATCAAGCTGCCCTCACCCCCTATGACTCGGGCAAGAGCTGCTGCTGCTGCGAAGATGGTGCAGAAATCGGGTACTTCTCCTTCCTCTCCTCTAACCTCTCACTCATCTTCATTATCACTTTCTGTTGTTTCACCATTGGATGTAAATGCACCTCTAGCTCCTGCTATTACTTGTGCGATTTCCATCCCCCGCCCATCATTGCCCCCTCCTCCCCTACTATCCATCCGATTCCATCCTCAACAGGGGTTTCGGCCTCTTCCCTCCCGGTATTGCCTCACTCCTACAACCTTCATTCCAAGCTCATATCAGGTCCTCACCCGCAATCTAGGCTGGGGCTGGCCTATCCTGGACCCCCTGCTCAATCTTCCCACGGACGTAAATCTTACCTGACAAAGGCCATACAGAAAGCTGGTGCTGAGGTTGCATCGGGCAAACAATCCACCATGGAAGGGGTTCTTAGAGCATTGCAAACCCCAGAGGGGGTTCCACCATGAAATGCCTCTCCTTTAACTGTAGAGGTCTGGCTAGTACCTCCAAAAAACTAGCCATGCGGAGGTTGATTGAGAATGAACCAACTGATATCATTATGCTGCAAGAGACTTTGGGCAATGCAGATTCTATTGAGCAAACCCTAATTACCATCCTACCATAAATGCATCTTCCACCTGGGGAGGAGTGGGCTTTATAGGCATGGATTTCTTCTCGGCTGAGCTAGGGGAGACCTTGAGGATAATCAATGTATATGGCCCATGCCAGAGGAGAGAGGAATTCTGGCAGTATTTTCTTGGATTAAACTCAACATCTATGAATCAGATTATCATAGGGGGCGATCTTAATTTCTCCATGGGATATGGGGAATCTTGGGGATCACAAGCCCAAGTTGACCCCTTGTTTGATTTCTTTAAGGACATTCTGGACCAGCACCATCTTGTTGACATCCCCATGAACAAGCCTATGCCTACCTGGAGGAACCGGAGAGTAGGGGATGCAGCCCTGGCTAGAAGACTTGATAGATTCCTGAACAAAATCCCCCTGCTTCAGAGATTGACTAGATACAGACAATGGGTGGGGACAGGGGGGAAATCTTATCATTCTCCTATTTACCTAGAGATTCTTGGACCAGATGCAAAGCCAAAGGCACCTTGCAGATTCAATCATGTCTGGCTCCAAGATGAGGAATATACAAGACTAGTCAAGGCCTTTTGGGTATCCCACCCTATATCTCACCACAGAACAGTGGCGGAGGGATTTTGCCACAACCTTTCTCAGCTAAAACAACTAACCATGGCCTAGGAAAAGGCGAAGAAGGCCAAGGATGATCAATAGATTTTGGCCATTGAAGCAGAGTTGGAATTGTTGGTGGATGAAAAGAATCTTGGCTTTACCTCAGCAGAAGAGAAGAATAAGCTGATTGAGCTTTAGGAGCAGAAAGACAAGATTCTCAAGGAAAGGGAAGAATCATGGAGACTGAAGAGCAGGGCCATTTGGTTAAAGGCAGGAGATGAAAACACCAAATTTTACCAAAATTTTTCCAAGGGAAGGAAGACTACAAACACGATTTGGAAAATGCCCCTTCCTGATGGAGAGCAAGCTGACAATTTTCAAAAACTCTCTAGACTAGGCACCTCCCACTTTCGAAATTTGTTTAGATCTCCCCATGAGGCCAATCTAGCAGATATCATACAAGTGGTTGGACTCTTCCCTCGCTTTGTAGGGGAGGAAGAAGAAAATGATTTGACTTCACCTGTCACTCTGGAGGAACTTGAGGGGGTATTAAAGTGGTTCAAAAAGGATAAAAGCCCGGGTCCTGACGGGTGGACTATAGAATTCTATTTGGCTTTTTATGATCTATTGGCCTTGGATCTTCAGGTAGTGGAGGAATGTCGATCATCTGGTAGATTGTACAATGCTATCAACTCTACCTTCATCGCCCTCATCCCTAAAACTGATTCCCCTACCTCCTTTGATGATTTTTGGCCCATTTCCCTCTGCAATTGCCTTTATAAGATTATCTCCAAAATCATTGCTAATCGTATCAGGCCTATCCTTTCTCAGCATATCCTCCCTGAACAATTTGCTTTCCTTGAAGACCGCCAGATTCATGAAGCTATTGGCACTGCTCAAGAAGCCATTCATTCCATCCGTGCCCGCAGACTAAAAGGTATCATCCTCAAAATTGACCTGGCCAAGGCCTTTGATAGAGTGGACTGGACTTATATCAAAATGCTGCTTATCCACCTAGGCTTCCCCCTCTCATTTACCAATTGGATAATGGCTTGCATATCAACCCCCTCCTATAGTCTGCTCATTAATGGCTCTGCCTCTCCTTTTTTCCATGCTGAAAGGGGTCTCAGGCAAGGCTGCCCACTCTCACCGCTCCTCTTTCTGCTTGTTATGGAATGTCTAAGCAGACTCATCTATCATGAAAAGCAGAATGGTAGATTGTCAGGTTTGAAGATTACTTATTAGTGTTACCTGATGCATCTCCTGTTTGTGGATGATTTCCTCATCTTCTTGGATAGAAGTATACGAGATTCGATCACTCTTGATAAGATCCTTGCCTCTTTTTACAGATCCACTGGTATGTCGGAAAACCACACAAAATCAACTATTTCCGAGGCTTACACTTCTACACAAGAGTCCAATCTTGCCTTGCATCATTTCCCATATAACCCTCAACCTCTGGATTAGGAGTTCAAATATTTGGGTTTTTGGATCAAGCCTTTGGGACACAAGATAGCGGATTTGACTTGGCTAATCTCCAAATTTGAGAAGAGGATCTCACACTGGAGCCATCACTTTCTATCCAGAGCAGGAAGGCTGGTGCTCATTAAATTAGTCTTGGAGGCCACACTTGTATTCTAGATGGCTTTAGCCTGATTCCTAGAGGTATACTAGCCTGAATCAAGAAAATTTGTCGCAGATATCTCTGGAATGGGAGACTGGATAAGCGAGTTTTTGCATGGATTAGATGGGATAATATTGCCATGCCTAAAAAGTGGGGAGGATGGGGTCTTAAAGATCTATCATCCTTTGCACATGCTTTGGCTACGAAAATGGGATGGACATTACTTACCAAGAAAAATCTCTGGACGTCTATCTCATACCATAAATACATCTATCCCTTACAAGTCATGGATTGGATCCGACTGCCTGGCTAGAACAGAACATGCATCTCATCGGTGTGGAAAGCTCTATTGTACTCGCTCCCCCTCATTCATAGTCATCTTACTTGGAGAATCAATGATGGAACCAGGGCTCGCATTGGAATGGATCCATGGACAGGTGGAGGAGGGAGATGTTACCTCCCTCGTGAGCTTATTCGATTACTCGATCAACAGAACATTAAAGTAATAGCTCATATTGCAGACCATGAGAATTCATCCATTTACACACAAGCATGGAAATCGGCAGCGCAGTTAAATTTGCCTCCTATCTGGCACCACAATTGGGAGGATTACACAAGCGCTTTGAGTGAATCCCACATCCGCATCAAGGAAGGCCCAGATGAGCTCATGTGGAACAAGGCCGAATCTGGATACTACTCCCCCAAGGAAGGTTACCTGTGTCTGATTAATAACAAACAACCAGAAATCACTCAGAGTTGGTGGAAGCTCATCTGGAAATTAAAGACTCCACCCCGGACCAAACTCTTTTTCTGGTGCATTCTCCGAAATAAGGTCCCTACTGGGGACTCGCTTATGCACAGATCTGTGTATGGTCCCACCTGGTGCATACTCTGCAAACAGCAATCTGAATCGACCATTCATCTTTTCCTTACCTGCAAAACCACAAAACAAATATGGAAGGACGTGGCTGAGGAAATTAGGTTCACGGGAGCATGGGAGGGTGAAAACATCACAGCAGCATGGGATGTCTGGAACCGAGCACATGCTGGAACTAACCTCACATGTCTTCCTCTCATCATTTGCTGGGAAATTTGGCTGGCAAGGAACAAATTGATCTTCGAAAATGGCTCGATTCGCCAGCAATCCATTATTGCCAAAATAGCAGCATATCATGAATTACTTGAATATACTCCTCCTCGTTCTCGCAGACCAATTACCCCCGGCCCCATAGACCACTCTTCACCATGGGAATTTTTCAATGGAGCTGCTCAACAACATGGATGTGGGGGGGGCTTCATTCTATATCTATCAGATCAGCATTATTACAAAGTCAAGATGGGCTTAGGCGTAGGAACAAACAATTTTGTAGAACTCATAACTCTTCATCATCTTATGCATTTTGCTTTAAATCATGAATGCATAGACTTACAGATATATGGGGACTCAAATATTATCATAAATTGGATCAATATGAAAACTAGATGTCACGTGCACACACTCTTAAATATTCTGGATGAAGTTATGCATCTCAAATCTCAATTTAATACCATTCTTGTTCGTCATATCTACAGGGAGCATAACCACAGTGCCGACGGATTATCCAAGGAAGCCACACACCTGCCAGGAGGACAATGGATAATCCAAGAACAGAGGGGTACCTCTCAGTACCAGTACTTCCACAGGCCTTATATAGATCAAATCTACCATCAGGTGGATGGTCACTGAATTTTTGAAGAACTATCGAGTATATATGATGATGTAGATAATTTAGTTTTATTTATGATCAACATCCTGCGAGGTGCAAATATGTTTTTATATAGAATACCATTACAGCATCATCCTGCGTGATGACTTTTTGATTTTGACACAGACATGTACAGGAATGGTTTGTAGATATTATAGATACATGGGTGCAATCCACATATGCTGAACAACATATACTATATGTAATTTTTCACCATATAATGAAAGACTACGATTTTTCCGGTGGAAAAAAAAGTAAAGTGAAATGTTTGGGTTTAATCAAGGATTTGGTTGTATCTCTCACTCAAATTCCAAAAAAAAAATCCTAATGATGGATATATTTGTTGTTTATATTTCTCCAAATTTTGATATGCTTTTATCAAGGTCATGGGCTGCAAAATTGAAAGGTACTTTATAGATGGATATGTCATATGCCATTATTTCTACTTTTGGATAGCCAAGGACATTTTACAGAGACACCTTGATGAAATACATGGTAAGTGGCAAGAAAGGGCCTAATAACCATCCTATTTATTCAGTTCATTCTGATATGGATACTTTCATATTGTATAATAATTTTTGTTTGGAGGAAGAAAGTAAAAACAGGTTCCGTATATTAGAAGAGAAAGAAGGTGAATGGCAGGAAACAAAATCAAAACATAAACATGGGGATGATGGCTTCTGGAACATGGAATTTGATGGAGAAGTTAGTAAAGAAGGGGCTAGAGCTAGTGTGTGGATAATTAGCCCAAAGGTGGAAAAGTCAAAGTTATGTTCTATCAATCTAGCCTTTGATTGTACAAACAATGTGGCTAAGTATGTGTTGTTCTGTACAACAACCCCCCATTTCATAAAAAATTTCTTTCTAACTATAATATGAAATGGGTCCCTTTTAAACATAGATGTGTGAATAAATTGGTATCAACTCATCATTAGAAAATCCTTAATCAAAAGGTCCAAAGGAAATGTTATATTATAAACCTTTTGAACAAATATGAAATCGGTCTTATGAATAAATATAAAATTCTTTATTATTGCGATAAAGCGATCGCAAGATCGCATATCGCAACAACAAGGAAAACATAATGCAAAGACCCATTGACTTACCCCGATCCGAAAAGTGAATAACTATCGGTTATCGGGAAAGGCAAGCAAATATAACGAAAGGCCCTCCCCTATTTCTCCGATGCGATATCGCTATCGGCAATCGGGGGATATAACGCAGCGCAAGTTTAAGACACCTTTAAATCTCCTGATGCGATAAGGTGTATTGCTATCGGGGATCGGTGATTTTGCAATAACATAAGTATTACGACCCGAGCTCATCTCCGATTGCGATCCGATAAATCAAGGCGCGAGTTTCAAAATAGATTTAAAAGGCTTGCATGCATTATTTTGGATTATTATTAAAAGCCTTCCCGTTCCCGATAGCGATTTACTTGTGATTATCCGCCAAAAAACTCAAGCCACGCTTGAATGAATCATTTGGCATATAAACGATATGATGAGTATTTAAAATGATTGACAGGTTAAGCGGCCAATTAATGAAGCAGTTATGCCGAGATCTTCCCTGAGATTGTATCTGTGGCAGTATCATTTTAATCCTTCATTATTCACTAATTCTTTCATATTGGCTCACATTACCTATTCTCTGTATCACATTCATTTTATTCCTTGCGCAGAGCTCCGCCGAAACAACAAGTTCAGACAAATGGGAAAGAAATCCAAGAGATCCGCGGCAGCAGCGGCTCCCGCAGTAATAGGGCAATCCACCACTGATCCAGGACCAAGCAAAAAGGGATTGATTTCAGACACTACGTGTCTTGGCCTTGGAAACACAAGTTGGCAAAGCATATATAATTTAATTGAAGCAGAGGAGCCTGAGACAGTATCAGTACAAGCTACCGCAGATTCAACTAGAAAATCAGAGGCTTCCCTGAAAGATTTAGCTGACTCATATCTACACCGAATAGCAGCTCGTGAAAAAATTCTTCCATACACTGATGTAGTGCGATGGGCAGTAGAGGAGATCCTTGTTTTAAATAGAACATTTTGCACAGTTGACGGAAGGGTCTTTGGCTCATTTCAACCTGATGACTTAAGGAAAATGTATCACTTGCCCGAACCTCAAAAGAAATACAATAAAACCTTTCTTGAGAAGTTCGCAAGTGAGAATGAGACTGAATCGGCCCCAATTCGGGAGTGGAGACAGAACCCCGCAAGGCACAAACATGAATCTTCAGGTAAGTACTCTGTAGATTCATTATGTTCTCCTTACTGTTATGCCAGGGCAATGATGTGTAGAATTTGGGGATTACATGATTCTGCAAAATTCACTATTGAAATGGTTCCTTTAATGGAAGCGGCAGTTAACAGTGAAGTAATGGATTGGGGAAATATATTGTCAGATAAATTAGCCACTGCAATTCTTGAGTTTAGAGAAAAAACTCGCGTGACCGATAGGTCTATTCCTCCGTTTTATTTTAGTGCTTATATTTTAGATACTCTTTGTTTCAATTCTGAATTTCCTATACTGGGGTGGAGATGGACTTCACAAGACCCCATGCCAATTCACATTTATCACCAAAAGTTATGGAAAGCGCACTATAAGGACCACTTGTACCAAATCTGTAATGGTTTTATGTTGCCTATTTACTATGCCATTTTTGATAAGCCTACCCCAAAGATTTCTTCAGAAGCAGAGGTTGACCTAACCGCTCTAGGAAATTGGTTTGGGGAAGATAAGTTCACATACATAAGGGTTTTTGGTAGCCTTGCAAGACCTCATGTCCTTCCTCTGTACATACCTGACAAGCTGTTAGCCCGAGAATTGGCCTATCAAATTACAACCGCAGGAACATCCAAGACTCTTAGGACTTCAAAAAAGCAGGCTTGGCCTACTTTTCCTTTGAGATGCGGTGTTTATACTTTGCACGACTACAAGCATGTGGAGAAGGAGGCAGAGAAAATAAACATGCTTAATCTTGCAACCATTCCTAATAGGCAATTCGATCCAAGGAAAGTTGCCTATACCGTGCTTGAACAAGCCAAACTTACAAGGTTTGATCATGAGAAAGATGATTTTGATGACTTGTTTTCTTCGGCAGAGTCATTATTCCAGGTACAAACACTGGCCAAAATGAGATATAACGATGAAAGGCTAGTAGAATTCAATAAGCTCAGAGAACAGAGGTTGCAAACTCTACCTCTGGACTTATTAGCTACTACCCCGACAACAAAATCAAGCGAGCCTGAACAGCAACTCATTGACAAACCTTCTGTTGTAGCAAAGATTCTCGAGAGAGGAAAAGAACTAGAATAGGAGAAAGAGTAGAAAAAAAGAACAAGATAAGGGTGAAAATATCAATGTGGATACTCAGATTGATCCTAAACTACTCCAAGAATGGCAGCAATTTGACTCCATTATAAGCAATCTGGAAGGTCCAAAAGGTGCCAATACACCCAAAGTAACAGATGGACAAGATACAGCATCAACAAAGGTTCCGAATGAAGGAACCAGCGGCCTACCCCCTAGCACGGATTTAGAAATGATTCCAAAAGATCCCTCCGATCAAATTATTTTGCAGGTGGAGGACATACCTCCATTAGATGTCTTTTACAGTCCCAAACACAGGGCTGTAGTGAAAAGACAGAGGAAAAGGAGAAGACTTGATCAATCTTCCCTGTTTCCAGCACAAACAGAGACAGCTAATGTAGTGTGGAAAGAAGAGTTTAACCCTTCCAATGACCTAACAAAGCTTTCTCAGTATGCCGGAGCTTATTCGGCAGCCACTATGGACAAGGCATCGGAAGTAAGTAATCTACTTAAAGAAAAGGACCAAGCAATTGTTTTGTTGCAATCACAGGTGTCTGAAGCACAACAGAAAATTGAACAGTTGGAACAGCAATTATCAACACAGCAGCAATTAAACAATCAATTGAATAAGCAATTGCTTGAAGAAAAACAGAGAATAGACTCAAGCGCAATACAAAAGAAAAAATAATTATCCGAAGCATTGGCCAGGTTAAAGACAATGAATGAACTAATGATGAAAACGAAAGATGAGCAAATCGCTCAGCTGTCACTTCAAGTAGAGAAGTTCAAGAGTCTTCCGCAACCTGCTGATTTCAGATCCGAAGCGCTACAGATTAACAAAGCATTGGTTACACAGTTAAGACTGTTATGTCATAACATTTCTCTGGTTGAGCCCCTTTGTGATATAATGGCATCAATAGTTGACAAATCAGTCGATGCTAGGCAGGATTTGGAACAGGCCGATGAGACTCTGACAAACTTTCTTGCTTGGCAAGACACCAATGAGGGGCAGGCAGCAAATCTACCCAAAATCCTAGAATCACACAAGGAGATCCTTTTCTTAGAATGGCAGTCACAGCTGATGAAAGCAGAGAGAGAGGTTTCCAGATGTAGATTATCTACAAGTAATTTAATTGAGTTAATCAATAACACTCTTTATCTGTCTAACATGATTTCACAATGCACCCCAGGTAAATTGCTGTCAGCCAAGACATTGGAGCAAGCATGCAATCAAGAGTTGGAGAAGAATGGAAGATTAATCGCCGGCATCCAAAGTTTAACTTGGGATACCTATTGGTTTTTCTTAGTAAAACCATACAGTCAAAGGGCCGCCCTCAAGTGTTTAACCGATGCGATCGGTTGTATCATTCCCGAAATACATGATGCCACATACTCAGCTCAACTCCATTCTCGTCTCAGTCGTCCTCCAGAATTGGAACCGATGCTTGCAATCTGCCAACTCAAATCAAAAGGAGAACAGCCAAAACAATGAATCATGTTGTCGACTACCAACAAACCTATTGTGGAGAAGATATTCAAGATTTAGTTGTACCAATTAAATAGCATTTTATTTTTGTAGTTAGTTAGTTTAATTAGTATTTATAGACCCTTTCATGCATTTAGAAAGGGTCCTCAGTTTTTGTATAAAACTCAAACCTGGAAGTTGCACTATTGTGCTTCTGGTATATTTTTTATAAAGACTGGGCCAGTATTCCAAATTCTAACGAAGAAAGCTTTTATGGGATGTGCACTATTGCCTTGATGTGAAAGTATTTCTAAGTTGGAAAAAGGAATTTGAATGCGATTGATATCGGGAATGATTCACAGCACATATGGTACTATTATCTATGATCTTGTTTCATTCTTTTATGTGAATCGTCATTTGATTACTCTTGCTATCATTGGATATATGTATGTGTTTTCAACAACAATCCTTATATTTTTCACTATTGAATGTTTAAGGAATGTTATTCTTTTAGTCATATATGTATCAGTGATATATAAAGGATAAGTGTAATAATGTTTTAATGATTACTTTGTTCAACTACTTGAACAAAGTAATTATCATATGAATGAATGTCTTTGTTTACCAATAGAGTCATCTATATGCCTGTTTGTGGATAAAGATTATCAAACGTTACACTAAAAACATAAATTTCCCGGGATAGGATAGTTATTCATATTTTTACTTTTTAGATTAAATCATTCATCCATTACCATTTTATTAGAGAACCACTCATTTATCCATCCCCTTTTATTCATCATTGGGAAACTGGTCCCATTATTTCCAGTCGGAGCCACCACACCAAACGGAAAAGGAGTTGCATTAAGGTCTGGACCGGGCGGTTTTCCCCGATGTTGTTGCAGCGATTTTCGAGGCATCAACAATATGAAGCATTGATTTTGGGATTGCAAATTTTGAAAGACTTGGGGGGGAAGAGGATTTCATTCCATGGGGATTTAGATCTCATTATCAATCAAATTAAAGGTGTGTATCAAACAGAACACCCTAGGATGAGGACCCATAGGAATGTTGTCCTATAAATTTTGTAGTTGTTTTTAGAATATGATTTACCTTTGATTCCTAGAGAGAATAATATGATAGTTGATACATTGGCCACCTCAGCAAGTGTGTTGAAGATTCCTATTTATCACAATAAGAAGTATGAAATTGAATTCAAACATAGACCAGCAGTCCCATATAATTTAAAATATCGGTAAGTGTTTAAAGATGACAAACATCTTAATAATTTTGCAAATTTCTGAGGAATTTTCTAGTTTGCACATAGTTGATGAAAATGTTGTGATGAGGATGAACAACAGGTTTTTGATTTAGTTTCAAATGGTTTTGAGAATCAAGTTGTAGATCTTGAGGTCATACAGTTGAAGAATAATGTGATACCAAAAGGTTTGGTCCCTCTTGAGAAGTTGTTTGATCAGAATGATGTAGCTAAGAAACCCAAAGTAGCTCCCATAGAGATTGAAGTAGCGGACTACAATATAGGGACAGAGAAGCAACCTAAAATGGTCAATATTTCTATATCTTTGACTCATGAAGATAGATAGAAATATCTTGATCTTTTGAAGGAATACTCATATATTTTTTCCCAGGGATATGAAGACCTCAAAGTGTATGATAAGAGCATTATTCAACATACAATTCCAATCAAGTAGGATCAGAAACCTTTTAAACAAAAGTCGACAAGAAACAATCCATGGTTGCTTCCTCTTATTGAAAAGAAAGTGAGAAAATTGTTTGATGCCAAAATTATTGTTCCTTTAAGGTTTTAAAAATGGCTTTCTAATTTGTTCCCTGTAAGAAAGAAGACTGGTGAAATAAGGCTTTGTGTTCATTTCAGAAACCTCAACAAAGTGTCTCTTACAGATAATTATACTTTGCCTAAGATGGACCATATATTGAAAAAAGTGGTGGGCTCTAAGAGGATATATATGCTTGATCGTTTCTCAGGTTACATTCATATTTTGGTGCAACACGATGACCAGGAAAAGGAACATCATCACACCATGGGTAACCTTCATGTATGCCAAAATTCTCTTTGGGTTGATGAATGCAGGGGGCGCATTTCAATGGGCCATGGATATTTCATTTGCTGATGAAACTGATAAGTTCATTGTAGTTTACCTTGATGATATCATTGTATTTTCAAAATCTGATTATGATCATTTGCAACATTTAAGACAGGTTTTTGACAAGTGCAGAAGGTTTGGCATATCTTTAAATCCAAAGAAGTCAAATTTTTCAATGGAGGAAGACAAATTGTTGGGGCATATAATCTCAAAGGATGGTATTAAAATTGATCCAAACAGGGTTGTTGCAATTCATAAAATTGACATTCCAAGGAATAAGAAGGAGGTTCAGTCATTTTTGGGGAGAGTTAATTTTTTGAGAAGGTTCATTCCTAACTTAGCAAAAATTATAAGGTTTTTGACCAACATGTTGAGAAAGGAAAGTGAAATCAGATGGATAGTTGAAACAAAGAAGTTTTTTTATGAGGTAAAATAGACCTTGGCTAGTGCTCCTATTTTAGCTAGTCCAGATTATACTAAAGACTTTATCCTCTTCTCTTTTGCATCAGAACACACCATTGCAACAATATTAATGCAAAAACATCATTGAGGTGATGAACATTCAATAGCCATCTTTAGCAGGTGTTTGAGGGATTCTTCTCTTAAGTACAATATTATGGATAAGTAAACCTATGCATTGGTTAAACCCTTGAAATATTTTAGGGTTTATGTACTTCATTCACATGTGATTAATTATGTCCCAAATGTTTTTGTAAAATACATTCTAACACAACCTAATCCTGAAGGTAGAAGTGGCAGATGGATAGTAGTTATTCTTGAGTATGATGTGGAGATTAAGCCTACCAAGCTGGTAAAGGGTCAAGGATTGGAAAAATTGATGGCTAATTCAAATCTGAATGTATTGGACATAAATTTTATGGTTGGTTTGTCAGATGACAATGATTTAGAACCTTCTCAACAGGTATTTGAAAATTTTCTTTCCTCTCCATGGTATGTTGATTTTGTATATGTTTTACAACACTTACAGGCTCCTCCAGGGATGACAAAAACAAAGGAAAGATTTCTAAAACTAAAGGTTGTGAAATTCTGCATTTTGAATCAATTTATGTATTGGAAAGACTCAAGGAGTGTCTTGCTAAAAGTTTTACTGGAGGATGAGGCACGGAAGGTTATGGAAGAATTTCACAAAGGGGTTTGTGGAGGTCACCATTTTTGGAAAGCCACAACTAACAAGATTTTGAGGGTTGGTTTTTACTGGCCAACCTTGTTTGTTAATGTTTATAAAATGGTTTCAAGCTTCCACGAATGTCAAAATTTTGAAGGAAAAAGGAATATGTTGCCTCTACCCATGAAATAAATTGCAGTTGAAGCATCATTCCAGCAGTGAGGTCTTGATTTCATTGGGGAAATACATCCATCATCTTCAACCAAACATAAATGGATTCTGAAAGCCACTAATTATTTTACAAAGTGGATAGAAGTGATACCAACAAGGCAGGCAACAAATACAATCATCATTAAATTTGTAGAAGGTAATATCCTCTCAAGGTTTGGTTGCCCTCATAGAATAATTATTGATAATGATGTTGCTTTCAAGTGCAAGAAAATGATTGAATTATCTCATAAATATCATATTGCATTCAATCACTCTACTTCATATTACCCACAAGGTAATGGTTAAGTTGAGCCTTCAAAGAAGAGTCAGGTGAATATTATAAAGAATGTTTTGTAAGAAAATAAGAAAACATGGCATAAGAAGTTGATCTATGCATTGTGGGTTGATAGAGTGAACACTAAAAAGTCAATTGGTATGTCACCCTTTCAACTGGTGTATGGAACAAATGTTGTTTTTCCTTCTTCCTTGGGAATTCCAATAATGAAGTTGTTGCAGGAAGTAGATGCAGAACCAAATGACTTGCAAAGAAGAATAAATCAGATGATTCAATTGCAGCAAACAAGAGAGGAAGTGTATAACAATACCCAAGCAATCCAGGATAAAATTAAGAATATTTTTAATCAGAGGACAAAAGATAAATATTTTTATGATGGTGAATTGGTTCTAAAGTGGAATTTTAGGAATGAAGATAAAGGTAAATATGGAAAATTTCAAAATATTTGGAGACGATCATTCAACATTTCAACTTTCCATGGGAGTAATGCATATTTGTTGAAGGACTCGACAAGAGAGTTTCTTGTTGGAGTGCATGTAAATGGAAGGTTTCTCAATCATTGTTTTACTAAAAATCAATTGCTTTTGATCACTTCATTGTATATAGCCATCCAATTTTTAGTGTTGCAGGTGTGGGCAACTGTCACTAGAATTTGAAGCCTGAGGAGAAGGCCCTAAGATTTTGATGAATTGCTGCCAATTTTTTAGAATGTGATAAGTCATGAGTCATTCATGAGTTAGTCATGAGGTAGTCATTAGTCAGTCATGAGCATTCATGAGTTAGTCATGAGTCAATCATCAGTCATTCATGAGCATTCATGAGTTAGTCATGAGTTAGTTATGTGTCAAATCAAGAGTTAATAAATCCTAATGGCTAAGCTACTAGTCTACGATTTTATTAGCAACTCACAGGGAGGATGTCATCTCCATTGGATCCAATGTTAGTGTCTTATATTATAGTAGTCAAAAACAAGTTTAATCTTTTAAACTTCTTTTGGTAAATGTGTAAAATTTTTGCTATGATATCTTAGAGATAAAGCTATTAGTATTTGTGAAAAATGTAAGATTATATTATTGATGTAATCATGTCATAATTGTGTGAGTGATAATGTAAAGATAGTCATTGATTCCCTAAAGATTGAGTTAAGTGAGTCTAGGGTTGATGTATCATACAAAATCATGAGTGAGCTCATAGTGAGTTGTGTTTTCTCATCATTGGCACAAATTTCTGGGGTCAGGATAACCAGTTAGGTTGTCAAAACAAATTTGTGTAATGAAATCACCCTCTAGAATAACGGCTATGAGACATGTTGCACATCTTTCCTTTGTTGTGTTTTCATGATTAGAGCTTCAAATTATAATAATTGTCCTTGAAAGGTGAGTTTGGTCACCTTGGGAGTTCAAAATCTTGTTTAAACATCTAACAAACTAGAGATCCACTCTTTCTTCCATCGAAATAATTATGGACATCGGTTGGAGCTCACTACCCTAAGTCTGGAGAGGCGTTGCTGCGCTCAGGCACAATCACTGCACTTCTTCAAGTCGAGACATTATCGCCACTTCCAAGTTTCAAATCCTCATTCTCTTGAATGATTCATCTTGTATGATGTTCAATTTTCCCTCAGTTGTCGAAGAAAATTCCTAGATGACCTTACAAAACTTGAATTCATATCTCGTTGTGTTTTCCTTATTGTGCCTAAAGAATTCGTTGTGCTTTCACATAATTGCTACGTTTTATGTTTTATCTATGTCAAAAATTCAAAATTTTGCCTACCACCTATATCCCGGAGCCTGAAAATTCCATATAAGTGGTCTGGAGTCTCACAACCTTGTTGATGCTATCCTAAAACATCAAGAAAACTATTTCCCTCATGCGCTGCGCTTTCTTGTTGTGCCTGTGTATTTGAATTTCCACTATAGATTAAAGAAACAAACTACTGCATTTGGATCTGGAGGTTGGGTTTTTCTTCCTAAACTTGTTAATGTAGGGATTTTATTTCAATTTTTTCCACGGCCAGTCATCTAAAACTATAATTCCATAGCTACTACAATTATTGCACTTTCTTGCTGCACAAGTTGTCAAACACTTTCTCAAGGCTCGAAATATTTGCCTACAACATTATAAGGGAGACCACTCAGTTGGGAACTTAGAGTAGCTCCTTTTCCATTGAAATCATGGTTCTGGCTAGTTAAACTAGGTCCAGTTACCTTCTCTCTATCTCCACTAGATTAAAATATGACTTTCACCTACCAATAGAGAAGAGACATCAAATCAATCCTCTTGCTGATTAGGCAAGAAAGTGATTCTTAAGTTGACTTGGGGCTCAGATAAGCCACAACTAAAGTTTTCCTCTTCAGGAAAAGGACTTCTAAGATGTAGAAACAAGAATTAAAATGCAAAGCTTAACCTATGATGAACTTATCCTATCTCATTTGAAAGAAATGACTAGTCTTTCTCTCAATTGAGAGCAAGCTAAAATGACGGGACAAGAAGCATGTAGGAATTGGAATTGGAATGAAGGAAATAAACCAAGGAAATAGTTCACGAGATCTAATCCTTGTTAAAACAAATACAAACAGCTAAATGCCTAATAAATAGTTACCAGACTCTTAACTGTAAACAGCTTCAACTCCTAATAAAAATATGTATAAGAACGAGAAATTCATTTCATAGTACTGAAGTAGTTCAAATAAAATGCCTTGTAGAAAAGAAAAAAATCTATAACTCTAAATTGTTAGATAGATAGCTAGCCTAAAGAAAACAATGTTTGTTCTTATACAATATCCAGTTTTCAAGATGCATTTTTGATTAATTATGCAAGGTATCTTGATCAGAGTTTTAAATGGGATAACAATTAACATTTAACAATAGTGCTAAAGACAACAAATAACTCATACAATAGAAATGTAATTGAAAACTAAAAACATTTATTTCAATAATTGATGCAAACAATAGTGCCATACAAAAATTACAGAAATAAAGTTTATTATGAATATGAATCAAGTTACAGAACCTCAAAAGTTGACAATAGTGCGAATGAGCATTGAAACTCATGTACAAACATATTGAAAGCTCCTAAATTATTCTGCCTCTTCTCCTAGATTTGAATCCTCCCTAACTTAGCCCAGCGATGGGTTTTTATACATGATTTAGAAATCATAACCATTTCCTTGAATCTCTCAGCAACAGAGTTATTAAATATACAATTAAATGGAAGGATTGCTTTGATTGGGATCTAGAAAAACACCAATGGGACAGTTAAGAACGAATTCCCCAATTTACTCCTTGCAATGCTAAATTAACTTGGTGGTTTTCAACAACTTTCTGCTAATAAAGGATTCATTTTCTTCCTGGAGGAATTTCATTAGGTTGTTTTCATTTTCATCCATATATCAGAAGCCCTCTATCAAAACTGCAATCAAAATTAGCCATTATATACTACAAATAGAGTAAAACAAACTTTGAACAAACTCTCATTAAACCTGAAATTAATATATATCACGACTTTTCTATTAATAAGACAGTGCCCCCCTAGAGGTGACAAATGGTAAGCATTGAAAGGCATCAGAGAAATTCATATCGAAGGTTTAAACATAGTCACACAACAAATCTTACAATATATGGGTGTTACGAAGCGGACGCAATACCAATCCTTAAACCATCATTTATATGCCCAACTTTATAACTAAGTGGTTTTTTTAAATTTAGTGGCTATAATAGTGGCCAAAGGATGATACACGTGGCAAGAGTTGAGTGGTATCGGAGGTAAGCCCATCGAAACTTTTTATAATGTGCGCAAACAAAAAAGTCAATATTGGGAGGCTCTGATATGGAGCGAATGCGATTTGACATTTATTTATTTTTTTAAACTGTATCAGGTCCAAATATCAGAGGTGAATGGATTATTGGGGGTTTTAGAAATGTTACCATTTAAAAGTTCTGATATACAGGTGGATGTGATATTCCAATTAGACCATCATTAATACACATATTGGGTTTAACATATTGTAGCCTGGCAGATATCGAAAGTCGGAGGGGGACGCACATTGAAATATCGAAGATGGAGAGATTATCGAAGATCAGAATAGGAGGTTATATCGCTATCGAAATATCAGTGGGATTGGCATATCGGAATATCGACAATCGGAGGGAGTGTTATATTGGAATTTTTTTAAAACATTTCGCAATTGAAAATCTTTGATAAGTGTCGACCCTGATAGGAACATAAGTAATGATGTGGTAGGTGGGTTCTCCAGTTGGCTATATTAACTTTAAATATATGCCATAAGCCATATAAATATGAGTTCAAACTTTGAATATTTTTAATATAGGTATGATACTATATCAATATATATGTGCCACTTGTTTTAAGATTTAGGCTTAAAGCCTAGGTATGAATCTTGGTCTCGGGGGCTATGAAATGCATGATATAAACATAAATAAATAAAATAATTTCAAATATAGACATTTCCAAAAATATAATTATTTACAAAGTGACAAATTTATAAAAAAAAGGTAAAATACATTATATATGGCCAAAGTAGTAAAAAACATCCAATCTTCAATTAGGTTCTATTTGCAAACCAAATATCGAAATGAGATCAAACGAGTTATGATAGGAAGATAGGAACAAATTGAACTCATTAAATCTATCCAAATACTCAAAATAAAATAGTAATATAACCAATCATTCAACCAAAGGTTCCCCATAATGAGAATTAAGTGAATAATGGTGGGTTGTGTTTTTACCACAACAACACTCTAACCACATTTTAAAACCCTATAATTTATCTCCATTGTGAGCCATGACAAATCCAAATAGGAAGAATCATAAGGGGGAAACATTGTTAGGTTTTCACCTCAAGATCTAGCCTCGATAAACTCAGATCCAACAATTAGGGTTACTTTTGAATAGACTGGTTGGATTAGGTTTTATGAGAAGATACAAGGTTATAATGTTCAACTAACCAAAGAGTTTGCTTTGAATTTCATTGCAGTAGAGGTTTGAATTGGAGAGTTGAGTTTTCCAGTATCAATTGTCACCATTTTAGCTGCTACAAAGATTCCTCTACAAGGAGAACAATGGTTCAAGGGCATGCCTCTAGACATAATTGACTACAAGGATTTCCTAAAGCAAAAATACAAAAACAAGGACTATGGAGCTATTGTGCCAAGAGAATATTTGCTAGAACCCTACAACAAAATCCTTAAGGTCATCCAGAGATATTTCACTTGTGAAGGAAAATTTGGGAGAATTTATTAGTATCATTTTAGGCTATTGATGCATTTCACAAGGAAAAACCTTTTGAATCTTCCTTTCTATTTGTTCAGAAGAATTCATAAATGTTGGCATTATGATGCATGTGTTGTACTTGATGGAAACCAACTCGTAGAAGATCAACTCACTTATATATATCTAGATGAATCTACGGAAGAGATATCAGATGTGACAGAATACATAGGATGCAAGACAGCTCAAAGGAATCAGATGACAATTCTCAGTATGACAAGTTAGCTTTGCCATCAAGTCCAAAGGGGGAGATTGTTGGCATTATGAGACAAGTGTTGTCCTTGATGGAAAATCACACAAATGATAAATTATAGTGCAACAAAGTTATTTTCAAAGTTCACGCACTTTCATGAAGATAAAAGTTTCTTTCATGTAGAGAAAAGTTCACGCACTTTCATGAAGATAAAAGTTTCTTTCATGTAGAGAAAATTTCACGCACTTTCATGAAGATAAAAGTTTCTTTCATGTAGAGAAAAGTTCACGCACTTTCATGCAGAGAAAAGTTTTTTTCATGTAGAGAAACGTTCACGCACTTTCATGCAGAGAAAAGTTTCTTTCATGTAGAGAAAAGTTCATGCACTTTCATGCAAAGAAAAGTTCCCTTCATGCAAGAGAAAAGTTCACGCACTTTCATGATTGGTTCATGGTATTAGTCCGACAGTTTTTGATCTTATGGTTTTGGTCCGTGGTATTGCATCCAAAAGTGTTGATCTCACGCACTTTTATGGTTGGTTCATGGTATTAGTCCGACAGTTTTTTATCCTATGGTTTTGGTCCGTGGTATTGCATCCAAAAGTGTTGATACCAAGTATTGGGTCCGTGGTATTGTGTTATTATGGTTTTGGACCGTGGTATTGTGAAAGGCCTAAGACTATAAAAGAGGAAGGAGATCATTTGGCAAAGGATCATCTGAATTATTGAATATCTGATAAAGTGCTAGATCTAGAATACTGTGATTGGGTTATGGTGCAGATATGGATCTGAGCTAAAGAGGGATCTCACCGGTTGATGGAGAACAATATCTAAGGATAGATCGGGATCAAATAGTTTGAAATGAACTATCTCTATATGATTGATTATGTTTATTCTAGATCTGTATAATGACGAATGTAATGATCATAACTGGGTATAACTAAAGTTTGAAATCGCTGCAAGTCATGATTGCATATTTATAGATCTGTATGCGGGTTGGCTTTGGTATAAGCACGTATGTACGCAGGTTTGATTCATTGTAGTAGTGTATACCATTTGAGCTATGATGTTTGAAGTTATAGGTGGTTCTGTTTGTTGATGACAGTTTAAAGGTGTCAGTATTCTGCATATCCTGTTTGGTTGATTATGTTTAACTTTAGTATTAATGGATGAGAACTAATATTGGATCAAGATCATAATGACTCATATTTATGTGATCTGATGGACTAGATCTGGTTGCTAACTCACATATTATCCTTGTATATGTATTGATCTGGTGTTTGGGTGATTCAGAAGATTGATTGATTATGTGCTTCAATGATATTAATGGGTCCAGTATGAAAATTGGATGAAGCGTGGCCTTTCAGATTATGTGTTGTGCTTCAAGAGTATCCAATATGAAATATATGAAACGTGGTATCTGGAGGAGAGAAGATTGTAGGTCGGCGCCTACGTACTAGTATCTTAGCTAGTACAAGAGCTAAGGGGGTGGTAGCTCCCTTCTAGTAGCAGTTGAAAACTTTGGAGCATTGTAGCAGGTAGCAACCCACGTACTAGTAAATGGATCGGCTAGTACAAGAACTATGGGGGTTGTAGCTCCCTTCCAAGAGAGACTGGATAACGAGAGAGGGTTGTAGCTCTCTGTAGGTAGTAGCCTACGTACTGGTAAAGGACTGCACTAGTACAGAACTTTTGTAAATGGATTTTCTTATTAAGAAGAAGATTGAGATGACTTGCAGCAGGTGGTTTTCTCCCACATTGGGTTTCCACCTTATATCATGGTGTTCATGTGCATGGCTTATGTGTGATGATCTGTTCTATTTTACTGCACCTGTTTACTGTTAATATGGTTAATAATGTTCTAATGCACTCATTGAAGATCAATTAACTGAATCATAAGTTTACTGAATATACGTGGGTATTCTTAACTGAAGCATCATATATGAATCAGAGTACGGAAATGAAAAAGTTTTATTGACTTAATAATACTAATTCAACCCACCCCCTCAGTATTATTTCCAACAATAAAATAGAAGATAAAGTTCAAGGTAAGCAAATTCAAGTAGAGCCCAGTCTCCTTCATTTCTCTCTAACTAAATTGATGGTGGTGGAAGAATTGAAAAATAAAAATCAGGTGTGGAAGGCATTCATAGATTCATCCAAGTTGACAACTGAGTTTCCAACTTGTAAAATGGATACACTTTCATCTATGGAAAGGAATTTGTAATATGTTGGCTTATATGGGCCTGACCCAGGTTTGGAAGAATTATTTAGCCAAGCAAATCTTGCAGCTATTGGCCCTTTCAGCAACAGTCCGCGGAGCGTGGACTGAGGTCTCACCCGAAGTAGCAGGGAAGGGTGCTGGAACTAGGTTTCCGCACCCTTGGGATGTCTAGATGTGGTCTAGAGGTATCGCGCGCCGCTTTGCAGCCTCACGCTGCGCTATATTCGCACAAATCTGGTCCCAGACTGATTTTCGCGCTATTTACAGATCTAATTTATTTAATGTGGTATTATAGCTCAGATCTATTTAGAAGGGTCTTTAAGCAAACATTTAACAGATTCTACCAATTCGCGTACTTAGAATAAATTAAGATATAACTATATAACATAAGCATATGTGCATGGATTAAACAACTTATATCAACCATTCATACAGGCAGATTCGCGATAACTCAGATTGTAACATAGAATTTGCAAAAGAAACTTATCTTTATTTCCACTTATCAGATACGGCCTGCGCACTCAGCTACAGGGGTCCGCGCACACATCTGCGGACTCTTCCAGGCCTCTGCGCACACAGTTGCAGAGCCTCTATCCCCTACCCAAACCCCCAACTCGGACATACAGACGCTTTCAGAATGCTTCCCTAAAAAATCCATTACATTTCAGAGCCAAAATTATCCAACTAAAACTTAGCTACTCTACCCATAGAACCTCGCTCTATTTATACCTTTCCATGGACCATGATCCATGGGCAGGCCAACTTATCTTACATTTCTTTACATTATTTTTGGTGGACTACCCTTTGACTTCAACCTATTACAAATCACGCTCCGCGCTTCTCGCGGAGTCTTTACCCAAAATTTCGCTCTTCATGCCCCATGACCATTACGCGGGGCTTCCGCTACCCAACAGTCCCCCAACACAATCATCATGACTCGTCCCAAGTCACTCAGCTGGTGCGGGAATCTTTGCGCGGAGGTCGGTCAGCAAGTTTTGCAACTCACCGATCTCTGCAACAAATTCGGTTGCGATCCCTTGCACCTTTGCCAAGTAAGCTGCTGAGACATCACTTGCAACTACCTTCTCTGTTGCACATACTATCTGCATCTGCATTACCTTTCCTTCAATGGTTGTAGATATGATAAACTCTTCATCGAGCCAGGGCTGGATATGTGCTTTAAATACTGCCTCTTGTTGTTGCACCGTGTCAACTTGGGCTTTGAGGGCCTGGGCCTCTTTCATTTTGGCCAACTGCTATGTGATAGTAACTATCTGTGCAGCCCCGCGAGCGGTGTCATAGGCTTGTTGTAGCTTGCACACCTCGGTTTCTACCTACTATATGGTTGGGTCGTCCTGGAGGGAGGTGAGTATCCCTAGCGACTGACTGAGTAGTCCCTAGCATTCACGAACAATGCTACTCATCGTTTCTAATCCAGCTACAACTTCACCGCAGTGGCGTTCCCATTCAACCAGGGGTGTGGGAAGCTGGATCTTAATACGGAGCTCTACAACCTATAACGTGAGTTCCTCCTGGGTTCTTGCGGCCTCTTCTTGGGCCGTGCGAAAGCCGACTACTATGTGCTGAATCTTGGTGGCTGGTGGGAGGTCCCCGGGGATGGCTAGCTCGAGTATCATGCTACACCCCACCATCACAGCATGTTCTACCTCCCGGTACCATGCAGCCAGGTCCTCATGTTGGAGAGTGATTTGTTCTATCTGTGCCCTCTGTTCTGTCAAGATGTGGAAAGCGTGACCTTCCCTGGATAGAAACTCCTAAGTTACACCCTCTTGCAGTAGGTATAATACATCACAGGGTAGGGCACCTAGATTTAATTCCCAACTACATTCTTTACTGTCTCCTGTGGCGAAGACAACACCTGTTGTCAGGGGTAGGGTGTGTGGCATGTGCGTGCTAACCATCTGCTCGGCGGCGGCTATTTCTTCTGCTAGCTGGCGAGTGACCCAGCCCGGGGGTCGCTCTTGTAATGCCTGCAACTGCGCTCTAATCTCCCCCAACACAGTTTTCTGTTCGGTGATGAGTGTCGGAAACGCACTGGGGGAACATTGCTTGTGAGCTGGCTACTATCCATGAATTCTTTTTCCAGAGCCTTCGTTGTTTTGGACTTTTTCTGAGTGGTCGGTGAGTCCTTGGCACGCAGCCATTTGAGGTGGTCCTGCATTTCTGTTTCCTGTGGCGGATCCTGTTCTAAGTCCATTCCTTGATCTACCTAGTTTCCTTCTATTGTCGAGCTCGTGGTAGCCTCTTGCTGCAAAGCGACTTGTTGTTATTGACGCGCCTTTTCTGCCAATTGAGTGAGTCACCACTGGTGTTCCTTTTCCTGTTGTTGTGCTTCCAGTCTATCGAGAACGACCTTGTCTGGGGCGTGCCATTCTAGAGGCCATGTTGCTAATACTACGTAGGTGGCATCATCTGTTGCAAGGAATGGCAGTGTGACCCATGATTGCTCTGGATCCTTTCGCGCGCGGATATGCACGTGATGCATGTCTGCTTTGAACTCAGCCATGCTTTGAAAATTATTGTAGATCATGAGGGACATGCGCGGTCTTCGAGCAATCTGCATCCATATCTTCTCTTCCATGGAGGTCCAAAATGCCCGGATCGCGGAAATCCTTATTGCATCCTTTGTAGCCTAGAGATAAATATACCACACTACTTCGGGTAGACTATCCTCAATGTGGGGAAACTGGCTTTCCTGCGGTAATTCACCTGTAACCAGGAGGATTGATAAAAGCAACCATGCATAATGAAAGGTCTTACCTTTGTCCTGTGCTTCTTGACAATTGGTGAGGAATTCAGCGCATAAAAACTATGACCAATTGAACTAAACCCCCTCGGCACACTTCCCTGCAAATGCGATGACAGGGGCTAGCACCTCATCCGCGCAACATTTTCTCATGCGTTTATCGGCTAGTAGCTGAGTGGCGACTCGCACTGCGTGGTCGCTAATGCTTGCTATGACATACCCCCACTTTCCTTTCTCTAGATGGTACTTCTCCTTCATCTTTCGGCGAGGCCTCCCTCGCTACTGGTTCCTGCTATATCTGCGGGGTTATTCCCTTTAAGTGGCAAGTGCATAATCCGGTGGATTAGGTCGGCTATGATAGGGATCTGTTCTTCCAACCAAAGATATCCATCATGGACGAGGCATAGCAGTTGTCATATTACAAATATTGTGATGGTCGTGTGGTGATATTGAGTTATCTACCTGAGATTTAGTATCCCCACCCTTTCCACACCTAGTAGCCACTTCTGCGGCAATAGTTTGTCTTCGGCTAATTCGGGAAACTTGTCGCTATCTACAAGGTCCCAATCTTCGAATTTGATGCTTGGAACGCGCCCAATTAGCAACCCTTCGAACCTTATATCGTCCAGGAGAAGCGGGCTCTGGAGTGTAGTTTTTGTAGCATCTATGCCTTTCAAGATCTTGGTCATCCCGGTCCATGGAGACAGATACAGGGGAAACAATGAAATTTGCAACACAGGTTCTTCTTCCTTTGCTTGTGCGTCAATCTGATCGATTAGGTCCTGTAGATCATCGTCCTTCTCAGCAGGTTCAATGGTCACTAATTTGCCTTTGTCAACGGTTGAGCATTTGTTGAGTTGTGGGGAGGCCTGGACTATTCCCATCTTCTACTTGTTCTTCCTGGGTCGCGGGGTACATGGGGTCTTAGGAACTTCAGGAACTTGAGTCACCTCCTCAGGCCCTTCTTGATTCAGCTGCATTTCTTTTTTGATCCATGCTCGGGTTCTTGCCATAGTACTCATGGAGTGCCTGGTAGCTGCGTACTTGCTGCGTTTTGCTGGTCCAAAGTGCCAAAAGTCCAGTGTTGACCACAAGCTGTGAGTTTTGAAAAAATCCCTTCCCTCCATTTTCATTTCATTAGTGGCGTCGAGTTGGCAGATATTTGCATATCTCATCTGGAACATTCGTCTTAATGTCCCGCCACCCACTCCTTTCTGACGTGATCGAACCTTCCTGTCAGGGCCAACATGGCTAACAGTCATATTTTGACTTTTCCTGGTAGCGCTATCTTGGGGGCACATCTGTGACCATGGGGACTGCCTCCTTTGGTAAAGAATCCTTTTGTCACACCGGTTATTTGCAGACTGGTTTATAGTCCCATGCCTTCTTTCAACTACTCGAGGCACTGAGACTGTAGTTCCTACTGCTAGTCAAGTGCTCACACGTTTGGTGCAAGTTCAGACCATCCCTACTAGCCCGGGTTACGAGCACCTCTAAAGCATCTGGGTCATCATTCTGGGGTTTATTTTTTTCCGTGACTACGAGCGCAGCCATGATAGCAGGGTCGCAGCGCGTTCCTGGGCTATTCTTCTTTGTAGTGTGCTTTGCTTCTTTAGTCGTAACTACATGTTCTCAGTGTTGAGGGGCTTGTGACTGCTCTGTCTTTTCTGAGCTTCCTTTTGTCGTCTATTACAGACCCAGCGAACCCGTGGTATCCACAACTTCCCTGAGCCCCTACTAACCTTGGCATCAGTCGCTTGGGCACCGGTCTATTGGGGTGGCTTCGGGCTCCTACTTCTAAGCTGGGTCGACGTCCGCACCCCAGACACCTGTAGCCTATGCTGGCGAGGAACACTGACTTTGTTTCACTCTTCTGACTATGCACGCACCTTTCTTCGACATTTGCACCCTATCATTCGCATCTTCGGGATTACACCCTATCAGGAAGCAGTAGGTGCGTGGCATGTTTTCGCAGATACCTCCGATTTTTCTTTTGCTCCTATTGTCACCATCTAGTTACAATTGAGTGTGGTTACTTCGTGCAATCAGTTCTGCTATCGTTCAACCTCTTTGTCTGAGTCCAACGTGTAAGAACTATCGTAGTCCCATGAAATTTGACCGTCCATTGTTGGATTGACCCTGTCCTAATCTTACGCTGTAATCTGGTAGACAGTCCAACTCCCTATCGCTGTCTCCGTCGCGTATGGGCTCGGTGTATCGCGCCCCCTCTGCGAGGTCCAACGGGACCACTACTCGGAGAGCTTTCTTTTCGAATATCATTTTTCATTTCTTAAGGTTGATGATTCCATTCATATCCATTGCCCAATCTATCCCTAATAGTGCAGGATATGGATTACTATGATCCACAATTTCGATGACTTCAAAATTGGTCTGGGTTCTGGTGCCATCGATGTCTACTGTAACTCCATGCAGGAATCCCATAGGCATAATATTTTGTTGGTTAGCCATCCATAGTTGAATCGGCGACCATTGCAGTGGGGGCTTGCCCATGTGTTCCCAAGTCTGCTTTGGTAAGACATTCGCTTCGGACCCCAAATCTAAGACGACCTGATCCATCTCATAGTCTCTGATCTGGATAATTAGTCGCATTTCCCACCTAGTGCGCAAAGAATGTTTACCTAATTTTCGGATCATTCGGGCTTCATCCGCTCCCGCGCACCGAGTTATTAACTCCCGTAGCCCCTTTACCGCTTTAGCATCCCTGAGCAAGTTCATGCAAGTTTCCAAGAAGGTGGTTAGCACAGATGTATCCTTCTCTGATCCTAATTGATCCTTACCTCCCAACATAGATGCTTCCATGAAACTCTTCGTGGCTTCCATAAAGGTTTCCTTCGCGTGCTCTAAGTCAAAGTTTGGTTGTTTCAGGGGGGCCTTACGAACCCATGCATCTGTCTCTGGCTATTTCCCTTTATCTTCTCTGGTGGTAGCACCACTCCGGAGCATCATATTTATGTTCGGCCCCTCCACACGAGGTTCAACCTTCATCATCTTGACATTTTGGGTGGGGTTGGTCAGAATCACCCCCTTTTCTCGCATCTAAGCAATCAACGTAGGGAAATCAACTGCTTCGTGGTCAAATTGGTAACAGTACGGACAACAAGCTTTGGTCGGGTTCATGGAATCCCGCTCATAATGCCCTGATCCTCCACAATTGTAGCAAATTAATTGCCCTCGTCCCCACCCAGGTCCCATGCCTCCACGACCCCATCTGCGTACCTGGTACCCTCCCCACATGAATGGTACGGTAGGATCCTGCCCGTGCGCTTCCGTTTGCATCCTATAAGCAGGTGTTCGATCCATCAACATTTGCTAACTGCAGCAATTTCTTTCCTCGTGGCCCATCGTTCTGCAAAGTTACAAAATAATTGTTAAGGAGGGGGTTGTCTTAAACTTGGCAATAGGTGAAAATTGTCCATGGCATGCTTTCCTCCTACTTCACAGATTGCGCACCAAAGTGCGGGCGCCATGCCTGGCCCTGCTTGTACCTCTGGTCGCAACGTTATTGGCCCCCCTCCTGTGCCATAGTTCACAAAGATCGGATAGTGGTCCTTTTCGTTGCCCAGTCCCTTACATTTGATACACCATACCTCTTCCCATACCTCCGTGCTAGGCGCTTATCCTTGTTTCAAGCTTCGCATCTCTAGACATAAGTTTTGTATTTGCACTTGGATTTGCTGGACTCCCAACCTTGGGTCCTGTATTGGGGTTTCATGCAGCCGCATTGCTGCCTCCAGTGCTTCAGCTTGGGTTGAGATCTTTTGTTGCAACAGAGCCGACCTTAGATATGGAATTAATGATGTGACAAACCAAGTGTGGTGTTGCGCATCCGTTAGTGTCATGTTGGCCTCACGGATGGTGCTTTTCAACCTCTGATCTAAATCCCATGGGGTTTCACCAGGCAGCATTACAATTTCCTTGAACCCAATAACTGACTGTGCTTCAGACTTGGGTCATCCAAATTCCTTTTTTAGTGCCTTCTGGATTGCTACCAGTCCTTCATTCGGATGATCACTTGAGTATTTCATGTACTAGGTCAATGCGCGGTCCTGCAGCGCACTAACTAAGGTATCCTTCTTGATGTTTTCATCTGTGATGCCCTGATCGTCCCATACATACTTTATCACAAACTAGAACCAGCCCAGTTCCTCATTTCCTATCCCCTTAAATGTTGGAAACTGTACTGCGCTCACCATCCCTACTTTCGATGGTGGCGGGGTTGGGGGTGGAGTTGGTGTTCAGGTGGATGGATTAGACGTAGGTGATGTGGGTGGTGATGTGGACAAAGCTGGTATCAGTAGGAAGCGTTCCCTAATCAACCGGACCGCACTCCCTGGAGAGAACCTCGCGAGTTCCTCCTCGCTTTCCCGAGAAATAGAAGCTAAAGGGCTATTTTCTACTCCTCCCGCTCTGTGGTAACCTCTTCCGCTCCGCGTTACTCCAGACATTAATAAATGCGCATAATCTATTTTTCACACAACAGCATATTAATCCAAGTATTCAATGATTTGATATACCTACCCTGAGGTCCTTGAAGGAACCAGCTTTCCGCTTTGTTATAGCTCACAATTGTATCTATCGTGAACTTGGTGATAAATCCTCCTATTACCCGATCTAGCCAATGATCTACTACGCGCGTGATTTTATCCTCAGTGGTCTCTAGCCTGCGCACCAGTTCCGGGGTCCACACAATAGGCTGGTCCAACCTACACCTTCCCACACTGTCAGCTAGCCTTGCAATCCACTCATACAACTCTACTAGAAATGACACAAAGAAGATTTCATGAATGTCTGTAAATATATAACGGTCCAGCCAATCTTCCTCTGATACCAACGAGTTTCTGTTTTCCTGAACTGCGAACTCGTGGAGTTTCAGATCCCACCAATTTTCAATCTCTTTCTTCGAAGGGTTCCAGTGTTCCCACATCAGACACCCCTTAGGCAGATCCTGATCTTGGCAACGGAACCATTTTTTGGCTTATATGGGCCTGACCCAGGTTCAGAAGAATTATTTTGCCAAGCAAATCCCACAGCTACCGGCCCTTTCGGCAACAATTTGCGGAGCGCAGACTGAGGTCTCACCCGAAGTAGCAGGGGAGGGTGCTGGAACCATGTTTCCGCACCCTTGGGATGTCTGGATGTGGTCTAGAGGTATCGCGCGCCGCTCTGCAGCCTCGCGCTATTCTATACTCACACAGATCTGGTCCCAGACTGATTTTCGCACTATTTACAGATCTAATCTATTTGATGTGGTATTATAGCTCAGATCTATTTAGAAGGGTCTTTAAGCAAACATTTAACAGATTCCACCAATTCACGTACTTAGAATAAATTAAGATCTAACTATATAACATAAGCATATGCGCACAAATTAAACAACTTATATCAACCATTCATACAATCAGATTCGCAATAACTCAGATTGTAACATAGAATTTGCAAAAGAAACTTATCTTTATTTCCACTTATCACCAATACATCCAGATCTGGCCTCTGCACACAGCTGCAGGAGTCCGCGCACACAGCTGCAGACTCTTCTAGGCCTCTATGCACACAGTTGCAGAGCCTCTATCCCCTACCCAAACCCCTAACTGGGAATTATAGACACTTTCAAAATGCTTCCCTCAAAATCCCATTACATTTCAGAGCCAAAATTATCCAACCAAAAACCTAACTACTCTACCCATAAAGCCTTGCTCTATTTATACCTTTACATGGACCGCGATCCATGGGTGGGCCGACTTATCTTACATTTCTTTACATTATCTTTGGGCGGACTACCCTTTGACTTCAACCTATTACAAATCACGCTCCACGCTTCTCGCGTTGTCTTTACCCAAAATTTTGGTCTTCGTTCCCCATGACCATTACGCGGGGCTTCCGCTACCCAACACAATCACCAGTGGAAAGCTCAGTGAAAAGGCCATAAATTTCAATTGACCCATGAAACAAGAAAAAAGATAAGAAACTTCATTTTTCTCCTGAGGTGGTGGAGGTTCCTAAGAAGACACTCACAAGAGCTGCTATGAAAAATTGGGAGCAACCAATTGAATTTATAGATATTATACCAGAGGATGTTGTTTCAAATGAGAAGGACAAAGAGATCTTAGAACTGCAGGAACAACTAGAAAAGGCTCACTTAGCCATTTCCCAACTATAACATGATAATAGGGAGTTGAAGAAGACTATTTTAGAAAAGAAACCTAAGATTAGTGAAATATAACCAGTGATGAAGACAACTCCATCTATCACTAAGTCCAAAGGTAAAGAGAAGGTAGTCACAAAGAACGTTCAAGAATTAGATGCTTCATCAGTAAGAATTTCTGTAACTAGGTCTTCAACAAGAAAGTTGCAGTTATATAAGGAAGAGACAATGAAAGAAGAGAAGAAGGCTAAGATGGATGAAGGGTAGCATACTTTCCCTAGGGTGAGGAATTAGTTGAAGAAAGCTCAAAATGAGATCACTAGGCTTAAGAAACAAGATGAAAGGGTTATAGAAAAGATACATGGTCATTTGAAAATGTGTGAGTCAACATTGTATGAGGCCAAGTATATGTTGAAGAGAACTCTGCCCTTGCATAGACATCTCAAGAATGTTTTTAGAAAAAATCTCACCTTGAAGAAAGAGTTAAGGGCTGCTAAACAATAGTTGTGGGAGGCTGATCAGGTGCTCATGTCCTAAGTGTTGTAAAATGCTCAAAATTTAAAGTGCTTAGAACTGGTTCGAAGTTGAATGAATGGAAATTTCTCGTCTTCCTGATTCCGGCGCCGCAAACGATTCAAAAAACGGTCGCCGTATGAGGAAGTTATGGCAAAAAGAAGAATTTGTCCATAACATTAGAAATTTTAATTTTTCAAAAAAAAAAAAAATTAAAAAAGGAATATTATGGGCACGAAATCCGAGGCAACCACCAACATTAAATGTAACTGCAGTTAAGTTGGCAGAATTTTGGCAGGAGCGCCAAATTTGGCGGACCTGCCATAATTGGCGGAGCTAACTGGAGTTAACTAAAGTTAGTTGGAGCTTTTCTAGGGGCAAACTGGAGAAACTTTAAATGGCCATAACTTTGGCTAGGAAAGTCGGTTTTGGACGAATTGTTTTTTGATTTTGGGTATTTTCAACCTTCTAAAGCCATTAGTGCAGGTCTTACAGCCATCTGAGGTCATTTGTAGAGGTTTTGGAGCCGTGAAAGTTCTAGGAGCCACTAGGGTCCAGTTTTGTGAAGACTGTATAGGGTTGCAGGGATCCATTGGAGGTGATCCAATAGTCAATCCTGAAGGATTCAAGTATTCTGAATCCATTTTTACCATATATTTCTCCTGTATATGCTTCTATTCAGCTGTATTTTCAATTTTAGCATTTAATAAAAACAAGGACAAGCCCGGTTGGGAGCTTTGGACCCAGCAGACGTAGCCCTGGAGGGGGTGAACTGCTTTATCAACTTCTTTTGCATTCGTGGTTGATTTATTTTGCAGATCAAATTCGTTTTAATGTGTTAAACAGTAAAAGGAAATAACTCTGCTATGCTTAAATGGGTCATGAACAGCTGAAAATTTCATGTGTTTTCTTTCTGCAAGACATGGAAATCTTTTAAACATGTTTAATTCTGAATTGAATACCTTGCAAACAAATTTCAAGTAGTTTCAAATTCAGATCAAGTTGGTATCAGAGCTCAGGGTTTTGTGCAAATATCTTCTAATTGTCTTGCAAAGTATTGATGCTTACCAGGTTGAAACTCAAAAGAGGGGAAGGACAGTTGACTAGAGAACGAGAGAATCCTCAGTCAAGGAAGGCCAGAGAGCCATCACCTCCACCTTCAATTTCACCCTCAAGAGTCTCAGCAGAAGCTTCAAGGATGTCTGAACATGAAGGAGAAATTCCTACAGAGACAGATCCAAGAGAAGAATAAAGAGTCTTCAGAAAGGCTTTCTTGGACCTCACTGAAATGGTGAGGATATTGTACCAAGAAAGAAATGAGAAATTGGCTGGAGAAGGGTTCAAACATCCACATGAAGGAGAGGGCTATTCAGGAGGTAAGAAGGATGATGATCATTCCAAGAAAGGACATGGAGGAAATGGTGATCCACCACCCCCATCTTCACCTTCTTCCTCTTCATCTTCGTCTTCTTCTGTTCATAAGCATAGATCCTCTGGAAAAAGTCCTTTTTTGAAGCTTGATGTAAAATTCGAATTACCTATGTTTAATGGTGAAGTGAATGCAAAAAAGCTTGAAAACTAGATTAGGCAGTTGGAAGTTTACTTGAGGATCAAAAATATGCATGATGATGCCACAAAGATTCAGTTGGCTTCTTTGAGAATGGATGGAGCAGCACTGGTCTGGTGGGAGGCCAAGACTAAAGAGGAGATAAAAAAATTTGGTAAGGTTACCTTAACACGGCCTGAATTTATGTTAGCCATTAAAAAACAGTTTTATCCTCTTGTTCACATGTCGAAGGCCATTATGAATTGGCAAAATTTCAAACAACTTAAGGGTCAGAGTGTCCAAGACTACACCCAAGAATTTAGGAGAAGAGCTCTCTTGTTAGGGGTAGATTTGCAGACCCAGGATACATTGCTGAAATACATTGGTGGCTTGCATAGCTACCTTAGACACACCATCTTGATGTTTAACCCTACTAGCCTGGACGAGGTTTGTGTCCAAGCTACCCATTTAGAGGCAAGGGGAAAAAACACATTTGAAGAGGGTAGAAACAAGCCCCCCAAGGGGAAAAACAAAGAGAAAATCTCCAAGGGAAAGAGAAAAAAGAATGCATCTATCAAACAGGAGAGTGAGAAAGTGATCTGTAAACACTGTTCTAAACCAGGCCATGAGGAGAAAAACTGTTGGAAATTATATCCTGAAAAAAGACCTCAATTTAACAAATCCAAAGGGAAACAGAAAACTGCTGCTACTACATCTACACGACAAGATTTAGGGGAAGATTCAGGTGATGAAACCAAAATTGCAGCCATGGGTTTGAAAAACTTGAAGGGAAAAGAAATTGAAACTCAAGCCAGCACTAGTACCTCAAACTGCCATGTACAAGCTCCTAATGAGGAAGAAAGAATTGAACTGTTTCATGTGAGGGTGATTTCAAAACATACTAAAATTAAAACACTTTTTGATAGTGGGTCACAAGCAAACCTTATATAAGAGGACTTGGTCAAGCAGCTTAAACTTGAGACCGTTCCACATCCGAAGCCATATCCACTTGGATGGATTTGCAAGGATGCAAATTTACAAGTTTCAAGAAAGTGCACATTGCGCTTTGCAATTACTGCACACTTTATTGACACAGTTGAACTTGATGTGGTACCTTTTGATATAGCAGGAATTGTTTTGGGAAGTCCTTACTTGTTTGACAGGAAATCTATCTTTCATCGCCATGAAAACAAATATCATCTGTTCAAAGATGGCAAGGAGTTCATTGTTAGAGCTCATCGCAAGAAGACAAATATAGCGATGGTGAATGCAGGACAGGTAAAAAGGTTGGTCAATTCAAGTAAGAATTTTGTTCTTCTTATGATTAAGCCCAAGGTTGATGTGAATCATGAGTCATTTGACAATTGTGATCCAAAACTTAAATCAGATCTGTATGATGTAGTTGATGCATATCATGAGATGTTTCAGGAGCCAACAGGTTTGCCTCCTAAGAGGGAGATTCAGCATGAAATCCATTTGCATCCAGATTGTCCTCTTCCAAACATAGGCATGTACCGCATGTCTATTATGGAGAATGCTGAAATAAAGAAGCAAATCAACGACTTGTTGGACAAGGGTTTCATAAGGCCAAGTACTTCGCCATGTGGGTCACCGATTGTATTGATTCCAAAGAAAGATGGCACTTGGCGTATGTGTGTTGATTTCAGGGCCTTGAACAAGATAACAGTAAAGAATCGTTACCCACTCCCAAGGATAGATGATTTGCTAGATCAGCTAAAAGATGCTCAATATTTCACTAAGCTAGACTTGCGCAGTGGATATCATCAAGTAAGAATTGAAGAAAGTGACATTTGGAAGACAGCCTTTAAAACCAAACAAGGACTCTTTGAGTGGCTTGTGATGCCATTTGGTTTGTGCAATGCACCTGCAACTTTCATGCGGGTAATGGATGATGTCTTGTGTCCTTTTCTTGATGATTTCGTTATTGTCTACTTAGATGACATCTTAATTTTCAGCAAGTCTAGAGAAGATCATGTCATGCATGTTAGGAAAGTACTTGATGTTTTGAAGAAGAATCAGTTATTTCTTAAAATTTCAAAGTGTGAATTTGGAAAGACTTCTTTGGTTTATTTGGGACACATAGTAGGAGGAGGTGCTTTGAGAATTGATCCTGCTAAGATTGAGGCTATTGTGAAGTGGCCTACTCCCAAATCCATAACAGAGGTAAGAAGTTTTTTGGGTGCAGCTCAATATTGGAGGAAGTTTATCTCTAACTTCTCTTCTATAGTAGCTCCTATGCATGCAGTGACAAGTGTGAAGCATGCTTTCCAATGGGGAGGCAAGCAACAAAAAGCTTTCGAATCTTTGAAAGAGAAGATTAGTTCAGCTCCAGTCCTTGCATTACCGGATTTGAGACAGCCATTTGAAATACAAACTGATGCTAGTGATTATGCTATGGGTGCAGTTCTTCTACAGCATGGTAAGCCTATTTCTTTTCATTCTGAAACTTTTAATGGTGCTGTTGTAAATTATCCTACATATGATAAGGAGTTGTATGCGTTGGTACAAAGCGTCAAAAAGTGGAAACACTATTTGATGGGTAAAGAAACTGTTATACATACTAACCATCAGCCCTTGCAATCACAAAGCAAGTTACAATAGTCACGACACTTCAGATGGATGGGCTTCTTGCAACAGTTCCATTTGGTAATAAGGTACAAGAAAGGTACTTTGAATAAGGTTGTTGATATGCTTTCAAGGCCTATTATTGGTGTTGTTACTTTACTTAAGAATGATTCCATTGTACATGATAGTTACATAGAACAATATGCATCTGATGAAGACTTTAAAGATGTGTATGCTAACTTGAATAAAGGGAATCATGTAGAGGAAAATGACTATCACATGCATAACAATTTGCTGTTTCATTTGGGTAAGTTGTGTATACCACAGGGGGAGAGAATAAATGTCATAAGAGAAGCTCATTCTTCTCTTATTGCTGGCCATTTTGGTGTGAGCAAAACAGTTGCACATCTACAGAGGTATTGCTATTGGCCTCACATGGTAGATTCTATTTCAAGGTTCATAAGAGGTTGTTCATTATGTGCTACAAGCAAGCCTAGCAATAGGAAGCTTGGTTTGTATACTCCTTTACCGGTACCTTCTAGACCATGGGAGAGCATCTCTATGGATTTTGTAGGAGGTTTGCCAAAATCTCGAAAGTAGCATGATTATTTATATGTAGTAGTTGATCGTTTCAGCAAAATGTGTATACTTATGCCTTGTAAGAAAACTATAACTGCTGAACAAACTGCTGAATTATTTTTTCATCATGTATGGATTCACTTTGGTTTGCCTACTTCCATTATTAGTGACAGGGATTCCAGATTTGTGGGGAATTTTTGGTCCAACCTATGGGAGATGATGGACACAAAGTTGAAGAAAAGTATTGCTTTCCATCTGCAAACAGATGGACAAACCGAAGTTGTGAACAGAACCATTGTGCACCTCTTGAGAGGTTATTGCAGCAAGCATCCCAAGCTTTGGGATGAACATTTGCACTACATACAACATGCTTACAATCATGCCAAGCACTCTTCCACAAACACCTCACCGTTTGAAGCTTGTTTTGGTTACTTGCCAAAATCACCTCTTGATTTCATTCTTGAGAAAGATGTTGCCATTGAGGGACATAATGACATTGACAAAGCTCATTCATTCATTGAAATAATTCAGCAAATACATCAGCAAATTCAAGAACAGCTTGAGAAGAGTCAAGGCAAGTACAAGGAAAGACACGACAAGCATAGAGTCGATCACAAGTTTCAAGAAGGAGATGAGATATGGCTGTACATTAGTAAGGAAAGGATGCAAAGAGAAGGTAAAAATCTGAAGCCTATTCGTTATGGTCCATTCAAAATCCTCAAGAAGGTTGGAAATAATGCTTTTCAATTAGATTTGCCTTCCTACATGCAAATGTATTCTGTTGTCAATGTGGAGAACTTACGTTTGTATGAACCTCCTTTGATTTCTGATCATGAAAATGTTGTTCAGCTGCCATCTATAGAAGATTTCTTGCCAGAATCCTTAGATGAGCTGAAAGAAGATACAATCCTTGACAGAAGGACACGCACTTCAAGGAGGGGCAGTGTAGATTATGTTCGGGTTGGTTTCAAAGGCAGCAAACCGAACAAGGCAAAGTGGATGGAGGTGGAAAGACTGAGGGAGTTGTACCCTCACCTATTTAACAGGTAGTTGAAGGCTTTTGGGGTCCAAAAGCTTCCCAATGGGGAGACGTGATCAGGTGCTCATGTCCTAAGTGTTGTAAAATGCTCAAAATTTAAAGTGCTTATAACTAGTTCAAAGTTGAATGACTGGAAATTGCTCGTCTACCCCATTCTGGCGCCGCAAACGGTTCGAAAAACAGTCGCCGTATGAGGAAGTTATGGCAAAAAGAAGAATTTGTCCATAACATTAGAAATTTTAATTTTTCAAAAAAAAAAAATTAAAAAAGGAATATTCTGGGCATGAAATCCGAGGCAACCACCAACATTAAATATAACTGCATTTAAGTTGGTGGAATTTTGGCAGGAGCACCAAATTTGGCGGACCCGCCATAATTGGCAGAGCTAACTGGAGTTAACTAAAGTTAGCTGGAGTTTTTCTAGGGGCAAACTGGAGAAACTTTAAATGGCCATAAATTTGGCTAGGAAAGTCGGTTTTGAACGAATTTTTTTTTTATTTTGGGTATTTTCGACCTTCTAAAGACATTGGTGCAGGTCTTACAGCCATCCGAGGTCATTTGCAGAGGTTTTGGAGCCGTGAAAGTTCTAGGAGCCACTAGGGCCCAGTTTTGTGAAGACTGTATAGGGTTGCAGGTATCCATTGGAGGTGATCCAATAGTCAATCCTGAAGGATTCAAGTGTTCTGAATCCATTTTTACCATAGATTTATACTGTAGATGCTTCTATTCAGCTGTATTTTCAATTTGAGCATTTAATAAAAACAAGGACAAGCCCGGTTGGGAGCTTTGGACCCAGCAGACGTAGCCCTAGAGGGGGTGAACTGCTTTATCAACTTCTTTTGCATTCGTGGTTGATTTATTTTGCAGATCAAATTCGTTTTAATGTGTTAAACAGTAAAAGGAAATAACTTTGTTATGCTTAAATGGGTCATGAACAGCTGAAAATTTCATGTGTTTTCTTTCTGCAAGACATGGAAATCTTTTAAACATGTTTAATTCTGAATTGAATACCTTGCAAACAAATTTCAAGTAGTTTCAAATTCAGATCAGAGGCATTGCAGGAAATACAAGAAAAAGAAATAGGAAAGCTTAATCTATTAGCCAAAGCAACTAAAGTCTAAAACTTGAAAGGCTTACAAGGTTGTCAACACCATTAACTAGTTGTTTTCCATGCTTAGAGACCTTAGCACTAGTCATAATTTTGAAGGAAAAATTTCATTGCGCTTTCACATAGGTGATGTGTTTTTACTATAGGGATTTTTTGAAGAATAAAGGGTTTCTAGTATGAAAAGAGGCTTTTTAAAGGGTAGTTGATGATGTTCACGTAATTTTTCAGATGCATGACTCATTCAGAGGCTCAGAAAATGATGAGAAGTAGAAAAACCATCAACTCGTTGCGCTTCTGTTGTTGCTTTTTTTTTTTAAGAAGGGAGTAACACAACACCTGCGCTGCACTTTCACGCAATCAACAATTTGACTTTTCATTTGAAGTATAAACTTCACTAAACCAATTTTTGAGGTCATGAAAAATTTATTCAACTACATTGGAGGTTCGAGCTCCATCTTTGTGCATGCATATAATGTAATTTGTTGAAGATTCTTTTGGTCAAAACATCTTCCTTATTTCTAGAAATTATTTATAATTTTGTTGCTATATGGAGAAACTGGAATCTTTTTGGGGAATTTTGTTCCTAAAGGAAGGAAATAATATTCTTTGATGTACATAGGATATATGTTTTATTACAAAATGATTGGTCAGGCTTAGAGAAAGAAGACACTATGCATTGTATATCTTTATTAAAGTTTCAGTGAATGATGAAGGCTTAAGTCGATCTTTACAGGGATTCATGTGTCAATTTCTTATCTTGATGTTTTCTCCTGTCTATGTGAATTTCCCTCTTGTTATAATCATGTTTGATTTGTTATGTCTTCATCTTTAGTTAAGCAAGGATCTAATTCAGAGTTCACTATTAAGTGCTCAGCTATAGCTTACTAAACATTTTATGTTTTTATTCCATTGTGACATCTAGAATTCATCCTCAGTTAGATGCTTTAGGTGTCACTATTTTCACTACTTCTCTACTCACCATCTATACAACGAAATTTGACAAAAAAAAAACCATAAGGATTTCCTACCTTGCCCCCGTCTAAGGTTTCCTCAATTTCCCCATCATGTCATTGAAAATAATTAACTCCATATGACTCAATGCCGAATGGATTTTCCCTCCTCCCTACCATCAAATTGTTAAACCTATTCCCCTTTAATATCAATACCTAGCCTAAGACCTAAGTGACTGAAGATTCATATAGGGATAGCCCTCTCTAAAGTTGGAAGGGCTTGATTCCAGTTTTAAAGTGGTTTGTGGTTACCTTTGTGTTCCTCTCCTTAGCAAGGAGGAATTACGAAGTGATAACAGGGTGAAAAAGAGGAACTTGATTCACCATATAACTCATGCATCCACTTACACTCAAAAGGATATCTAATGTGATGATAAATATGATTAGCATCATAAGATTCACAAGAAAGACTAGGAGATGATTAATTTCAAAATAATTTGGTAGGTATGAATCCTTTGGCCAATGATAATCTTTAAAATGATCAGCGTCATAGCATTGTGCATCAATGAAAGGTATACACTCCAAACTTGGGTTTAATACAAAATATTTGCATGAAGATGAATTATATGAAACGAGATCCTCAATCTGATCAAAAACTAAATAGTTGTGTCTAAAATGCCACAATCCTTTCAAGAAGGAATTTGCGTTCAGTGAAACCATGCAAAGAAAATAATTTTGTGAGAAAATCTAGATCTGACATAGTTCGAGGATCTCATCAGGATAGATAAACCCTAACATAACCATCAATGAAAGTTGAATTTCCTCGACTTCCTCACAAGTCCCAAAACTTTCAAGGATTGTAGAATTAGATTCCACAGATTGAATCAGATCATGCATGATGTGTGGGTAGTTACTACCAGTAATTTACATAAGACCACTACTAATCAGATGGTGGCCATGTACATCACTAATTTAATGGGACCATGCATATTCAAAAAATCAAATAACCCAAGTCATAAGGTTCTTTAAATGCACATGTAAGGATGGATAGATTTGACAAATCTCATGAGTAACCTGAAGTGAAGAATTTTCTTCATGTGAGCCTGGAAATGATAAGGGATGGAATGGATACTTGATGAGTGATTTACTTTCATTTTCACCAAGGATAAACTCACTACCTTGTTTCAATTCAAAATCCTACTTGTTAGGTAATGAATTTACAAATCATGGAGTGCCTTCGACACAAACTTAATGCATTGCAAACAATAAGGCACAAGGAATAGTGAGTTGAAGAGGAAGTTTCCATAAGAAAATATTCTTTGGCTGGATCAGATTCAAGATCAAAAACTTTTGAATAAAAAACTTCTTAAGAAACTAAGAGATGAGTTGGTGCACTTGGGAATTCATCATCATATACATTAATGGAGTCAACATCATTAGTATGATGGTTTCTCAAGACTTTATATTGATTAGGCAAATTGATTTCATTTGATTGACTACTGAGATTAGTAAAATCTAAATTATTTTATAATAAAGAAACATTAACTTAACACAGAGGACTTTGAAAAAGAGAATAAATATCAAAAGAATCTTCACCTTTCTGCTCCTTTACCTGTGAATTATAACCACCTTGCACCTGATCACAGCTTGGATTAGCAAACTAAGAATCAGAAGAGTTTGGAAGAGACTGATCAAGCATATCAAGGGGAAAGGGGATATGAGTAAGTCATGATAGAGGATGAGAAGCATCCCTTGAGAGTTCATGCTTTCGGTTAAATCAGATTCAAGTTTGAAGTTGTGTGTGTTAATATCATCTTTAACAGGCAAGGGATTGGTATTCACCCTAGGCTTCATGGACCATTCCAAACTTTCCTCCATCGGATCTAGATCATGGAAATGGATGAAGGTTGAATAGACAAATCAACAATTTGATTCATGTATTTCCCTACTTCAACATCATCACAGGAAGGCACCCAAATTGGTACTAGAAAAGGAGGATGACAAGGAACGAAAGGAATAGAAGGTTCTTCCTTTGAAATTAGAGGTGTCTCCTCGTTTGAAATTTTTTGGGGAAAAGAAAAATTTGGGGCTTTAGATTCACCTATAAAGAGATTTGAACCAAACTTCAAACTTTCGTTTTAAATAAATCCCAAACTGCATCTTCTCCAAGAATCTCATAACATAGGTGAAGGAATCTATTAGAAAAATCCTCAATCGATTCATGAGGTTCCATTCTAAGTTTATTAATTATTTTAAAATCATCTCGGTAATTATACCTATAGAAGGCTTAATAAATCTCCTTGAGTAACTGATCAAATGAATGAATGGAAGTAGGTGGTAGCGTATGAAACCATCGATTAACTTGACCTTCAAGAGTGAGATCTTCACAATCAATTTCATAAGATTCACAAAACTTGGAAAACTGAAAGATATGCTTGGCTATGGATATATCACCCTCACCATAAAACATCAATGGTGGCAAGTGATAAAGAGGTTCATCGGGGATTAAAAGTTTGCAAATGGATCTATTAGTAAAACACCCAGGAAGTATGGTTTGGGAATGAACCATCTAATATAAGAGATTGAAAATAGACTCAATAGGCACAAATTTTCATCTGAACCTCCCTTTAGTGCCAACTCTTGGTGGTGCTAGAAATCTGTCAACCAAGGGGGTGATCCAAGATCCTTCAGCTACCGGAATTATCCAAGATCTTTTACTTATGTGATGTTAATAGAATTGAATTTAAAATAGCATAAAAGAACCACATGTGCATGCTTAAACAAGAGGAAACATGACAATGATCAACAAATCAAGAACATGATACATTTGATAACGAAGTTCACCCAGTGTGGGTTATGTCTCTGGGCCTGGTATCAAGATGGTGGAAGCCACTTCATATAATGCTAGAAATGATGATGATGTACATGTCATGTTCTTTGTCATAACAAGGTCATATTCCCTCAACAAGAGTGGCTTGTCTCTCCATGAGACGTACTCCCTATAGGAATTCTCACTCAAAATGGGCTTCCTTTAGCTTGACAAACTAACAAGTATCTCACATAATGTGGAAGCATGACAAGATAATGACATCTCACATAATGTGGCAATAGTGATCCCTCAACATAGCATCAAACATGGATCTCAAAAATAATACATCATCTCAACAATAATGAAAGGAAATGTAACATGACTATTTCATGTACCTTCACTTTTGAAGATGGCCGAAAAATGAAAGGCTCAGCTGCAAAAACTGACTACACCACTGAATTTCTGGTGTCAAGTAGTGTAAAATCGACTACCAATTCATCCAATTCTGACATTGTCAAATTCTGGGCCTTCAGGAATATTTTAGATTCCCCATGATTCTCCAAAGATTCTGCTCCATGCGTTGACTAGATATTTGCATCTCAAATGTAAAATATAATCTCACCATTACATCCTTGCAGAATTATGAGACTTTTGAGTATAAAGTTGGCTACATTCTGATTATGGAGAATTTTAGCCTCCAAGGGAATCTAAAGATTCCTCAAGATTCTTCAAATATTTTGTTCTGCTGGGAACCTACAATTTTGCTACTCAGATGGAAAATCCAACTTCACTGTTGCATTCCCTATGAAATTTCGTCAAATTGGACTATAAAATTGACATCATTTTGATCAAATAAATTTTACCTCCTAGGGAAAATTCTCCAAGTTCAGGGTTCCACTCCTGCATCTGGCAAAAGTCCCCCCCCCCTGGGGCATGGTTCCTCTTGTTTGGAACTCTGTCATGGTTACCCTATGCTCTCTGCTCTGTTGCCTCCTCTCCATGCAAATAAATTTGTGGCTTATATAATATAAAGGTGGTGGAAATTACAATGAAGCGTTTTTGGCGCGTTGGTTATGACGTTGGAACCAAGGCAGGGAGGTCGGGGCTTCAAATCTATGGACCCCCACCTTGGCACATAAAATTTTGGTATTAATATTTAAAATGGCATGTGGTTATTACATTTGTTATAAGCCCCCACAGTTACGTCATTCATATGTCAGTGGTAACATATTTGGTCAGCGATTAATGTTTAGTTTTGTCATGTGTAGTGGGTGAGGTCCGCACCACGCAGCCCCGACCCAAACAATAGACATATGTGGTAATAATAGAGCGGGGATTGCGGGAGTGATAGCCCACCCCCCATATTTTTAATATATTTTTTTGTTTTAATAATAACCATTAGTTATTTTCAAATTTTTTGAAAATAAGGTATATTGGCATTTAAAGAGGCAACAATTTTGCCTTTTCCGGTGGCCAGATTCTGGTGACTGTTGTCGGTGCAATTTGTAGGTCCATTAACCCTTCCACTTGGCCAAGTCAACCCTAAAATTTAACTAGCCATATCTCCTCCATACGTACATGGATTTGAGTGTCATTCACACCGTTGGAATCAGGGCAATGAGCACGTCACTCTAGTCCTGGTTTGAGAGAAATCTTACCACTTTGAATTTTGACCACTTCTGAGCCCTCTTGCACTTTTTCATGTGTCTGGATCCACCTAAATCAGGGGGTCTCCCCAATGTTAAGTCCCAATTATACCTCACACTATTTGGAGTAAGATACCCATCCGGAGTATCGACCCAAACACCATAACTCTAAGGTTTTCCTTAGTTGCAATGAATAACAAAAGAGAGCATACACATAACCTTTGAAATTGGCAAGTAAGTTGACACTGTGAAACACCAATTGCAATGTGTAAAGGGAGACCTTCACAAGAGGGAAGTGAGAGTGAGCCCTAGAAGGAAAGTAATAGTACTATCCTAATAGAGGCATGTGAGAGCAAGGAAAGATTCGTTAATTATCTAGTGAATTAGTTCACATAGACACAACGATCAATGAAGAAAATACAACACACATTCAACAAGATAAGTACCAAATCCAATGAAGTAGTTCAATTTCTTTAGTACATATAAACATAACATATACCATAAACATATAAATAATAATCTTAAAATATCCATGATACATCCATGATGATGTGTTGGCTCAACAAGCTTCTGATTATTAAGTGAAAGATCCAAGTACATAGTTACAATGGCAATCCACTAGCTCCAATAGTGGAACATTGAGTCACTTCTTGCTTCTCCAAAGAATGATCTTCTCTCATATGCCAAGCTAGATAAGCCAGGGCTACCTCTCCAAAATCTTAAACCTCCAAAATCCCTTTGCTTGAGTTATGAGGATGTATTTATAACAAAACGAATGACCTTTCGTATCCCCATGACTCTTGAGGTTCCCCCATGACTCTTTGACTTCCAAGTGACTCTTGAAATTATACAAGGCTCTTGGACTTTTCATAGTTACTCTTCAGTCTACATGTGACTTTTCATATTCCATATGTGACTCTTGGACTTCGACACATTCTGTTGGGTAGCAGAAGCCCCACGTAATGGTCATGGGGCACAAAGCCCGAAATTTTGGGTAAAGATAAGGTAAAGACTCCGAGGGATGCGCGATTTGTAATAAGTCAAGTCAAAGGGTAGTCCACCCAAAAATAATGTAAAAGAAATGTAAGTTGAGTCGGCCCGCCCATGGATCGTGGTCCATGGAAAGGTATAAATAGCGCGAGGCTCTAGGGGTAGAGTTAGTTAGCTTTGGATGATGAATGATCTGAATTGTAATGGGTTATGAGCTAAGAAGTTTTGGAGCATCTGTAAGTCCAAGTCGAGGGTATTGGGTAGTGGATAGAGGCTCTGCAGCTGTGTGCATAGAGGCCTGGTAGAGTCCGCAGCTGTGTGCGCGAACCCTTACAACTAAGTGCGCAGGGTAAATCTGGATGTATCGATGGTAAAGTGGAAATAAAGATAAGGTTATTTTGAAACACTGTGTTAATCTGAGCTATTGCGAATCTGGTTGATTTCTGATTGATATTTCTATTGAATCTTTTTGCATATTCTTATGTTCTAGGTTAATGCAAATCTTTGTTTTTGTTAAATGCGCGTGCTGGTTATCCTGATTAAATGTTTGCTTAAAGTCCCTCATAAGTAGATCTGAACTATAACAAATCATTAAGTAATTAATATTGAGAAGTATCCCTATTTCGGATCTGTGCGGAAGCAAAGCACGGGAAGCTGCAGAACGGTGCGCGAGCTCTTCAGACCACATCAAGACATCCCAAGGGGGTGGAAACTTGGTTCCAGCACCCTCCCCTGCTACCTCGAGTGAGACCTCATTCCGCGCTCCATTGTTTGTTGCCGAAAGGGCCGATAGCTGCGGGATTTGTTTGGCTAAATAAGTCTTTCAAACCTGGGTCAAGCCCATATAAGCCAAAACATTCACATTTTGTCATTTTTTAGAAATACATAATTACACTCCTCTTCATGTGGCAAGACCCATTGACACATATGACATTATGATGACACTTGTACAATCCATGACTTGGAAAAATATGACTTAGATCTTCATGATGATGTATCAATGCTAAGCTTCTCTTCTTGCTACTTCCTTGATGTATTCATGACTGGTCTTGCATGTGCTTCATACTCATCCTTTAAGAGTCTAATTGATATGGAGTATTTAAGTGATCTTGATATTTAATCTTCTATCATGATATTATGTCCCTTCATCCTCTTGCTTGATGATCTCTTCATGATTCCAGCTTCACAAGTGTCTTTCATATGATCTCCTTTACATCCTCCTCGGTCATCATCCTGCCATGTTAAGATACAATATTTGTAGATGGGATTCACTCATGAAAAGATGACATCAATCTGGAAAACTCCTAGTCTATTCAATTCTTCATGCATTTTGTTGGTTGATATAGACAAAGGTATTGGTTTGAGGAGGAGGCTCTGGGATTGCATAGTGTGCAGTTTCAAGAGGCAATAAGGATGGTCTAAAGACTATGATTGTGTAATACACAGTAACAAAGGGTTAGAGAAGGAAGATTGCACAATTGAGGGTTTTAAGGAGACAAAAACAAGGGCTTTCTCACTGAAACTCCATAGTGTGAAATTCTGTGAAACAAGGAGGCCCAAGATTGTGTATTTGGGAAAGTTAGTGAGATAATAATGAAGGCTTGCTAACTGTAATTGCAAAATGTGCAATTCTAGGAGGTCAATGATTGAAGATTGTGCAGTTTTGAAGGTCAAAGAGGCAAACAGGAAGGGATTTCTCATTGTGATTGCATAATGTGCAATTCAAGGGAGAGACTAAACCATTGGATTGTGCAATTGCATAGTTCAGAGAGACAAAGATATAGACTGTTGACTGAAACTGCACAATGTGCAGCGAAATACTAATTAAGAGGTAAGATTGCATAGCTTCTAAGGGAGAGAATGCCTAACTGCACAATGTGTAGTCCTAGGAGGCTAAGCCTACGTAGTACATATTTCCTAGTGGCAAGACAAGCTTCTTGTGGTATGATACTATGCAATGCGCAATTCAAGGAGATAGTTTCAAAGGAGGTTGATTCAAGAAAGTTCGCTTGCTGAAAATGACTAGGTGTGGAATCCAAAAGGTAAGAAATGGAACCAGAACATGACTTTAACATGATCACTCACTTATATATGGCCAACCCTCAACATGGAAGCATTTACCACCCACAATCAGTATGTTCCAATTGAAACAAATACTATAATACTTACCTCCAAGTGCAACACTTAAGGTACACTTGTGACACAGGTGACTACACCAGTGAAACAGTTCTCAAGACTTGGGGAATGTGTCTAATGCATGTATTTATCATAGATAGAACATAGTAGAGTAGGATAATGCATCAGAAATTCCCTTCAAGAATGTAAAAATAACTCCCTTTGACTAGATGCAACACTTCCTTAACCATAAGATGGCACTTGTGAAAGTAAGAGAAAAGTGATAATGATGTTGGGTGTGGAGCATGATTATCATCCTAATTTAGAGGTCTTTGTTTCAGCTGGATGTATACCCCAGGAATATTGTACACCCCTCCATGCAGGGGGGTGCGGGGGGGACTTGTCCCCCCATGGGGGTTCCAGGGGGCCCATCCCCCCTTGCTAGGGGGTCCGGGGGCTAGTGGTCCCCCGACAGGGGTTTTGAGAGTAGCGCCCCCGAAGCTAAAAACAAATGTAAAATTGCCTTGTAAAAGTATAGTAATTTCTAGTCAATCTGGGCCGTTCATTAGGTGGATGATCTGACGGTAGAACTTATGTTTAGTTTAGGGTTTTTTTCCGTAGAAGGAAACCCCTCTCTTTGTATGATGGTATTGTATTAAGGCTGTGGAATATATGTGTATTCTCATAGCGAGAAATAGAGAGGTGAGACTGTGAGAGAAAACAGAGGATATTATAGCGGATCTGTTGTAGGTTGTGTCTCTTCATTTTGCTAGATAATAGAAAGGAAGGACTGGCTGTTCAGGGTGGACGTAGCCCAAACTAGGTGAACCACGTATATTTGTGTCTCTCTGGTTTTATGTGTTTGTGTTTTTCCGCATATTATATGTCTTGCATTTCTCTGTCATATACAATACTTTTCTAACAAATGACACTTGCAAAATCTAAAGAAAGTGAAAGAAACACATACGAGAGTGAAGATAGCATGAAATTATGCTTGTTAAAGTGAAAGTAAGAAAAAAAGAGAATCTCGAAAGTGAAACTGACACTTTTGAAAGAAAAGGTGCGCTAAAGCAACAATTGAGAAAATTCACCGAAATAGAAGTATAATTGCAATCAAAGTGAGGAAGACTGTTAATGGAGAGTGCACATTGACTGTCGACATGGGTTGCATAGTAAACTATCCTTATGAATCACATAATCACTATCAATAGAGATTACATAAGACTTACCTTCATGAGTTGCGCAATGTCTATCGAAGATTTCATGGAAAGAAGTGCTTTTGTGAACTCTTCGAGGACTGAGCATGTGTGAAAAAGTGACTTTGACACTAAGAATCTAAAAGAATTATTAACCAACCATGAAGAAAATCAGAACAATCAAGGAACAACAAATCATAGGATCACACATAAGCTCCAAAATTTAAGTGTAAGCAAAATTTTGGAGGGTGTTTGTCGCAGTGACAACATGACCCTATTGTTTAGTTGCTAAATTGACATTCTTCGCAATTGTAGAAGGAAATCCAACATATGGAATTTGTTTCTAAAACCTACAATATGGATTTTTGTTGGTCAAAACTCACCCATCTTGCACATGTGGACCTCCAACATCAGATCAAACGAAATATGCACCAGTTTTGACCATTCAACTTCAAACATATTTTCTGAGCAAATCAAAACGAATTTAGAAAACTAAAAACATCGGTTTTCTTTAGAATGAGCTCAATTAGGCTTTGCTTTTGTGGTTTCTCAAATTCGTTACGATTTGGGAGATTTTACAGGTTCTTTGGAGCCTTATTTTGCAAATTGCATGAGAAAACAATTTTCCAATGTGTCATTCAATGCCCAGGAGTTAGAGGCAACATATCAAGGAGTTAGAAATCAAGTTGTAAATGTAAAATTACCTATCATATTTCTAGCAATAATCTTCTCAGTTTTTTATTATGAAAACAATATAAATATCTCATCTATCTCATTTTTTTTATCATTGGTGAAGGAAAACTCTTATGTAATGAATTATTTGTTCTAAGTCAATATCAAAGGTTCATTTGTTTCCATTATGTTCTGTTAAAAAATATGTGCCTATTCTAAACCATTTTTTCTAAGTTTCTATAGCTCTTACGCCTCAGGAGGGCTCCCTGAAGTGTGTGAGTATCACTTCTCTTTCTTGTTTATTTTCTATATACGGTTTCTTTCAATGCTCTGTTTTAGTACTATGTTCTTAGCTAATAATTTTCAAGTTTCTTGTAGTAATCAAGCACTTGAGAAAATTCATTTTCAAAAAGAACAAAAACATTTGATGAGATTACCTTTGTTTCAGTCTTCTTCTTTCTAATATTTTCAATCTCCAAAGCTCGAATAAATTCATGAAATTTCACACAGACATTTACACACAAATTGACTTCCAGAACTAGCGCACATGCTTAAGTAGTTTACATTTCTTCATTTTAAAAGTTTTCCTTTACTAGGGGGAGGAAATACTTCTACTTCACCTTCTTCCATGTATTTATTAGAACTAAGATAATAAGGCTCCTCAATTGGATTTTCCTTGTCTAGTTCTTCAATTAATGATATTACAAAGAAAATTCCTTCTTCTTCTTCTCCCTTTGGTAGGTACTTCAAGTTATTGTCCAACAAGATTCGCTCCTATTGCATAGGAGAAAAATAACAACTTCAGCTGAAGATATTGGTTCATCTACAATTTCTTTTGTTGAAGAGGTTGGTTCTTCTCTAGTCCCAATTCCAGATCTTTTTATCTCATGAAGCCTTCTTCTACCTTCAAAAGTAGGAATTTGTGTTGTGGATAGTGATGTGTTTCTTACTGCACCACGTGGTCTAGTAGCGATGGTAGGTGATTGTAGAATTGAATTTCATCCTCTAAAAAATATGCATCTAGAATCTCTTTCTCTATACATGCATTCTAAAATGAAAGAAATTTGTCTTTTATGCAACTAAGAATGGAGTTCATTTCAACAACTAAGGTTAGGAGGAACTTCACAATGTGATGCGGGTTCTTACCTCTCATCTTACCCTTCCTCCTATCCAAATTTTTGTAAATTAATGAGTAATATAAATTAAAGGCTAAATCTTTTGTATACTCCTCAACAATGGCGCCAAAAATGTCGATCAATTTATTTACATATTAAACTCTGTTACATTAATTTATCAACCCGAGTAAGTAATATTTTGAAGTATATGACACAGTATACGCTAGGAGTTTAGCTTTCAATTTTAATGAAATAAGTCATAATGAAAGAAAGACCTATTCTATGAGTGACATGAAATGAAATATTGTTCTATGAAAGTATGTAAAATGACATGAAATGAAATACTTGATCTATGAAAAGTGACAAAAATCCTAATCTAGAAAAGAAATAAAATATAATCTAGGAAAGTAGTTGAAATTTATTCTAGAAAAAGAATGCACATTTAATCTATGAAAGTATGAAATTTTACTCTAGGGAAGCATATAAATCTAAATTATGAAAGCAGAGAACTTATTCTAGGAAAATATTGACATCTGAACTATGAAAGCAAAGATATTTACTTCTGGGAAAACATGGAAATCCTATTTAAAGAAAGTAAGAAATCTTACCTAATGAAAGCAAGAAAATATGTTCTATGAAAAGCATTAAAAAATGATCTACTAAAGAAAATATTGAAATGTAATCTAAGAAGGAATGTGAAGTTGCTATATGAAAAACAATGTAAAGGTTGTTCTATGAAAGCATTAAAATTTGAATGCATTTGAGAATCTAATCTACAAAAGCATATGAACTATCCTGACAAGAATGATTGTAAAGTCAAAATGATGTAAATGAGAAAAATATCCTATGAATGAATAAATGTGAATGCTTATAAGTAAATCTTTTTGTGTTTTCTTATATTTTCCAAGCGCTTGATTATAACCTAGAAGAGAAGAAAACATCGGTTAGAAACCTGAGACAAAGTATCTATTGTATCATAACAGAGTAAAAACGTAGTTAAAATAGAGAAAAAAATAAAAGACTTGTACTACAAGTGTATCACACATCCAGGTGATTGCAAGAGGCCCTCCAGGTGATCGCAAGAGGTTAAAGAAACACATAAAACTCTATTGTAATTGATACAAGTTATCATCAATAAGTAATGGAAACAAAAGGATCAATGTTTGTTATTAAATAAAAATTAAGTGTGTGTATATAGATTATATGAATGTCTATTGTATTCTCTATATATCCCTTGTTTGTCTAGTGATTCAATTTATAACTTTTACAAAAATAACCGACTCAAAATATTGTTGCTACATATTAGAAGATGATGATGGCTAAGTGTCCAGTTATAACTTTGAAACTCAATTCCTATGATTCGATGATGAATCAATGAATATACATGAAGGCCTGTTATGGACACATAATCATCCTTGTGTTATTCCATAGTTTGTTGGATTTGAAGAATATCACTCATTTTATTGAAGTTGGTTCCACCGCAAAATACAAATCCTAGTGAAATATGGCTCTCTTATTTTTACCACGCGACAGGTTGACTAGAGGTTTGATCATGCCACCGTGATAATCCAATGGGTTCTTTGTCACGCCGGATAGGTGGATCATGTTGAGAATGCAACAAGATGATGGAGCTTAGTGAAAATAAGTTGCATTCACTAAGTGGGCCCGCTGGCTATTTTTGGCACAAAGTCTATTTTTAGGCTATGTCTATTTTTAGACATATGGATCATGCTCTATGAGTTGCAGGATGTTATTTGTGGATGATTGATCAAGTTGGTAAAAATATATGGACTTCTATTTTTAGACATATGGGCGGAGTCTATTTTTAGACTGCCAGGCTAAAAATAGAACAGTCGAATATTATTAGCTCTTAATAATATTTGGACTATAAACATTATCTTATTCTCTTGGAGCACTTCAGTTCGAGCTACAGATGTGGCACATGCAATTGCCAGAAGGAAATACGCTTTTCTTGTGGGTTAACTTGAGCTATTGCGTGGAGGACTTCAGTTAGAACTTCAGTGATTGAGTTCTATGGAGTTGGATCAGGAGTTGATGGAGTTGTGTTCAGTTTGACTTAGTTGAACTAGTTGTATTTAGTCTAACTAACAAATGCACTAGTGTTGAGTGATGTGAATTAGTTATTAATTAATTCACTAATTACTAACTCATAAATCAACTGAGGAATGCATCAGTTAACTCAGTGCATGGACAGTTTAGTGGAGACAAGTGTTAGAGGTGAGTGAAAGGGCAAGACAGCTGTCAGTTGTGACTATAGTTGTGCATGTGATTTGCACAATCAGTGGGATTGAGTTGCCAATGAGGATTGCGTAGTGTTACACAAGGGAAATACGAGTTTGGTTCAGCCATTCTCATCCATTCTCATGCAGGATTGCGCAGTGGAGGCAGGCAAGCAGCGGAGGAGATTTGAGCCAGTGATTGATTCAGATCTGAGCTAGTTTGTGTGTAACAGGTGGAGATAGTACTGAGTACTTGCGAGGAGTATTGTACTATGTATTGTTACATGTTCTCAATCAATATAATATACAGATATTTGTGGGGTTTTCAGCTATATGCTTTCCCCAGGTACATACTGTGTTGATATGTGTGATTGATGCTTCAATGTGCGCATGTGTATGTTTCTGAATACTACTAAATTGATGATCAGCGTAGAGGAGGTTATGTATTATGCATGATTCCGCAAATAGTGTATAATCAGGATAATCTCTGTGAATAAGTGTCATATTATTCATGAAATTTCTACATGGTATCAAAGTTGGTTGATTTGTAGAAGAGATTTCTACAGGATATCAAAGCGAGGATTGATCATCGGATCTATTATTCAGGAAGTGTTTACTTTTTATTTCTTCAGGCAGAGTCTGTAATCGGGCCAGGTAGCTTTTGGATTCATCCTTCTTTTGGAAGGTGAGATATCCGGTGAATTTTCATACAGTCGATCTCTGTACGAGAAATACTTTGTTCTCACGAATTTTAGATCAGAAACGGTTGAGTTTTGAGCTCGTGGAATTCGAATTTGCAGCAGTGTTTTCTTGGTGTCAAAGTTGAAATGCCTTTCAACGGATTGCGATTGGAGTATGCCCTTGAGGGCAGCTCGAACTATATTGCATGGAAGGACAAGATGGAGGCGGTGTTAGATGATAATGGGTTGAAGGAGTTCATAGATGCGGATGTCCCAAAACCTACTGATGCTGCTCAAGTCGGGGATTGGCAAAAGAAGACAACAAAGTGTCGAAGGATTCTGTTGGAGGGCGTGACGGATCACATTGTGTCCAGCCTCCATGCAAAAGGCTTCTCCATACTTGATGTGGAAAGCATTGAAAGATCTATTCCAAAGCAAGAGCGACCAGAGGAAGTTGGTGCTCAAGGATAAACTCATAAACATAAAGTGTGAGAAAGGCGACAATATGCCCAAGTATCTCACGAAGTTCACCCAATGCCGCTATGAGCTGGGAAGTGTGGGGGTGACTGTCGATGATGAGGACTTGGTGAGCTTGGCTCTCCTTGGTCTTCCAAAGAGTTGGCATTCCTATCAGGACTCTGTCAATGGTCGGGAGAAATTTCCAGGATGGGAGAGACTTTGGTCGGATCTTGTGTAAGAGGAGATCAGGCAGAATACCAAGGACAGATCTTCATCAAAGGCATCTGATGAAGAAAATTGTGCTTTGGCTGCCAAAGAAAAGAAAGGGGAGAACAAGAAAGCTTCTCATTCTGGTGCGAAACGTAAGAAGCAAGACATGTCCAAGGTGAAGTGCTTTCACTGTCACCAACACGGACACTATGCCACAAATTGTCTGCAGAAGAATAAAAATAAGCAAGCTACTGGATCTGCAGTGGGAGAGGCCTTAGCCTCGCAGTTTGAGCTGGATTTTTCACTGATCGCATGCTTGGTATCAAGTGTGATGGGATCAGTATGGTTCTTGGACAGTGGTGCGTCTTTTCACATGACAGGAGATCGAGATTTGTTTTTTGATCTCGATGAAAAAGATCTTGGAGTGCACATCGAGATGGGCGATGATGGTAGATACAATGTGACCGGTATCGGTACCATTTCCTTTTAGAGGGAGTCTGGTAAACCTTTCGTATTGAAGGAAGTGATGCATGTTCCAGGATTGAAGAAGAATCTTATCTCTGTGGCGATGTTAGAAGACAAGGGATATGATGTTGTTTTCAGCGAGGGAAAGGTTTTCCTGCGCAGTAAGACAACTGGAGAAACCCGGAAGATAGGGGTTCGAGTCAAGAACCTTTATCAGTTGCATGTAGATGGCTGCTCAGCAATGGCATGCAAGGCAGAAGGAGTGGTGAGCCAGGATGATGGCGAGTTGTGGCACCGGAGATTGGGCCACCTTCACCATGGAGCCTTGAAGATACTGCAGCATATTTCTACTGGGCTTCCTAAAGGCACTCTTGCGCAGTCAGATCAGTGCAAGGGGTGTATTTTGGGAAAATTTGTGAAAGCCACCTTTCACTAGAAGGATAGTCGTGCTACGACGATCCTTGAGAGAATTCACACAGATGTGTGTGGACCTTTCTCAGTAGCTTCGACAGCAAAGCACAGGTACTATGTGATCTTTGTTGATGATTTCTCTAGAAAGTGTTGGAGCTTCTTCATGCAGAAGAAGAGCGAGACATACTCAAAGTTCTGTGAGTTCAAAGCACTGGTCGAGAAGGAATCGGGGAAGAAGGTGAAGGCTCTTAGGAGCGACAATGGTGGTGAATTCATCTCTAGCGAGTTCAAGGACTTCTGCAGCGCAGAAGGGATTCGAAGAGAGCTCATAGCTCCCCATAACCCACAGCAGAAAGGGGTTGCTGAGCGGAAAAACAGACTGATCGCGGGTGCTGCACAGGCGATGTTTCATGATCACGGCCTACCCCTTCACTTGTGGGAAGAGGCATGTAATACTGCAGTATATGTGCAGAACCATTGTCCTCACAAGATACTTGGCATGAGTACACCCGAGGAGGCTTATTCTGGTAAGAGGCCTGATATTTCCCATTAGAGGATTTTTGGTTCTCCTGTTTATATGCATGTGACGAAGGATGCCAGGAAGAAGTTGGAGCCAACCGCAGAGGTTGGGATATTTGTGGGGTACACTGATACGCCCCACAACTATCGTGTGTATTTTCCAGACAGTCGTAAGACTGTTGTGCGACAAGATATAAAATTTCAGGAGGAGAAAGCCATGAAGTGTTCGCTTGAGAGGGAGCCACACTTGCATGCAGATGAGGAGCTATTAGTTCCTAAGGATGAGCTTCAAGACGTGGATCAGCCACAAGATGAAGTTCATGGAGTGGAAGAGACCACTCATGCAGCGCCAACCATCAAAGGGCGAAAGCGCACTACAAAAGTTGAGCGACTAGCTCAAGATGCAGAGAAGGTTGTAGGACCACCTACAGCAGAGCGCAGACAGAGACAGTCACCTAATCGGTACATTGGATACATGGCTCTTGTGAGCAAATGTGTCGTGACTGAGCCATCCACTTTCGAGGAAGCTATGGAGGATCCAGCATGGGTAGATGCCATGGTGGAAGAGTATGATTCGATTATCAGAAACAATGCATGGGAGATTGTCCCAAGACCGGAGGGGAAACCAGTGGTGGGTTTGAGATGGATCTACAAAGTGAAGTAGGCAGCTGACGGGAGTGTGGAGAAGTACAAGGCAAGATTTGTTGCCTGAGGCTTCTCATAGATAGAGGGGATTGATTATGAGGAGACCTTTGCACCTGTCGCAAGGTATTATTCCATATGGACGATTCTTTCTCTCTCAGCGCAGATGGGGTGGCACATTCATCAGATGGATGTGAAGACTGTGTTCCTCAATGGAGTCATTGAGGAGGAAGTGTACATAGAGCAACCTGAAGGTTTCGAGATCTTCAGCAACGAGTCGCATGTGTACAGGCTCAAGAGAGCACTGTATGGGTTGAAACAAGCACCTCGTGCTTGGTACACACGGATAGATAGCTATTTCACTAGACTTGTATTCTCCAAGAGTGAGGTGGATCCTAACCTATACCAGATAGTGGTGGAGGGTAAGTTGCTTATCATTTTACTTTATGTAGATGATTTGACTCTAACGGGAGATGAGCTATTGATACTTTCATGCAAGGAGGATCTTGCTCGGGAGTTTGAAATGAAGGACTTGGGCCTCCTTCATTATTTCTTGGGATTGGAAATTTGGCAACGCAGTGATGGACTATTTGTTTCTCAAGGTAAGTATGCCTGGGAGATCCTGGAGAAGTTCAACATGCATGGCTGCAAGCCTGTTGATACTCCTCTTCCTGGAGGTTGGAGGAAGGAGGATGCTACTTCAACGGAGGTAGTGGATGCCACTGTTTATCGACAGTTGGTGGGGTCGCTTATGTATCTGGTCAATACACGACCCGATATATGCTATGCTGTTAACCAACTTTCACAAGCTATGGTTAAGCCAACCAAGCTCTTCTGGAAGGCGGGAAAGCATGTATTGCGTTATATCAGAGGCACATCGGGATATGGATTGTGGTACATACAGGAGGATGAGGTGAAGCTATGTGGCTTCACAGATGCAGAATGGGCAAGGAGCCCAACGGACAGAAAGAGCACATCTGGAGGGATCTTCAATATCGGATCGACAACAGTTTCTTGGCACAGCAGGAAGTAGAGATCTATGGCACTCAGTTCTGCGGAGGCCGAGTATATGGCAGCAAGTTTGGCTACATGTGAGGCTATATGGATGAGCAAGATCCTAGTTGGGTTGTTCGGGTATCATTTGGATCCTACTGCGATTTACTGTGATGACCAGACTTGCATTAAACTCTTGGTTAATCTTGTATTTCATGATATATCCAAACACATCGACATCAGGTACCATCATATCAGAGATTGTGTGCAACGGATAATCATGTTACTTTCATATATTCCCACGAAGCATTAGGATGTTGATATCTTGACGAAGGCGCTCACCAGGAGCAAATTCGAGTACCACCGAAATAGGATAGGGGTTGCAGATAATCCATATCTTGTTGAGAGGGAGTGTTGAGAATGCAACAATATGATGGAGCTTAGTGAAAAGAAGTCACCTTCACTAAGTGGGCCCGCTAGCTATTTTTGGCACAAAGTCTATTTTTAGACTATGTCTATTTTTAGACATATGGATCATGGTCTATGAGTTGCAGGATGCTATTTGTGGATGATTGATCAAGTTGGTAAAAATAGATGGACTTCTATTTTTAGACATATGGGCGGAGTCTATTTTTAGACTACCAGGCTAAAAATAGAACAGTCAAATATTATTAGCTCTTAATAATATTTGGACTATAAACATTATCTTATTCTCTTGGAGCACTTCAGTTCGAGCTACAAATGTGGAACATGCAACTGCCAGAAGGAAATACGCTTTTCTTGTGGGTTAACTTGAGCTATTGCATGGAGGACTTCAGTTAGGACTTCAGTGATTGAGTTCTATGGAGTTGGATCAGGAGTTGATGGAGTTTTGTTCAGTTTGACTTACTTGAACTAGTTGTATTTAGTCTAACTAACAAATACACTAGTGTTGAGTGATGTGAATTAGTTATTAATTAATTCACTAATTATTAACTCATAAATCAACTGATGAATACATCAGTTAACTCAGTGCATGGACATTTCAGTGGAGACAAGTGTTAGAGGTGAGTGAAAGGGAAAAACAACTGTCAGTTGTGACTATAGTTGTGCATGTGATTTGCACAATCAGTGGGATTGAGTTGCCAATGAGGATAGCGTAGTGTTACACAAGGGAAATACGAGTTTGGTTCAGCCATTCTCATCCATTCTCTATGCAGGATTGCACAGTGGAGGCAGGCAAGCAGCGAAGGAGATTTGAGCCAGTGATTGATTCAGATCTGAGCTAGTTTGTGTGTAACAGGTGGAGATAGTACTGAGTACTTGCAAGGAGTATTGTACTATGTATTGTTACATGTTCTCAATCAATATAATATACAGATAGTTGTGGGGTTTTCAGCTTTATGCTTTCCCCGAGTACATACTTTGTTGATATGTGTGATTGATGCTTCAATGTGCGCATGTGTATGTTTCTGAATACTGGTAAATTGATTATCAACGTAGAGGAGGTTATGTATTATGCATGATTCCGCAAATAGTGTATAATCAGGATAATCTATGTGAATAAGTGTCATATTATTCATGAAATTTCTTCAAATCACCATATTGAAAATGTTTGCCACCTGTCCATTTGCTTAGGTTTTCTTCATTACTTCAAGAACCATGTTAATCTTATATTCTCCTTTGATTGACAAAGAAGCTATGGAAATTGTTAGTTTTTTCGAATCTTTGCACATTAGTTTAATTTTATAAAGAAAAACATATACAACCATAGAAATATTGGATTTATTAACTTTGTATCTCAGATGAACCATGTTTATTTGAAATATGACAAGATGATGCAAAATAGGTTGATTATGAAAGCTTCTACGAGGCATAAGTGATAAAACTAGAGTATCGGACTAACAAAAAGATACTAATTCCTATACCCAAAAAAAGCCAAGTGTTAGCATCTTCTTCTCTAAGGTTGATCTTCCTCCATGAGAGCTAGTCTTGCTACCCCATTGCCCCATGACTTAAATGAGTCTCCATACATCCTTGATTGCACGGGCCTTTGAGAACAAAAGGATATTCTTTATCCCCCATGTAAATAAGCATTTGGGGTAGCAAGCCTTTTCCAAGAGGCTAGTATCATTGTTTTCTTTCCAACTTCCCTATACCAAGTGAAATTCCATGAGAGTTGTCTTATTTATTTTAGGATGCCTTTTGGGATCCATGCCAATGACATCCAATAAGAAAGGATGCATTCAATAATTGCTTCAACTAGGACCATTCTACCTCCCAATATCAATTCCCTACCTGATAGGGAGAGATATGGGTAATGTAGTTATTTTCAAAATTTGGGAAACACATTCACAAAAAATATCCATGATCTCTTCCAACTTTTCAATCATATTTCTTAAACCTTCACAAAATATTAGTATGTCATTGACAAAAAAAATATGAGTGATATCATAAAATGGGCCCATATATATATATGTGTGTGTGTGTGTGTGTGTGTGTGTGTGTGTGTGTGTGTGTGTGTGTGTGTGTGTGTGTGTGTGTGTGCTTCCATTTGTGTATGTTGCATTTATAAATCTACTAAGACCCTTAACTACCAAAAGGAAGAAAAGTGGAAATGGGGAACATCCTTGTCTAATCCCCCTTTTAAATTTGAATAAGGGGATGTAGCTCCATTAAGAAGAATATCAAAGGGATTCAAGTTTATACAACTTAGAACCCAAGTGATGAAGTCATGGAAGAAACACATACATATGAGAATGAGCCTAAGGTATGACCAACTCACCCAATTGAAAGCCTTTGAGAGATTAACCTTTAGAGTGAGATTTTTAATTTTAGGTCTTGATGCCACTCACAATACTTCATGAATTGTCTTCCTTCTAAAAAATCTAAATTTCTTTGAGGAAATCCACCTTGAGAATATGCCTTTTAGTTTGTGAGAAATAATTTTGGAGATTATTTTGTAGATGTAGTTACATAAGTATATGGTTTTGAAGCTCTTGAATTTGGTAGGATTGTTTATATTTAGAATCAAGGTGATGAAAGTTGAGTTATAGGCTGGCAATGTTTGACCTATAGAGTATGATAATTCAACTACTTTCAAAATATCTTATTCAATGAAATGATAATGCCCAAAAATAATTATATAATAACTCCAATCATCTTGGAATTTTATCCTTCTACAAGATCTATAAATTTAAATGAATCTCTTTCTTACTGAATTCAACCATTAACCTATAATTACCCTCTTGATTAACAAAGTTTAGGAAATAACTTTCCATTTTTATATTTTTTGTAATAATGGCTCTTGTTTCCTTCTTGAAAAAACTGTTGAAATAATGCACCCTTTTTGTTGCCATTTCAGGGGAGGTGGATTACCTAGAACCATCATCCTTATTGATCCCCCACATTATATTGATATTTTTCTAGCAATTGGTAAAACAATTAATCAAATTTCATGTTTCCATCTCTTGTGTGCAACCAAATTGTGTTACTTCTAATTCTATATTATTTTTCTTTGTCCATGAGAAATTTCCTCCTATTATCCTCTAGTAGCTTGATTTCAATTTTTTGTGTTCAATGGTAATGAATCAATGACCCTCTTTGTGAAACAGATTTCTAATTGGTCTTCAATTTACATGAGAATTTTTTCATCCTTGTTTTTGTTCTTCCCTAACCATTTGAAGGAAAAAAAATTGCTCTTGTCATGTTCTATTAGAATTGGATGGGGGTAGAATCTAGGAAGGAGCCATCAAACAATTTCTAGATCTCCTTGATTAGAAAATTTCACCTCTTATCTAATTTGGATTTATCTTTAAATGATTGGTGTGCTTCCCTTGAATAAAATCTAGTTCAAAAGACATCAAATGATGCCTAATTTCCTCTAGTGGACACTTATTCTTGGAATTGGAGAACTTCTTTGAGAAAGGATTTTGAAATTAGGAAATCAATTTTGCAGCTATGATGTCCAATAATTCAATAGTCTCTAACTTAGTAATGAAGAACTCGACTAGAGGATCTACCTGGATTACATTTCTCTAAATATTTGAGGCACCTTAGGAGAAATCCAACATGAATAGGGAGGTTCCAAGTCTAGAAGTAAAAGTCCAAGAGTTTAGAGCTAAGGATTATTTTCTCCATCTAGAAATTTGTTCCTTAAATCTTCATAGGGCATCAATGAAAGTAAAATACCAATCCTTCAAAAGAGTGGATAGGTCCTTTATGACTTTAACTCCTTTTATCATAGTTTTTGGTAGTAAGATGATTAAGGGTTTATGTAAGTTAACCAATATTTTAATGGCCAATTTTTGGGAGGAATTGGTTAATCATTGACAATTTAGAGAGAGGGAAACCATATAGAAACCTCCTCTAGGGAAGTTTCTCTAAGAGCCCCAATTAAATATTATTGTTTTATACTTCAAAACGCATTCGTTGCTTGCTTTTGATTGAAGGAGAGGAAGGATTTTCTTCCTATATTAGGAGGTTTTATTTCCATTTCATTTTGTAACCCTAAACTTCGTATGACTCCTACCACAAATAAGTAGATTCTTATGGCTCTAAGGTTATACTTCATTTCTTTAGCAAAGTAAGTTTCATGAAAAGCGCAGCCTAAATCCAAAGAGAAGACAGGGTAGTTGCAAAGATATTCAAAGGAGCAATTTTGTTAGGTAGAGTACTCAACCCAATAAGAGGGATAAGGGAGTGGGGGCCGGGGTTGGAAATAGTTTATCCCTTAGGGACTAGGTAGAAAGTCCTCCAATTGGGCTTCTATTGATTTCAAGTATTCCACCTCCCATGAAACAAAACAATTTGTCTTATAATTTTGTAAAGGAATAAAAAAAGGAGAATTATTATGTTTCCCTAAGCATTCCTGATCGTAAATGGGTAGCACATGGTGTTTTTTGTGTTGTCCTATCTAGTAATATACTAGATGATAATAATTTTATATGCTTTAGAAGACCTTTAACATTGCAATCTTGCTTCAAGTGAAGATGGGAAGAAAAATCAACTTATGATCTTTGCGTAACAAAAATTTCTTCCTACGAGGAAGAGAGAAATCCTTCACAAGATGTCTGTAAAAACAACATTGGTCAAATTTAAAAAGGATTCCTCCGTAATATACAATTTGATTGAATATAGAATACCCCTTCTTAATTATAATAAAGTCCATAACCTCCTTCGATCGCTCCAAACGAACAAGAATGCAATCCATTTCCATGTAGTGTAAGTTCTTATAAGAGTTTTCCACATCACTAAATAAACCTAGGGAATTGTAATTTCCTTAAATACATCATCCAACCTAAATAGGAACAAAATCCATGTGGGTGGAATTTGCACAAATTTTAGGTGCAATTGTTTAAGAAGAGAGCTTAGGATCCCAAAGTCCATTCAAATTTTATGATTTTATTCATGCCTTGTCCCAAGTGAGGATCCATCATTTAACCAATACCATACTATGTGATCAATATCTAAGCATAATTGCAAAATTTTCTGAAGTCTAGGATTATAGGGATTTTTCATTCATCCTTTTGCTTGGGAACCTGTTAGGATTCTTTACTAGTTTCAGCCGGCTGTAACTAGTAAAGAAACCTGTAAATCTAATCTACTATTGCAAAGACAGGATGACAGCTCTCCTACATTAGATAGAAAGAGACCTGAGCAACCTATTCAGTAATGCATTCAATATTCTAACACAGAAATAAGACGACAATTATCTAGTGCTAAATATCAAGAGTTCAAGAACACATCATATCAGGCACAAGCTTAGAACAGAGGAAAATGGACAGTGAGTAGTTAATAGCAAAAGAAGCTTGTAGTAGCTAAAAATGAAGATGAGACGCTGCAAGTGACAAAATTTCCACAGTCTCCATAAGTTGAACCTTACATCAAATGCCAACCTTGATTACATCTTTCTTCTGGGTATTTATAAGTTTACAATACTAGGGCACTTGGCCGTTTAGGGATGGAGGGGTCATAATTGACCACCAACTGCATTTAACCACTTAAAGGAGTATTTGGACGAGGTTGCTTGATTCAGTGGGTGAATCCGATCTATTCAGGTGTTGTGTTGTCCTTCAGGTGGTTGGAGTGCTCATACCAGTGGAGTCCATGACTGATAAATTCAGTTACAGAGTCGTGCTTTGTCCTTTTCTCCTTTGGCCATGCTTTCGGTTAAATATGGTTGTTGGGGGTCTCACCATGAGTGATGATGGCAGAGCCAGTCATCTCTTTCTTCAAGAAACTGAACGGTCAGAGGACGTGGAATGCATGGGTAGGTGGATGATTTGGGTGAGCAAGAAGAATGACCGTCGGATCGGGGAAATGAACAGCGGAGCTGGCCCAACGGAGGCTATCGGCCGAGGTGAGAGCGGGTGAGTTGGGGCCGTTGGATCTTTAGCGGACATATCGGACGGTCATTGGGCTACAGAGCTGCACAGACGTTTATCGGGCGGGGCAGATTGGTCGGGCGGTAATGGTTTTCATCGCACCGCTTTCGGGCATAAAGTGGTAAAAGCCCGGGGTCGAGCGATTCCATTCAACGATCGACATGTAGCAACGGATGAGAGAGAAAAATTGCTCTCATCGCGCGCTATCGCTCGATCAAGTTGCAGGTGTGATGAGAGCGAAGATCGTCAGATCTTGGCGGAGATGATCTGACGGTGGGGAGTGGTAGAGCGGGTCGCCTTTATCGGATGCGATGGGAGCCGATGGATCAGCTGGGGTGATCAACGGTGAGAAATCGATGAGAGGTTTACGAGCACATGAGGGTGTATGGGTAAGGTCTTATGGTGGGTTTGGGTTTTTGCGCTTGGGGCTAAGGCCAAAGGGGTTACTCTGTCGGGTTTAGGAGACAAATAGGGGAACGGAGGTGGTGGAGAGTAAGCAGGGTAGGAAGAAAAAGGAAGAATGACCAAATGTGAGCCCTCTTTTGGACACAACCCAACAGACCATGCTTCTCTCTGACCTTAGAAAGTCAGAATTGCGTAGCAGAGCTAACACTAGCTCCTTCTGGGGATCAAATCCTCCCTGTGAGGTTTCATGATCCATAGACCACTGCCTTTTATACAGAAACAAGATCAAAAATATTCCCTAGTGTTCCATTGGGCATGGAGTCTAATTAAGCCTACACTAAAACTTGTAAAAATAACATATTTACAATGCTAAGGCCTAAAGGCCTTAATTAACATAAACTTTCAAAAACCACCCATTAACTGGGCCATCAAAAACTGTTTCTCTTTCCATACTTTGTAGCATGAAAGTGTTGTTCCCCTGGACCTGAGCAATGAAAAAAGGTCCAGTCCACAGAGCATCGAACTTCCCATGATTTCCTTTCTTTTCCTTCAGTGCATCCCATTTAAGCACCAAGTCTCCAACTTGAAAATTGTCCATCTTTGCCTTTCTGTCAAAGGCTTCCTTGATTCTCTTTTGATGTGTTGCAGACTTTTCAATCAATTGATCCCTGATTTGATGCACTTTGGCCAAGTCACTAATCCTCTTTTCCATGTCATTTTCCTCATTTTGCTCTTCCTGCAAGAACCTGGCCACGGGGAGGGTCAACTGTATTGGGAAAACAGCCTTAGTGCCATATACCAGCTTGAACGGAAAATTGCTTATGGACTTCTTGGTGGTCACCCTATCAGCCCACAATGCGAACTTCAGCATGGAATCCTAGTTCCTTTTGTTGTCTTCCAGCAGCTTTTTGATTATCCTTATCAGGCTCTTATTGGATGATTCTGCTAGACCATTACCTTGAGGGTAATATGAGGTGGAATTCACTAGCTTAATGCCCATCGAGTCACACATGTCCACCAACTCTTTTGCCCTGAAGGTTGTTGCATTATCTGTAACCAATTTGTGTGGACAGCCAAACCTGGTGAAAATATTTTATGTCAAGAACTTTATGACAACCACGTGATCAGCTTTCCTAGTGGGGATGGCCTCAATCCACTTAGTGAAGTAGTCAGTGGCTACTAAGATCCATCTATGTTGGCCACTAGAATGTGGATTAATTTCCCCTATGAAATCCAAGCCCCGCTACTGGAAAGGGCCACTGGCATGTATTGGCTTCAAGGGTAAAGACTTCAACTGTTGTTTTCCTTCAAACCTCTGGCATTTATCACAAGATCTTGCAAATTAAAAGACATCAGAAAATAGAGTGGGCCAATAATATCCAGCCCTGAGGATCTTGTGGGCTGTGGTTTTCCAATAGTGATGTCCCCCACAGATGATGGAATGGAACTGATGCATGACCTCCACAGATTGTTCTTTGTCTAGACATCTCAAAAGGATTCCAGAGGGATCCCTCCAGTAGAGAAAGTTTTCATGAATACAGAACTTGGCTACTATGAGCTTAGTAGTTCTAGCTTGGCTTGAACTAAGGCCTGGAGGGACTTCTAGTTTCAACAGAAATTGAGCTATTTTATCATACCATTCACAAGAGGCCAAATTTTCGATCAAAGACTGGTCATGTCCTACTATTTCTTCTCCTGTCTATCTGTCACCTGCGTTTGTGCTTATCTAATTCATGTCCAGCATCCTACAATTTTCTTCAGCCATCAGCTTGGCAAGGCCCTAACCTCTGACAAGCTTGGTGGACTTCAATTCTATGTTGAATTCGATAAGCTTTGCAATCCATTTGGCCCTTCTTCCATCAACATCTGGCTGTAGTAGGACATCTTTTACTAAAGCAGAGGGCACGTATGCAATTACCTTGGAGTGTAGAATGTATATTCGAAAAGCTTTCAAAGATTTGATAAGAGCATAAGCCTATTTTTCGATAATATCATACCTTAGTTCAGCATCCCTTACTGTTTTGCTGAAGAATGCCACTGGATGTTCTGAACCCTCATCATCTTCCTGCAATAAGACTGATGCAAGGGTGTCACAGGAAGCAAAGGAGAAGATATGGAACTCCTTGCTATGGTATGGGCTGATCAGAGTGGGAGCTTCCATAATATCCCTTTTGATTGCTTCAAAAGATCTTCTTGCTGCATCAGTCCATTTGATCTCTGATCCCTTTTTCAGCGTAGAGGTGATGTGTTTTACCAATTCTACAAAATTAGGAATAAACCTCCTTATAAAATTTATTTTACCCAAAAAGGATTGGATGTCCTTTTTTGATCTTGGGACAGACAAGGTTTGTGTTGCTTTCACTCTCTTTGGGTCAATTTTGACACCTACAGCAGAAACAATGTGTCCTAGAAGTTTGCCTCCTTCTAAAGCAAATTGTGACTTCTTGGGATTCACTGATATCCCAAACCTCCTGCACTTCAGAAAAACTTTCTTTAAATGCTGCAAATGATCTTGATGGCTGTTGTAGTATACTGTTATATCGTCCAGGTAAACAAGGACAAACTTATCCTTCTCTCCTACAAACGGTATATCCATGGCTCTCTGAAAGGTGGCCCCATCATTCATCAACCCAAAGGGAATATTAAAGTACATGAAAGTGCCCTAAGGAGTGGTGAAAGCAGTCTTTTCTTGGTCATCTAGATGCACAACAACTTGGTTATACCCTGAAAATCCATCCAGGAAAGACATAACTTTAGCTCCTGAGACTTCCTGTAGAAAATGCTCCATCTTGGGAAGAGGATAATTGTCTTTCTTAGAGCATTTGTTCAGGTTCCTAAAATCAACACACAGCCTGATTTCTCCATTTTTCTTCCTCACCACTACCAAGTTGGCAACCCATTTTCAATACCTCAGAGGAACTATGATTTTGGTAGCCAACAACTTCTTGATTTCTTTTTCGATCAGAGGGAGAAGCGAAGGATTAATGGGTCTCAGCTTTTGCTTGAAAGGAATGGTGTATTTCTCCAATGGGATCTTATGCTGGATGATCTTTTTGTCATGAGTTTTAAGATCGTTGTATTCCCGGGCAAAGACATTAGCAAATTGCTTCATTAAGGTGCAATACTCAGATCTTTGGGCAGCAGAAAAATGGGTGGATAGATTTATATACTTTGGATGATCTGGACTCCCTATGTTATGCCTATGGACTACAAACTGATCTTCTTTTTGGGCAATCTTATGAGGTACATCATTATGGTCAAATAGCCTCTCTAGAGGCACTAACCCTTTTGGTATATGATTACTAGGAAACTATACAATGTTGTCTCGACCAATTTTGTTTCTTAGTTGGGGCTGGGGACATTTCTCCAAGGTTTCATTTTCTTGATCAATTTGCATTTCAGAGAATTCACCAATGACTTGCAAAAACCAATTTACTTCATCGTCATCCTCAAAGACTTTCCAGTGCTGGACATTATCAGGAAAGGATGGTCTATATTTTATCTAGACTTCATAAACCAATTTAGGGGGGATGGGAGGGATGAACACGCTAGCAGACACAGCAAGGGAATCAACAAGTTGGTTTCTTACTCTAGGAATATAAGAGATACAAAAGCTATCAAAAGCATCTTTGAGTCTCCATACCTCATCTCTGTATGCTTTCAGCCTTGGGTGCCTCGCCTGAAACGTTTTGTTCACTTGTTGAATGATGAGATCAGCATCTCCAAACACCTTTATGTCTATGATTCCCATGTCTTTGGCAGCATTTAAGCTCAATATCAGAGCCTCATACTCTGCTATATTGTTAGTGACCTGAAAAGTCAGCTTGAAAGACAGATGTGTGCTTTCTTTTTTTGGAGACACCAGTACCACTCCTGCTCTTGTAGTTTCCTTTGAATAGGCTCCATCAAAGAACATATCCCAAGCATGTGTCCCTTCCTCTTCCATGGCCTGGCATACTGGTTTCTTAAGCTGCACTGAGGCCCTATGGGATTCTTCAATTTGGATAATACATGCTCCAAAATCAGTGTCCACGGTGTAAATGGGATGATTAGTGGGGTTCCTCTCATCACTGATGACATAGGCCAGCTGGGCTTCCCTGTACAGTCTTCTGCTTTCTCCTCCAAAAACTGGGACAGTGGCATAAGATAAGTCATTTTGTAATGTCCCACCCAACCTCTTAATCCACCCTCCGGAAAGTAGCATACCAAACTTAAGGGGGACATCTGCTACCACAATATCCATCATCATGCTCTTAATGGGCAACTAAGTTAGGGTGATAGCCAAGTCTTTGATTAACTCCAGACATTTCACCTTCCTTGAATCAAAGGAGAACAAGTCATGATATGGTCTGGTAATGTCAAGGCCTAACTCTTCCATGACAACTTTAGGCATCATATTATGGCTAGCACCTGTGTCCAGTAGATAGTTATGGAGGATTTTGTCATGAATGGTCAAGGACACATAAATTGATGGAGAATTATCATCAGCAGGTTCAGTCATGGGGCTAAGCACAACTGCAGGCTTATCATCCTGTAGATTCACACAGTCATTGGATGCTTGTGTGGCTTTCAGCTCAAGGGCATCAAGGATGGGCTTCCTAAAGACCTCACTCTTTGCAAGTTCTATCAGAGGTACAGATATTTTTAACTTCTGGACTTTTGATTCAAAACTAAAAGGGGAAAGGGACTTGTTAAGGCCTCTTACCTCTTGAGTCGGTGTTTTGAGGATGATGGGATCAGCTGCTGGTCTTTTCTGTTTGCTAACCTGCAGTTATGTGGGGACAGCAACTCTTTGAGCAGGATTCTCTTTGACATTACTCGTTCTTGACCTCGAATTACATCTTTGCTAGTCTTCAGTCTATAGAACAGCTTCTCTGTCCCACTCTTGACTGGTCTGGTCCCTGAGCAATGACTCCTCGTAGGCAGCTAATGTCAAAAAGGTAGCATTGCCCTTGTCTTCCATGCAGTGAATCTCATCCTCATCATCCAACTGCTCCTCCTCCATGACTACGTTTTGGAAAGGAGTCTTAACCCTTTGTTCTTCACCGGCCTCTTTGCCCCTCTGAATGATCTGCAATTTCTCATTTGCTCTTCTGAATGGATTTGGATTTATAGGAGCAAATGTATTAGGTAGCCTTGCTTTCCCAAAATTCTGCTCAACCTTCAGTTTGGATATTCCAGCAGCCAATGACTCTATCATTTTAGTCATTTTGTCCATTTTAGGTTCTGAAGATGAATAAGAGGAGGAAGCCTCACCTCTCTACCTCCTTCTATCAGCATGTCCTTTGAGTTTATCTGCAGCCATGATATTGGATTCCACCTCTAGGCTGCATCTTTCATTTCAGCTAGAGTAGCACATCTTCTTTCTCTTAATATCAGGCATAAATCAGAGTCAAAGGCATTAGCATAGGGGAGTTTTGTAGAGGTGGGGGTAGGCTTCACTTCAGCTGGTATCTTGCTATACATATGATTGAATCTTTTATTAAAATCAGACAATGACTCCCCATTTTCTCTTTTCAGGTTGCCAAACTCAGTATGGTAGTATAGCAGGTCTTCCTTATCTCCCCAATGCTTTAAAAACACGTCATCTAATGCTTCAATATCTACTATAGACCTAGGGGTCAGTTCTCTGAACAACTTTCTAGCCTTTCCATCAAGGCTTTGGACAAAGACTCTCATCCACACATCATCTTCACTGATGTTTAAGTTATCAGCATAGCTATAAAAAGACTCAAGGTGTTCTTCAATTGTTACTCCCTCTGTACCAGTGAACTTAGGCATGTATTTCTGATATTCTCCTGCAGGCATGGCATTCAAAGGAATAGGCAGGACTAGGGGCCCATTCCTAGCAACTATGATTCTTTCCATTTTGGTGGGTGCTTGTGGGCCTGCCATGACTGGGGTGGATGGAAGGATATTGGTAGTTTGAGTGGTAGGGAGTTGAGAAATGAATGATAGGGCTGAGGGAAACTGATGGACTATAGGGGAGGTTTTCTTTGGACTAAGATCCAAAGGGGAACTTATTGAACAAGGAGCTTTATGAATCTCTAAGAGTATTTCTTCACCGATAGTGCTAGGCTCTATATTTTCAACATGTGCATGCTCAGTTACAAGCCTTTCTTGTAGATATACCTAAGATTGCTTAGGCTTACCCGATCCTGATGCTCCTTTTTGTGATATCTTGCCTTGCTTGACAATCTTCTTAGGGTCAGGCACTGGGTCAGCTGGTGATTTCTGAGGATTTATCCGAGTATGTCTCACAAACTGAGCCAGAACTGTGATGTGGAGTCGCCAAAAGGTTCGTCCTCCAGTAGAGTCGCTAGATAGATGATTACAACCAAAATGTGTCCAGACTTTGTCTATCATCAAAGCTAGGTCTGTGTCGTTCTCCCAAGGAAGATGAACTTCAATCTCCTCTGCCCAGCAACGACGCCAATTATGTTAGGATTCCAAGAAACTATCCTAGGTTGTAGCTCGGAGATGCCTGGTAACATATAAATTCAACTATTGTTGTAGGTTTAATGGAAAGAATGATGGTTTGGTTCAAGCCAGATAACCACTTCTACTTTGTTTCACTCCAAACATGCATGAACACCCTCAGACTACAAGGCTTTAGACCACCAATGCTCGCAGTTTTAGATATTAGATGAATATGGAGAATACTAACCACACCAGCAGATACACAATACCATGTGATGGCTGGCTACAACTAGTAAAGAAACCTGTAAATCTAATCTACTAATGCAAAGACAAGATGACAACTCTCTTGCATTAGATAAAAAGAGACCTGAGCAACCTATTCAGTAATGCATTCAATATTCTAACACAGAAATAAGATGACAGTTATCTAGTGCTAAACATCAAGAGATCAAGAACACAGCATATCAGGCACAATCTTAGAACAAAGGAAAATGGATAGTGAGTAGTTAATAGCAAAAGAAGTTTGTATTAGCTGAAAATGAAGATAAGACGCTACCAGTGACAAAATTTCCACAGTCTCCAGAAGTTGAACCTTACATCAAATGCCAACCTTGATTACATCTTGCTTCTGAGTATTTATAAGTTTACAATACTAGGGCACTTTCCGTTTAGGTATGGAGGGGTCAGCTCCGGACGAGGTTGCTTGATTCAGTGGGTGAATCCGATCTATTCAGGTGTTGTGTTGTCCTTCAGGCGGTTGGAGTGCTCATACCAGTGGAGTCCATGACTGATAAATTTAGTTACAGAGTCGTGCTCTGTCTTTGTCTCCTTTGGCCATGTTTTATGTTAAATATGGTTGTTGGGGGTCTGACCGTGACTGATGATGGCGAAGCCGGTCATCTCTTTCTTCGGGCAACTGAATGGTCAGAGGACGTGGAATGCATGGGTAGGTGGACGATTTGGGTGAGCAAGAAGAATGATCGTTGGATCGGGGAAATGAACGGCGGAGCTGGCTCGATGGAGGCTATCAGCCAAGGTGAGAGCGGGGTGAGTTGGGGCTATTGGATCTTCAGTGGACAGATCGGACGGTCATCGAGCGATGGAGCTGCACGGACGTTTATCGGGTGGGGCGGATTGGTCGGGCAGTAATGGTTTTCATCGCATCGCTTTCGGGCGTAAAGTGGTAAAAGCCCAGGGCCGAGCGATTCCATTCAACGATCGACACGTAGCAGCGGATGAGAGAGAAAAACCGCTCTCATCGCGCGCTATTGCTCGATCAAGTTGTCGGTGCGATGAGAGCGAAGACCGTCAGATCTTGGCGGAGATGATCTGACGGTGGGGAGTGGTAGAGTGGGTCACCTTTATCAGATGCAACGGGAGCCGTTGGATCGGCTGGGGTGATCAACGGTGGGAAAGCGATGAGGGGTTTACGAGCGCGTGAGGGCATATGGGTAAGGTTTTATGGTGGGTTTGGGGTTTTGCGCTTGGGGCTAAGGCCAAAGGGGGTTACTCTGTCGGGTTTAGGAGACAAATAGGGGAACGAAGGTGGTGGAGAGTAAGCGGGGTAGGAAGAAAAAGGAAGAATGACCAAATGTGAGCCCTCTTTTGGACACAACCCACCAGACCATGCTTCCCTTTGAGCTTAGAAAGTCAAAATTGCATAGCAGAGCTAACAGGAACCATCCTACAATGGTTAAATATTCCAAGTCCACAATCTCATGGACCTCTATGCTCTCTCCTAGTTCTAAAGTTATGTCTTCCACTTTCCTTTTTTAGATTTCCCCAAACCTCCTAATCCCAATTCCTCCTAGTTAGGGGTCAAATATTTACAAGATGGAACTCTACTCACTAGATCTCTTAACACATACTACTGATAAAACCTTTCTCATATATACCTCCCATGGACTCAGAGGAACCCAAATATGAAGAACATAAAATTTCTAGTAGCAATTCTAAGGGCAAAGAACCATCATTAATTTGAGTGGGTAGTGAAATATTGAGTGGTGAGTGTGAGTGTGGTAGTTGATTTGTGTCTAAGCTCAATGAGTGACAACCCTGATCCACCAGATCCTCCCACCTATATATTATTTTATGTACTCTCTTTGTGAGATGACAACCTATCATAGCAAATGTGACAAAGGAAGAGGGTTTCATTATCAATGAATCCACCTCAATGTGCCAAGTTCTTGAAAGATCGTGAATCACATCCCTTAGGACAATTAGGGTATCATCCTCTAGTGGGTGGTCTCCAAACTGTGAAGTATGATGAGGAGGAGGATTGTGATCACAATATGACTCGACTGATATAGACCAATTTTTTTTTCCTTGTAATGGATCGTTTGTGTAATCAATGATCTCATACTCCATTTCACCAAGTCCACCAATGTGACCTATAAAGGGAATCGATGTCTACAACAATATAACTAAGCCTATGAAAAAGTCCTCGTTGTAGATATCTCCCACAAGCCAAGTGAAATCTTTCAAATGATTACATTGACCCTAAAATTAAAATCCTAACAAAAAAGAAAGTTCATTAAAAATCTCATGCCATAATTATATAAAATCAACATAATTGCATCTTAACTTAAATCTATTTCTATAAATTAAAATTAAAATTAAACCTAAAAAATAAATAATTAAAATTAATTAATTAATTCTTATCATTTATTTTTCAAATTTCTATAAATTAAAGTTGGATGCATCATTTTTTCTTAAGATGTAATATATCAGAGTTAGTACCAGCAAATAGTAACAATTATCTCCTCCATGATTTAAGTGATCGGAGATCGATTACTATTAATTTGATTGCAAGTGTATTGTCCTTTAGATAAGATACTCTTAAACTACACGAGAGAAATGAAATCAAAATCTTGTATGAGAATACTAGTTATTAAAAGTATATCATATTTACTTTGTATTTTATCTTTTCATTGTGTGATAATGGTGAGATACGTAGTTTATTAAAGTTATTTTTATGGAATATGAATAATTATTAAAAAAAATGAATATAATAATTAGAACGATGTATATAAGAAAGTGTAGATTTCGACTGTTGTATATATATATTTATATTTGGATAGATATCTCCAAAATTCTATTAATAATATAAATAATCAATCGAGAATTAAATATCATTTTGAACAATGCAATAGTAACACTCTGCTCTATTTCTACCGCTGCATTATCTATACTCCCATCTACATCCAAGAATCTTTTGCATGTTTTTGGATCTCTCTCTACACCCATTCTCGAAATCCCATCTGCGTAGCTTGTCAACAGGCCTGCCAGCTCTCCTATTTGCGTACTAGTGTGTTTATTGTAACCCTAAACTGTGCTCGTCTATAACCCGGATTTGGTGGGAGAACCCACCAAATCCTCGAATTGTTGAGTTTAGCTGGCATAAGCAGTTTATTGAGTGAATCGATAAGCCGTAACAGTGCTAATTTGCATGCGAACCTTTCTCATTCAAATAATGCGGCTCTATCGTGAAGCCTGTCATGCCACGCTCGCTATGATTGTACCTACTGGGATCTTCTCGTAAAAGGACTCTAGTCTCATCCATTTTGAGCCTGATCTAATTGCTTCTAGTTTAGCTACGCTCGTTCTGGTGGTGTCATCATTCACATTATAGACACATACATCATAAAATACAATTGAGGTCTCATTTGGCAAGAGGTTCCAATGATATTAGTATGTATTCAAGAGTGTGTATGGTGGGTCATAGCAGAGGCCTTAATGCAAAACTCCTTTGGACTCCTAGTAAAAAGTTATTGTTTGTTTGGAACTTAATTATGGTGATGAAATCTTTTTTTAAGTTTGATGGGCTTTGACTCACCCATGATGTTTTAGGTTGGAGGTGCCTTTAAATAGAATTAAATTGTATGGTTTTTATTTCCTCCTACACAAATGTTAGCAATTATTATTTATGTGAGAAATTTAGTCGTATTTTCAATAATGTCGATAGTTTTAATAATTTTGGGAAATAGTTTTTTCAATCTTTTTATATGTAATTTTGGGAAATAGTTTTCTTCACTTTTTTATATGCATTATTTCAGGATGGTGAGGTTCAAATCATCATGAGGTATTTGTTTGTGGGATTTTGAGTTATGGTTGTTAGCTTGGGGAAACATTAAAATAATGGTAACTTGTAAATTGTTCTTATTATAAGTTTAGTTGTTAAATGTCAATGTAAATGGGTGCATTTTTTTTAGAAGCCAAAACCCTTGAATTTAGTTGACCACATGGAGGATCAAAGTCTTTTTAGCTTCATCCTTGTGAGCATTCTGGAAATATTTTCGTCCTCTAACCTTATATTGGGCAAGGGGGACTAACATTAAAGATTAATAGTTAAGCTTCTAGTTTTGAAGCCCTATCAATCAAGCATGTATAAGCAAAGCCTAAGCCACAATGAGAAGTAGGGCCTCAAGCCCAAGCCAAAGTCAAAGTTGAGAGTCAAATCCACCAATGTTTATGGTCTTCTTGAAACCACCATTTAATAGAAGACATATAACTTCTGATATACATCAATTTGTAGTCATCTTCCAATCACCATTTGTACCATTTGTAAGCATGTCTAGTTAGCAAAAGACATCAACTTCTAGCCAAATTTGGAAATATTTTGAGAACAGCCAGGCCTTAGAGTTGAATTCCAATGTTGGTGGTAAATCTTAAACCACCATTTAGTAGAATACTTTGGATTCTACTAGTCATTGGGTTTGTGAACACCTCAAACCATCATTTAGTAGAAGACTTTGGATTCTATTAGCCATTGGGTTTGTGAACACCTCAAAACACCAAATTTAGAGAGCACATTTAACCATTGGCAACTATCCTCATCTCTTTTCTTGGGCTCACAAGAACCCTTTCGGATTATGAGGGGAATATTAGACACCTAATTCATTAGGTTTACATTGTGGAAATTGAAACGTCATTAGGAATCCAAGAGACCTCAGAAGATAAATCAAATGGTTAGAACTATGTCTTTAAATATATACGATTAATAAAAAAATAATTCACACTTATTTTTCATTTTAAATAATCCAACAATAATAAATATATTATTATTATTAAAAAATAAAATAATCACTTTTATAAAAGCTTTCCACTTATTTTTTTTAAAAGATAAAAATAATTAAGCTAAAACTACATTTCCTTAATCTCATACCTTTTCTAAATGTGTATTATTTTTCCAAATTGAAAAAGGAATTTAAGGTTGTAGTATTTCTTATCTTTTTTCCCTAATATTAAATAAGATTAAGAAATAAAGATATATATTGGGTTAGTTAGAAAGATAGATATTGTCAGGCCAGGCAGTAACTCCACCAAATCAATTCATATCTTATTCCTTCAGGTTGGTCTTTATTATATACATGAGGGAGAGACTATTCACTTCATCTCCCGATGATTGTTCATATTTCTTATTATTTATTTACGTCAATTACATTTATTCACCCAATCCTGATGATCAGGTTTCAACATTCCCCCCCCCCTTAATCTAAAGGGATGTTGGTGAGTCCAAGCATCATTCTAAATCGTTCAAGCTTTTCTCTTCCAAGCGCTTTGGTGAAGATGTCTGCAATTTGCTCATTAGTGGAACAATGACGGAGATGGATTGTTTTGGCTTCAACATGATGTCGAATTAGATGATATTTAGTATTGATGTGCTTCATTCGATCATGGAACTTTGGGTTCTTGGTCAACTTTATTGCAGAGGTATTGTCAATCATGAGTGGAGTTGATTATACTTGTTTTACCTGCAAATCTTCAAGAATTTTCCAGAGCCACACAATTTCTTTTGTTGCCTCAGCTGCTACCACGTATTCTGCTTCTGTTGTGGAATCTGCTGGAACTGATTGTTTGTGTGATATCCAGGAAACAGCTCCTGATCCAAGACTCATAGCATATCCTGAAGTAGATACCCCAATTTCTTTGTCTCCATCGAAGTCTGAATCAGAGTATCCAATCAAGCTGAAGTCGTCCACCTGTGCATACTTGATTCCAAAGTCTTGAGTTCCCTTCAAGTATCTTAGAACTCTTTTTGCACCAAACCAATGTCCCTCACAAGGATTTTGCATAAACCTAGAGAGGATTCCAATAGCGAACGAAATGTCTGGTCTGGTAGTAGTTAGGTAGTTGAGACTTCCTACAAGTTGTCTATACTTTGTTGCATCCTCAAATTCTTTTCCTTCAATAGATGTGAGCTTTAAGTTTTGTTCCATTGGAGTAGTAAGAGGATTGCATTCTGTCATGCCAAACCTGTTCAACAGATCTCCAATGTACTTCTTTTGAGAAAGAAATATGGACTTCGGATGTTGAGTTACTTCAATACCAAGATAGTAATGAACATAGCCCAAATCAGTCATTTCAAAACTTTTCCCCAATTCCTTCTTTATGGATGCAATGTAGCTTTCATTGTTCCGTGTCATCAAAAGATCGTCTACATATACCACAAGATATATAACTATTTTGCCAACTTTCTTGACAAATAAAGTTGCATCATCAAGATCATAATGTTTGAAATTGAGTTTCAGAAGATGCTCAGTTAGTTTTTCATACCAAGCTCGCAGTGCTTGTTTGAGGCCATACAAGGATTTCACAAGTTTGCATACTTTATGTTCATGCCCTTTCATAGCATATCCTTCAGGCTGGGACATAAAAACATTCTCTTTTAGATCTCCATTCAAGAAAGCAGTTTTTACATCCATTTGATGGACTTTCCAACTGTTCTGAGCTGCTAGGGCAAAGAGTGTCCAGATGGTAGCCCATTTTGTTGTGGGGCAAAAGTCTCCTCATAATCAACCCCTTCCTTCTGTGCAAAACCTTTTGCCACAAGCCTGGCTTTGTGCTTGTCAAGTGAGCCATCAGCTTTATACTTGTTCTTGTAGACCCACTTGCAACCAATTGATTTGGTTCCTAATGGAGGATCAACCAGCTTCCAAGTGCCTTTCTTTATGAGGGCATCATACTCCTTTTGCATCGCTTCTTTCCATTCATCATGAGAATCAACTTCTTTGAAGGAAGTTGGTTCAAAATCTATAGACAAATTCAATTCACAATCATAAGAAACATCCATATCAACAGGTGAATTAGAGTCATCTACATCACCTCCATTTTGCCAGTTTGAATTTCTAGTTCCTGTATTTCCAACCTCATAAGGATGAACACTTTCAAGTGTCTTTGTCAGCCACTTTGGGGGACCTTTCTTAGATGGTCCAGGTTGCTCCGTTGATTGAGTTGGGACTGAATCAAGATTGAGTCTCCCAATTCTATCAATCACATTACTTAAAGCATCATCCGTTGTTGGAGTTTCCTGTGGGGGAGAGAGTTCTTCAGAAGAAGATTCCACATATTGATATAGTATAGGAATCCCCCATTCAAGATGTGGAATCTGATTATCAAATTCTTGAAATGATTTTGCATTTGCAAATCTATCCAAGCGATCAAGTTGCCACTCAACAACATTGTCAGTTTTGGATGATTCAAGAAAGATTACATCTCTAGATACAACAAACTTTTTATTGACTTCATCATAGAAACAGTATGCTTTGGAGGTGTTTGAATATCCCAGGAAGATACACTTACGACTTCTTGCACCAAGTTTGTTTCTATGTACCTTTGGTATCAAAGCATAACAGGTGGAACCAAAGACCCTGAGATGCTTTACCAAAGGAATGTGCCCATACCACATTTCATATGGAGTCTTGTTTCTAGTAGCATTAGATGGACATCTATTCTTTATATATGCAGCACATATAACAGCATCAGCCCAAAACATTATTTTTACATTTTTGAAGAAGAGCATGGAGCATACCATATTTAAGATTGTCCTATTCATTCTTTTAGCTACACCATTCTGTTGGGGATTATAAGGCACAGTTGTTTGATGTTTGATCTTAATCTTATGAAAAGATTTAATAATAAGTTTCTTATTTTTTCTAAATTTTTGCATTATTATATATATATATATATATATATATATATATATATATATATATATATATATATATATTCCTTGATATTTAATAGGATTAAAAAATAAGTATATACAATAATAATAAGAAGTTACTAAAAAAATCAAGCTATAATTCCTTAATCTTGTGAAAAAATTTAATAATAAATTTCATAATTTTTTTAAAATTTAGAAAAACTTTTACCAAAAAAAAATATTTAAAGTTACAACATTCCTTATTTGTTTGCCTAGTATTTAGCAAGATTTAGCAAGATTATAAATAAAGACATATATTAAGTTATAAGGTAAATATAATTTTTTATTGGAACATTCTGAAAATATTTAATATTTGATTTTGAATATTTTGTATATCTATTATTTATTATTGAAACTAAAATTAAATTAAATATTATTCATAAAATTTAGACCTAATTTATTTTCAAATTGTAAAATAAATTTAAAAAAATATTTAATGTTTTCCTATATAACCATAATAAATTAAATATACACGAAAACATTTATAACCTTGAAGGATATTTGAGAGTACTAATCTCAAATCATGAAAACCTTCATAATCTTGAAGGAAATTTGCTGACACCAATGTCAAATTAGATATAATAACGTTCTTCCTTCCACGATTTTCATACTTGTAAAGGAATTCACATGCATCAATGGACAATGTCAAATTTGGATCCATCAGATATAGTAACGTTCTTCCTTCCACGATTTTCATACTTATAAAGGAATTCACATGCATGAGAAAAAATTTCATTGATATAGCGGATCACAAAGCAACTCTTGGCTCTACAATGGTACCTGCAAGGGCTTTTAACGAATATTTATGTGATCAAATATGATACTAAGTACTTCAACAAACCCTTCCACTGAACATGGATACTCACAAATATGGAAAAAGATCATATCAATGAAATGCATTATCATAAAACAATTAACTAAGAAGTCAAAGAAGTCAAATGGCAGTAACTAAGAAGTCAAAGAAAATTAATATGAAGTCAAAGTTGCAAAGGATACACAGTGGTCAACAAACCGTTATCCTTCCAATGAATAAGAAGTCAATTAAGTCAAATGGCACGTAACTAATAAGTCAAAAACAATTACTATAAAGTCAAAGTTGCAAAGGATACATAGTGGTCAACAAACCATTATCCCTCCAATGATTGAACCAGGGCTTAAAATCAAGATTACAGTGGAGAGACAAATGAAGCACCAAATGACAAAGATGAAGAAGGAATCTCTTGGACTTCATTGCACCTACTAAGAAGTATATAGAAATCCATGTGGACTAACAACAATGATTGGTGCAAAGAGCTTTCTTTTAAAAACATTCATTCCAACTGCCCAATATTAACCTAATCAATAACTTAGTAGAATGTTATAAAAATCAATAACTTGGTAGAATGATAAATTTTATATCGGATTTAGGAGGTGACGAATAAAAGAGGACCTTTTACTCTTTCTGCCCAGAAATCTTAGATTGTAAGTGAAATTCTAGCCACAATCAAAATAGGAGGACAATATTTTGCAGTGATTATTTCCATCCAATCTTATTAGTTTAATTAAGTTATTTATTTATATATATTATTTACGAAGCAGAAATTTAGAAAAATAATTAAATGGAATATATTATTAAAATTAAATTAAATAGAATATATTGTTAAAATATATTTTAATTTTAAATAAATTTAAAAAAAATAATAATAAAATTATATATTATAGAATGTTAGATCAGAGATATTTAATAAAAATTAATTTACTTTATATTATTAATAAAAATTACTTATAAAATAAGTTAATATAAAATTATATCATAAAAAATAAATAATAATAAAATTATATATATAGATTATTTATATAGTAATATTATATTCCTGATTATATTAAAAGTAGGGTTATTATATATAATATATATTGGTTATTTGTATGATATAATTTTTAGTGGTATAAAATGTATTTTAAATGTTTGATATTTTTATTTTGTTTTGAGTAAAAAAAATTTATTGAGGCTTATTTTAAATTTTGCTAAAAATTATTGAAATGATATATATAAAATGAATGCTTAAGAGATTTATGAAGTTTTTAAGTCTATTTATGTATTCAAAAATGTATTTCAAATAATCAAATATAACTAAATACAACTAAAAAAATAAAAACATAAAACAATTAGAATTCTTAACTGCATTTCATATATATATATCTATACACACACACTCTTTACCATAGATAATTTAAGGTGATTTCATTGTGATTTAAACTAATTAAGATTCATCTTAAATCTATATCTACCAAGTATCAAGAGGGATCAAATCCAGAGTTAAGATGGATCTAAATTGGTATTCTTGCATTCTATAATGAATTTCCTCAAGCCTTTAAATAAGCTTATCATGACAAATACCATGGATTACGTCAAACTTATATATAATTATTATTTTTTATTTTTTATTTTTTATTTTTTTTAATTTTAATGTTGACCAAGTCAACATAACATTACATTATATATTGTTTTACAACATTGCTACCATACTAGATTGCGCCTCTCTGTATAATTAACACAAGATTTTTATTTTAAGAATGTAAGTAGTGATAATATAAAATACTCTATATTAAGTGCTTCAAGTGAATACAGCTCGAAATAATATTACTAAGATATTAACAAAAATGAAGTTTATATATAATTAAATATTACCAAATAAAAATATGACACATAATAATCTTTGATTTCTATAAATTCAACTAAATAATTATCATCAATTGAGACTTGGTCTAGATCCCAAATTCACTTTAATGAAGATTCAATGATGCAGGAAGGAATAACAATACCATCGGTCAAGTTCTCTACCCAAAATATTTACAAAAATAAAACCCATATACTCGTACATGAACAAGGCTAAACATTTCATAATTTCAACCTTTCCATATTTACCATCATATTGATGAGAAAATCTATTTTTAAATTATAATTTCAAATTGATGAAATTGTAAATTTTAACCCAAAAATAATTAAACACTCTCAAACATCTCTAATGCAATCTCATTTAATATATCAATTCCATCCCTTCAAAATGATATATATATATATATATCCCTTCTTATTATTTCGTTGTGAATAGAAAGAAAAAATTATCTAATTTGTAAAATGTTTAGATTCCATCGCTACCCCGTATAAGCTAATGTTTTATTACGTCATTAACTCTAAATGTTAGAGTGTAATATCTGCGAGGATTGGTGCCTATGTATGTACATTTAATACTTCTCCATAAAAAGTTTCGATGGAAAACCTTAATGGCGTGTCGCATCTTAAATGTGTAACACGTAATCAATATAAAGACATAGAATAATGTTTACAATGAGCTAAATATTAAAAGATGGCATTCTTGTCTTAAGTATGTGGTAAGCCTCATTCGGTGTGTAATCAATATAAAGACATTGAATAAGGGTTACAATGACCTAAATATTAAATTATGGCATTCTTGACTTAAGTATGTGGTAAGGTTTAGAAGGTAGTAAGGTTAGTAAGTGTAACGCAGGTTAGTTAACGTAAGGTAGTCTAAAGTTATTAAATAAAGTTTAAATATTTTTATTAAGGTAATGTAGCAAAGTGAGTAAAGAAGACGTAGTGTTGGTTAAGATCATTTAATATAAAGAAGGTTAGTTAGTGATTGTGAATAGGGTCAAATTGTATGCTTAAAAATGAAGATAAAAGCTCAAGGTGGAGATCATTCATTTTGTATTTTGTGTGCTTGACATTATGCTAGAGGGAGCTTCATGCAAGTGTCATTAATGCAAGTGTCATTAGAAAGTTTCCCTCTTTGAAATAGGGCGGGCAAGTATTTAATTCAAGCAATGGGCTTTCCATATTGTGAGTATTAGTATGTAGCTTGTTCTTCGGAAATTCAAATGGATATGGATATGGATATCTTAGAAAGCTTTGTAGGGGAAATCTCAAATCCTTTTTCCAAGGGAGAAAATGCTAAAACTTGCATAATTCTTATGTTTTATATATATTGAAGTTGCATAATATGTTGCATAATATTATTTTTATATATAAGTGAATTAAAATTTGATTTAATTAATTTTTTATTTTTATTTATTAATTAAGATTTTGTTAAAAAAAAATTAAATGAATATGGCTTTTCAATCATTTTTAAAGGTTTTTTTAGTTTTATTTATATCAAGGCAATTGGCTAACAAGAAAAGTAGTCGACATGCTAGTGGTAAGCATTTTATGAAATTATTACATTCAGGTTCCTTGTTGTCTAAGCAAAGTAGTTTTATGTATCAATTTGATTTTTGATTAAGTTGTAGACTTAAATTAAATAATTATTGGGCTCATCGATGCTTTCTACAACCCAGTATGAGGGGATGTATAATCCCTTCTATGTTCAATAGATAATTGACACATAGCATTTAAAAATTAATACTAATGATAAAATAAATATTTTAATGTCTACAATAAATAAAATATTTCAATGTTGATTTTAAGAAAAATATTTGCATATCAAGTATCCATATATCTAAAGAAAAAAAATCTTGTTCTTTTTATAAGTGCTTTGTACATTTGAGGAAGACATGTAATTCTTTCAATCCACAATATGGATTTAGAACGTGATATTTACAAAAATATTAATGTTAAAAAAAAATCAATATGTAATATAAATAAAATATTTCTATATCCACCTTAAACAAAATATATATATATATATATATATATATATATGCACTCTCTCTCAAGCTCTAGCGTTAATAATGTTAACTCAATTGGAGGTCAATTCTTCTCTAACACTCTTTGCTAATGAGCCGGTAAAGTGGGATGTGATACCTTCAGGTTGATTTTCCCAGATAATTTTCGGACTTAGTAGCATTGCAATTCCTATTTTTTAATTTGATTTCATAACCCATTGTTCGGGGCCTAATCTGAAGAGGATGCAAGTGTGGTAGTCTAAGGAGAGGAGTTGTTGTGAGGAGAAGTTGATCTGTGAAGTAAAAGTACTGATAGAGCAACCAATTGGAGATGGTGAGGTCTCTAAGTTTTTTTTTTTTTTTTTTGGAAATCTCCTTTCTGCAGTGGTGACCTGCGAATTGGAGACTGTCTTCGTGTTGTGAATGTTCGAGTTGTTGGAGACTACCAGCGTGCATTGGAAATGGTGTTGCGGCTGTGTGGGTAATATCCTAGAGCTGCCGAAGCAGTGGGCCAAGCGGTGGACTATGCGAGTTGTATGCAATCACCAGGGCATTGATAAAGAGAGGATCAAAAGTGGTTTGTGGTGCTATCTATAGAATCTGAGCAGTAATCAGCGTGAGATCTGGAACGTGTCACCTTTCATGCTCTCTTTCAACTTTAAAGACGCTTTCTCGACTTTTCATGAGAAATTGCTCAACATTTTGAGTATGTTTTTGCTTGGATCCCCTCATAAGACGAGTGTGACGGAGTGTGATATTCTTGTTAGTGAACGACAGCGTAGAGGCGAAGATAAGATTGAACCACAGATCAGAGCTATGGACCAGGAGGCAAAGTGAGCAGTATGAAACCTGTTCTGAGCAATTGTTGTCCGTGAAGGCAAAGATTGTAGTGTGTTTTTCAAAAGCCAAGAAGAATTGGCTCGTTGTTGTTGTTTATTGTGAAGCACTCGAGCCTGTTTTGGGGAAGCATAAGGCTAACCAATAGTTGATCACAGCACAGTTGTTGTTGTTTGCTACCAGAGCTGACCGTGGAGATCGAGCTAGAGAGCCAACCATGGAGATTGAGCTAGACAGCTTGCCTGCGGGTGGAGACTTGTGCGCTGAGCCAAGGGACTATCGCATTTTGCATAAAGCTAAAAGTGTGATGGTGTGTCCAAACTTATGAAATTGTTAATTTCTGTAATGCATCGCTCTATTTTATCAAAAGGTGTGATGAGAGCCTCATAACTTTTAAGGGTCGAGATCTTCATGATATGCATGTACGTATCGAAATTAAGTTTCGTCGCTCGAGCCTGAATATATATATATATATATATATATATGATGTTGGTGACCATGCCAACCCTCGTTCACATACATTAAGTCAGGAAATTAATGTGACCTTGACTACAAAAGAGCAGTGAGTAAGCGGTAGTCTATGCGGTAGTCTATGGACCAAAGGTAAAGAGAGAAAATTAAAGGGATATGAGCCCTACATTTTTTTTTATAGTGGAAGATTGGAGAATTTCTCTTTCAAAGATGGTTAACCCACTTGCATAGACTTACCTTAATGAGGCCAATCAATATTGGAATATTGGAGAGTTTCTCTTTTAAATATGGTTAACCCACTTGCATAGGCTTACCTTAATGAGGCCAATAAGAGTGATGGCTCAAATGATGTTAATTGGAAATTTAAGCTGCAAATTGATGGGAGGTTATGGTGTATGGACAATCACAAATGGAAATGAAGCAAAGTCAAGTGCGGCTAGGCCGGCGCCACAGCAGCATCAATCCAAGATTGGGAAAAGCGGGAAAATAAAGCAAAGATATTATTAAGGATATATGTAAAAGATAGTATAATTCCTCACATTCGTGATTGTAAGACTTCCAATGAAACTTGGACTACACTTAAGGATTTGTATGAGACTAAAAATAAATTTGTGTACTCTTTTTGAAAAGTAAGATCCTTTCCATTAAAATGGAAGAAAATGAAATTGTTAGTATTTTCATTTCAAGAATTAAAGAGTTGAAAGATAAGTTGGGAGACATAGGAGAATCAGTATCTAGTATTGATCTTGTTACAATCACTTTAAATGGAATGTCAAAGGACTATCAGATGTTCATTACAGGTCTTGCAGGGAGAAAGCTCCCACTTTTGATGAATTGATAGGTATAATAATTCAAGAAGAAGAGAGGTGAAAAAATTTGAAGCCTCGAAATCCAGAGATAACACTTTTAGCGAAGAAGAATTTTCTCAAAAGAAAACAGGGAAACTGAAGTAAAGGTCGAAGTCCATCTCAGAGAAGGCCATCTCCAAAGCAAAATCAAAATCAAGGTATGTCACCTTCTAGAAATGATTCTAGAATGAAATACTTTTACTGTGGTAAAATTGGGCATCTTGCCAGTGATTGTTATAAGAAGAAAAGTGATGAAGCGAGACATAAACACATTAGACATTCAAGAAATTTCACAATAGAAGTCCTTAATTTTAATCTTAAGGATCTTATGTTGTTTTTGTCTAATGTTGTTGCCTAATGTTCTGATTTTTGTTGAAACCCATGATGTTGATGCATGGTTTGTGAATTCTGGAGCCTCAATCCACATGACATGCAATAGGACTTGTATGAGAACTTCATGGAAACAAGCAATGGTGCTAACATTTATCTTGGAGATTATCATGCACATTAGATCAAGGGATATGGAAATATTCCAGTGACATTGCAATATGGCAGCGTCAGGCACATTCATAATGTTATGCATGTGCCTGGGATTAAGAAAAATATGATCTTTGTGTCCACAATTAGAGATCAGAATATGAAGGTTGAATTTTTCAAAACAAACTGCATAGTAAAGGACTTACTAGATCACTACAAACTTGTTGCTTCAAGTGTTAGATTTGGAGGCCTATATAAGCTTAATGTCACCAGTGATCAAGCATTGACTTCTACAGCTATGCCATATCAATTATCATGATTTGTTGTTGTTGTAAAAACAAAAAATGGTTCAAGGACTCCCTATGTTAAAGAACAAGTATGTTGCTTGTGAAGGATGTGCATTAGGAAAAATATACAAAGATTAATTCCCCTCTAACTCTAATAGAAGAAAAATAGATGTTTTAGAACTTGTGCATACTATTATTTGTGGACCAATGGAAATGAGATCCCTAGGAGGAGCTTATTATTTTATGTTGGTTATTGATGCTTTCACAAGGTATACTTGGGTGTACTTCCTTAGGAGAAAGAGTGATGTTTTTTAATATTTCAAACAATTCAAAAACATGGTAGAGAAACAGACATATAAGTTTATAAAAATCCTTTGTTCAGATCAAGGGGGAGAGTACAAGTTAGGGAACTGCATCAACTACTGAAAAGATCATAGAATAGTGCAACAATTTACAGTACCCTACACTCCACAATAGAATGGTGCTGCAGAAAGGAAAAACAGAATGTTGGTGGAGTGTGCACGGAGTATGATTAAAGGTCAGAATCTCTCAAATTATTTTTGGGTTGAGGCCATTAGAATTGTTTTTTATTTAAAGAACAAAGATCCAACAAGGTATCTTGATCTCAAAACTCCATTCAAAGACATATGGTTTTAAACCAACAGTTCATCATTTGAGGATATCTGGATGTAAGGCCTTTGCACATATTTTCAAGGAGAACAAAAAGAAACTTGATGCTAAAGCTATCAAATTTATTTTTGTAGGATACCATTCAAAATTTAAAGCTTATTAAATATTTGATCCCTCTACTCACAAAGTATTTGCGAGTAGAGATGTAATTTTCCATTAGCAGGCAGATGAAGGCAACAAGGAAAACATATATGAAAGGTGGCATACACTTCCTAAAGTTGAAGACACTAAAGAAGAAGATGAAGACATATAGAAGTAGGAGCTTGAGGAAGAATCCAGTGATATGGATACTAGCAGTAGTTAGAGTTCACCTAGAGGTGAAGAGGATCTTCACAAAGTAGGGATGAAGAGAATGAATTTCCAAGGAGATCTACACGCCAGATTTTCCTACCTGAAAGGTATAAAGACTATGCCTTGATGAGTAGTATTTTAAATGTCATAGAACCCATGATTTTTAATGAAGCTAATGAACATGAAGAGTGGAGAAAAGAAATGAAGGAAGAATATGACTCTATAATGAAAAACAAAACCTGGGAATTGATTGAACTGCCTAAAGATAAAGAGCCCATAGGATGTAAATGGTTGTACAAACCCAAATTTAAAGTAGATGGTAGTATAGATAAATACAAGGCCATATTGGTGGCAAAAGGGTACCCACAAAAAGAGGGTATTGATTATGCAGAAAAATTTGCGCCTGTAATTAAGTTGAACTCTATTAGATTGTTAATTGCACTAGCTACAAATTATCATTGGAATCTTCACCAATTAGATGTAAAATCTACATTTTTGAATGGTGAGTTAAAGGAGGAGGTTTATCTTACTCAACCAGAAGGGTTTGTGAAAAAGGTTAGGAACATCTAGTTTGTAAATTAAAGAAAGCTTTGTATGGGTTGAAGCAGGCACCTAGGTCGTGATATGAGAAGATAGATTCCTTCTTTCTTCAACGGGGTTTTATGAGGAGCCAAAGTGACCCAAATTTGTATACCAAATTTGATTCAAAGGGGCATGTTGTATTGATTTCTTTGTATGTTTATGATTTAATTATTACAGGTAATTCTGATAAACTAATTGATGGAATTAAGTTGAATATGTCACAAGTATTTGAGATGAAAGATCTTGGAGAGTTATTGTCTAGGTCTTGAAGTTTGGAGAGATGTTGGTCAAACTTTTGTTTCTGAGGGTAAGTATGTCAGAGAATTGTTTAAAAAGTTTAAAATGGATCAGTGTAAAGTTACTTTTGTTCCAATGCAATAGAATGTGAAACTTCATAGTGATGATGGCTCAAAATAGGTTGATGGTACATTGTATAGACAACTGGTGGGAAGCTTGAATTATCTTACTACAACTAGTCCTGATATAGCATATTTTGTTAGTGTGTTAAGTCAGTTTATGGAAAGACCCCTAGAAATCCATTGGAAAGCAACAAAAGGTGTACTCAAGTATCTTAAAGGAATAGTTAATTTTGGTATTAAGTATATTGATTCATTTGATGTTGAGTTGACAGGCTACTCAGATTCAAATTGGGTTGGTAATTCGGATGATAGGAGATCTACTACATGTTAGTATTTTAGAATTGGATGCGGATTATTTCATGGAGTAGCAAGAAGCAACCTATTGTATATTTTTCATCCACTAAGGCAGAGTATAAAGCTTTGTGTGCAACAACTTGTGCAGTTATTTGGTTAAGGAGTTCTTCAAGATGTTAGAGAAGAACAAAAGAAGGCTACAATGATCAGATGTGATAACCAAAGCTCAATCAAATTGGAAAATAATCAAGTTTATCATGCAAGAACAAAGCATGTTGATGCTCAGTTTCATTTTGTTAGAGAGAAGATACAGTCTAAAGATATTACTCTAATGTATTGTAATACTTGTGAAAATGTTGTTGATATTTTCACTAAGCCTCTTGGGAAGATGAAATTTGAGTTGTTTAGGGAGATATTAGGTGTGGAAATAAACCATTTCTCCATTAAGGGGGAGACTTGGAAATAATGGAGAAAGTAGTTGTATTTGTTTAGATTGTGTTTTTATTTAGGACTTAGATCCTATTTTTCTAAGTTGTGTGATCTCCCTAATTAAATGTAATTATATAAGATATGTTTATTGTTGATTGATTTCATTAATGAGAATGTGATAACATTATTTGACAGCCTCTAAGTGCAACTCGTCTCACATGTGACCTACAAGTTCATTCAACAAATTTTGTTTTCTTAGTTTTTATTTATTGAAATGGAAAATAATTTTATGATAAAAACATTTCAATAGTAGGCTTTCTAATTCTTTTCATATATATATATATATATATATATATATATATATATATATAATCATATTTTTTTAGAAGTAGGCCATATATAGAGAGAAATCAAATAGAATTTTTAAAGATATAAATTTCATGTAAATTATTAAATTTGAAAAATTATTTATACCTCAAAAAAAAATATTTTTTTACATACAATAAATTCAAGATTAAAATATTTCAAACTTGTTATTATTATTTTTATATATTGCGTGTGAGTATACGGAAACCACACTTCTTATGGCTAAGAGCTTGTTTTTCTATGACGTAAGATTAACTACCCAAAACCCAAAGACATATGGCAGGGGTGAAAGTCCCTTGCCTTACAGACCACCAGCAAGTAATTCTAGATGGTTTGGTTTTTTTTAAATAACATTGATAAACCAACTTGCAATTTTAAATAACACCCAATAATAATTGTGATAATGGTTAATTTGACAACTAAATTAAGATAGATTTTCGTACCATTTCTATGTTTAAAAAAAACACGATTTAAAAAAATTAGCTTACGTTTTAAAGCTCTTAAATAAAATCGGAGAAGACAAAAACGATTTAAAGGAATTAGCTTTGTCGAATCCATGTTCATCCTTGCCATACCAGGAAGTTTGAAAGAGAAATTCCAGTCGGTATAGTCCATTCTACGGCCCAGAAAACACGCTTTGTGGTCAAATCTAGGGCTAATGTACTTTGTGTTGAAGTCGTGATTGAATAATTTTGGGCAAGCTCTTTACGATGATAAAATCAGTTGAAAACACAAGAGTGCAACCATCATATCAGAGCTAATAAAACTGACAGTCAACGGTGCCTTCACTAGAGGGTTGTACAGGCCGATGAATGCGTTGAACAGTAACAAAAATATGCACGGCAAACGCCACCTAATTTATCAATCCAGGGAGACTTTGTTGGCATTATTGGACTGTACTTTGAACCAAAGTAAACCAATATTTTGTTTTATATCTGCGGAGAAAGACGAGCTAGCCAAGGTCGGCCACCGGCTGATTTCATGTGCAAAGAAACAAAATAGTATGTGAGTACCTCCACCTTCCTAGTTGGTGGGAACAGTGGATTTGGGTTTCAAATTATTGTGAAAACGTTTCGATAGATATTTTGGTTTGTGAAGCTCATCATGTGAACTCTTTCCAACACAGTCCTTTTCATATTTATTCAAAGACAGTCTACAGATTCCACTTCATTTAGGAATTTTTTTCACTTAGGAAATTTTTGTGATTTATTATCAGGGTGATGTGAGATTTGATTGGTTAAGTTTGGGTGTTTTTTTTGGATAGTATAATTTCTACATGGTTCTTATTTTCAATTTCAACCATTTTCAATTTCTCTATTTAATTGAGTAGGAGATTTGAGAACTAAACCCCACACAAACTAAATAATCTAGATTTGTTTTGTAGAAATTAAAAGTTTATTGGCAACCAAATATAAAATACAAACACGATGTTTTATCTTAGAAAACTTAATTAACAAAATACTATTAATCCATTGGCCAAAATCTGTCAAGCCCACAAAGTGAGACTTCACCACTCACATCCCTTGGTCCCCTACAATGAAGTCTTACCATGCCTCATAAAGGCTTCATTAAATGCAATCAACTAGCACAAAACTATGGGCAACCAAAACCACCATTGTTGATCAAGTAACTTCAACTCTTTTACCTGATCAATTTTTAGCTAACAATCCCCTCTTAAAACTTGACTTAGGGTTCCCCTTGACCAAATCTAGCCAAACACCCAACTGAGCCAACAACATTCACCTCCAAGCCCTACCCCCCTTAAAGTTCATATATAGTGTATTCGTTAATTTGACATCCCCTATCACAACGTGCCCACTCATTAAAGTATAGTTGGGCTTCTTTGCAACTGTCACTTCCTTCTCACCCCATCAAACCTTTCTTTCGATCATTTCATCCATGCGAAATTTTTGATCTATAGTAGAGAAACCAGTTCTCGTCACTGATTTTGGTTCTAATCTCATCCACTATGCCACATAAAACCTTGAGAACAAAGGTGTCCCTTTAAAGCCAAAAATTGGCTCTAATATATCCATCATATTCAAGTAGTCAAGCTATAAATAAACCTTTTCCTTTTATACCATGTTAAAATTACCCCAGAGGCCAAACTTGGCTTTGATATATCCCACGGGGGCTTCACTCAATGAACCTCTGACATATCACGTGCGTTCATGGAATATTAAACAATACCCTTAATTTGACTACATATTGGAAAATACCTCTAAAAATCACATTATTTAACCCCCTACCAATACAAACCCAATACACCTTCACAATTTAAAAACTCATACTTTCACTAGATATTGTAGGTATCCATTTTTTCATTAACATTTTCTATACCCCTTTATATTTTTTCATTAACTTTGGACTCCATTTTTTATACCTACTAATATAAAAACCCTCTCCCCCCTATATATCCCCCAATATATTATGTTATTTTTTCCTCAATAAATATCACCCAATATGAACCCACGTGCTATGGTATTGCTCCCAAAGTGAAGCCCCTGTGGATATATCCATCACATTCAAGTAACCAAGCCATAAAAAAGTTTTCAACTTTGATGTCATGTTTAAATTACCACAGAGAAAATTTATTGAAAGAAACATTAAAATACATTAAAATTTTATTGGCGACAAAGCGTAAAACACAAACACAATGTTTTATTGTGAAAAACCCCAATCCCAATCTGGGAAAAACCAACTAGCATATTCTATTAGTATCTTGGCCAAAACCCCGAAGAGAAATATTAAAAAATTATTAGCAACAAAGCATAAAATGCAAACACAATGTTTTATCCTGGGAAACTCCAATCTAGGGAAAAACTAGTAACATAATTCTATTAATCCTTTGGCAAAAACCTAACCAAGCCTGCCAAGTTAGTCTTCACCACTCACATCCCCTGGCCCCTACAATGAAGTCTTCTCAAGCCTCTTAAATACATCATTACATACAATTCATTGGCACAAAACCATAAGCAAATAAAACCATATGCCCAAAACCACCACCATTGATCAAACAACTTTGACTCTTTTACTAAATCAAATTCTATGTAACACAAATTTAAAGACCACACCAGTAATCGACAAACCATAATAAAAGTTACTTGTCTCTATATTATTCAAACACACTCATACTAAAAATAATTGGTTCCTAAGAATTACTTTTATAGACTTTGACATTATCCCACTTAGTGTATCAATATGATATGGTGACAGTGACCAAATTCTATGTAACACAAATTTAGAGACCACACCAGTAATCGACAAACCATAATAAAAGTTACTTGTCTCTATATTATTCAAACACACTCATACTAAAAATAATTGGTTCCTTAAGAATTACTTTTATAGACTTTGACATTATCCCACTTAGTGTATCAATATGATATGGTGACAGTGATGCATAGTGTAGTGCCCCTAACACCAAGTTAACAAAGTAATTAAATCAAAAACTAGATAGAAAGTTCTCAATAAACCATAATCCACCATTAACGATTATAAACACCAATTTTGGCCAAGTGCATTCATATCACCTACGTCACATAAAATTAAGTCTTATACTACCATTTGTAATTAATTTTTTCTCCATGAAGTTATTTTTATAATTAAAACGCATTAAACTATATCATAAAACTTACAAGTTGTACACTTTACCAAGTTCATTCACTTCACAAATAATCAAGTATATTAGTTTAAAAAAATAGATCTATCCTATGGGACTACATCCTAAACGTACATAGATATAAACATTGGGAAACAATGAAAAAAACTCACATTTCTATTATGAGAATTCACTACTATTAACCTATAATGTCCTTTGCATTCCAAATTATTCCATACAATTGTAAATTTAAGGAAATTAGATCTAAAATGACATTTACAAAGGTCCACATTCATTTTTTAAGATTGTTGTTTTACAACAACACGGTGAAACTAACAAATACTAATATTTTCTAGTTTTTTTCGTGAATTTAAAACATAAACAAGATAAACAACTTTTTTACATTGTTGGGCAAATAACTCTATGAATTGATGATTTTCTATTAAGAGAATTATTAATACATACAAAGGAGAGATGCTTGGAATCATGGGAAATTTTAGGGGCTAATATTCATAGGTGGGCTAATATTCCATGATTTTTCCAAAAAAGATTTGTCAATTTTCATTTTTTTTAAATTGATTCACCCAAATTTTATAATATAAAATCATTTTACCTTTAAAATCACCAACATTATATAAAGGATATATATAAAATCATTATAAATTTGAATACATTTACAAATACATCAATAAACATTTTCTAGTTTGCATATTAGGGACTAGTGAGATTCGCCAATTTTTTAAACTTCAAGATAATTTTCCATCATTAAAATTTTCCCTGCTTGGAATTCATATTCCAATGTCTCTTCATCTTCTTATTTTCATATTTACAATATTTTTCCAATCCCTAAGAATTAGGTGTCAACATTCTCTCCCTTAATCTAAAAGAATGTTGGTGAGTCCAAGCATCATTTTGAATCTTTCAAAGGCTTTTCTCTTCTGAGCGCTTTGGTGAAAATGTCTACGATCTGCTCAATTGTGGAACAATGGTGTAAGTGATTAGCCTTGGTCTCAACATGATATTGAATCAAATGACCATTGGTATTGATATACTTAGTTCGATCATGGAAATTTCGATTCTTGGCCAATTTTATTGCATAAGTATTGTCAATCAAAAGAGGAATAGAATGCACTTGTTTCTCCTGCAAATTTTCAAGATTTTTTTTGAGCCACACGATTTCCTTTGTTGATTTCGCAACTGCCACATATTCTGCCTTTGTTATGGAATCCGTTGGAAATGATTGTTTGTGTGACCTTTAGGAGACAAATCTTGATCCAAGATTCATAACACAGCCTAAAGTAGATACTCCATTTCCTTTATCTCCATCAAAGTTTGAATCAAAGTATTTAATCAAGTTGAAGTCATCCACCTATGTATACATGAATCCAAAGTCTTGAGTTCCCTTCAAGTACCTCAAAACTATTTTTGCAGTAGGTCATGATCCTCACAAGGATTTTGCATAAACCTGGAGAGGATTCCAACGACAAATGAAATGTTTGGTCTAGTAGTAGTTAGGTAATTTAGACTTCCTACGAGTTGTATGTACTTAATTTCATCCTCAAATTCATTTCCTTCTGTGGATGTGTTACCACTCAAACTAGCAGGGGACTCCTAAAGGGATAATTGTTAAGTCAAGGGCAACGATGGAGACTTAGCCCATTGTCACCTCAGCTAAGACTCCCTACTCTTTACGGACTTTCACCAATGGGAGGAGACTCGATATATATAAATTCGCTCAAGAAGGGTAAATCAACAAATAGATATGAAGTGACCTCAATGATCCTTTCCCTAGAATGAAATTAAGAATGGAGTTTGCTTTCTCTTTAAACAAAGGTACAAGGCTTTCTAGGAGAAGGAGGTACAAGGCTACTGTTATTATATATATTCTTCATATTTGTGTGAACTTCTTCATTCTCTCATTATACTTTGTATCTTTGCTCAATAATTTATTTCTAATAGAATAAGAATCTGGTTGGGTTTCCCCTTATGGGTTTTTCCTTGGCCATTGACCTAACTCCCTCTCAACAAGAAAGGGATTATTAGTAACCCCAATCCTATCTCTATGGAACACAAACTTGTGTTTTGGCAATGCCTTAGTCAAAATATTTGCATCCTGTTCCTCAGTCGAAACATACAACAACAACATGATCCTCTTGACCACACAGTTTCGAAGATGGTGATACCGGATATCAATGTGCTTGGACCTACCATGAAAAATTGGATTCTCATAGAGTTTGATACAACTCTGATTATCGCAGTAGATCACAGTTGGATCCATCCTCTGACCAAACAATCCCACTAGAATCTTCCGCATCCAAATGGCCTCACATGCAGCCTGACTAGCAGCCATGTATTCAACCTCTGTTGAGCTAAGAGCAACTGACATATGTTTCCTGCTGTACCAGGAAACTGCAGTTGAACCAAGGTTGAAGATTCCTCCAGAAGTGCTCTTCCGGTTTGATGAAATCCCTGCCCAATCCGCATATGTGAAGCCTTGAAGCTTCACTCTCTTTGTCCGTCTGTACCACAATCTAAACTGAGATGTGCCTCTGAGGTATCTCAGCGCATGATTCACTGCCTTTCAAAACAGCTTGGTAGGCTGAACCATAGCTTGACTCAGCTGGTTCACCGAAAAGCATAAGTCTGGTCATGTGTTCACTAGATACATAAGTGAACCCACAAGCTACTGATAAATAGTAGCAGCTACTACCTCACCTGAAGTAGCATCCTCCTTCCTCCAATTCCCGGCTAGAAGAGTTTGCATGGGCTTGCACTTCTCCATGTGAAAGCACCTGAGTATCTCATTGGCATACTTGCCTTGAGACACAAATACTTCCCCATCTTTCTTCCACACCTCCATGCCTAGAAAGTAGTGCATAAGACCCATGTCTTTCATTTTGAACTCTCTTGTAAGGTCCTCCTTGCAAGACTGGATTAGCTGATCATCACTTGTCAAAATTAGGTCATCGACATAAAGAACAATGATCAATGGCTTACATTCTACCATGATGTGGTAAAGGTTCGCATCTACTTCACTCTTGGTGAAGCCCAACACAGTGAAATAGTTGTCGATCATGGTGTACCAAGCACAGGGTGATTGTTTCAACCCATACAAAGCCCTCTTGAGTTGGCACACATTCGAATCACGATCGAAGGTCTCGAAACCCTCTGGCTGCTCAATGTACACCTCCTCCTCAATCTTCCCATTGAGGAATGTTGTCTTCACATCCATCTGATGGATATTTCAACCCATTTGAGCTGATAGTACCAACATCGATCTGATAGATGAGTACCTTGCTACAGGAGCAAAGGTCTCATCGTAGTCAATCCCCTCGACCTATGAGAAACCTCAAGCAACAAACCTTGCCTTATGTTTCTCAACACTGCCATCAGCTGCTTGCCTTACCTTGTAAAGCCATCTGGAACTCACCATTAACTTACCCTGAGGTCTTGGGACAACATCCCACACACTATTCCCTATGATAGAGTCATACTTCTCTACCATTACATCAACCCAGACTGGTTGTTGCACTGCCTCCTCAAATGAAGAAGGTTCAGTATCTACACACTCCCCAACCAAGGCCATGTACCCAGTGTACCGCTCGGGTGACCTCCTCTGTCTGCACTGAGAAGATGGTTGTCCTACATTCTCTCGTGCCTCCAGCATCAAAAAGTAAGCTTCCCTTGAGCGTTTCCGCCCATCTCTGGAAGTCTTAGCATGAGTGGATGTTTCCACTCCTTGATCCTCTGCATGTGGCTACTCCGCATCAATTTGAGACTCCTCCTCCTTAGGAACTGAAAGTTCCTCCTCTGCATGCAACTTGAGCTCCCTCTCAAGAGATACCAACATGGCTTTCTGCTTGTCGAACTTCAGATCCCTACATACCCCTATCCTCTAACTAGTAGGAAAGTACACATGATAGTTGTGGGGTGTATCTGTGTACCACACAAGTATTCCCAACTCAGTTGTTGTATCTAGCTTCTTCCAGGCATCTTTGGTCACATGACAGTAAACTGATGATCCAAAGATTCATAAGTGACTCACATCCGATCGCTTCCCAAAAAAAGCCTCCATAGGGTCTTCATTCCCAGTATATGGTGCGGGCTTCTATTCTACAAGTATACTATTGTATTGCATGCCTCATCCCACAAATGCAGTGGAAGGCTTTGATCATACAACATCGTTGTTGAGTGATAAAAGGTGCCTTTTTAACTCCTAATTATCTTCACATTAATTATCAATCCGGGCAAGTCTTTCTATTTCAAGAGTGTACACAGTATGTGGCGGCTATTTAACTCAGAGAGTAATGCTTCTAAATTGCAGTATAGTTCTTTCAAATACAAGAGTAAATGGATGCAGCAAGCAAATCCTAATTGCAATTAAAAGAAAACTCAATCCTCTAATGAAACCAAATCATACATTCATCAAAGTAACAACAATCATCAATCGAGAATACAGTAGTAATAACTCATTCCTCTTTTAACTTATTTATTCTCAATCAAACACAATTCTTAATATAAGCAACAGATGATCTCATTATGAGAGCTTCGACAGCAGTAGTCAATACTCTTTATAGTAGATGATCTCAAAACAGAACGTTTAACTAAATAACTAGATCTAAAATAACAATAAACTTAATCAATGATATTACTGCAGAATGTATAAACAGAACAATTCCGTTGAGATTAGAAAATAGAAAATAGCGAAGCGATACAATTGCAGAAATTAGAAGTTCAATCAAACCATCACACTGCAAGAATCATAAATACGTGATACACGAAAAACAAGTGAATCCACCAGGGTTGAGCCCTTAGCCACCAGTGAACACCGTCGGATTACTTCAGTAGATGCAAAGGAACAGCAACTGTTTTTATATATTAATCATTACATAATCGTTACAGTAAGTTCGTGCTCTGCTCAACAGCGAGAGTCAGTGATAAAAGTTACAATTTCTCAATAGCAATTCCCCCCTTTCTACTTACAATCGTTGCCTTTTATAATGGGAAAGAGGTAAAAAGATAAATAGTAAAAGCGATCCCTCATGATCAAGAGATCCTAAGGGATTCGCACAATTTTCCAACTTCAGTCATCTTTCCCTTCTAGCGTTGATCCCTGTGATTCGTTTTGTCCTTATCTGTAACTGTCGCACTCCTTCCTTAGCTTGCTGCTTTTTTGTTGTTCCTTGGTTAGGGAATAGCAATTGTCCCTTTTCATATTTTTCCTGCATAAAGAAGGATAACGATCAGCTAAATTGTAATGACAGATAATTTCTCATTCTTACCATAATCCTTTGATATATTAACATATTAGGATATAAAATGGATATAACTAAAGGAAAAGGATGATGAAATAAATAACATATGCATACCTCTTCCATGACTCGACATACTCCCCTACTTACCCTTGTTCATGGCCTCATGAAAACCATGTAGTTCACGTGCAGAGAAGTCAAGGAATAAGCTAGAGAAAGTATGTCGTAAAGCGGTCTGAAACCATGATTCTTGGCCAAAATTTCAAAGATGTGCCCTGTTTGTCCTTCAAGCAGTTCATATATAGCCTTGTACCCCTCATCCAGATACCAAATAATAGGGCTGCGGAATCGACAGCCTAGCCAATAAGGACCTTACTTTAAGATGAGATTATTATAAGTGACAAAGCATTCTACAGCCAATTTAAAATTTTTATAGTTGAATGGTTCTCTATTATGTACATTGTTATTGGAAACATGCATCTGAACTTTGTTGTGGCCAAGGAGTTTTCCTGAATGGAAAGGAAATATTCTACTCCTTTTTGGACAATCTCTTTTTGAATAGGTCCCAGAGTTTTGATTACTCCTTCCCTCTTCATCAAACTTTTGTGACTGGCCAGCATTTGTAATGGGTGCTTTGGTTCACCTCTAACCCAAAGGTCCAGTCCATTTTCCTGCCTCTGGAACGTGTTGTGAGCTTTGAACCATTTTAGTTGGTTAGCAACAAATGAAATAAAAGCTTGAAATTGTACATCCCCTACAAAAGGACTGGGGTTCTTTTCGGTTTCTTCTTCTAATACAAAATTGTGCAAATAAAATTCACACAGCAGCCTTCGTACTTTTACCCCATGATGTTTGCAACAGTTTATGAAATTCTCAATTGTTTTCAATTCTATGGGTTTCCCAGCCCTGACAACTTTGATTTTTAGCCGTAAATATCTTTCTCGCAAAAATAAATCGTAATTGTTGGCAGGGTATCTGCATGAGAAAACATCAGTGTATAGTGAACAAAGAGTATCCATTTGACTCATGACCTTCTCCAATCTGATCTTCATTTTCTCAATTCTTTCCTCTGCCCTTCGGTATTTATCAAAGGTCTCACTTTCTAACGCATTCATATCCCATAGTTGCCTCTGTAATTCCTGGTATCTTTGTTGGGGGACAGTTTCTACCTCAAACCGTTCTATGCTAAGCCAAGCCTGTGCCAGATTTTCTTGAAGATTTACTATACTAGGGTCGCTGCTTGTCATAATATCTTTGGCTTGAATATCTGTCTACGTATTCTTGCTATGAGAGTGGATTTTTATTGTCTGTGTGTTCTTATTATGGGACTGAATGCTTATAGTCTGTGTACTTTTATTATGGATAGTCAGTCTTTCTGTCTGGGTGGCCGTGCTGTTGGAGGGTACCACCTCCATTTGAACAGCTAGGTTACGAAAATGTACACTCTCTGTTTGGGTAGCTGCTTCTGCAACAGTTGCATGTTGTTCCTTAACAATTTGAGTGAATATGGGCTCAGTTTGAGTCCCAGTAACCTTTGTATCATGAAATTCGGTTTGAATGGTTGCGTTCAATGTTTCCAGGGTTCTATATGAAACTTTCCCCCTTGTTAATGTCCTTATCTTTTGCCTGAGTCTTTTTACTAATTTCTGTAGCCTCTATTGTTCCTTTCTAAGCCTTTTAATTTTGTTTTTCTTCTTTTCGGAAGGAAAAATTGTTCCACTAATCGCTTCTGCTCTTAGCGAGCTCGGTTGCTCATCTGGGCTTTTTTATATAAGAGTTGGGCCCTTACCCTGACTTGTTCCTATTTCTCCTGTTTGGCCCACATCCTTTGTATTTAAACCAACCCGACTGGGTTCTCCTGGAGGTGTATTACTAATTTGGTCTGCCTCTTCCTGAGTGACTTCTACCCCTATTTCTTCTTCACTGATTACATTTTCTGATATGCTCCTATTGTGGGCAGAGTTTTCTTCCGATTGTGTTGCTTCAACATTAAAGTTGAGCGGGCTTTCGGGCTGTATAAATTCATTCATATTGGCCAAAATCTGTGCCAATTCAATATCATGTAATAAGTCTCGCAGGGGACTTGTGTTGGGTGTTAAGGGGAGTTATCTTTCATTTCTATCATCTTCACTAGAGTGTTTTGTTTCCTCCTCAAGTTCTGACTCCCGGTCATCCTGTCCTTCCAGTTGTAAATGTTACTAATTTTCTGGACTAGATAGTTCTATGGACTAGTTGTTGCTGCCCTAGCGATTTTCAGCTGTTCCAAAGCTTGTCTTTAATCTGGTAGAGTGTCTAGGTTTTTATGGAATGTTTGTTGTGTTGGTAGTCCTCTTCCTTTTTGGAACAGGATTAGGAGCAGGTGATCTGAAATCACTTGTAAATGACCTCAGGGAAATAATGAAGGTATTACAAACTCATGTGCTGGAGTGTGCCTATGTTATTTTATGCAACGGATCGATAAGATTGCAAAATACACAGAAGCAGTAGAGAAACACAGTAAGCAAACACATAAACACAACAAATTTAATAAAGAGTTCACCCAATCCTCTTGGTCGAGCCTCAGTGGTGGCCTTTCTATTATGTCTTAAAGAATATTTTTTACAATAAGGAACTCAATACAAGTCTCACTTACCAGATGATGATCAGTAGGATAGTACTTGGATTCCCCAAGTCTTTAGAGTACACAGAATCTCCTTACTGAATCTCGACCTCAACTGGTCTCAGTGGTATGAGTCTAATCTGGTACTCAATACCTAACAGGTATACACAGAAGAGTTTTCTTTAACCTCTCAAGCCTTCTCTAGAGTTCACAAACTCTCAGACTCTCTCTGTCTCTGTCTAGCTCGATGCTGCCTTTGCTCTGCAGGTTAGCTCAGCTTCTCTGTTCTCTGCAATTTACTTCTCTCTCTCTCTGCCTGCCTTACTCTTCGTCTGTTCATGGCTTAAAGCCAATCTGCTCCCTGACTGTTCATTTCTTCTTCTCGGCTCTTTGGATCTCCTGCCTCTGTCTGCTTGAATTCCCCTGCTCTACGTCATCATCATTGTAACGCTTCATAGAGAGGTGGCCACCTGTTTCCTCACAAACTGAGCGTCAATTCTCTTTGAACGGCCATTATTTTTGTTGCTCCATGATTTCCCGTGAAACTAATTCCTCTACCAACTCATCGGTCGTACCATACCTCAAATCTCATATGACTCAGCCTATTTCCCCATCGAATCCAATCATTCACTAGATCATTTCTTCGTCGTTGATCTAGGGCCTCCAGATTCTACGGTCTCTGTTCATATCAGGTGGGTAAGTAGCATGACCTTTACCCATCCAATGTGAGCGGTTTTCTCTCTCATCCACTGGACGCATGTCACCCAGTGTATGGCATCGGGCGAGACTCGGTTGAACCCACTTACCGCTTGAAGCCCTTCCGATATCCTGCCGGTTTGAGTGTGGGGATCGCCTTCTAATGGAATTGGCGATTTCCGTATAGTTTTATGCTTTCCTCGTGACTGAGCCCTTGGGGGCTTTCCTTCACTGAGGGGGACACCCTGCGATATGTGATTAGCGCTTTAGCGCTAATCGTGTATCAGAAACCACCCTTGTTTCTGGATTTGACCTCCTGTTTGTCAATTTGTGCTAGTGCGCGGTCACCATGGGCCAATGGTCTGTGCGCTTTGACCAAGGGTCCTTGTTGTTCCGTGCTGACCACAAATTGCCATTATTTTAGAGGTTATTTTTGATAAGCTCGCCATCCATAAGTCTTTAAAACTTTGACATAATTAGAAACAGTTATGAAAGCTTAGAGAATGTTTAAGGATCCAATTCCAATCACGGCCTTCCCACTGAAAAATCTTTTGGACCACCAAAAGTTGGTTTTCAATCATTGACTAAGTGAGGGTATAGTTGTCTCACTTATTCAATCTCAATCCATTGTGCACTTCTTGGCTTGGAACCCTTGAGTCCAATCCTGAGGTACTCAACATCTCCCCTGTTCGTCGTCCTCACCTTCTGGTCCAGAACTGTGTCTTTCTGCAATTCATTGAGATATTCAGGTAACAGATCATCAATAGAAGGCAATTGACTCTGCTCTTTAGGATCTTCAATTAATGAAGGTTCAAATAGCCTCAAGATGTCTGCATTAACGACTGAGTAGATGTGCATGTAAGCTGGTAAATCAAGGCGAAAAGCATTCTCACCAATTTTCTCAAGTATCTTGAAAGGTCCATAACTTATTGGCTTTAGCTTTTTACCTTCACCTTGCATTCTGTCTTTGTTGATATACAGCCAGACTTGATCACCAACTTGGAAACTATGCTCCATTCGATGCTTGTCATGCCTTGCCTTGTATTTGGCTTGGCTCTTTTCCAGTTGTTCCTGTACTGCCTGGTGAATCTCTTGGATTTGTTCAATGAACTTGATTGCCCTATCCACATCACTGTGTCCATCAACTGTTATGTCTTTACCAAAGACAAAATCCAAGGGAGACCTTGGTGTGAAACCAAAACAAGTCTCAAAAGGAGATCTTTGTGTAGAAGAATTTTTAGCTCAGTTGTAACCATGCTACACATAACATAAATGTTCATCCCAAAGTTTTGTATGCTTACTACAATATCCTCTGAGAAACTAGATCACTATCCTACTGACCACTTCTCTTTGGCCATCTGTTTGAGGATGAAAATTTGTACTCTGCTTCAGTCTGGTGTCCATCAATTCCCACAGACTCGACCAAAATTTCCCAACAAATCAGGTATCTCGATCAAATATAATGGAAGTGGGTAATCCAAAATGAACCCATACATGCTAAAAGAACAACTTTGCAATTTGTTCAGTTGTAATCTGTTTGTTACAAGGTATCAAAATACACATTTTGATAAACCTATCCACAATAACATATAAATAGTCATAACCTTTCCTAGATTTAGGTAGTCCTCCAACAAATTCCATGGAAACACTTTCCCAAGGATGAGAAGGAACTGGTAGTGGAGTGTACAAGCCTAGTTGTCTATTGCTGGGCTTTCTTTTAGCACACATGGTACACCTTCTTACATATCTAGAAACTGTCTCATTCATTTTTGGCCAATAACAAAATCTTTGCAACTGTGCAACTATTTTACTTACACCAAAGTGACTTGATATTAGAGAGGTGTGGGCTTCTCAAATTATCTTTACTCTTTCATTTTGTGGAATGTATAGCTTCCCAAAATGATACAGGAGTCAGTCCTTAACATGATAATCCAATTCTTCTATTCATTTGCGTTGACTTAAAGTTGCATATACATCTTTGGAATCTATATCTTGAGCATATTGTTCAATGTAGCTCTCATGCAGTACTGAATTATGCTCAAGTATAGTAGATGCATTTATAATTGGTCTAGACAACATATCTGCAACTTTATTGTGTATGCCCTTTTTATATCTGATGACTAAATGAAACTTTTGTAGAAAACCCATCCATCTATAATGTCTTGATTGTTGCAACTTAGTTTGGGAGTGTAGAGATTGACGTGGTTGATGATCAGTATGTATAATTGTTTCTTTGCCCATTAATAATGCTTCCTCTTTTTCACACTCTGTACTAATGCATACGATTCCTTATCATATGTGGGATAGTTAACTACTGCAGAATTAAATGTCTCAGAATGATAACATATGGGTTTATCGTGCTGTATCAACACTGTTCCCATGGAATAGTCACTGGCATCTGTTTGGATCTCAAATGGTCTTTGAAGATCGCGCAGTGCTAGTACTGGTGTTGTACTAATCTTTTCTTTCAAGGTGTCAAAGGCTTTCTGCTGTTTGCCTTCCCACTAAAACACTTGGTTCAATCTTGTTAAAGCATGTAAGGGAGCTGCAATTAAGGAAAAGTTAGAGATAAAATTTCTCCAATATTGTGCTGCTCCTAAGAAGCTTCTAACTTCTGTAGCAAATTTGGGTTTAGGCCAGTTTACAATGACTGCAACCTTAAAGGGATCTATCTTCAATTCACCACCCCTTACTATATGTCCCAAACAATTTAAAAATTTTTGCCAAATTCACATTTTGAGATTTTAACATAAAGATTTTATCTTTTCAAAACATCTAGGGTCTACTTAACATGCTTTAAATGTTCTTCCCACGTTTTGTTGAATATAAGAATGTCATCCAAATATACAATAACAAAATCATCAAGAAAAATTTTGAGTACATCATTCATTACTCTCATGAAAGTAGTAGGAGCATTAGTTAAGCCAAAAGGCATAACCAGCCACTCATACAATCCCTGATTTGTTTTGAAAGCAGTCTTCCATGCATCTTGCTCTGCAACTCTAACTTGATGATATCCACTATGCAAGTCTAACTTGAAAAAATAAACAGCTTCTTTCAATTGATCTATTAGATCATCTATGTGAGGAAGGGAATAACGATTTTTTATCGATATCTTATTCAGTGCTCGGTAGTCAATGCACATTCTCCACGAGCCATATTTCTTTCTCACCAAGACAATTGGAGACCCACATGGTGATGTGCTAAGTCTGATGAACCCCTTCTCGAGCAACTCCTGCACATGCTTCTTGATTTTTGCATTCTCTAAAGAGGATAACCTGTACATTCTGATGTTAGGCAATGGAGCATCTTGCTGCAAATTAATATCATGCACTATTTCCTTTTTGGGTGGAAGATCTTTAGGTTCTTGAAACAAGATATCATATTCTGAAACAACATTTTCTAAATCAAATTGTTGTTTAGCATCATGCCCTCAAATACATTAGTTTTATCAAGTTTCTTTTCCTTTACAACCATCAGTAAAAATTGTTTGCATGAATTTACAATTCGTTTCATCTGCCCTGAGTTAGTATATTTATTCTTGAGCTTATGAACTCTTACAATATATTCGATTTCATCTTTAACGAGTAGACACTTGTTCTCAACTCTATAGATAATAGCTTTTCTATCATACAAGTAAGGACTTCCTAAAACAATTCCACATATATCCAAAGGAACTATATCTAACTCAACCTCATCTACAAACGCTGACCCAAAAGAAAACTTAAGTTTACATTGTCTAGTCACTTGTAGTTGTGCTTTATCACATAACCAACCTAATGGGTATGGTTTCTTGTGAGGTGTAGTCAGTAATCCCAACTTCTTTACAATTTCTTCAGAAATTAAATTTACTTGTGAGCCACTATCAAACAAAGTATCAATCTTTTGATACTTGGAAATAACTCGAATATGGAAAAGCTCATGTATTTTTCTCTCATTTTCTTCATTATTAGTAGATTGTGTAGAATTACTAGTAGATGGTTCAGAATTTTTACCTTTTATACTGGTGGCTGCAATGGTTGTTTCATCTCCTGAGTCTGACCCCAAATCTTTTTGAATCGCTGCAGCAATATTTTTCTTCTTGCCCTCAAACTTCTTAGGTCTCAGCTTTCGATGCAGAATCCAACAGTGCTCATCATCATGCCCATCCTTCTTACAGTGAGTGCATGAAGACTTGCCTTTCTGTACAGTTTTGGTCTTCCTCTCTTTCCATTTATGTTTTCTTTTCTCCTTATTTTTGCTTGCAGTGGGTTGGGATGATCCCCCAACTTCTGGGTTCCCATTCTTACCTCTAGCTTCTAGATATGTAGCCTGAATGGATACCTCATCTATATTAGTGGGGTGAAACATGAGGATGGTGTGCCTCATGTAGCTGCGTAGACCACCTATGTACTTCAACAGAGTCTCAGGTGAGTCTAATGAAATTCCTAGAATCAAAGCTCTTTTCCGAAATTCTTGGGTGTAACCTTTTACACTTTGCCCTTTCAATTGGCGAAGAGTTTGCCAGCTCATCATGGCTTGTTGCATGTAAGCTAGTGGATAGAACTACTTTTTGATTGCAGAAACAAATTCACTCCAAACAGAAAGAATCTTACCATGTTTCTTCATGTCAACTTGTGTCCTGCCTTCCCACCATACCAGGGTAGTGCCTCCAAGGCATAGGCTGGCCAGCTGAATCTTACTCTTGTTTGAGTCAATGCTTTGTACTCTGTAATAAACATCAATCTATCAGACCCAATTATCCAGCTTCTTTGCATTCAACTCTCCATAATATATTGGTAAATCAAATTTAACATCTAATTTAATCAAAGATGTCTTCTTTTTATTCTCAGGGCTATTAGGAGGTGTGAGAAAGTTTTCTTCTTTCCCTTTGCCTTTTGAGTGGTCATGAAGTAGAGATTCTTCTTCTCATTTATCTTTGGAGTGTGATGAATCTGCATCTCTGCCTTTCTTAAACTCCCTATACATTTCCTCTACCATGGACTTCATGGCCAAGAAACTATCTATGAATTGGGGGTCCGAACCCAAGGGACTTTCTTCTGACATTTTCTTCTTAGGATAGACTCTTCCAATTTCCAGGTTCGTTTCAACCAACTCTCTTTCTCCTAATTTAAGCTTTGATCTAGTTAGCATTCAACAACAAAATCCAGCACAAGCTTGTCTAACCTTAACAACCTAAAGCTCTGATACCACTTGATCTGAAATCACTCATAAATTACCTCAGGGAATTAATGAAGGTATTACAGAGTCATGTGCTAGGGTGTGCCTATGTTATTTTATGCAATGGATCGATAATATTGTAAAATACACAGACACAAAAGCAATAGAGAAACATAGTAAGAAAACACATAAACAGAACAAATTTAATAAGGAGTTCACCCAATCCTCCTGGGCTACATCTCCTGGTCCAACCTTCAGTGGTGGCCTTTCTATTGTGTCTTAAAGAAAAGTTTTTATAATAAGGAGCTCAATACGAGTCTCACTTAACAGATGATGATCAGTATGATAGTACTTGGATTCCCCAAGTCTCTAGAGTACATAGACTCTCCTTACTGAATCTCGACCTCAACTAGTCTCAATGGTATGAGTCCAATCTGGTACTCAATACCTGACAGATATACACAGAAGAGTTTGCTTGAACCTCTCAAGCCTTCTATGGAGTTCATAGACTCTCTGACTCTCTCTGTCTCTGTCTGGCTCGATGCTTCCTTTGCTCTGCAAGTCAGCTCGGATTCTTTGTTCTCTGCAATTTACTTTTCTCTCTCTCTCTGCTTGCCTTACTCTCTGTCTGTTCATGGCTTAAAGCCAATCTGCTCCTTGACTGTCTATTTCTACTTCCTGGCTCTGTGGATATCCTACCTTTGTCCACTTGAATTCCCCTACTTTGCATCATCATCACTGTAACGCTTCACAGAGAGGTGGCCACCTGTTTCCTCACGAACTGAGTGTCAATTCTCTTTGAACGGTCATTATTTCCGTTGCTCCAAGATTTCCCACGAAACTGATTCCTCTCCCAACTCATCAGTCGTATCGAACCTCAAATCTCATATGACTCAGCCTATTTCCCCGTCGAATCCGGTCATTCATTGGATCATTTCTCCGCCGTTGATTTGGGGCCTCTAGATCCTATGGTCTCCATTCATATCAGGCGGGTAAGTAGCATGACCTTTACTCGTCCGATGAGAGCAGTTTTCTCTCTCATCTGCCGGACGCGTGTCACCTAGTGTATGGCATTGGGTGGGACACAGTCGAACTCGCTTACCACTTGAAGCCCTTCCGATATCCTGTCGGTTTGAGTGTGGGACCCACCTTCTAACGGAATTGGTGATTTTCGTACAGTTTTATGCTTTCCTCGTGACCGAGCACTTGTGGGCTTTCCTTCACTGAGGGGGATGCCCTGTGATACGCGATTAGAACCACCCTGTTTTTGGATTTGACCTCCCGTTTGTCAATTTGTATCAGCGCGCAGTCACCATGGGCCAACGGTCTGCTCGCTTTGACCGAGGGTCCTCATTATTCCGTGCTGACCACAAATTGCCAATATTTTAGAGATTATTTCTGATAAGCTTGCCATCCATAAGTCTTTAAAACTTTGACATAATTAGAAACAATTATGAAAGCTTAGAGAATGTTTAAGGATCCAATTCGGATCAGCAGGTAAAGCTAAACCCCCTTTCTATGGTAAATAGTAATTTTTCCCAACTTGTTTGTTGCTAGGCAAGGTTGTAGCTTACTATCAGCCTAATTAAGCAATGATGACTCACAGCAGTCTCTATATGTCGAGATTTTTTATGCTTCAAGCAGTGTCACGCAATAAGAAATTCAAATACGCAGGCAAGTTTACAGAACATTTTTGTTTCAGAACTACTAATAATTTAAGGTGTCGTGGCCTTACCACATTTTTTTTTCCATCACATGTGAGATAGCTCTGAACAATTCTGGCCAGTTTTTTCCACGGTTCTCTGAGGGATGAAGGTTGAACTCCTTTTCCTTTAACAATCAAGTCCTATCCCTCATCCCGAAAGACTGCAATAGCATCCTGCAACCTCCATTTTTTATGAGTCAATATGGGTCTGACTGTTGGTAATCCGGACACTGCTGGTAATCCGGACACTTTAGCTATTACTGTGTCTGTTACTATAATTTGCCTTCCTCTTATCGTAGAATGTTCATTCTGTAGATTAGGTAAAAACTCGATAGTAATGGCTTCATTGGGTTGCTGCAGTCGTGTGAAGTATGCAACCCATCGGGCTTGGACTAGAATTTCTCTGGCAGCATCGGAAACATCTAGTATCAGTGGCTCCCTGTGCACTTTTCTTCCTCCCATTTTGCCTAAATTTTGCACACTATTAGCTTAACATAGGGAACACAGCAATAGAAAGAACCAGCGATGGAACAACAAGTTCTTAATATCTAATAATACTTTTTCAGCATAAATACCGTTAAAGACTTGCTATTATGGAATGTCATATAGTCCGGTATAACCAAATAAAGGACTAACACGCATGCATAAGTGCTTTGGGGGTCACCCTCGCCCCCCTTAAAATGATAGGTCACCTTCGATTGGTTAAATGAAGGAATGACGTATTGGCGGCGATGTACAGAAGTGGTAGAAATGGCAAGGTATGCATATTTATGATAGGATCAAAAAAAATATCGAGGTGCTGGCCAATGCATAGAATGAGAATTATGAATAAATGTGGAGATATCGTGGAGCGATTCAAAAAGGGAGAAAGGACATCTGACATGGGCAAGATGCTTTGCAGTCATTATTCCACTTAAACCACTATGATTGACTTTTTAAAATATATCTCATGCATAAAGGTTCAAAAAAATAAATTAGGAACATAATCTCTCTGTAGTAAAGATAAAGAATAAGAAAATGGAGTTATAATCACTATAGATGTTGAAAATATGACTCCAACACCATCAGCAGAGCTTCTATTTCCCACAAGTGTTTATAACCTTGACAGAGTTGCTTTTTCACCCTTTGGAACCATGATCCTTTATGTACAATTAGGAAAGTGCCTTATGATGTCATAATGGAGGCCATTGTGCTGGCTTGGTGACCAGATGAATCACAATGCCATTCACTGGGGAGGAGCGAAAAGTGGGCAGGCCGGCTCATGATGAGACCTCCTGTTCCAAGGACTTTATTTTTTTGATGCATCCATTGGATCATATCCCTAGTTTGGTGGCCATAGTGGGAATGCCACTTCGCTGCTTCCTTATGATCATGGTAGGCTGGCTCATGATGAGACCCCCTATCCTCCATCTGCCAAATCATAGAATTGTTAGTAAACATATGTATATTTGTTTCTTTCCTTCCTATTTTTTTTTTTAGATAGCACTTCCTATTTATATATAAAGGGTGGCTCAACACTCCTTAAGAGTAGGGATGGTGGAAGAAGTCTGAACATACCAATAGAAAAAAATATGCCCTTACTCTTATTCAATGATAATGATCAAAGAGAATTATAGGGGTTAGGGAAGAACCGGCATGGTACAAATAATCAATCAATTTGATTTATAGTGAAGATAATGATAGAAAATTTGTGTCCTTCCCTTTTTTAATCAATACAAATCAATCTCATTAAAGATGATAATATTTGATTTTCTTGTTCTAGTAACCTTCAAATTTTGTATCCTTACATATATGTTTATATTTTTTCCCTATAGAGGATCATAGAGAGTGAAATAATATTCACAAGGTGCTTATTTTATAAAGAAAATCTCACACAAAGAGTGTTGTCCCTTGTAGGGAACAGCAAGAAAAACACACAAAAAGGTGTTGTTCCTTAAAGGGAACAGCAGTTGTTCCTTAGGAGGAACAGCAAAAAGAAACAAAACTACACACCGAAACGGTTGTTTCTTAGAGGGAACAACAGTTGTTCCTTATAAGGTACATCAAAAAGAAAAAAAAAAAATTGGACGCGAAATTGTTGTTCCTTAAAGGGAACAGGAGTTGTTCCTTAGATGGAACATGGAAAAACAGATGCAAACGAAACTGTTGTTCCTTAGAGGGAATAGCATTAAAACAAACCCAAACGAAACTATTGTTCCTTAGAGGGAACAACAAAAAACAGATACAGTTGAAACTGTTGTTCCTTAGAGGGAATGGCAGCTGTCCTTAGAGGGAACAACAACTGTTCCTTAAAGGGAACAACAAAAAACAAATACACATGAAACTGTTGTTCCTTAGAGGGAACGTCTGTTGTTCCTTAGAGGGAATAGACATTGTTCCTTAAAGGGAATAGCAAAAAGAAAATACACACGGAACTGTTGTTCCTTAGAGGGAACGGCTGTTGTTCCTTAAAGGGAACAACAACTATTCCTTAAATGGAATAGCAAAAAGCAAATACACAAGAACTGTTGTTCCATAGAGGGAACGGTTGTTGTTCCTTAGAGGGAACATCAACCGTTCCTTAAATGGAATAGCAAAAAGCAAACACACACGAAACTGTTTTTCTTTAGAGGGAACAACTATTGTTCCTTAGAGGGAATAGCAATTGTTCCTTAAAGAGAACAACAAAAAGGAAATACACACGAAATTTTTGTTCCTTATAGGGAACAGCTGTTGTTCCTTAGAGGGAACAACAACTGCTTCCTTAAAGGGAACAGAAAAAATCAAACGCACACAACATGTATGTTCCTTAGAGGGAACAACTATTGTTCTTTAGAGGGAACGGTTGTTGTTCCTTAAAGGGAACGCTTGTTGCTCCTGTTAGCTCTGCTACATACTTCAACATTTGGAGGACCAAATACTAGCTTGGCCATTTGTTTATGCAAAAAAGGAGCTCGCAGTATTCTGTTTCCTTCTTCTCCTTCATTTTCCTTATACTCTCATAGTCGTCGCTATCTCTGTTTTCCTCCAAAAAACTAGTTAAACCCGCTTTCCCTCAGGTCCCCAGGCACAAATTTTAAACCCATAAGACCGCGATCACATGATCGTGTGCTTTTCGCCTGCAATTTCCCTCTCACAGTAGTCTTTAAAACAGTTAATCCCTTTAATGGGTCCGAGCCTTAGTCGCTATCGCAAATTGCATCCATGTGTATAAGGCTACGCCCCTTGACTTCCGTCGATGCGATATTGCGATGCCCTTCATCAGTCTTAAAAATAGTTAATTCCTTTATCGGGTCTGAGCTTTAGTCACTATCGCAAATCGCATCAATGTGTATAAGGCTACACCCCTTGACTTACGCCGATGCGATATTGTGATGTGATCTAATCGCTATCGCAAATAGCCCGACGTAAAGGCCTAAAGTTATCAAAGGAAAAAGTTGATCCGATGACTCTCGTCGCGCCTAATAAAGTGACTCGTCTGATCACTCCTCTGTCTTCCGATCAGTCCCGACAAGATCCCACGGCCCACGCTCATTTCACTCTCATATCTCCCTATATCTCCCGCAAACCAATCTCCGTCGTTCATACGCATAATCCGACGGCATTCACACCTCCCGAGCCCACAAGCTGCCCACGCATTAACTCACGATAAAGTGGTTTTCATCCCGTCACATCCGCCATGTGTCACCCGATGATTGTGATCGCTCGCCCTTGTACGATTACCGCTCACCCACCAAAAGTGATGCAATACATATTGCTTATTTCCCATTTTACCATCCTCGCTCGTTATCTCCCGTGCTACTCTTCCGCCCGATGGCCGTTGGATCTGTCCGCCCACAATCTGACGGATCACGTTTGTTTGATCATATTTCTACCTGTTTCCTCCCGATTTCTCCCACTGAACTGTATCTGCCATCCATCTGTGTGATACAACGGCTGATATTTGTTCCCATCTTGCTCATTCATCCACCATGCAGTCTTCACATACATAGCCTGTCCTATGCATCTGAAGGAAGAAGGAGGCCAGTATCCAGTACCCAGCGCATTTTCTCCTCAACAATCGCTTTCAAGAGATAGAATGGTCAAGAAGGAAAGGACCAACCTCAAGCAAGTAAACACAATCAATAGTTATGGAATTTCATCCATATTACACTCCACCTGCTCGAGAAGTATAGCAGAGCATTAGAAAAGATCAAATTCATTCATTAAAGCAAGCAGATTGTAGCAGAGACTCTTTCAGAGAGTTAAAGTGATTGGTGGTCAATTATGACCCCTCCACGCATAGAATAGCAACATATCTTTTTAATCAAACTCCACATATAACCAGAACACAGATGTAATTAGGGTTGATGGTTGTTGTTTTGATGTAAGGTTCAACTTCTGGAGACTGTAACTACTTTGATACTTGCAGCGTCTGGTCTTCATTTTCAGCTAATACAAGCTTCTTTTACTGTTAATTTCTCACTTTCCACTTCTATTCTGTTCTAGGTTGTGCCTGTTATGCAGTTTTCATGTACTCTGGATGTTTTGCATTAGAGGAGCTGTCATCCTACCTCTGTGTTGAAGTCTAGTATGTATTATTGAATGTGTTATGCAGGTTTCTGTTAACTTAGTGCCAGAGAGCTGTCATCCTGTCTATGCATTAGGAAATAGATTTGCAGACCTTTTTACTGGTTGCATATGGCCATCACATGGTCTTGTGCATCTACTGGTGTGGTCAGTATTCTCCATGTTCACCTAATTCCTTAAACTGTGAGTAATTGGTGGTCTAAAGCCTTGTAGTCTGGGGGTGTTCACCCATGTCTGGAGTTAAGCATAGTAGAAGTGGTTATCTGGCTTGAACAAGCATCATTCCTTCCATTCATCCATTTCCAACATTTAGTTGAGTTTTGTAATGTTCCCGAGCATCTCCGAGATACAACCTAGGAGAGTTTCTTGGGGTGATAACATTAATTGGCGCCGTTGCTGGGGAGAGGAGATTGAAGCTCAGCTTCCCTGGGAGATGACACAATTCCAAGCTTTGATGATAGACAAAGTTTGGACATAGTTTTGGTTGTAATCATCTATCTGGCGACTCCACTGGAGGAAGACCAACCTTTGGCGACTCCACATTATAGTCCTGGCTCAGTTTGTGAGACATACTCGAAGAAATCCTCAGAAATCACCAGCTGACCCAGTGCCTGACCCTGAGAAGATCGTTAAGCAGAAGAAAACATTGCAGAAAGGAGCATCAGGATCAGGTAAGCCCAAGAAATCTTATGTATCTCTGCAAGAGAAGGTTATAGTTGAGAATATACAATTTGAAGATATAGAGCCTAGTATTGCTAGTGAGGAAATTCCTTCAGAGATTCATACAGCTCCTGGTTCATATAGTTCCCATTTGGATCTAAGTCCAAACAAAGCATCCCATACAGTCCATAACATCTCATTTTCCCTGTCATTCATTGCATTGTCCCATTCTACTCAATATACCAGTATTCTTCCACATACCCCAGTCATGGCAGGCCACCAAGCACCTACGAAGATGGAAAGATATATAGCTTCCAAGTATGGACCCCTGGTCTTGCCTGTTCCTTTGAATGCCATGCCTGCAGGGGAGTATCAGAAATACATGCCTAAGTTTACTGGTACAGAGGGAGTAACAGCTGAGGAACACCTTGAGTCCTTTTATAGTTATGCTGATAACTTGGATATAAGTGAAAATGATGTGTGGATGAGAGTTTTTGTACAGAGCCTTGATGGAGAGGCTAGAAAGTGGTTCAGAGAATTGCCCCTTGGATCTATTGCTGATATTGAAGCCTTAGATGAAGCATTTTTGAAGCACTGGGGAGATAAAAAAGACTTGTTGTATTACCATACTGAGTTTGGTAACCTGAAGAGGGAAAATGGGGAATCATTGCCTGATTTTAATAAAAGATTCAATTGTATGTATAGTAAGATACCAGCTAAAGTAAAGCCTACCCCCACCTCTACCAAACTTGCTTATGCCAGTTCCTTTGACTCTGATTTCTGTTTGCTGTTGAGAGAAAGAAGATGTGCTACCCTAGCTGAAATGCAAGATGCAGCACTAGAGGTAGAATCTAACATTATGGCTGCAGAAAAGCTCAAAAGTCATGCTAATAGAAGGAGGCAGAGAGGTGAGGCTTCTTCTTCCTCTGCTTCATATTCAGAGCCCAAATTAGACAAAATGACTAGAATGATAGAGTCATTAGCTACTGAGATATCTAAGCTGAAGGTTGAACAGAACTCAGGAAAGACAAGGCTCCCAAACACATTTGCTCCAAGAAACCCAAATCCGTTCAAAAGAGCAAATGAGCAAATGCAAACCATTCAGAAGGGTAAAGAAGCTAACAAAGATCAAAAGGTTAAAGCTCCTTTTCAAAATATGGTCATGGAGGAGGAGCAGATTGAAGATGAGGATGAAATTCATTGTATGGAAGATAAAGGCAGTGTTGTATTTTAACATTGGTTGCATACAAAGAATATTTGTTGCAAGAACAAGACAGTCAAAGGTGGGACAGAGAGGCTGTTCTACAAACTGAGGAGCAACAAAGATATAATCTGAGGTCAAATGCAAATAATGTCAAAGAGAGTCCTGCTCAAAGAGCTGTTGTCCAAACAGAGTCACAGAATAGAAAACAAAGAAGACTAGCAGCTCATCCAGTCATCCTCAAAGCACCACTTCAAGAGGTAAGAGGTTCTGACAAGTTACCTTCCCCTTTCAGCCTTGAATCAGAAGTCCGGATGTTAAAAATATTTGTGCCTCTGATAGAGTTGGTAAAGAGTGAAGTGTTTAAAAAGCCTATCCTTGAAGCTCTTGAGTTGAGATCCACACAAACCTCCACTGACTCTGTCAATTTGCAAGATAATAAGCCTGCAGTTGTGCTAAGTCCAATGACTAAACCTGCTAATGATAATTCTCCATCATTTATGTCTCCTTGACCATCCATGACAAAATCCTCCACAATTGCCTGCTAGATACAGGGGCCAGCCACAATCTAATGCCTAAAGCTGTCATGGAAGAGTTAGGCCTTGACATCACTAGACCAGATCATGATTTATTCTCATTTGAATCAAGAAAGATGAAATGTTTGGGGTTGATTAAAGATTTAGCCATTACCCTAACTCAGCTGCCCATGAAGAGTATGATGATGGATATTGTGGTAACAGATGTCCCTTCCAAATTTGGCATGTTGTTGTCAAGAGGATGGATTAAGAGACTAGGTGGGACATCGCAGAATGACCTATCTTATGCCACTATCCCAATTTTTGGAGGAGAAAGCAGGAGATTATACAAAGAAGCACAGTTGGCATATATCATTAGTGATGAGAAGAATCCTTCTAATCATCCTATTTATCCTGTGGACACTGATTTTGGAGCATGTATCCTCCAAATTGAAGAATATCAAAAGGCCTCGTTGCAGCTCAAGAAACCAATTGTTCAGGCCGAGGAGGAGCAAGGAAGTCAGGTTTGGGAGATGTTCTTTGATGGAGCATGTTCCAGGGAGACTGCAGGAGCAGGGGTGGTGCTGATATCTCCAAAACAAGAAAGCACACATATGTCTTTTAAGCTGGCTTTTCAAGTCACTAATAATATAGCAGAATATGAGGCTCTGATATTGGGCCTTAACGCAACAAAAGATAGAGGAATCAAAAGCATAAAAGTGTTTGGAGATGCTAATCTAATCATTCAACAAGTAAATAGAACATTTCAAGCAAAGCACCCAAGGCTGAAAGCATACAGAGATGAGGTATGGAGACTCAAAGATTCTTTTGATAATTTCTATATTTCATATATCCCTAGAGCCAAAAATCATCTTGTTGATTCCCTTGCTATGTCTGCTAGCATGTTTATCCCTCCCATGCCTCCCAGACTAGTTTATGAAGTCCAAATGAAATATAAACCATCCTTGCCTGATATTGTCCAGCATTGGAAATTTTTGAAGATGGTGATGAAGTGAACAGATTCTTGCAAGTCGTTGATGAATTTTTTGAAATGCAAATTGACCAAGAGAATGAAGCCTTGCAAGAAGGCCCCCATTTCCAGCTTAGAAACAAAATTGGCAAAGATAGCATTGTCCAACTTCCCAACAATCATATTCCTAAGGGTTTAATTCCGTTAGAAAGATTGTTTGACCAGAACGACGTGCCCTATAAAGCTGCCCAAAATGAAGATCAGTCTGCAGTCTATAAGCATAATATAGGGAGTCCAAGTCAGCCTAGATACATAAATATATCCACCCATCTATCTTCTGACCAATGTTCTGAATACTGCAATTTAATAAAGCAGTTTGCTGATGTTTTTTCCTAGGAATATAGTTACCTGAAAACATATGACAAAAAGATTATCTAGCATAAAATTCCTCTAGAGAAAGACACTATCCCTTTCAAGCAGAAGCTGAGACTAATAAACCCTTTGCTCCTTCCTCTGATTGAAAAAGAAATCAAGAAACTGTTGGCTGCCAAAATCATAGTCCCTCTCAGATATTCAAAATGGGTAGCCAATTCAGTTGTGGTGAGGAAGAAAAGTGGAGAAATCAGACTCTGTGTTGATTTCAGAAACTTAAACAAGTGCTCAAAGAAAGACAATTATCCCCTACCCAAGATGGAGCATTTGCTGCAAAAAGTCTCAAGAGCCAAAGTGATGTCTTTCCTGGATGGATTTTCAGGATTTAACCAAGTTGTTGTACATCCAGATGATCAAGAGAAGACTACATTCACCACTCCTTGGGGCACTTTTATGTACTCCAAGATGCCTTTTGGGTTGATGAATGCTGGAGCTACGTTTCAAAGAGCTATGGATATAGCATTTGTGGGAGAGAAGGATAAATTTGTCCTTATCTACCTTGATGATATAACAATATACTCTAGTAGCCATCAAAACCATTTGCAGCATTTAAAAGAAGTGTTCCTGAAGTGCAGAAGATTTGGGATTTCAGTCAATCCTAAAAAGTCACAGTTTGCTTTAGATGAAGGCAAGCTATTAGGACATGTTGTTTCTACTGCAGGTGTCTGAATTGACCCAGAGAGAGTAAAAGCAATACAGACCCTGTCTGTCCCGAGATCAAAGAAGGACATTCATTCCTTTCTGGGCAAGATTAATTTTGTGAGGAGGTTTATACCAAATTTTGTAGAACTTGTGAAGCATATTACCTCCATGTTGAAAAAGGGGTCAGAAATCAAATGGACTGATGTAGCAAGAAAATCCTTTGAGTCCATTAAAAAAGCTATTATGGAGGCTCCCACTTTAATCAGTCCAGATTATAGCAAGGAGTTCCATATATTTTCTTTTGCCTCTAATGACACCCTTGCAATAGTTTTATTGCAAGCAGATGAAGAAGGCTCGGAGCATCCAGTGGCATTCTTCAACGAAACCTTAATGGATGCTAAGCTAAGGTATGATATTATTGAGAAACAAGCATATGCTCTTATCAAGTCTTTGAAAGCTTTTAGAGTCTATATTCTGTATTTCAAGATAATTGCATATGTGCCCTCTACTTCAATAAAATATGTCCTAACACAGCCTGATGCTGATGGAAGAAGGGCTAAATGGATTGCAAAGTTGATTGAATTTAATATATAACTGAAGCCCACCAAGCTTGTCAGAGGTCAAGGCCTTTCCAGACTGTTAGCTGAAGAAAATTTCAGAACATTGGACATAAATCTCACAAGCTCAGATGCAGAAAAGGGTCAAACAGAAGAAGAGGAAGCAGTTGAACCAGAGAGAAAGCAGTCGGTGGTAGAAAATATAGCTTCTTGTGATTGGTACTCTACAATAGCTAATTTCTTGTTGAAGTTAGAAATCCCTCCAGGATCAAGCATAAGTCAAGCCATAACTATTAAGCTTAGGGCAGCTAAATATTGCATTAATGAAAATCTGCTTTATTGGAGGGATCCGTGTAGAATGCTTTTGAGGTGTCTGGACAAAGAACAATCAATGGAGGTTATGCAGCAATTTCATTCCAGCATGTGTGGAGGACACCATTATTGGAAAACCACTGCCCACAAGATCCTCAGAGCCAGGTACTATTGGCCCACCCTGCTTTCTAATGTATTTTCATTTGTTAAATCTTGTGACAGGTGCCAAATATTTGAAGGGAAACAACAATTGAAGTCCCTGCCCTTAAAACCAATACATGCAAAAGGACCTTTTCAACAGTGGGGCTTGGATTTTATTGGAGAAATCAATTCACATTCCAATGGCCAACACAGATGGGTCCTAGTAGCCACTGATTATTTCACTTAGTGGATTGAAGCATCCCGACCAGAAAGGTTGATCATAATGTGGTCATGAAGTTTTTGACAGAGCATATCTTTAACAGATTTGGTTGTCCACATAAATTAGTCACAGACAATGCAGCAACCTTTAGGGCAAAAGAATTGATGGATATGTGTGATTCAATGGGCATTAAACTGGTTCATTCCACCTCATATTATCCTCAAGGCAATGGTTTAGCAGAATCTTCAAACAAAAGCCTGATCAGGGTAATTAAAAAGTTGTTGAAAGACAACAAAAAGAACTAGGATTCTAAGCTCAGATATGCATTGTGGGCTAACAGAGTGACCATTAAGAAGTCCACAGGAAATTCTCCATTCAAGCTGGTATATGGCACCAAGGCTGTGTTCCCAATTGAGTTGATTCTCCCTGTGGCAAAGTTCCTGCAAGAAGAACAGAATGATGAAGAAGACATGGCAAAAAGGATCATTGATTTAGTGGAGGTACACCAAATCAGAGAACAGTTGGTTGAAAAAGCTGCAGCACATTAGAAGAATATCAAGGAAGCTTTTGACAAAGGGACAAAAACAGATAATTTTCAAGTTGGAAATTTGGTTCTGAAGTGGGACACACTAAAAGAAAAAAAAGACAATCATGGAAAGTTTGATGCTTTCTGGCAAGGCCTTTTATCATTTCTCAGATTCAAGGGAACAACACCTTCATACTGAAAATTATGGGAGGAGAAGTAGTTTTTGATGGCCCAGCTAATGGGAATTTTTTGAAAATTTATGTGATTTAAGGTCTTTTGGCCTTAAAGTTGTAAATATTTGATTTTATCAGTTTTAGTGTAGGTTCAGTCAGACTCCATGCCCAATGGAACACTTGGAATTTTGTTAATTTGTCTTCATCAGAAAAGCATTGATCTGCAAGTTCTTGAGACCTCACAGGGAGGATCTCATCCCCAGAAGGAGCCAGTGTTGGCTCTGCTACATACTTCAGCATTTAGAGGACCAAATACTAGCTTGGCCGTGTGTTTATGCAAAAAGGGAGCTCGCAGCAGTCTGTTTCCTTCTTCTCCTTCATTTTCCTTATACTCTCATAGCCCTCACTATCTCCGTTGTCCTCCAAAAAACTGGTTAAACCTACTTTCCCTCAGGTCCCTGGGCACAAAGTTTAAACCCATAAGACCACGATCACATGACCGTGCACTTTTCACCCATCATTTCCCTCTCACAACAGTCTTTAAAACAGTTAATCCCTTTATCGGGTCCGAGCTTTAGTCGCTATCACAAATCGCATCCATGTGTATAAGGCTACACCCCTTGACTTCCGCCAATGCGATATTGTGATGCCCTTCATCAGTCTTAAAAACAGTTAATTCCTTTATCGGGTCCGAGCTTTAGTCGCTATCGCAAATTGCATCCATGTGTATAAGGCTACACCCCTTGACTTCCGTCGATGCGATATTGTGATGTGATCTAATCTCTATCGCAAATCACCCGAAGTAAAGGCATAAAGTTATCAAAGGAAAAAGCCGATCTGATGACTCCCATCACACCCGATAAAGTGACTCATCCAATCACTCCTCCGCCATCCAATCAGTCCCGACAAGATCCCACGGCCCATGCCCATTTCACTCTCATATCTCCCGCAAACCAATCTTCGCCGTTCATACGCGCGATTATGCGCACCGACGACTGCATTCGCACATACCCGCACAAGCTACCCGCGCATTAACTCGCGATAAAGTGGTTTTCATCTCGTCACATCTGCCACGCGTCACCCAATGATTGTGATCGCTCGCCCTTGTACGATTACCACTCACCCACCAAAAGCGGTGTGATACATACCACTTACCGCCCATTTTACCGTCCCCGCTCGTTATCTCCTGTGCTACTCTTCTGCCCGATGGCCATCGGATCTGTCCACCCATGATCTGACGGCTCACGTTTGTTTGATCTTGTTTCTGCCTGTTTCCTCCCGATTTCTCCCGTTGAACCATATCATCCATCTACATTATACAATGGTTGATATTTGTTCCCGTCTTGCTCATTCATCCGCCATGCAGTCTTCACGTCCATAGCCTGTCCTGTGCATCCGAAGGAAGAAGGAGGCTAGTATCCAGTACCCGGTGCATTTGCTCCTCAACAACTGCTTTCAAGAGAAAGAATGGCCGAGAAAGAAAGGACCAGCCTCGAGCAGGTAAACACAATTAGCAGTTATGGAATTTCATCCATATTACACTCCACCTGCTCGAGAAGTACATCAGAGCATCAGAAAAGATCAAATTCATTCATTAAAGCAAGCAGATTGTAACAGAGACTCTTTCAGAGAGTTAAAGTGGTTGGTGGTCAAGTATGACCCCTCCACGCATAGAACAGCAGCATATCTTTGTAATCAAACTCCATATATACCCAGAACATAGATGTAATCAGGGTTGATGGTTGTTGTTTTGATGTAAGGTTCAACTTCTGGAGACTATAACTACTTTTATACTTGTAGCGTCTGGTCTTCATTTTCAACTAATACAGGCTTCTTTTGTTGTTAATTGCTCACTTTCCACTTCTATTCTCTTCTAGGATGCGCCTGTTATGCAGTTTTCATGTACTCTGGATGTTTTGCATTAGAGGAGCTGTCATCTTACCTCTGTGTTGAAGTCTAGTATGTTTTGTTGAATGTGTTATGCAGGTTTTTGTTAACTTAGTGCCAGAGAGTTGTCATCCTGTTTATGCATTAGGAAATAGATTTGCAGACCTTTTTACTGGTTGCAGCCAGCCATCACATGGTCATGTGCATCTACTGGTGTGGTCACTATTCTCCATGTTCACCTAATTCCTTAAACTGTGAGTAATTGGTGGTCTAAAGCCTCGTAGTCTGGGGTGTTCACCCATGTATGGAGTTAAGCATAGTAGAAGTGGGTATCTGGTTTGAACAAGCATCATTCCTTCCATTCATCCATTTCCAACATTTAGTTGAGTTTTTTAATGTTCTCGAGCATCTCCGAAATACAACCTAAGAGAGTTTCTTGGGGTGATAATAGTTCCTTAGAGTGAACAGCAACTATTCCTTGAAGGGAACAGTAAAAATCAAATGCATACGACAATGTTGTTCCTTAGAGGGAATGGTTGTTTTTCCTTAAATGGGACAGCACGAAAATCGAATATACAGGGAACTATTGTTCCTTAGATGGAACGGCAGTTGTTCCTTACAACGAACAGTAGTTGTTCCTTAAATGGAACAGCAAAAGCAAGTACACACGGAACTGTTGTTCCTTAAAGGGAACGATAGTTGTTCCTTAGAGGGAGCAGCAACTGTTCCTTAAAGGGAACAACACAAAAATCAAATATGCAGGAGAATATTGTTCCTCAGAGGGAATGGAAATTGTTCCTCAAAGGGAACAACAACTATTCCTTAAAGGGAACAACATGAAAATCAAATATGAAAGAGATTTTTGTTCCTTAGAGAAAACGACAGTTGTTCCTTAGAGGGAACAACAACTGTTCCTTAAAGGGAACAACACGAAAATCTATACACAAAATTTTTGTTCCTTAAAGGGAACGACAGTTATTCTTTGGAGGGAACAACAGTTGTTCCTTAAAGGGAACAACAAAAGGAAAAAAAAAAAAAAAAATTACAGTTTATACAAGAAAATTCAATCAAAATAGAAAGAAAAATTATATAAAAATTTCAAAAACAAATGAATTATTCATTGGGTCAATGTTGTTGCCCTCCTCAGAGAGAATTTGTATGGTGGAATATTGCCATAACTTTTGGCAAAAGGACTCCCTGGTAAGTGGTTTGTGATAAAGTCATACTCGATGTCCATTCGCTTTAAAAGAGTAGCCAGACCCATCAATGGTGGCTAATGTGATGGTGCCATTATCATGCACCTTTTGTATCTCATAAGTGTTATAGACATTTTTGTGCCTCGCAGCATGGAGCATGAAATGTCGATAATTACAGGGATCCTCAGTCCCTAAACATGTTGTTCTTACCCCTAGAAGAACAAGGTCAGCAAACCACAGCACTTCCCATCAGTTCTCCACCTGAAAACACTCAGAAACAGGCTATTTTTGGATCATGTCAGCTGCTCCACTGAGCATCTGTGCTGGAATGCAACTGCTCCTCCTTGTACCTGCGCTGTAAGTCAAATCTAATGAAGGCTACCTGCGCTGGGCGAGATTGGCCAAGTGGCACAGTCATTCTGCAAGGTGTCAATTGCCCAGGAAGCTTCCAAACTGACACTTGGTTCATGGGATTCGCCCTGTGATGAGTAAGAGGTACTTGATCTCCATGTGTAAGCAAGGATCTCCAAGTGGACTCAAGAACTGAAGTTTAACTGAAGAGGGAGAGGACACTAGTCAGCTTCATGCCAGCCTCAAGCTGACTCATCCTCTCTTCTTCTCTCCTATATATAGAGCTCTTCTATGAGGTCTAAGGAGGCTGGAATTTTGTGCAAAGCAAGGAAGTGCTGTTGGTTTACAGTTAGAGCTATTGGGTGATTGCTTTTATAGAGGTGAAGAGGAGACTTCTTGCTGCTGGGGAGGTGCTGCTGGATTGGAGCCATTGATGGTTGTAACCTTCTCAGAACCCTTTTACTTCTATCAATAAAGCTTTGAATGTTCTCCTATATACTTGTATTGCATTGATGTATTGTATTTACTTGTATATCTGATTCACTCTAATCCATGCATCAGTTATGAGTACATGTTTCTTGTAGTTTCCCTCTCTTGTTTGTGCAGGATCTGTGTGTAGCTGGGCCGGCAAAGGGAGCAAGGAGCTGGGAACAAGAGATAAAGAGAGAGGGCAGGATCGACAAAAGCGAAAGACACCGGTTGGTCAATCTTTTCTTCCTTCTCTGTACTTTCATAAAGGAAAATAATCAAAGCTTTACTTTCAGTTGTTGCTAAGGACTGTCACCCTTAGAGTAGGGATAGGGTCATCCGAGTCGGATACTTTTCCCCACAACAAAACTGGCGACTCCGCTGGGGAGCCTAGTATCTTGTTGGTATTTGTAGTATCTTTGCTATTCATTTCCTGAACCAAAGAGTACCAAATCGAAAAGCTTTTGACTATATCAAAAGCGAAGTAGAGGGCCTGCTACTCTTGCTCATTTACTGAGCAGATTCATGATTTGAAGAGCCAATCTACAAAAGACTCTTGTACTCTTTGTGATAGCTTTTCATCCTCTTGATCATCCCTTAGCTTGTACTTGACCTATAGCTTTTTATTTCAACAAAAACAGTGCATTTTTGAGCTTTTTATGACCCGGAAATCCTTGTAAACGCAACTCTCGTGTCTCAGTGCAGGATGTCCACAGGCAGTCTCCATTCCAGCACAGGTACTCCCTTTGGGAACTGCGCTGAGAGTCAATCTGACAGACCAGAGCCTGCGCTAATCCAGTTAGGCTATGTCTTCCTGAGGTTTCCCACTGTGTCTTAGCCCTGTTTTCACTGATTTTTTGCTGCTGATTGCTTGTCATTGTACTTGCTGTAAACCAACTTTCCTTGACATTATTCTGCCTCAGTTGTGTGATGAAACTGTGAGTGTTCTTTCAGTATTTCTTGCTTCAGTTACAGTTTCCCATTGTGAAAAGCGAACCAGTATAGCTGTGGCCTCTTAGATCCTGAACTGTAAAAGTGTCTTTGTGATCTTAAGAGCTAGTTTTATTACTGTTCATGGCTGTTTGAGTTTGTTTGTTTTTCATTTTATGGTTTGAATCTATACATTTCCAGTGTCTAAACAAGTCGATCTTAAGGTGTCTTTTGATTTTGGACAAGCTTGTTTATTTTTCGCTTGAAATTAGATTCAAAAGTCATACAACAGTTTTCCTTTCTGTCTTACATCAACATTAAGGATAACGAAAAGAAATACATGCATTGTGCATATTTGCATTTGACTGTGTGCTTGACGATTTAGGAAAATTTGCATTTTAGTGTGTGTTCTATGATCTGTGCGAAAAGTTGTGTCTTTCTTTTCCCTCAGTAGATTAAGGTTTTCAAAGTTGAAAGATTGAAAAGTTTTGCTTCTCATCTTAGATTGCATTTAGGAAGTTGTATATATACATCTCGTGGTGATCCTTAAAGGCAAACTGCTAAGCAAGATCAACATTAAAATAAACCCAATTTACATAACAACGCTTTGTAACATAACGCAAACATCTAGAGGTCTAGGTAGAGACGTGTTCCGGCGTCGTTAAACGTAGTGACTGTCGATCTCTACGAAGGTGGGTGATTCCTCCTGAGAGTCGGTGGCACTAATACGGACTTGTGCTCCCGCGTACCGTCGCGTATATTGGGAGACCCCTATAGGCATTTATCCTTTATCCTTAGGAAGCCGTGTCGACCGCCCTACTGATCGCGATGCAGTGAACACAGCATTCACGAAGATCGACCACCCGTACCGTAAAACGTATTCTGTGGTTTCGCGAAAGGTTTGGCACACCCTCTGCCTAGATCTCCAGAGCAGTTTCTTTTGGCCTTTTTCAAACTCTATAACTGAAAAAGTCCAACCGAGCATTTGTCACTTCGGGCTCGTTAATACATCGAAGGCGACTAGAGTCATCTTTAGCTTTTTCTCGACTCTTAAAACATGAAAAAGCAAGTTTGTGTCTAAAAGCGTCGTTAATAAAATTTATTTTAAGCGGAACATAATCACCTGTTATTCCCACGTTGATCTTTCAGTTGAAAAGTATGGAGCCCACCAACCAAGGAAGTAACCTTGGCGGAAGTCCAAATCCCTTCTCCTCTTGGGGAGATGTTGGTGCGCCTCATATGGCAACATTGTCACTTCCAGGATTGACAATCGGCCTACCTGTATGGCTCTTTTCAACTAATGTAGTCCAGATCGCCACTAATCCTGAGCAGTCGAATCAACAGTCAGAACAATCTAGAACTACCCACCAGCCTTCCACTTCTTACGATACTTCCTCTGATCCTTCATCTTCGCAAGGTAGAGCTGGCAAGAGTCAGCCTCCCAAGGAGAAGAAGGAAAAGAAGAAGAGAGAAAAGAAGCAGAAGGAGCCTATGGCGAAGGCGACTGGGGGCAAGCAGAAGAAAGCTGACAAAAACCCACACACTGCACCGACCGGGCCTAAATCGCCATGTGTCATTTGCAAAGGGACCCACTTTCATCGTGATTGTCCTTGTATTCCCCGGATACTAAGGGACTGGTCCCCAAGGTTGCACAATCCGGTAGCATCAACCTCTGATAGTCATGTTGATTGCAGTCCGTCAACTAGCAAGAGTGAAGGACGAAGAGGGAGACCAAGATCACCCTGTGTATTGTGTGAAGGCGAGCATGCCATCCACAAATGTCCATTCTTAGATGAGGCAAAGAGAGTTTTGGAAGATCGTCCGGTTCACCGTTTTACGACTTCCTCCTGGATACCAAAAACTCGCGCCTAATCCCTTGATAGTTGAAAATCCAGCCGACCCGTCCAAGTGGTCAGCTGAAGTGTCGGTCATTGAGAATGAACCTACTGAATCCAGACCAGACGAAAGTCTAAAGGTCGAAACGGCAGTTGACCCGGTTCTTCCTTCAGAGGTTTCATCGTCCAATGACTCCGTCATTGAAGACCCATCTTCAAATGACACCGTCGCCGAAGAGTCATCTTCATGCGACACCCTCACTGAAGAGAATAAGGATGACACCATCCAGGTTCTTTTCATTAGCACCGACTCTGATGAGCATCAGGGCAATGCGCCCATTCCTTTATCGCAGGAAGGAACATCATCAGGGTCATACCCGGCCGTGTATTCGGTCCCACCGCCAAGCAACCTGGTTGTATCCTTTGATTGGAATCAACTAGGCAGACCCCGGTTACCAGCCAGTATACCATTCAGAATCATTGTCCAGATCTATAGAATGATTATGGCTGGTACTATCATTGATGAAGGGGCGTCTGTGAGTATCCTTTCCTCTGTTGCTTGGAAAGCACTGGGTTCCCCAGCGCTTTTACCTGAGTTAAGAAATCTCTCAGGTTTTGATAAAGGAACCAGTCGACCATTAGGAATCCTCCCCAATGTACCTGTTACATTGAAAGGGAAGACCGTTAATATGAACGTGTTGGTCGTCCAAGGACCCTTGGATTATAACCTACTCCTTGGACGCGACTATATTTATTGCATGGGAGCGATAGTCTCCTCACTCTTTAGAGTAATGTGTTTTCCACACGAAGGAAGGATGGTCAAGCTCGTAGACCAACTTTCGTTTCCGGGATCTCGCATCGCAAATAGTCAAATACCAATCCTAAATGGTCTGTTCACTCAAGATACGCCTCCACCCCCAGTCCTCCTTCCCGATGAGTGCGAGTGATTCGGAAAGAAAGACTAGGACCCAGGGGGCATGCACCCTAGTCTGCTTCGAGCAGAAGAAACCCTGGGTATAAGGAAGAATTTCCGCAGAAGAATATGACTAGTCCGTACCCCGTCCGTGGATGGAAGAGGGGTTGTTCTGGAATAGTATTCTTTTGTTAAAGTTATGTGTTTGGCAAAAGAGTCATTCACCTTTGTCTAAATAGGTGGGCACTGCCCAAGTAGGAATTCCCTTATTATAACAAGTAGTAACCATCTTTGGGGAAAAGCAAGCCTCACCCATCAAAACAAATGTTTTGAAGGATAAGTAGGGGCAGCCTCCAAAGAAGGAGATTATATTGTTGTGACAGAGGGTAACCATCTTTGAGTAAACCCAATGATAGACATCGCCGAAGAAAGAGATTGATTTGCGGCAGCGAATAGAACCCTCTTCGGATAATATGAAAGAGGCAAACCTCGTTGAAAAGGGGCAGCCCCGAAATTCTATCCTATACCTGGGGGCATGCAAACTTTTGGAATGTGAGCGAGGGACGACTATTTATTTTTTTAAATTTTTAGGTCCTCCCTTTAAACCTGTAGGTCTAACCCTTTAAACTCGTAGGATTAGCCGTTTCCGACCTTGCATGAAGAAAGCCTGTGGGGCAAAGGTAAAAACTTGCCAAAATTGGAGCATAGCTTCGTGAGATAAAGCTCCTTAAAAAATAGTTATCTCACAGGAGGCGTTCTTATTATGACTGGTATATCGAGCAGTTTTAGCACATAGTTCATGCTCGTTAAAAAATAAACGCAAGATCCGAGCAGTTTTAGCGCATAGTTCATGCTCGTTAAAAAATAAACATAAGTTATGAGCAGGCTTTCCTTTGGAGTTCAAGCTCATTCAGAAAAAATGAACCGGTAAATAACCTTTTGAGATCGTAAAATCATCAGCCATAAAAGCCTTGGTCGTGTTTGTGTACCGTCACTTCCACTGTTCATTTGGCCGATCATTCACCTCCATTTGTGTGTTTACCTCTTTTGAGAAACAGCTGCGAAGAGTGATTTCACCTAGCCATCCTTGTGACACTGCCGTGATTGGAAAATTCCAACCTGTACCTGGAATCTGCTGCTATCCCTGTTTATCACTCGTTCCTCAAAAGACGAGTCTTCTTTGAGCTCTTTTCACTGACTCGTAAAATATGAAAAGTTTGCCGAGTTTTGGCCTTCCAGCTCGTTAAACGACCGGAAGAGCTATCCCTCCTCTAGATTTTAATCTTTTTGGACCTGAGGGATTATTGCACAAAAAGATCGAGCGCTTGTTTTGTTCGGCTCGTTAAAGTAACCGAACACCCATCCCTTCTGTATTGTTTTATACTTTTTCGGACTTAAGGGATTAGCTGACGAAAAAGGAATTATAGAGTTAACTTTCTGTACCTTTTCAGACTCTCTAAAAATGAAAAGGACCGAGTTATCCTTGTCGTTAGACTCGTTAAATTCATTAAATAGCGACAAACTTGTCTTTAGACGAGAACGAGTTTCCCTATCGCTAAGCTCGTTAAATCATAGCGATGGGCTTGCCCGAAGGGCAGGTTATAGAACAAGCATATGTTATCCTCCTCAAGCTTGACAAAAATAAAGAGGTACTGGTCAGAAATGACTGGGGAAAATTGGGAGAACATCAAAGTTTAATGGTAGCAAGTCGCTCTTGAACATGACACTTTTCCTCCGTACCACATCAGGTTGGGTTGTTTCATTCACCGGTCTCATCACCATGGTCCTCGCCAAACCATCCACATTTGGGGTAATGCTACCGATCCATCGCATCAGTGTCGTTATATGTTCAAGAGAGGTCATTCTGAAAGTGTCAACCGTGTCCCATCCACTGCCATACATTATCCTTCATCCGTCCATGATCGCCACCCTGAATCATATGTCACAGTTTGTTTTCACCTCCACTAAAATCATTAGCTCCGTTCCGTGTCATTGATGTGGGATTCATTAAGGCCCTCCTTTGACGGATCGCTTCTTGTCGACTTCAGCTCACTATCCAAGAAGTTGGTCTAGGAACAACCCCATCAGTACTTTGAAGCTTGCATGCCTCAATGGCAAGTTTCTCACTTCCGGTGACAGGTATACATCAATGACCTTCGACCAGAAGATTTTGCGTGGCGTTCGACGCCAAGTCCTTTATTCACGCCACGTGAATTGTACTGCAGTACCTTGAGGGTCATTATCATTATCGGTGATTCCTCTCGCGCTTGTTAACGGTTTTCATTATTGGCCGGTAATCAAGCGATGTCTTTCCATGTTCGACTTCAGCGCAATTCTCACGTGGATCGACTTGTACTTAGAGTGAAGATCGAACGAGTTTGAAGACCCCGGATCTAGTTTCATCCATCCGGGCTGCGATATATATTCAGGAAATATAAAAGCATTTGTCATGTACATCATTGCAGCAGATGATCATCCTATTCAAAGGATGATAATTTCAGCAGAAAATTATCAGTCTACCATCAGACGATCGTCTGTTATATGTACCAAAATGTATTTATAAAGTCGAGCATGGGAATGCCCGCCTCAGCTAGATCATGAAAACAGAATGAAAAATAATGTATTGTATTGTATTGTATTACAGGGCACCTCCTCAGCACTGGAATGAACTTCGGACCCTCTAGATAAAGCATTTCACCCGATAAACGGCCTCATACTTTAGGGGGCAACTGTTATAGACATTTTTGTGCCTCGCAGCATGGAGCATGAAATGTCGATAATTACAGGGATCCTCAGTCCCTAAACATGTTGTTCTTACCCCTAGAAGAACAAGGTCAGCAAACCACAGCACTTCCCATCAGTTCTCCACCTGAAAACACTCAGAAACAGGCTATTTTTGGATCATGTCAGCTGCTCCACTGAGCATCTGCGCTGGAATGCAACTGCTCCTCCTTGTACCTGCGCTGTAAGTCAAATCTAATGAAGGCTACCTGTGCTGGGCGAGATTGGCCAAGTGGCACAGTCATTCTGCAAGGTGTCAATTGCCCAGGAAGCTTCCAAACTGACACTTGGTTCATGGGATTCGCCCTGTGATGAGTAAGAGGTACTTGATCTCCATGTGTAAGCAAGGATCTCCAAGTGGACTCAAGAACTGAAGTTTAACTGAAGAGGGAGAGGACACTAGTCAGCTTCATGCCAGCCTCAAGCTGACTCATCCTCTCTTCTTCTCTCCTATATATAGAGCTCTTCTATGAGGTCTAAGGAGGCTGGAATTTTGTGCAAAGCAAGGAAGTGTTGTTGGTTTACAGTTAGAGCTATTGGGTGATTGCTTTTATAGAGGTGAAGAGGAGACTTCTTGCTGCTGGGGAGGTGCTACTGGATTGGAGCCATTGATGGTTGTAACCTTCTCAGAACCCTTTTACTTCTATCAATAAAGCTTTGAATGTTCTCCTATATACTTGTATTGCATTGATGTATTGTATTTACTTGTATATCTGATTCACTCTAATCCATGCATCAGTTATGAGTACATGTTTCTTGTAGTTTCCCTCTCTTGTTTGTGCAGGATCTGTGTGTAGCTAGGCCGGCAAAGGGAGCAAGGAGCTGGGAACAAGAGATAAAGAGAGAGGGCAGGATCGACAAAAGCGAAAGACACCGGTTGGTCAATCTTTTCTTCCTTCTCTGTACTTTCATAAAGGAAAATAATCAAAGCTTTACTTTCAGTTGTTGCTAAGGACTGTCACCCTTAGAGTAGGGATAGGGTCATCCGAGTCGGATACTTTTCCCCACAACAATAAGGTCCTAACCATCTGGTCAGGAGTTTTCCGAGGAAATCCTGGAACCTAGAATCATACAGGAGTGCCAAATCTCCTTCGTGGAAGATCTTCTTTTTAATAAGGGCATCATGTCATTTCGCTCTTTGTTTTTGGATCAGTGCAGTGTGTTGAAGAGCTGATAGCCGGATTTCATCCAATTCATTGATTTGATGTAGCCTATTAATTTGTGCCTCGTTTAAGTCCAAGCCTACCTCCTGAGCTATCCTCAATGTCTAGATTTCAAATTCAATTGGGAAGATAGGTTATTTTCCAAACACTAATTGGTATGGGGAATATACCGTGGTATTTCTCCATGTTGTACGGTATGCCCACAGTGCTTCTGGAAATTAGGTAGCCCAGTCACGTTTATGTGATGCAACTATCTTTGTGAGTATTGCCTCGATCACTTTATTGGTGCTTTCTACCTAGCCATTTGCCTGTGGGTGGTATGGAGTCGTGATTCTGTGCGTGATATGATAATTCTTTAATGTTGCAGCGATCTTATGGCCTGTGAATTGTGGCCCTCCATCCATAATTACCTCTCTAGGCAATCCATATCGCACTAATAGTTGGAAAAGAAAGTGGATTACGGAATCCTCTGTTGCCCTTGGTAGTGCCTCTGCCTCCACCCATTTAGTAACATACTCTGTTGCAACTAATATATATGTCTTTTGACTAGAGGATGGGTTTATTGGACCAATGAAGTCTAACGTCCATCACTCAAAAGTTTCAATGACTATCTGTGGGTGCAGGGGCATCACATCAGACTGCCCAGGAAGTCCCACTCTTTGGCAACTATCACATGCCTAGAAAAAATTCTTGGCATCTTTAAAAATGGTGGGCCAATAATAGCCCATCTGTAAAACTTTGTGACCAGTCCTATGATTTTCAAAATGTCCGCCGCACGACCCATCATGGCACGCTTTCAGAATGTCGAAAACTTCATCTTCCCTGGCACATCTTCTAATGTGCATATCGGCTCCTGTATGAAATAAATAGCCCCCAATCTAAGAGAATCGCGTGCTATGTTGTACTATTTGTTTTCTTTCATTAGGAGTCAGGTGCTTGAGTAATTTGCCCACTGCTAAATAATTTGCGACATCTGCGTACCACGGTGTTTTCACAGTTACAGCAAATAAATGTTCATCTAGAAACTGGTCCTCTACTACTGCTGAGTCATCTGTCTTTGGCATTCGTGAAAGGAAGTCTGCTACTGGATTTTCTTTTCCTGGTCGATCTTTAATTGTTATATCGAATTCTTGCAAAAGAATCAACCATCTTGTCACTATTCCATTTGTAACAGGTTTATTGGCTAGATATTTAATAACAGAGTGATCAGTGTATAAAACCACAGGGTATCCTATTATATAATGTCTGAATTTATTGATAGCATAGATTACAGCCAAAAATTCTTTTTCAGTAACAATATAATTTAATTCAACAGGAGATAGATTTTTGCTAATATAGTATATTGCATATGGCTTTTTATCTTTTTCCTGGCCGAGAACTACTCCGATGGCTGTGTCTAAAGCGTCAGATGAAATCTGGAATGGCAAATACCAGTTTGGGCCCCTTAATACTGGGGTTGTTGATACAAGCCACTTTAAATCTTCAAAAGTGTTGTCACATTTATCTGTCCAAATGAAATCAATATTTCCTGTCAGTGCATATAATAGTGCAGCAATCTGAGAAAAAATTTTATAAACCTTCTATAATAACCAGAAAATCCCAAAAAACTACATACCTCTATTTGTGTGGAAGGGGTATGTATTAAAAGAATTATTTTAATTTTTTATGGATCTACTTGGATTCCAGCTGCTGAGATATAGTGACCCAAGATGAGGCCCTCGGTCATCATCATATGGCATTTTTCATTGCTTAAACAGAGTTTGGTGGCAATGCATCTTTGCAAAACTTTCTCTAATGTTTGTAGTGCTGGCTCGAAGTCATCTCCGTAAGGTGTAAATTCATCCATGTACACCTCGAGCCCTTCATTTATCAGATCTGAAAAAATGTTGAGTATAGCCCTCTGAAATGTGGCAGGGGCATTGCACAGCCCAAAAGGTAGGACCCTGTAAGCGAATGTTCCCCAAGGGCAGGTAAAGGTAGTCTTATCCTGATCTTTAGGGGCAATCTGAATTTGATTGTATCCATTGAAGCCATCTCAAAAAGAAAAGAATTTTTTTCCTGCCAATGTGTCCAAGACCTGGTCAATGAACGGAAAGGGGAAAATGGTCTTTTTGGGTTGATTTATTAAGCTCTCTATAGTCAACACATATATGACACTTTCCATTCTTCTTCAGCACCACTACTAATGGAGAGACACACTTGCTATCAAATATTGGGTAGATAAAGTTTACATCTAGAAATTTTTGTAGTTCAGTTTTAACAATATCTTTAAGATGAGGATTTAACCTCCGTTGATGTTGTCGAATGGACCTGGTATCCTTCTCTATATAAATGTGGTGCATGCATAGTTGGGGATCAATCTCTTTCATATCCGGGTAATCCCAAGCAAAGGAATCTTTATATTTTCTCAGAAGTTGAACAAGCTTCTGCTCTTGGTCAGCAGTCAGGTTTTTTTTAATATTCAAAATTTTTCCTAGCTCAATTTCTATGGTTTTGTTGTTATAAACAGAGGTGGTTGGTATTGATTGATCATTAATATATTTTAGAGGATCTTCTTCTATTTTGCTATCGAATGTTGCTTTGATCATGTGACATTTTAGATGGGATCTGGCTTCTGGTTGGTTAATGTAGGTGTTAATGATGTCATCTTCTATTTGATCCTTAAATTTGAGAGCATCTTCTATGGTTAGCAGTGATCTAATGTTTTCAGTTAGATATGATACAGGTTGTTTTCTGGTTTTGATTATTGTTAAACTTGGCTGAGCTGGAGGATATAAGGCTAAATTCTTTACATTGCTTCCTCTTACTATAGTCATGTTGCCTGTTCGATAGCTTATGTAAGCATTTGCGGTTGCTAGCCAAGGTCTGCCTAGAATTAAGGGATGTCCATCGAGTTGGTTTCTAGGATTGATGATCAGAAAGTCTATAGGGTATTCCCAAGAGTCTACAAACACCATTACATCATGTAATGTGCATTATGGTTTGACTACCAATCGGTCAGCCAATTCCAACAAGGTCCTGGTTGGGTCCAAGGATGTAATGCCAAACTTTTGACAAGTTGTGGTTGTAAGAATATTGATTGCTACTCCTAAATCGACTAATGCATTGGGGAATGAGCATCCATTTATTTGCACCATGACTATAATATTTCTTGGGTCCTCATATTTTACAAGTGTTTCTCTCCCTGATAGTAAATCAAATAAGGTACCGACTACATGGATAGTTGGAGTTGTTTTTATTTTCCTCTTTGGCTTTTTAATACATAATTCCTTAATAGTTTTTGCATAAATTGGGATGTCTTGAATAGCCTGGAGGAGTGGTATTTTTATACACAAAATTTTCAATTCTCCCAGAAGATCAAAATCAAGATGTTCAATTGGGCGAGGTATGATTAATCTTTATGGGAATGGTGGAGAAGAGGTGGTTGCTTGATCATGAGTTTTCTGTCTAACAATGTTCTCTTCTTGTGGTGCTTGTTCTACAGGTAACGGACCTTCAATTTGTACATTTTTATCCCCCTTTGTTTCTATTATCCACCCAGATTTTAATTGAAGGTCATTGCACTCCCTTAACTCAGTTTCTGGCTCTATTCCTTCAATAATTTGCACAGATTGAACTGGTATGTTATTGGGGTTCAAGTTGGGTTGGGCTGGGAGCTGCGGTCGTAGGTTGGTTTGAGGGTTTTGTTGCAATGTGTAGGGTGCTGGCAGTGTAGGTTCAGGTAGGGGGATTGTTCTTGCTAGTTGATTTGTAGGTCTATGCTAGCTTGACTGCGAGTTCTAGTACTGTGAAGTTGAGGGTGGCCATTGGGATTGATATGCATTATTTTGCCAAAGCGGTGGGAAGTAAGAGGAGTTTGGCCAATGGTTACTTTGATTTGATTGGTTGGGCCAGGGTGGCATAGGGAATGGTTGTTGTGACCAATTGGAAAAAGGTGGTTGATTTTGCCACATGGCTCATGGGTATTGTTGCAAATTATATTGTGGATTTTGAAAGAAAGAAGATGGATCAGTTGGCATACCTATTTGTTGTGGTTTCCATTGGTGACGTTGATTTAACAGGTACATTGGTTCTGTTTCTTCTTCTGCCTTCTTATAGACTTCTTTTAGACCTGGGAGTGATGGGAAGCTTTCTGTAGTGTGATCTTTCATACATATGGCGCAGGTTTTCACCATATCCAACAGGCACTCTTTGTGACTATGCTTCTTTCTGAATCTAGGACAAAATATCACCAAGTTTTGTTCTGCTTCTGCCTGCTTTTGTTTGGCTTGCATAATGTTCAATTGCGTTGTCAGAGTTCCTGAAATATCTGTTTTTAAATCCTCTAATAGGTTGCCAATTTCTACGCGAGTTATACCTCCACCAGATATTTTATTGTTCCTCGCAGTCATGTCTCATTCTGCTGGCTTCAATCTTGTGCTACCTCTTGAACACCTGATACACAAATTAATGATGTCAGCATAATTCTCCTTATATATATCACCTTTACCCATAATATTTAATGTTTCTATCCATTGTTCTTTCATTCCTTTAATTAGTGTAGTTTTCAGCACATTATCAAGTAAAGGCAGAGTTGCATAGGGAGACCGCTAAAGGTTATATTGAAATCGTTCCACATTCTTCTAATATTTCACTTGGTCTTGCTACCATCTGGAATATTTCATCTTTCAATTCCCTAGATCTACAGTAGTCCTGATACTTTTTAGGAAAGTGGTTTTCATTTGTTCCCAATTGTTTATTGTGCCTCCACCTAATCCTATAAACCATTGCAAGGTTGCTCCTTTCAATGTAGAGGGAAATAGCTTTAGTTTTTGGGGGTCGGTGGTATACTCATACCCCCAACACAATACATGAAACTCAAATAGGAATGCGTCTCTATCCTCTGATGTCAGCCCATGAAAGGTAGGAATATTTTGGAGAGGGATGGCTTTCATAGGTGTGTTGACCATTGTGTCAACGATGGGATACTGCAATGTGGAGGTCTGAGGTGTTTGTGGGTTGTTGGCCATTTGATCAAATATGTGCCAATACCCATCTAGGATCTCTAGAGGGTTATTCCTAGGATGACTAGAAGGGGTGGGAATGAGCTTAACAGCACTCCCCTAGTCTAGGATAATGAGTGTTCCTTGTTGAACTACCACCTGGGGGAATCTTGGCTCCTTTGTTTCCCCTGCTTCTTCTTGAATAAACTTAAAAACACTCCCTCTATCTGGGATGCTGAGTGTTCCTGGTTGAATTATTACGTGAGGGGATCTTGGCTCCTCTGTTTCCCCTATTTCTCCTCCTCCTTCATGAAGATTACTAGAATTCCCTTCTTGTAAAGAAATTGGGCGAGAATTTTCAATTTCTTGAAAATTCTGCTCAGTCTCTTCTGTTTTGTTGTGGACCTCAGTGAAGGCTACAAATGGTGAACCTGTGGCCTAAAGGGAGCCAGTAGGTTGTCTGGAAGCAACTTTTCTAGGACCTACTGATGGCTGAGATTCGACTTTCTTTATGATGTCGTCTATGAAAGTTGATCATCCAAGGGTCACCGATCCCTTAGCTTTGTCGGGTTTGGGTAGTGGAATTGGATTATTTTCAGGTTTTTTCTTCTTAGTCATACACACAATTCAAATATTTACCTCTACCCTAAGTTCTTAACAATTCTGCTGGAAAGCGGGCGGGGGAGCAGGAATTTTATGTACTCCATACATAGGTTCTTACCTTTCGATTTCAAAACCTAACTCTTCTTCAACAAAAATCGTCAGATGTACACTACTCAGAAATTGCTACACTCTCCCTGGCAATGGTGCCAAAATGTTGAGTGATAAAAGGTGCCTTTTTAACTCCTAATTATCTTCACACTAATTATCAATCTGGGCAAGTCTTTCTATTTCAAGAGTGTACACAGTATGTGGTGGCTATTTAACTCAGAGAGTAATGCTTCTAAATTGTAGTATAGTTCTTTCAAATTCAAGAGTAAATGGATGTAGCAAGCAAATCCTAATTGCAATTAAAAGAAAACTCAATCCTCTAATGAAATAAAATCAGACATTCATCAAAGTAACAGCAATCATCAGTCGAGAATACAGTAGTAATAACTCATTCCTCTTTTAATTGATTTATTCTCAATCAAACACAATTCTTAATATAAGCAGCAGATGATCTCAATCTGAGAGCTTCGACAGCAGCAGTCAATACTCTTTACAGTAGATGATCTCAAAACAAAATGCTTAACTAAATAACTAGATAGGAAATAGCAATAAACTAAATCAACGATATTACTGCAGAATATATAAACTGAACAATTCCATTGAGATTAGAAAATAGGAAATAGCAAAGTGATACAATTGCAGAAAGTAGAAGTTCAATCAAACCATCACACTACAAGAATCATAAATGCATGATACAGGAACAGCAAGTGAATCCACCAGGGTTGAGCCCTTAGCCGCCAGTGAACACCGTCGGATTACTTCAATAGATGCAAAGGAACAAAAACTGTTTTTATATATTAATCATTGCATAATTGTTACAGTAAGTTTGTGCTCTCCTCAATAGCGAGAGTCGGTGATAAAAGTTACAATTTCTCAATAGTAATTCCCCCCTTTCTGCTTACAATCGTTGCCTTTTATAATGGGAAAGAGGTAAAAAGATAAATAGTAAAATTGATCCCTCAGATCAAGAGATCTTGAGGGATTCACACAATTTTCCAACTTCAGTCATCTTTCCCTTCTAGCATTGATCCCTGTGATTCATTTTGTCCTTATTTGTAACTGTCGCACTCCTTCCTTGGCTTGTTGCTTTTTCATTGTTCCTTGGTTAGGGAACAACAGTTGTTTGTTGAGTATGGAGCATGATTATTTAGAGGTATTTGTTTCAGCCAGATGTATACCCCAGGAAGTTTGTACACCCCTCCATGCGAGGGGGTGTGGGGGGGACTTGTCCCCCCTGTGGGGGTCCAGCGGGGGTTTCGAGGGCAGCGCCCCCAAAGCTAGAAACAGATGTAAAATTGCCTTGTAAAAGTATAATAATTTCTAGTCAATTTGGGCCGTTCATTAGGCGGATGATCTAACGGTAGAAATTATGTTTAGTTTAGGGTTTTTTGCCCTAGAAGGCAACCCCTCTCTTTGTATGAGGGCATTGTATTGAGGCTGTGTAATAGATGTGTATTCTCTAAGCGAGAAATAGAGAGGTGAGATTGTGAGAGAAAACAGAGGATATTACAGTGGATCTGCTGTAGGTTGTGTCTCTTCATTTTGTTAGATAATAGAAAGGAAGGACTAGCTGTTCAGGGTGGACGTAACCCAAACTGGGTGAACCACACATATCTGTGTCTCTCTGGTTTTATGTGTTTTCTATGTTTATATTTATGCAATATTCTATGTGTTCCATTGCTCTATAATATATAATTTTCTAACATTGTCCTTTTTCATATTTTTCCTACATAAAGAAGGAGAATGATTAGCTAAATTGTAATTACAGATAATTTCCTCATTCTTACCATAATCCTTTGATATATTAACATATTAGGATATAAAAGGGATATAACTAAAGGAAAAGGATGATGAAATAAATAACATATGCATACCTTTTCCATGACTCAACAATCGCTCGAGCTGCTCCCACAACTGATCTATTCTTCCTTTCAGCCACCTATTCTGTTGTGGGCTATGGGGTGTCGTCAACTCCCGTTTAATTCCTTCTGCAGTGCAGAAGTATTTAAACTGTTGAGAGACATACTCTCCACCATTGTCGCTATGCAAGGCTTTTATTTTCTTTCCAGATTCTTTCTCTGCCAGGGCTTTAAACTCACAAAACCTCAAGAAGGTCTAATCCTTCTTTTTCATAAAGTAGATCCAGCATCTACGAGAAAAATCATCAATAAAAATAACATAGTAACTTTGTTTAGCGGTGGAGGCTGTAGAGAATGGTCCACAAACATCTGAGTGAACTTGCTCCAAGATTTCTCCAACTCTACTGTCTTGATTCGGAAAGGAAGATTTCACATACTTACCCAAGGTACAACCTTTGCATGTATTTGTCTGCTTCAGTTTTCCCTTGGGAAGTCCGGTAGAAATCTATTGCATGATCTTCATGGCTCCATGGTGCAAGTGGCCTAGTCTTCTATGCTATAGCTCGCCAACATCTTGGCTCTGCACCATCCCAGCTTTGGAACTCAATGCAGCACAGTTTTCTACCTCTATCTTGTAGAGATTCTTACTCGAATCTCAATTCGCTTGGTCTGTCCAGTACCGATATTCCTTAGGAATACCTTTCCTTTACTAAAGACTACATCATAGCCTTTACCTTCTAGCATAGCGACAAACACAAGATTCTTCTTCAGACCTAGTACATACTTTACATCAGTCAGGGTGAGGGGAGCTCCATGCTCCCTCTGAAGCACAACTGTACCTTCACCTGAAACACGTACTTTCCATCATAGCCCATCTCGATCCGCATCTAGAGATCCTTCTCCTCCAAGGTACTGAAAAGATTCTTGTCACCTGACATGTGGAATGAAGCTCCATTGTCCAAGTACCACACACATCCCACCATGGATGAAACCATGCATGCGATAAGAGAGAAATCCAACTCAAACTGTGAAGCCAGTGCCTCACCATCAGATCCCTTTGAGGATCCCTTCTTGGATTTCTTCTGTGGACAATTCGTAGCATAATGGCCCACTTCATGATAATGAAAGCATCGAACTTTCAATTTGTCAAACTTCTTCCCACCATGGGAAGAACTATATTTGAGATGGGACGCCTTCCCTTTCCCTTTCCTCACTTTACTCGCTAAGGCTATATTTTCCTCATCATCTTGCTTTGATGAGGATCCATCTCTGGTGCTTCTTCTTATCTCCTCTTGTATCATATCTGACCAAAGTCATTCCCATTCTGGCAGTTTTTCTCTTCTATTAACCGAGTCTTGGTAGCTATGCCAGCTCTTAGGAAGACCGAGGAGTGCAAGACTCACCATGTCATCATCGGCTATCATGATCCCTACACTTCCAAGCTCATCCCCGCAAGTGGTGAGCTTGTTCAGATATGTAGAGATCGTGTCACTCTTTCCACACTTGATTTTCCGAAGCTTGTCTTTTAGCGCCAGCTTCCTCTGATCGTTGTTGTTCTGTAATAGATATTTCAATGTTTTCCACATCAAAAACAGTGTCTCCTTCCCATGGAGGCTCGAGACAATGTGGTCTCGAACTCTCTCCGGGAGGATTCTCCTTGCTCTAGCCACATATTTCTTCCATTCTGCCAATTCTGTAGCATCAGATGCTGCTAGCTTGGGGACTTCTTGATCAATGAAGTCCTTTATACTGTTATCCTCTAATACTGCTTCCATGTGATCCTTCCAAACTATATAATTCGAGCTGCCATCAAGAGCATACTCGAGCCTTAAACCGTTGAACGCCATTGGTGAATTTTGAGATGTGATAAGAATTCGAATTCTATGATCATGAACTTGAAACTTCGAACTTCTCCCTTCTTTGTGTACCATTTTTTTCTTTGATCATATTTGCTCTGGTACCAAGTAGAAATTCCCACTGTAGATCAATATATTATGCAATATACTAAAGCAAAATACAAGATCTACTTCTACAACAAACTTTGCAGAAGCTTAATTGAATATGAGCAAGATCAATTAGAACACATATAACTGAGAATGAGAAATCAATCACACATGAACATAGAAGAATAACCCGAGGAAAGACTCAGCCTAAAACCCCAACCTCGATATTATCATACAAGTGGAAATATGTTTAGTATTATAAAAAGAATCAGCTCACAAGCTATCCTGCTCTCTCTGCAATCGAACAATACATCTCACAGACTGAGTAGACACTAGATATTCCTTCCCTCAGCCCTCCAAGCCTCCTGTTTCCTTGCGCAGTTTTTTCTTGGGGTCCAATGATTCCACCTATGTGATTGGCCTCATCACACACTCACTAAACTGAAGAAGTAACTTCACAATCTCCGAGGAATGAATTCCTTCTGCATGCAAGAGATATCCTCCATGGAATATTCCTACAACTAATAATACATTGTCCCATCATCTGATCTCAACTGAGTCTCTGTCTGAACTGACATGCATGAGTTATTTATGAGAGAATATTCAGTTATCTGAAGTGCAGCAGTTACATGCATGCATGCATTAACTAACTGAACTCACAATTAGTTCAATAAACTATTTGAGCTAATCTAACTAGACTTGACTCAGTTAACTAAGCCAACTAATTACAACTCAATATTACAACTCATCTTTATCTCTTTAACTGATGGATAAATTCCTCAATCAATGGAGAAACTGTTGCATGTCTTCACATAGACTTCATGTTTGATTTTCTACAACTAATTAACTCAAGATGAATTAATTAATTATTTTACAAATAGCTGCTAAGATCAAATTCTGATTTTTACTTCTCTATTTTAGTTCAGGGACTAACTAAAATAGGAAGGTATCCTGAAATTCTATTTATAGCAGTGCTAAATTTAGCACTTCTATATTTAGCATTTATTGTTGCTATTTTCAACAATTGCTTTATTGCATATAGATTATGAAGCTTTTCCCAAAAAGCTTTAGTTGTTGAACATTGACCAATTTTTGTTTTCACGGAATTTGGAAAAACATTCAAAATTGCATTCATGGCCTTTGAATTGTACCTTTTAGCTTCATTGGTAGATGTGTTTTGAGAAACAATTGATTCCCATACTCCATGTGCATGCAAATGTACTTCCATCTTGGATTCCCATATCCAGTAATTATTTGCATCAAAATCAGAGGTTGATGAACAATACTCATTTTATTCATATTTTTTTGTACTTGTACCTTCCTTTGAAATCCTTGTAACCTGCTTCTTTGACTTTCCCATCTCTATGCTCTGAAAACTGACTTCCAGTGGTTAAGTTGTTACTGAAGGAACCAAGCTCTAATACCAATTATTGGAAATACTAAGAGGGGGGTGAATTATTATTCCTTAGCAATTAGCATTTTTAAATATCTTCAGAGCATTAGTTAATCTTCAATTATTATTAATGTTTATGTAGTAATAACAGTAAATAAAAGAACACAGTAGACACAAGAATTTTAGGTGGAAAACCCCCTCTGGGTAAAAAAACACCGAATGCTTTTCTAATAAATTCTTTAATCTTCATCCCTAACTGAAATGAAATCAACAACTTCCTAGAATTATAGAAAAACATTATTCTCCATCCACTGGAAGGACGCCCCAATGCCCTCGTTTCTTTAGTAGTCAACTGAATTGATACCCCAACATCCTAGACCAACCTACCACTCAGAAGTGTTCACAGGCTCCAACCTGTAGGCGACTTCATGCACCAAACTAGCGCCTCCTTGCCACCCTATAAAGACTGAAATGAGACAAGAGTGTGGATTCATGTATCGGGGACAACGATCCACAATAAAATATGATTTACAATGATTTTTACGGAACACCCAATCACACTATGACCTGCAAATCAACCATGACATCATCCCGGCAGAGACTCCTATACCTCCCAATAATGCCTTTTTGACTCTAGGCAGATTTACTCTTTTACAATAATGACTCTTCCAATGATGACACTTTTACAAATGACTCTTTTACAACTTTGCAATGATGACTCTTTTACAAATGATTGTTTTACAACTTTACAATGATGACTCTTGGCCTTGACACTTCTTCAAAATATACAGATGGTTGTCATGTCTTCAAAGGATCTCCCACTGCAATTCTTCATTTAATTTGATACTTCTTCTCTTGAATTCTTGCTTGAAGTTGTACTTGAATCTTCTTCGACCTACATCAAAATTTGCACGGCGAAACCAATCCCATAACAAAACAAAATACCCCTCAACTTACCTCTACCTACAAAACACATGTAAGTGCATAATAACGAATAGATACAAATTAAAATTACAATGCATACCTAAAGTGTGCTTGTCACTTTTGTTGTTGACTTTTTGCAACAGTAGACAAAGACTCCCACTCTTGATATAAGCCTCAACTCTATGCAAGACTATATCCAAAACTGACCTAAAGATATATACAATAAAAATAAAGGCCCTAGACTTGTGATGGACTAAGTTCTAAGTACAACAATAGAGACCATTCTATCAACTATGACAAGACAAGTAACATGAACTTACAACATCATATAGATTTAGAAATCTTGTTGTAGCATCAAGAATATGTAGCATAAAATGTGTAGTATCAAGAATAAGACATTTGAAAAACTAATTGTGACATATAGAGACATAGAGATATAACCGAGACAATGTATATACTTATGTTTCCCTGCAAAAACATATGTCAAAGATGATACTCAAAATTCAAATGTAAACACTAATAATACATACCTAGTTGTAGGAGACTTACCCTTGACTGTTGATGTGTGGTCCTTATTGCAGTGATCCTTGAATGCATGTTTTTTCTTTCCTTTTAGGAGCTCGATATTGAATCTATTGTATCTATGTAATTTCGAATCTCCAGGGTCTGAAATTTCATCCTGTGGTAGCCCTCGGAGTCCTCTTTCCAACCCCACATGTTTGATCAATATTGGATTCTTCAAGAAAGATTCATTCCAAATCTCCCATGATGACCTGATTATAGACTAGTTTAGTAGAGCAAACTTGTACGAAGTTCCACGTGTCACTGTTGCGGCCTTCGTCCCTAAAAACGCTACTCAAAAAACTAAAGTCCGTCCTCTTTTTGTGAATATTTACAAAATTTGAATCCAATTCTCAGAGAAATTTATGACAATTTTCCCAATGTGACCAGTTTAACATGGAATTTTGGAGCCTACAAAAACCCTAACTTCCTCAAATCATATCTACGAAAATATAGCGAACCAAGATCGGAAATTTTGTGACATGGTTCATCGAGATTTCAGCTCAAATTTGTTTTAATTTTAGCTTCTGAAGCTTCGCAAAACAAAATTTATAGAAAAAATTCCACGATGACCTGTTTGAAGCCACAAAATCCCTACTAGAAGAGGATATGAGGGTCATTACTTATATGAATGTCTTGAGTTAAGAAGGTCCTCAACAAGTGAAAGTTGGAAGGATTTTAGGAGAAAAAAAAAATATTAATTGTTGACTATTCAATGACCACAACCAATTATGAGTGGCATGCCACAACCGCATAGGGTTTTAGCCCACTAACTGTGGTTACTAACTTAAAACATGAATATCTCTCAAACCATGAAGAATTACTTGGCATGCCATATATCAATGGAAACATCTCGATGAGTAGAATCCATAGATAAGATCCTTGACTCATAATAGAGTAAGTTTTCAAGTCAAAATTCCCATGCAATATCGGGGTATCCCCTAGTGTTGCTTGGGTTGACATCAATGACAACCACCAATCAATAGCTTGGACTTATGGACGTGACCCTTCCAAGAAGCGATCACAACTGATCAAGAACATTGAGCTACCTTCCCCCTTGTCAAAGCTCACATGATTATGGAATGATGTCATAAATCTTTTGAAGAGGAGGGACCTCTTATGTAGTGTGTGCCACAAGAGTAGGCCTCAATATGCATCTGACCCACAATTTGGGATGTCGGAAGAGCCACCCATATATTCAATAGGTGTAGTGAGACTTGTATGCGTGACTTTTCTAAGATGCAAGTGTTCCACCACTTGGCATTTAATGAGACTTGGTTGTGCGAGATTATTTTCAAGTGTTGACAAGTGGATCCCCCCAAGTAGTGATGAGCCTTGGATGTGTGAGATCCTTATCATGTGTTGACAAGTGGATCCCCTAAGTAGTGATGAGCCTTGGATGTGTGAGATCCTTGTCATGTGTTGCGAAGTGGGTCCCTCCAAGCAGTGATGATACTTGGGTGTGTGAGATCCTTGTCATGTGTTGTCAAGTGGATCCCCCCAAGTAGTGATGAGCCTTGGATGTGTGAGATCCTTGTCTTGTGTTGACAAGTGGATCCCTCAAGAAGTGATGAGACTTGGATATGTGAGATCTTTGTCATGTGTTGACAAGTGGATACTCTCAAGCAATGATGATCCTTGGATGTGTGAGATCCTTGTCATGTGTTGAACAATGGATCCCCCTAAGCAGTGATGAGCCTTGGATGTGTGAGATCCTTTTCATGTGTTGACAAGTGGATCCTCCCAAACATAGATAATCATTGGAGTATGAGTTCCTTGTCATATGTTGGAAAGTGGCAATGCCACTAAGTGAATATAGGGTGATGGATGAATTTCCCCTATGATGATTCTTCTTATTAGAGTGACACAATAGTGTTCCATATGATACAGACCAGAGATGAGCAAAGAAAGAAAAGATCTTTTTTTTCATAAATAAATGCCTCCATAGATAAGATGGAGTGTTGAAAATTGACAGCTCAGGGATGAATTTATAAAAATAGAAAGTCTCAAGTATGACTTTCCAATAATAGTAAATCACGTTATAAAAATTGGTAATCAAGCATTGTTGATGGAAAATCCATTTTGATCATCAATTAATCCTAATTGTTCAATTTTGACTCAATCATCAATATTAATATTATTAATATTATTATTATATTATATTATTATTAAAAAGAAATTCAAGTCTCTCATGTCATATGTAACTCCCCTCAATTAATGCATATGTTTCTCTCTCTCTCTCAATGGATTCATTCCTCTCTCTCTTTAATGTTCTTACGAACCTCTTACACTCTCTTACACACTTTAATGATGTGTCCTAAAAGGATTCCTCTTACACTACTTTAATGCATAAGTTACACTTTTCTCCTAAATGCACAAGTTACACTCCTCTCCTTTATGGCATAAGTTACAATCATATTTTTGCATATGTAAGTCCTCCTTAACGCATGTGTATTGCTCCTCCTTTATGTCAATAATTCATTGTCTCTCATATATATGTGTGTCTCATATCATCTCACCTCACTTACTTGTGCATTGTGAATTCAAACTTGAGAGAGAGTTGGAGAGATTTGAAGGAGATTGTGAGAGAGAGAGAGAGAGAATGTTATGGAACCAGCTCAAGAAAAGATAGATCAACACCTTAGAATTCAGCCTCTTCGAGGGGGCAACGTCCTTTACATTACATAAATGAACAATTCTTGGATGATACAAATGAAAAGACCTCCTTTCTATATATAGGAGTCTAAGGGGTCATAACATAATCAGAGCCAACATAACAATAATAATGTAAGGGCACAATAATAACAATAGTGGGCTTCTATGGGGCACAATAGTAACAATATGGGCACTACATGGGTACATCAATATAATAAGTGGGTTGTACTAATAACAATAAGGGGTTACACTAGTAGTATAGGGGCCTAACATGCCCCTCTCCTTCAAAAAGCGTTGTCCTCAACGCTTGAGTAGTTTTTGATGCTTCTATATAAAATTCTTGTCCTCCCATGTGGAATCTTCAGCGGGTAAGTTCTTCCACTTGATGAGATACTTTGAAATTGATTGATCTCGTAGCTGTCGAGTTCTTGTTTCTGTGACTGCTCCAGGTTCCAATATGATTTTTCCTTCCTCTTCAATTTTTGGCAATATTGTTTGAATTAGGATATTTTGCAACTTTTGAATAAGTGGCCATACTTCTTCATCCTTCTTCCATTCATCCCTTGCTTTGTTTATCCAATCTGGTTGGATAATAGAAATAGCACAAAACAATGCTTCCACATCCTCATCCTTGAAGAGTTTTCCCATTCGGTAAGGTTGCCATTTTTTAAGTGCATGTAGTATTGCCAACATTTCCTTCTCATAAATAGCTTGCTTGAGATGTAGCAGTAAAAATACCCAATCACCTATATTAAAACATTTTTCACTATGATGTTGATCTACCTGTTGTTTCATTTGATTTTGCACCGAAGTGGCGTTATCCTTTAAAAGTTGGAGAACTTCTTGTTGATGCTCGATGTGATCTTTCACTGCTTGAACCTTTTTCTTCTTGATATGTCCTTCTATCTCTAGAGTTTGAGGAGTGGTAATTTCTTCCAATCCTTTACAAGATATAGTCGGATTCATTTCTTGATGCTCGATGTGATCTTTCACTTCTTGAACATTTTTCTTCTTGATGTGTCCTTCTATCTTGATAGTTTGAGGAGTGGTAATTTCGACCAATGAATTACAATATATGGTTGGATTCATTTTTTCTTTCTCGATGTGATCTTTCACTTTTTGCACCTTTTTCTTCTTGATATTTCCTTCTATCTTGAGAGTTTAAGGAGTGGTAATTCTTGCCAATGCTTTACAAGATATGGTCTGATTCATTTCTTCTTTCTCTGGGGTGGGGTCCTGGCGTATATCCTCTTCTTTTGATGTTTCTTGATCCTTTTCTTCCTCCTCTTCATATTCTATGTAAAATAATTTCTTCTCAGCACACTTAAGACCTTTAGTGGATTTGCTATCACAATTGTAACAAAGCCCTTTTTTTATTTTTTCTTCCAATTGTTGTGTCATAACCCTTGTAGGTTGTGGAAGGCTAGGAGAAACAACACTTCCATCTTTATAGTTGTGAGGGGTATGCTTTCTGGTTTCCATAATTTTTCTTTCCACTATGTCACAAATCCCTTTTACTCTTTCCAATTATTGTGGTGTTGCTCTAAAGAAGGTGTTGCTCTTTGTATCCTCATAATGTGCTATCATTTCCTCCATGAAAATTAACCACGTAACAAGTTGTTTACGAGAACAAAGCCCTTCATACCATAAAAACTGATCTAGTTATAAATATGAAGATGCAATACATACCTTTTGAAATAGTGGTACACCATGTAGATAAAAATATTGCTCCATCTGAAGTATCCAATTTACGGAATCCTTGCCATCAAACTTCCTCATCTTGCTTTTTCTTGATTTTAGGAGCTCGATCTTGAAACGACTGTAACTCTGTACTTTCGGATCTTTAAGTTCTGAAATTGTGATCTATAGTAGCCCTCTGTGTTCTCTTTCCAATGACACCGGTCTGATCCAAATTGGATTCTCCAAGAAAGAGTTATGCACAATATCCCACAGTGACCTGATTATAGACTAGTTCAGTAGAGCGAACTTGTACGACGTGCCGCGAGTCATTGTTTTGACCTTTGGCTCTAAAAAATATATACAAGAAACTACAGTCCGTCCTCTTTTTGTAATTGCTTATGAAATTTCAATCCGATGCTCAGAGAGAAAGTTATGACGATTTTCCCCAGGTCACCTGTTTTGAATGTAATTCAGGAGTCTATAAAAAGACCAACTTCCTCAAATCATATCTCCACAAATATAGCGTGACAAGCTCTGAAATTTAGACCCGAGGTTCAATGCGATTTCTTCTCAAATGGGTTTTCTTCTCTTCTGAAACGTCGGAGAAAAAAGGTTATAGCGAAAATGCCACGATGACCTATTTGGAGCAGTGAAACCCTAGAATCCAAAGCTCTGAAACCAAATGTTATGGAACTAGCTCAAGAAAAGATAGAAAAGATAGATCAACGCCTTAGACTTCAGCCTCTTTGAGGGGGAAACCTCCTTTACATTACATAAATGAACAATTCTTGGATGATACAAATGAAAAGACCTCCTTTCTATATATAGGAGTCTAAGGGGTCATAACATAATCAGAGCCGACATAACAATAATAATGTAAGGGCACAATAATAACAATAGTTGGCTTCTATGGGGCACAATAGTAACAATATGGGCACTACATGGGTACATCAATATAATAAGTGGGTTGTACTAATAACAATAAGGGGTTACACTAGTAGTATAGGGGCCTAACAGAGAATTGGAGAGTAAGAGCAGATCTTGGAGAGCCAAAGTGATTCAGTGTTTGCATCAGTTACTGCTATTAGAGATATTCTTCAAATTTGGGTGAACTTCATCATTCTCTCATTGTAATTTGTATCTCTGTTGAATAATTGATTTCTAATAGAAGAAGAGTATGGTTGGATTTTCCCCTTATGCACTTTTCTCTAGTCATTGACCTAACTTCTCAAGAAGACAAACTCCATTTGCATCTCTCTTACTGCGAAAATATATCATGTTGTTCACTCCAGCAGCTCTCTTTCTACTGAAATGTATCTTGTTGTCCGCTCCATTGGAAACTCTTTTTCTGTTGAAATATCTCTGGTTGTCTGCGCCATTTGCAGCTCATTTTTTGCTTAAATATTTTTTGTTGTTCCTTCTACTTTTTGTTCATTTTCTGTTGAAATATCTCCTCTTTTATTGCTGAAATTTATAACTGAAATTTTAATACTAAATTTTATAGTTGAAATTCTACTACTGAAATTTACAGCTGAAATTTTACTGCTAAAATTTTATTGCTGAAATTTATGACTGAAATTTATTGTTGAAATTTTGTTTTTGAAATTTTATTGTTGTCGTTATTCCAAGATTTCAAGGAACCTAAGATATTATAGTAATTTTGCAGATAATAATTAATGTGTTGCATGTGTTTAATAGTTGTGGTTTTGGTACTTGTTAATACATGCAAAAGTAAAGAGTAGTTTTATTTATGTTTATGCATGTTCAAGAAAGTGTTGTCTTGAAAAGAAGTATAATGCATAGAAGATTATGAAAGAATAACTGATACAAATTGAATGTTGAAGATAGGGGTAATTTGACTCTCTCACATTATATGAGAATTGTCATAATATTATGGGTTTAGGTAATTTTGATATTAAAAGTTACTAACAAAAGTGGTTGTAGGTAAGAATCATGACTTTTGTAAAATATGGAATGATAGTTTTCTAAATTAACCTCATTTGCAACGATCAAAAAATGGATTATAACTAATATCATTGTAGACAATGAAGTCAATATGCATAATTATTACATTCCTTCACTCTCCAATCAAGATTTGAGAATATGTATAAAATCAATGGAAGACCTGTCCATGCATTGATTCATGATAAATAATTATCAACGTAAACTGTGGCACCAAAAATTCACTCATCTTCATTATAAAGCATTAATCATGTGAGGAAGATGGTTTCCAAAATACCAGAGATTAGAGTGGATCATGATGGAGTTTGCCAGGTGGTGATCAAGAAGATGCATTTCTTTTGCCAATGACATATGACTTATGGAGAGTGGTAACCTATAGAGGCCAGATAAAAAGGGAGATAATAACTTCCTTCAATACCAAATTAGTTTCAAGTATTATGTTGTTTCTTTGTGTCATTGTTCTTGTTTAGATTTATCTTTATTGATCATTGGTTATTTTTCCTGCATGAGTAGTTGAATGATTCTTTCACTAACTTCTTGATGAAAAATGAGATCAAGAAAAACATATCATGAAGATCATCAAGGTACATAATAGTGCAGGAAGAGTACACTCTAAGAGGAAGTTGGTGCAAGGATAATGAAAGAGCCACTCTCATATCTATAAAAGAAAGAAATACCTGCCTCAAGACCAAGTATACTTTCATTATGTTTATTTACTTTCCTACTATTGTTATTTCTCTTGTTTTGGGATCAACAGGTACATTTGATGAATATGTGAACCAAGTCCTTTGTATCAAGATTGAGGAAGGTGTTGAGCCATCCCATGAATTGGGTGAACATGAAGTGGACAAGATCTCAAGACTTTTGCAAAGAAGTTGGAATCATGAAAGAGACCATCGTACTATATAAACTAGAAAAAAATGGGCACTTAAGGATCTTTGCATGCCCTTAGATCTAATTTCATGTGCCAAAGGAAAAGAGTACCAAGCTAGAAACTTCAGGTTAGAAAGGTATGATTTTTGGTTATTGTGAAAATTCTAAAGCTAATAGAATATATGTACCTAGACAAAGAAATATAGAATTTAGCAAAGATATAACATTTAAGGAAGATGCAACTCCTTGAAAAGTGTTGGGAATAACACTGAGAGGGGGGGTGAATCAGTATTTAGAAATCAATAACCTTTTCCATTTCATAATCATATTTATATACGCTACTTCAGTGAAGAGAACTCGTGTGTGCACACAAATGTTCTTAAGGAAACCAACGTATATCCATTGAACTTATGATTCAGTTAAGTCATCATATGTTGATATTTAATCAGTGCATCAGTACTTTATTAAACATTAAATAGTAACGATGTGCAGTAATAATAGAATAAACCATCACACATAAGCAATACACCAAGATTTAAGGTGGAAACCCAATGTGGGAGAAAAACCCCATGTTACTATTGTCTCTGTATTCTTTTAATATAAAGAATAATTTGTTTACAATATTGTACTAGTGCAAACTCATACCAGTACGTAGGCACCCACCTGCAGAAGGCTTCAACCTTCTCTCGTTCTCCGGCTTCTATTAGAAGGGAGCTACAACCCCCTAGCTCTTGTACTGGCTAATATGTTTACTAGTACGTAGGCGTCGTCCTACCACCTTCACTCGTTCTCCAGCTGCTACTGGAAGGGAGCTCCAATCCCCTGATATAATCACCAGCCACTACGGGCAGGAAGCTTCGACTTCTTGACTGAAGGCTTCAACCCTCAATATCCTCCAGGGACCATGTTTCATAAATTTTCAGACTGGATACTCCTAGTACACAACAACACACTATGAAGGCCATGTTTCATCAAATTTTCATACTGAACCCATCAGTAAAATTGAAGCTCAAAATCAATCATCACTGCAATACAACCATCAAATACATCTGCATCAACCAATCATGGAAACTCAATCATAAATCTCTGATATAACTGAAACCTAATCATCAATCTCTGAATCAATTAATCACTGAAAGTCAATCAACCAACACTTAACCGGAACAGACATATCATTGTAACCAGAACACAGATCTGAACCCAAAACACTTCATCAACAATGAAAACCAACTACAACCTCAAAAATCATATGTCAGAATGTATATGTTACTTCAGTTAACCAAACCTACATATAGCTCCAAAGATATTGAATCATCAAAATTGTACCAACCAATAATATTCTGAAGATCTACTATCATATCACAGAGTTCTAAACAGATAGCAGCAAGGATCACCCTTCTTACTCAATCAATCAATCAACCAGACTCAATCTCCTTATACAATCAATTTTACTTTCAGATCTAATGAAGACGCCATTGACAAACAGCAGTAAAACATTAGCACTGATCAGATAAATCAGTCATCCCTGAACAACAAGCTTTTCTTTTGCATGCGCTACTTGGAATTTTCGAACCAGCGTGTATACGCGCCTTCACCAAGGCGAACCAGTGTATAGATATGAAAATAAAAACTTATAACTTTGCATCTATTCCAGACTCCAAATTTACCCATATCATAGCATTTAAAGGACAAAACATTTGTTAGCACCCAAATCTAGCCTATCCATTATCAAATCACATAATGATAAGTCATTATGATATTGATCCATCATTATATCTCATCCATCATCAAACACTAGGGTGCATACTTAGTCCAAATCAAGCAAAGCATCAGAAACCCAAATCTGCAAATAAAAACTTATAACTTTGCATCTATTCCAGACTTCAGATATACCCATATCATAGCATTTATAGAAAAAAAAAATTGTTAGCACTCAAATCTAGCCTATCCATTATCAGATCACATAATGATAAGTCATTATGATCCTAATCCATCATTATATATCATCCATCATCAAACAATCAGGAGCATACTTAGCCTAGATCAAGCAAAGCATGAGAAACCCATAACATTCATATTTGTTTTTGATCTAACTCTTCATAAGATATTCATTGCTTGTGCACTTAGCCCTTTGATCTTCTCCTCCTTATATAGTTTTAGCCTTTCTCAATACCTTGGACCAAAACAACACTTAGAACCTGTGGTATTCTTAGACAGGATCAAGTAACCGTTATTCCGCTCAATATTGTGGGTTAATACCATGGTATGGACCCTTCGTACTATTTAACTTTAATTTAACTCAATTTTCCATCCCATATGCACTTTTCCTCTTTTGAAAGTGTGTGCATACGTATACGCTCTTTTTGTATAGTGAACCCGCGTATACAACTTAACATACCTGAAAACATTATTTTTCCTCAATTGCTTGATTCTGATCTGTAGTCCTTTGTTCCATCATCCTGTTCTTCTGTACCATTACTCTGTTACCTCTAAATAGACCTATTATAATGTGATTTTCCATTTTATATTACTTTTGAACTTATTCCTTTGAACTGCCCTACATTTTGTCACATCCTCTTTATAATTTTATCAATTAGTTGATTCATAAAAGAACAAATGTTATCAAGGAAAACACACACTAAAAATCTCCTTGTATCAAACCTTTAACCATTATTCTCTTCCATCATTTTTCCACCTCTGATCTGTCCTATAGATTCATCTAGTTACTATATACTTGTTCTGCTACAAGTGGGTTGCCATCAAGTAAAACACATGCATCATAATGCCAACAAAAATCCATAGACACTCCTCCTCATGCTAATGTTAAAAGACATGAAGATGCCTTGGATGCGCAAGAAGATCCCAAGCCTAAGCTTGATCTTGCTAATGAAACAATGGATCCCATGGACTCCTTGGATCCTTCTCCATGTGCTAGAAAAAGATGATTATGGTTTTGTGACACTTTGTTGGAAATACTGAGAGGGGGGTTAATTGGTATTTCTTTTCAATTGTTATTTTTACCAGTTAAATCAATTATATTTAGAACACAAAATGAACAATAGGAATAAATAATTTTTATTAATATAATCTTTACAATAAATCAAGTACAATATAGATAGGGCTCCAACCTGTTGCCAAGCACCAACTTGGTCTTTTGTGAGGCTCCAACCTTTGGGGAACCGACCCTATCTTCTCAAGGCATCAACCTTGTGTTTAGAGGCTCCAACCCCTAGGGCTCCAACCCTTCTCTGGTACAGGCTCCAACCTGGTTTCTTGAGGATACCGATCCTCTAGGGCTCCAAGCTTATCCTTCAAGACACCTACCTTGTTTGTTCGAGGATCCAACGTTCAGGGCACCAACCCTTTGGACTCCAACCCACTACTATATTTTGTCTATATATGTTTTGATATTAATTCTATGTTCCCAAAATATTTTTCATTGAATTTTTTCAATCTACAATTTCATTGTAGTCTCCATGCTAAATCATCGCTGACAACCTGTCTTCATATGAAGAAGTCTTCACAATTCTTCATATTGTCCAAAATAGTTTGCAAAGTTTACCTCGTGATGATCTCAACAATGCAGCATGATCTTCAATAAAGTCTCCAAGATCTGTTGATGTTTTTTCAATAAGATATTTGTGCTATGTCTTTGCGACAAGTCATTGTCTACGCTATGGCTTCACTCTGGGTCCAATCATTCCAAGATGAATCAGGTCAAAATATTGTCCTCCCGCTCTGTCTTTAGCTTCATTCTTCGCTCAGCCTTTGGCTTCTGCTGCACCTTCTGCGTCTTCTTGACCTTTGACTTCTCAACCTTCAGCTTCCTTTGTCTCTTCAAGTTCACGAGTGTTACACTAAAAAATGTCACCTTGACTACTTACAGTTAGTATGGCTCAAATCAACAGTCATACTACCCTCTTAGGCAAGTCTATGCCTCTGTTATCCATCTCAAACTCAAAGAAGAGAGAAAGTCTTGTAAAAACTATGTTTATCTCTGGGGTCGCAGGTTCTCTCTAGCCTTACCTGCGGGGACGCTGACCATGTTCACAAAAGCTGCGTCCATGGACGCTCTGTATGTTAAGGGACAGGTGCGTCCTTCTGTAAAAGGCAAAATGCGCGAGTTTTATCTTGAAAAAGTTACTTGTGGTTACTTCTAGAACATTCTAGAGGTCGGTTTGATGAAATGGATGCGCCTCCAATTGGTTCATGTATCTCTATTAAGAGGGAACTTATCCCATCAATAAGGGAGCTATCCCACCCAAAGAGGGGGATTATCCCATTGATGGTGGACCTGAATAACCTCTTTACAGCACTATAAATAAAGACATTGAGCCAGAGGGAGGGGAGGTTGGAGCTATACATTTTCTTTGGGTAAATGCTGCAGGATTTAGGTCTTCCATTAGAACCTTTGTGAGGAGAGATTGTCTTTACATGATTCTACTTGGAAGTGGGTGAGCTTTGTCAAAGTAGAGGAAAACCCTTGATGGACCCTGGGAGGAACTTGCACAACACCAAGGCCAGGTTGTAAGAGTTTCTTTGTTTCGTTATTAATACAAACTGGTTTATTTTTCTCAATAGCTTGTGTTAATGAGTTATTTCATGTGTTCCTTGGTCTGCATGTTGAATGTATGTTTTATTATATGAAATACAAGTGCTTGGTAATTGTTTGATTGTTTGTGGTTGCAGGAATTGACTTGAAGGAGGAGCTCATCCGGATCGGCAAGGACGGACTACAACAACAGCGTTTTGGAATAAGGTAAGCCTAAACACTTGTAGTTTTCATGTTGTAAAAGGTATATTTAGAGAAAGATTACTCCATTTTGTCTTGTTTGTCGCTAGAGAGTTTAGACTCCTAGGGAGGTCAGTTGTGTCCGCCCAAATGACTTTTTCCGCCACGACAAATTGGCGACTCCGCTGGGGAATCCATTAATGAGAGAGTCTTTTCCTTTGTGTGAACTTTGCTCTGAGAAAATCATTTTTATTTTCTGGTTTTTGACTGTGAGAATTAGTATTTGGGTGGCTTAGCTTTAGATTTAGTTAGATTTGGTTTTTCTTCCTTTTTCCAGAAGGACGCACCCTCTGAGTACTGCACAGTGCGTCTTTGGACGCGCTGTTGCCGTTTGCACAGAGCGGGCCCGCACCTGTGATAACAGGTGGCCTGCGTCTTCCTGTAAAATTTAAGAAAATTACATTTTTGCTTTAAATTGCTTTTAGATTTTGATTTTCCTTAGTGTTTTCTGCCCAGATCCTTTAGTACCCTGTCAAAAATTTTCACCTGAACTTGTTTTGTGAGCTTTGAGTGTTTTAGTGGATTTCAACGAAGTTTAGACCTAGGGTTTGATTTTTGGATAGGTTCTGTAGTGACTTTGATAGTAGAAAGTTGTCCAGCCTTAGATCTCTCTGGTTAGTCAACCTTCTTAGAAGTCGGGCCTGTCGTAAAGTCTCCTTGTGTGAGCAGCTTGCCATTTAAGTTATTTTCGGTCAAATTTCGAATTGCTTGTTTATAAAGTGTTGATTTCCATTTTACAAAAAGAACAAAAAGATTAGAGTTTTGTTTTGGCTAGTTTTTGGTTCTGCAATAAGCTAGTCCTTGATTTGATTGTGATCAAGTAAAACACCTTAGAATAATCATTGTTAGTTTTGGCCTCGTTAAAATTGCTTAGAATAAATTTGTCTTTAGTTTGCTTATGAGTGGATTTTCGTAGATTTTAATAGTTGTTAAGCTTGATTTTTGGTTATATTAGATTTATTTGCTTTATTAAACGAAAAATACAAAAACATCTTCTTTAAAAAGTCTTGTTTCAAGTAGCTTTTTGTTTTTGAAAGAAGAAAAGAGTTTTTCGTGCATGTAAAGAGAGGTTATGTTTTTATGCTTGGGAAAGAAAAACGAATTGTTTCTTTGATTGTCTTCAATTAAGAAGTTGCTTTTATAAAGATTGCATTCTCTCAACTTTTTAGTTAAAACAATTCATCGAAAAGTAAAGTAGTGGATAAATCATCCTAGGTGCATTTTGTAGTGGTTTTGAGTCGAGTCAACACACCACTGGTTTCACTTCCATCACCTTTTGACTTAAGAAACAACCTTAAAAGTAACGCTTAAAGTAAAATTGAACTAGTAACTTTTATTTTTTAGGGCTCTGAAACACCAACATAGCTTAGGCTAGGGTCTTGGAGTAGGTGAGTACTTAACTCTCCAAGACTACAAAACCAAACAGATAGTCTATCTTGAGTAGAACAAATCCAATTGTTTCAGTTACATTCTGGGAAAGCTCCTCTTAAAGGAGAAGCACGAGCTCGTGTCCGAACCAGTGAGGGGATCATTCCTCCCTCGTTGGGAACGACGCCAGACAGTACGTATTACAAACGGTAAACCTCGGATTAACCATTGTCGAGGAGCCAGGGGTCACTTATCGGTAAACCTTGGATTACTGTCAAGGAACCGGTAAGGGGATTGAGCTTGTTACTCTGCCCTTGCGTGCTGTCGGAGTTTAGACTGTTCCCCCAGGTGTAATTGTTGTGATTGGTAACCTTAGTGGCCATAATATCTAGGATTCTACCCAAGGTGACGGTGGAGGGAAGGTCCCACTGTACCTGGAGCAGACGTCGGCTATACTCACTTGGATTTTCTGGGGGGTTCGCTTCACTTCGAGACGGTTAAAGTGGAGGAACTTGGTCCAGTCTATTCATTAAGCAGGTTGTCGGCGTAACTGTTCCACCCGCCATTTCTGTACTGAATCCTGCGAGGTTGGACCTAATCACCAACTAGCGCTTTTGGTCCGGAAGATACTGTTTGTGTGTGCTTTGATGCTCTAGATTCTTTAGGCGTGTGCTTCAAATTTGTTTGCTTCTTTAGAAGACTTTAGGTGGTTTGATTTGAAATTTTTACTTTGTTTTCGTGTGTTGTAGTTAAAAATCATTAATTGTGGCGGAATTACCGAGACGGTCCCGTCGAATTGGGGGCCAGTCTCCTGAAGTTGTTTCTGTGGCCGAATTGTTGAGAAGATCCCGTAAACTTAGGGGTTCACCTCCTCGAGACGACCCCGGTAATTTAGAAGGTTTAAAGGTCCTTGTAAGTCCTCCTAGTGGCAGTAGAGTAGGTTCACCTGAAGAAGGAGAATCTTCCTTGGTAGTCCATCCAGATTACCAAAGTTTAGAAACAGGTTACAATCCCGAAGCTGTTACAGTTTCCGAGCTTGCTGGTAGTTTTTCATCTGCCAGTGAAACAGGCGAAGAACCTGAAATTTCTGAACCTGTTACTCCAACTCCTAGTGTTCCTGATTCACCAAGAATAGAAAGAATTATCACCGAAAATCTTCCTGTTGGATTAATTGCTATAGAAGAACTTGTTCCAGAGGAAGAAATAGGCGTTTCTGATTCTGAAGATCAAATTACCCTTGATCTAAGGGAGCGTGAATCCATCTTTTACAGTCCTCCTAGAAGTGAATCTTGGTACCTTGCATTAACCAATTTTTTAGACAACTCAGTAGGTTTTTCTACACCTCGTACTCCTTTACCACCTGGAGGAATTCATACTCCTGTAATTATGTCTGGTCAGTCGTCTGTGTTTACGCAAAGTCCTGAATCATTCTTACATGGCGGCCCTTCTGTTCCTACTGGGTATCAATCACTTTCTGGTACCTTTGCGGGAGCATCTCCTCGACCCATTGATCATGGGTTATTAGTTGGAAACAGTGGTAATGTACCATTGAGTATAGGTGATGTTTATATGATGTCAAGTTCAACTCCCGTTAACCAACCTCAAGGTGGCCAATTACCGCCTGGGGGGCAACCTTCGTTAATGCCTGGGGGGCAACCTCAAGGTACTTCATTCGTGTCTGGGGGGAAACCTCAAGGTCAGTACGCTCCTATGGGGCAATACATACCTCAAGGTCAACCCCAGCCTCAATATGTACCCCAAAGTCAACCTCAGTATCAATATCAACCTCAAGGATGGCAACCTCAAGGATGGCAACCCCAAGGGTATCAACCCCAAGGGTATCAACCTCAAGGATACCAACCCCAAGGTCAAGGTCAACCCCAGTACTCATATTTACCTCAAGGTTATCAACCTATGGGTCAATACCCTGGTCAAAGTTATCAACCACCTCAAGGGCAATCATATGGGACTGCACCTTACAGTTATCAACCCTATCCTCAATACGGCTATGGATTCCAAAACGCTGTTGTTGTAGTCCGTCCTTGCCGATCCGGATGAGCTCCTCCTTCAAGTCAATTCCTGCAACCACAAACAATCAAACAATTACCAAGCACTTGTATTTCATATAATAAAACATACATTCAACATGCAGACCAAGGAACACATGAAATAACTCATTAACACAAGCTATTGAGAAAAATAAACCAGTTTGTATTAATAACGAAACAAAGAAACTCTTACAACCTGGCCTTGGTGTTGTGCAAGTTCCTCCCAGGGTCCATCAAGGGTTTTCCTCTACTTTGACAAAGCTCACCCACTTCCAAGTAGAATCATGTAAAGACAATCTCTCCTCACAAAGGTTCTAATGGAAGACCTAAATCCTGCAGCATTTACCCAAAGAAAATGTATAGCTCCAACCTCTCCTCCCTCTGGCTCAATGTCTTTATTTATAGTGCTGTAAAGAGGTTATTCAGGTCCACCATCAATGGGATAATCCCCCTCTTTGGGTGGGATAGCTCCCTTATTGATGGGATAAGTTCCCTCTTAATAGAGATACATGAACCAACTGGAGGCGCATCCATTTCATCAAACCGACCTCTAGAATGTTCTAGAAGTAACCACAAGTAACTTTTTCAAGATAAAACTCGCGCATTTTTCCTTTTACAGAAGGACGCACCTGTCCCTTAACATACAGAGCGTCCATGGACGCAGCTTTTGTGAACATGGTCAGCGTCCCCGCAGGTAAGGCTAGAGAGAACCTGCGACCCCAGAGATAAACATAGTTTTTACAAGACTTTCTCTCTTCTTTGAGTTTGAGATGGATAACAGAGGCATAGACTTGCCTAAGAGGGTAGTATGACTGTTGATTTGAGCCATACTAACTGTAAGTAGTCAAGGTGACATTTTTTAGTGTAACAGATTGCCCCCTAAAGTGCAAAGCCTGGAATAGATTAGGGTTTTGTAATTCTAGGAAGGGTGAAGCGCTTTATCATTTCAAGGATTGTCTTGTGGATGACCTGGTTGGAACCTGCAATTTTCAACACAAAATACATGTATAAGATTATATCATCACTGAGGTAGGCATTCCCATACTCAGATTCAAAACTTTTAACTAATGGACTAACTATTCTGATACAGGAATGATCTTGCAGTACATCATTTTTATAGACTTTTGTAGACACAGTATGGACGCAGCCATCTGTTTATGGTTAGTCTACATAGATAATGAATACAAAACTCCTCGCAGCCTGGATGGTAGAAACTAGATCCAGGGTCTTCACTTCTACTTCCCGAATTGGTACGATTCTAACCATGTGATTAAATGATTTGATGTCGAACATGTTAGAAACCACTTGATTACCAGTCAATGATGTAAACTGTTAACAAGCGTTAGAGAGACCACCAGTAATGTCAATGGTTCTCAAAGTACCAAGCACAACCCGTGAAATGTGAATAAATGTTTTGATGTCAAACACTTCACGGAATCCTTTGATCGAAAGTCAATGATGTAAACTGTCGTCAAAGGCGAGAAACCTGCCATTGATGCATGCAGACTTCAAGGTACTGTCGATTCCTAAGTCATCTTTCTAGATAATGTGTCGATGTCGATAGAAAGCGACTCGTTGCAGGCAAGCCTGCAACACGAAATCATTGTTCAAGTTGAAGAAATGTTGTTGTAAGGACTGACTCAGGGATGGTCAAATGGATGACAAGTATTTTGTAGATGAAAGTTTTTCTTGCAGACCTCTTGAACACATAACGACACGACAGATGGTTTGGTGACGAATAACTCAAAGTTAATCCCTGGAACCCGGTTAAAGACTTTCAAAGTGATTTGGTCAACTATGAGGTAAAATATTTCCCAACCCAGGTGAATGAAAAAGTGTCGTGTTCAAGAGTGGTAATAAAGTTTCTTTTGAGATAAAGGTAACAAATAGGTTCATTCTTCTCTCTTTTCCCCCACCATTTCTGGCAAGTACCTCTTTATTTTTAACAAGCTTGAGGAGGATAACATATGCTTGATTATAAGCTCATCCTTCGGACGAGTCCAACCTAGTTTAAATTCGAACCCTAGGAAGGAGTGGTTCGTTCCTGTTTGTAATTGAACAGGTCCTTTACTGTAAAAGTTTAACGAGCCCAGTATAGGAGAAACTCGGCGTTTTTCAATTTTAGAGAGTCTGAAAAAACTTAAGGAAACTCCATGTTGAACTTTTTCGTAAATTTGTGTCCCTCAAGCCCGAAAAAGTATAAAATAATACCTGGGGGAACCGCTTGATCTTGCGACCAAGGAGTACTTTCATGATAGTGTCGTCGACCTGAAAAGTAAAAAGCGATCAAGGACACGTCGTTTTATTTCCTTATCGAGTTTGAAACGACAAAAACCCGGCAATCTTTTCTTGATTTTACGGCCAGAAAAGAGCTAAAAAGGGACCGTCTTTTAATTCCGTTTTAACGAGTGAAAAAGAAACACTCGGCGATCTTTTCATTTTTTAGGAGTCAGAAAAGGGCTTAAAAGATGACTCTGATATTTTTATTTGTGAAAAATGACAATTTCCCTTGAAGTCCTTTTGTCCTGTACAAAAGCAACACATTACTCATACCTGTTTAAAATAGGCAAAAATACGTCGAAAAACATCTTTTCATGGTAAAAAATGAACTAATTCACCCAAAAAACCTATAAAAAGACCTTTTACCATGTCATTTTTACCGTTTGACTTTGGAGGTTGAAAAAGGAGCTTTTGACAAGAAACTTCCCGTGGTCGCTGCGGAAAATCTGACCGTCGGAATCGAACGCCGCTTCATCCAGGTATTTTACACATCCTACTCTGCATTTCTATCCGTTTAGAATTAATTTTTAGGTCTTAGTTTCATTTTTTGGGGGGGTTTGGTTTTATAATGCGCCTCTCGACGGACGCAGGTGCCCTTCGGGTGACCTGCGTCCCCCGACTTTTTCTCATACGGGAAAACGGTCGGGGGACGCAGCCCGCCTTCAGGCCAGCTGCGTCCGGGCGCCCTGTGCTACAAAGCTGGGGTGCGTCTTCCGAGAAGTGCGCATTTCAAAACCCCAACTCCCTCAAAAAGTTACCAAAAATCCTCAAATCAATTTCTAATTGTCTTTTTTGATATGCAGGACATTAATCATGTTAGACTGGAGAGAGAGAGAGCATGTAGAGGAAGATGAAGCTGCAATAAATCACCAACCTTCTCTGGATGCCCTAAGAACATGCGGGTTATACAAGTATTGGACCATACCGGGCATGAGGGGCCAGGTAAGATTCTTGGAGTGGCTGGTTGAGCGATGGAACGTTCAAGAACAATGCTTTTACATAGGAGGGCACCAGCTCGAGATAGAGCCCTCGGATGTATACTTTCTCACTGGCTTGCCAAACAGAGGTGAGCAACTCAATCTTGCGGGGACTAGGCCGGGTGGCCAACCCCTTGATAGTCTCCGCGAGGATTGGTGCACACGTGGGGCTCACCATTCAAAAGGCATAGAGATAAAACACATCACTCTGCCTGAACTCAAAGTCATAGCGTTCACGGTCACCAGGATTTGCGGCGCGGCCGCTTTACACATTTCTTCCGGATCCCAAATGCGGATGGCAATTGACTGTTACCAAGGCACCATTTTCAACTGGTGTGAAGCTGTGTCGGCTCATATGAAGAGCCAACTGACCAAGGCAAAGAACGGACGACTAAAGACTTTTGGATATGGGCCTATAGTCGTGAGCTTTGCCTTGGAGAGAGTTCCAATGCTGATCCCTCAGCAACTCACTATTGATGACTTGGGTCCTCGGGAGCCAAAGCTGATACGATGGGTTGCGGTGATGGCCCGGCATCCTGACGAGGGTGCGGCAGTGGTTCGATTCTCAGACAGTTACTTTGACTGGTTAGAGGGCCAGCTTTTTGTGATACAGGACTTTCCGTATGCCGGAATGGATTTCAGAGGTGATCCGGACATGGTTCTTCCACAGGGAGAACAATGGGACGACAGAGGTACTTTTCTTTTCACAAGTTTCCTAATTATGTATTTTTTTATATTTTTTATATATATCGTCTCAAAACTAATAGTAAAACTTTCTCAAAATGCAGATGTTGGTCCACAGCGTCCAGCCAACCTCCGGCCTTATGATAGATTACATCTAGCTGCACCGGTACCGGCCCCACAGGACGCGGCTGCAGACGTACTAGCTGAGTTGGAGCATGATCTAGAGCGTCTCACGGTAGACATACCTGAGACTACTATGGACGACATTCCTATCAGGCTTCAGCGTTTTGTAGTCGCAGTCCCTGGACCGTTTAGGAGATTTTTGCGTAAGGTAGCCCGCGCAGTGGTGTCATACAGAGAGCACCACCAGTGATTGACTAGTCACTTTTTGTAGTCACATGTGACATTTTTGACTTTTTGTACTATCATTTTGCCGATCATAAGGTGTTCTCAACCTATGATCGAAGACGATGTATATATTTTTTGACACACTTCTATCTATATATATCACTATTACCGGCTTATCTTGTTTAACATATATGATGAAATGTTTTTAAATTTACTTGCATGATTATTATAAATGTCTGTCCAACACTCGAGAAGCAATTGCATCTGCTAATGTATTCAAGGACCTTGGAATATGTTGATATTCAATGTAATCAAATTTACGTTCCAAGAGACGCACTTTCAAAAACAACCTTAATAACACAGGATTTCTAATGGCATAAACTCTATTAAGCTGTAATACAACAAGTTCAGAATCTAACCTCACTATCAAACGTCGAATTCCAAATGAAATCGATTCGGATAATAATTCAACCACTGCACTGTATTCTGCAATGTTATTCGTCGTTTGACCGAGGCTTACCCCATGCATAGAAACTAACTCGTCAGAGGGCGAATAGATAACCCAAGCTGCGGAAGAGATATTCCGTGTATTACGACAAGCACCATCGGCAAATCCAATGTATGTTTGGAGAGGCGTCGACATCTACAATATCAAGAGTAAAACCAAGATAAGCCAGAATAATGACGAAAAACCACACTCGCTAAGCTAAGCACACTGACTAAACTAACACACTTGCTAGCTAGAAAGAAAATCTAACCTATCTAAACACTTCTCCATACCCATCATTTTAAGCATAATACCTCTTTAGGTAAAGTCCATTTCTGGGTTTGCCCAAAGAGTCCCCATCAAAATCAACTAGCTCATAAGCCCCTTTTGCTAACTTTCGCTTTACAATGTAGGGCCCATGCCACATGGGAACGAATTTTCCGGCACCTAGCTTATCGTTAGCTTGATCATATAGTAGTACTAGGTCTCCTTCCGAAAAACTTCGAGGGGTTACATTTTTATCGTACTGAGCTTTCATTCGTTTCGCGTGAGTCTCGATAGCTAAAGTAGCGTCACGTCGAGTCTCATCTAATTTAGCCAAGTATAATAACCGTTTCTCCTCTTCGGAAGTAGCTGGAAGTAATTCGACAGCCATTTGAAGTGATGGGATTTCGCATTCAATAGGTAACACAGCTTCTAAGCCATAAACTAGCTGGAAAGGGGTGAAACCTGTTGAATTTTTCACTGAAGTTCGATATGCCCATAGCGCCGAAAATAACATGTTATGCCAATTCGTTCGATGGATACCAATGATCCGTCGAATCATGATGACTAGAACTTTGTTGATTGACTCAACCAAACCGTTGGCTTGCGGATAATAAGGAGTAGAGCTATCATGGCGCAACCCAAGCTGGCTTGTTAGTTCAGTCATCATGACGTTTCGAAAGTGGCTTCCATGGTCAGTGATGATTGCTTGTGGGACACCAAACCTAGTTATGATATGATTGAATATGAAAACTGCAGCTGTCTTGCCGCTTGCGTCGAATGTAGGCATTGCCTCGGCCCATTTAGTAAAATAATCAACTGCGAGGATGATATACGCATGCCCCCGGGCCGAGTGAGGGTTACAAGTAATAAAGTCAATACCCCATTTGGCGAATGGACCAGCGGCAATTATAGGGTGGAGAGGAGCAGGTGGAGCGCGCATCTTTCGATCAAACACTTGACAGTTGTGGCATTTTCTGACGGCAAGGATACAATCTTTAAACATAGACGGCCAGAAATAGCCAGCGCGCAACACCTTCTGAGCTGTGGCATACCCAGACATATGACCGCCACATGCTCCAGAGTGACAATCATTCAAAACTCTCTCAGCCTCTTCGTGTGTTAAACAACGTCGAAAAACTAAGTCTGCCCCCCGGCGATAAAGTGTATCTCCAATAATTCTGTATTGCTGGGATCGAAACCGAATTTTTCGACAGTCTTCCTTGGAAGCTTCAGGCCGAAAGGTTTGGGTTTGGAGATAGATGATTATATCCCCATACCATGGATCTAAAGTGCTAATAAGAAACAAAGATTCGTCCACAATGGACTCTTCTGCCACAGTCTCTGTGTCATCACTCGGGAAATCACACATTAATTCCGCAAAAACTAAAGATTTCTTAGACTTGGACTTCTCGAACTCCAAGTCGAACTCTTGCAGGATGACAATCCATTTAGAGTACTTGCCCCCTAGCAGTTGTTTTGTCAAGATATAAATCATAGGGTTGCAATCCGAAATAACCGTAGTTTTGCGAAGAAGAATGTAGTGACGAAAACGCTGGACAGCTTGAACGGCTGCCAGGGCCAATTTCTCCACATGCGAATATTTTAACTCAGTGGGATTTAAGGTTCTACTAAGATAATATATCACATGCTCTGCTTTGAATTCATCTTCTTAAACTAACACCATTCCAATGGTGGAATGCGAAGCTGCGAGGTATAAAAAGTAGTCCTGGTTGTAGTTGGGAGGATGCAATAACGGTGCATGGGTCAACGCGTGTTTTAATGCATCAAAAGATTGTTGGGAAATCTCGTCCCAAAAGAATTGTACGTTCTGTTTCAACAACCGTGTAAAACCTTTAGTGACCTCGGCATAGTTTGGGATGAATCGGCGTAAAAAGTTCGCTTTCCCTTGCAAACTTTGGAGTTGGCGCAAACTCGAAGGAGGAGGCAATTTGATGATAGCCTCGACTTTCGAGGGATCGACGCGAATGCCGGCTTTTGAAACAACAAATCCCAGCAATCGACCTGTTTCTATACAGAAAACACACTTGTGGGGATTCAACCGAATTCGATAATGCCTACACCTCATAAAGATTGCTCGTAAATGGACAAGGTGATCAGCTCGATGTAAAGAATGAGCAGGCAATCATCGAGATAGGGTTGCACAATGTGCTTGATGTCATGAAATGCATAAGACATCGCCCGTTGAAAAGTAGCGCCGGCATTCTTAAGCCCAAAAGGTAATTTGCAATAAGCAAATGTCCCCCATGGACAAATGAATGCCGTTTTTGGTTGGTCGGCAGGTAGAATATTGATTTGATTATAGCCTGAGAAACCATCCATGAAGGAAAACATCTCACTTCCGGCACAATCATCAATAATTTGATCGATATAAGGCGTAGGGTAGTTGTCTTTTGGACAAGCTCGATTGATATCCATATAGTCGATACAGATTCTTATTGTTCCTTGTTTTTTATTGACGGGAACAATATTCGATACCCAATCCGTTAACGGGATCGGATAAATGAAACCTGCTTTCAACAGCTTTTCGACTTCTGCTTTAATCGCAGCCGCTTTTCGAGGGTGAATCTGACGCAACCGTTGCCGAATGGGTTTAGCATCCGGGTAGGTTTTGATTTCATGAACAACAATGGCAGGATCGATTCCTGGCATTTCCTCGTAAGACCAGGCAAACACGTCGCGGAATTCTTGGAATAGGGCCTTGTAAGTTTGGATTTCTTCTTCAGTACATGCGGCACCTATATGAATGTTTTCCTCGATTCTGGGCTTCACTGATATATCAATGGGAACAGTACGAGAAATATTCCCTAAATTCAACTCCGAATCAGAATGTTTCGTTGGATCCTGAGCGTCTTTGACATATTCAGCGGTAAAGATAGATGAAAAATCATTTTCAAATGCATCGCCCGTAGGTAAAAACGAAGATCTGTGATGGAGATCTTCCCATGGTAGATCATCTACACTTAGGATCTCGCGAAGTCGTTCGTCAGATGACACGTCTTCGGGAAACGTTATCCGTTCTAAGGGTGAGGTGAAAAGTGACTCTTCACTGACCACATTCATTTGGTCTGTTTCGGTTGAATAAAAATCGGTAAAAGACATAAGAGCTTCATAAGCAATTTCATACGGACTCAATGGCATAACATCACCGAACGAATCTAGCTCAGAGTCAGATGGTACATACCAAGGATCATCATGAATAATGTTTTCTGACGTGATCATATGAATCGTTGCAAACGAAGGGTCTACGTTGAGTGGAGGGAGAGGAAAAGTTCCCAGTAAACCGGAATCCTTAACTAAACCTACACCAATGTCCCTATAAGGGATTGTCGTTTTACCAACATGTTGGATAGTTTCTGAAGAGGTTGGGTCGGATGAAAAGTATGTCAGCTGATCAATAGTCACGATCTTACCGTTATGTGGAAACTTAATTACTCTGAAGACCGATGAAACGACCGCTGTCATAGCATATGACCAACTTCGACCCAAAAGAAGGTTGTAGTCTAGAGGGGCATCAACCACTTCCACATCCAGACTAACGGTTTTACCTTCGACCCCTATAGGCAATTCTTGTAGAATACCAAACAGACGGAACCCACGGCCATCAAAGGCCTTAAGGATGGTGGGGGATTGGTTCAACGAAGGAGAACCAAGCGATCTCCAACATTGAATTGACATAATACACGTAGAAGCTCCCTCATCAATCACAGTCCGATGAATAGGCCTGTTTTTTACTATCACTGGAATTTGGAAAGCCATTTGATGGGGGAGACATGGTGTACTATTTTCTAGATCAAAGATCATTAGGTTCGGGTCCTGAACATCGACAGCTCCGATAGCCGACAAAAGCAATTTTCGTTGCGCTGGACATGATTGCAGCACTTCGAGTGCCGACATTGCTGAAGGTGAAACAGCTAAGTCTTCAAAAATGTTGTAATTCTGGGCTGCTCTCGCATGTGGATTGAAAGCAGACCTTTGAAGTACACCCTTGGCGGGCGGCTTAATCACTAAGTCTGGGTTAGGTTTTTCGATCTGTAGTGGATCGGAACCAGGAGCTGAGGTTGATGGGTTAGAGTGAGAAGATTCTGCTTCCTTACCATCAACAGGAGCCTTACTACCATAATCTTGCGATCGAGTCGCAATCCTAACATGAGACATCATCAAAATGGGTTCTTCACTGGCATTCGAAGAAGAACCTATCATCTTATTCTCCTGCTCTGGAAATGGATTTTTTAACACAGCAGGAGTGGGAGAACCTTTGACTATTTTCACTACCTCGTCCCGATGAAGGCAGTCTCTCGTAAAATGATCTTCTTCACAAATGAGACAAGGATATCGAGGTTTGCGCTTTTCGTCATTGGTTTCCGACTTTTCCGTTTTCTCCTTTGGAGCCTTGTCTGCTTTGGCCTTCTTCTTTCCTTTCTTCTTTCCACCGTTTTTTGGTTTGGCCGTAGATGACTCTACGGCGTGAATGTCGGCGGTGAGTTCAGGAGAAGACTCTCCTGTCGGAGAATCAGGCAAAGTGATAATTGGAGTAGTTGAAGCCTTGGAAGACTTCTTCTTGCTCTTCGTAGTCACGATACCAATCATACCATCAGCGGCATGAGATCCCGAAGGAGCAGCAGTGATTTGGTTTGAATTTGGAAGATCCGGAATTTTCTCGTGTAACGTACCCGACTGAGTGTAAACTAAGTCAAGGTATTGTGCTTGAGCAATGACTTGCTCCTCAGTAACTACTCCGGCCTTAGCTACATCTTCAGTAATTCTTGGTAATAATGATTTGACAAACCATTCAGCTAAGATTTGGTCCGGGATAAAAACTTTCACTAATCTCCTTCGACGTCTCCACTCATGGATGTGATCAGAAATGTACGTGGACGTCGATTGTTTTAGCGAAGTTAATAATTCTGTACCATTATCGTATCTGACTGGTAACTGAAAATGAGTTAAGTACGAGCAATCTTTATGAGGTGTAGGCATTATCGAATTCGGTTGAATCCCCACAAGTGTGTTTTCTGTATAGAAACAGGTCGATTGCTGGGATTTGTTGTTTCAAAAGCCGGCATTCGCGTCGATCCCTCGAAAGTCGAGGCTATCATCAAATTGCCTCCTCCTTCGAGTTTGCGCCAACTCCAAAGTTTGCAAGGGAAAGCGAACTTTTTACGCCGATTCATCCCAAACTACGCCGAGGTCACTAAAGGTTTTACACGGTTGTTGAAACAGAACGTACAATTCTTTTGGGACGAGATTGCCCAACAATCTTTTGATGCATTAAAACACGCGTTGACCCATGCACCGTTATTGCATCCTCCCAACTACAACCAGGACTACTTTTTATACCTCGCAGCTTCGCATTCCACCATTGGAATGGTGTTAATTCAAGAAGATGAATTCAAAGCAGAGCATGTGATATATTATCTTAGTAGAACCTTAAATCCCACTGAGTTAAAATATTCGCATGTGGAGAAATTGGCCCTGGCAGCCGTTCAAGCTGTCCAGCGTTTTTGTCACTACATTCTTCTTCGCAAAACTACGGTTATTTCGGATTGCAACCCTATGATTTATATCTTGACAAAACAACTGCTAGGGGGCAAGTACTCTAAATGGATTGTCATCCTGCAAGAGTTCGACTTGGAGTTCGAGAAGTCCAAGTCTAAGAAATCTTTAGTTTTTGCGGAATTAATGTGTGATTTCCCGAGTGCTGACACAGAGACTGTGGCAGAAGAGTCCATTGTGGACGAATCTTTGTTTCTTATTAGCACTTTAGATCCATGGTATGGGGATATAATCATCTATCTCCAAACCCAAACCTTTCGGCCTGAAGCTTCCAAGGAAGACCGTCGAAAAATTCGGTTTCGATCCCAGCAATACAGAATTATTGGAGATACACTTTATCGCCGGGGGGCAGACTTAGTTTTTCGACGTTGTTTAACACACGAAGAGGCTGCGAGAGTTTTGAATGATTGTCACTCTGGAGCATGTGGCGGTCATATGTCTGGGTATGCCACAGCTCAGAAGGTGTTGCGCGCTGGCTATTTCTGGCCGTCTATGTTTAAAGATTGTATCCTTGCCGTCAGAAAATGCCACAACTGTCAAGTGTTTGATCGAAAGATGCGCGCTCCACCTGCTCCTCTCCACCCTATAATTGCCGCTGGTCCATTCGCCAAATGGGGTATTGACTTTATTACTTGTAACCCTCACTCAGCCGGGGGGCATGCGTATATCATCCTCGCGGTTGATTATTTTACTAAATGGGCCGAGGCGATGCCTACATTCGATGCAAGCGGCAAGACAGCTGCAGTTTTCGTATTCAATCATATCATAACTAGGTTTGGTGTCCCACAAGCAATCATCACTGACCATGGAAGCCACTTTCGAAACGTCATGATGACTGAACTAACAAGCCAGCTTGGGTTGCGCCACGATAGCTCTACTCCTTATTATCCGCAAGCCAACGGTTTGGTTGAGTCAATCAACAAAGTTCTAGTCATCATGATTCGACGGATCATTGGTATCCATCGAACGAATTGGCATAACATGTTATTTTCGGCGCTATGGGCATATCGAACTTCAGTGAAAAATTCAACAGGTTTCACCCCTTTCCAGCTAGTTTATGGCTTAGAAGCTGTGTTACCTATTGAATGCGAAATCCCATCACTTCAAATGGCTGTCGAATTACTTCCAGCTACTTCCGAAGAGGAGAAACGGTTATTATACTTGGCTAAATTAGATGAGACTCGACGTGACGCTACTTTAGCTATCGAGACTCACGCGAAACGAATGAAAGCTCAGTACGATAAAAATGTAACCCCTCGAAGTTTTTCAGAAGGAGACCTAGTACTACTATATGATCAAGCTAACGATAAGCTAGGTGCCGGAAAATTCGTTCCCATGTGGCATGGGCCCTACATTGTAAAGCGAAAGTTAGCAAAAGGGGCTTATGAGCTAGTTGATTTTGATGGGGACTCTTTGGGCAAACCCAGAAATGGACTTTACCTAAAGAGGTATTATGCTTAAAATGATGGGTATGGAGAAGTGTTTAGATAGGTTAGCTTTTCTTTCTAGCTAGCAAGTGTGTTAGTTTAGTCAGTGTGCTTAGCTTAGCGAGTGTGGTTTTTCGTCATTATTCTGGCTTATCTTGGTTTTACTCTTGATATTGTAGATGTCGACGCCTCTCCAAACATACATTAGATTTGCCGATGGTGCTTGTCGTAATACACGGAATATCTCTTCCGCAGCTTGGGTTATCTATTCGCCCTCTGACGAGTTAGTTTCTATGCATGGGGTAAGCCTCGGTCAAACGACGAATAACATTGCAGAATACAGTGCAGTGGTTGAATTATTATCCGAATCGATTTCATTTGGAATTCGACGTTTGATAGTGAGGTTAGATTCTGAACTTGTTGTATTACAGCTTAATAGAGTTTATGCCATTAGAAATCCTGTGTTATTAAGGTTGTTTTTGAAAGTGCGTCTCTTGGAACGTGAATTTGATTACATTGAATATCAACATATTCCAAGGTCCTTGAATACATTAGCAGATGCAATTGCTTCTCGAGTGTTGGACAGACATTTATAATAATCATGCAAGTAAATTTAAAAACATTTCATCATACATGTTAAACAAGATAAGCCGGTAATAGTGATATATATATAGATAGAAGTGTGTCAAAAAATATATACATCGTCTTCGATCATAGGTTGAGAACACCTTATGATCGGCAAAATGATAGTACAAAAAGTCAAAAATGTCACATGTGACTACAAAAAGTGACTAGTCAATCACTGGTGGTGCTCTCTGTACGACACCACTGCGCGGGCTACCTTACGCAAAAATCTCCTAAATGGTCCAGGGACTGCGACTACAAAACGCTGAAGCCTGATAGGAATGTCGTCCATAGTAGTCTCAGGTATGTCTGCCGTGAGACGCTCTAGATCATGCTCCAACTCAGCTAATACGTCTGCAGCCGCGTCCTGTGGGGCCGGTACCAGTGCAGCTGGATGTAATCTATCATAAGGCCGGAGGTTGGCTGGACGCTGTGGACCAACATCTGCATTTTGAGAAAGTTTTACTATTAGTTTTGAGACAATATATATAAAAAATATAAAAAAATACATAATTAGGAAACTTGTGAAAAGAAAAGTACCTCTGTCGTCCCATTGTTCTCCCTGTGGAAGAACCATGTCCGGATCACCTCTGAAATCCATTCCGGCATACGGAAAGTCCTATATCACAAAAAGCTGGCCCTCTAACCAGTCAAAGTAACTGTCTGAGAATCGAACCACTGTCGCACCCTCGTCAGGATGCCGGGCCATCACCGCAACCCATCGTATCAGCTTTGGCTCCCGACGACCCAAGTCATCAACAGTGAGTTGCTGAGGGATCAGCATTGGAACTCTCTCCAAGGCAAAGCTCACGACTATAGGCCCATATCCAAAAGTCTTTAGTCGTCCGTTCTTTGCCTTGGTCAGTTGGCTCTTCAAATGAGCCGACACAGCTTCACACCAGTTGAAAATGGTGCCTTGGTAACAGTCAATTGCCATCCGCATTTGGGATCCGGAAGCAATGTGTAAAGCGGCCGCGCCGCAAATCCTGGTGACCGTGAACGCTATGACTTTGAGTTCAGGCAGAGTGATGTGTTTTATCTCTATGCCTTTTGAATGGTGAGCCCCACGTGTGCACCAATCCTCGCAGAGACTATCAAGGGGTTGGCCACCCGGCCTAGTCCCCGCAAGATTGAGTTGCTCACCTCTGTTTGGCAAGCCAGTGAGAAAGTATACATCCGAGGGCTCTATCTCGAGCTGGTGCCCTCCTATGTAAAAGCATTGTTCTTGAACGTTCCATCGCTCAACCAGCCACTCCAAGAATCTTACCTGGTCCCTCATGCCCGGTATGGTCCAATACTTGTATAACCCGCATGTTCTTAGGGCATCCAGAGAAGGTTGGTGATTTATTGCAGCTTCATCTTCCTCTACATGCTCTCTCTCTCTCCAGTCTAACATGATTAATGTCCTGCATATCAAAAAATACAATTAGAAATTGATTTGAGGATTTTTGGTAACTTTTTGAGGGAGTTGGGGTTTTGAAATGCGCACTTCTCGGAAGACGCACCCCAGCTTTGTAGCACAGGGCGCCCGGACGCAGCTGGCCTGAAGGCGGGCTGCGTCCCCCGACCGTTTTCCCGTATGAGAAAAAGTCGGGGGACGCAGGTCACCCGAAGGGCACCTGCGTCCGCCGAGAGGCGCATTATAAAACCAAAACCCCCCAAAAAATGAAACTAAGACCTAAAAATTAATTCTAAACGGATAGAAATGCAGAGTAGGATGTGTAAAATACCTGGATGAAGCGGCGTTCGATTCCGACGGTCAGATTTTCCGCAGCGACCACGGGAAGTTTCTTGTCAAAAGCTCCTTTTTCAACCTCCAAAGTCAAACGGTAAAAATGACATGGTAAAAGGTCTTTTTATAGGTTTTTTGGGTGAATTAGTTCATTTTTTACCATGAAAAGATGTTTTTCAACGTATTTTTGCCTATTTTAAACAGGTATGAGTAATGTGTTGCTTTTGTACAGGACAAAAGGACTTCGAGGGAAATTGTCATTTTTCACAAATAAAAATATCAGAGTCATCTTTTAAGCCCTTTTCTGACTCCTAAAATATGAAAAGATCGCCGAGTGTTTCTTTTTCACTCGTTAAAACGGAATTAAAAGACGGTCCCCTTTTAGCTCTTTTCTGGCCGTAAAATCAAGAAACGATTGCCGGGTTTTTGTCGTTTCAAACTCGATAAGGAAATAAAACGACGTGTCCTTGATCGCTTTTTACTTTTCAGGTCGACGACACTATCATGAAAGTACTCCTTGGTCGCAAGATCAAGCGGTTCCCCCAGGTATTATTTTATACTTTTTCGGGCTTGAGGGACACAAATTTACGAAAAAGTTCAACGTGGAGTTTCCTTAAGTTTTTCAGACTCTCTAAAATTGAAAAACGCCGAGTTTCTCCTATACTGAGCTCGTTAAACTTTTACAGTAAAGGACCTGTTCAATTACAAACAGGAACGAACCACTCCTTCCTAGGGTTCGAATTTAAACTAGGTTGGACTCGTCCGAAGGATGAGCTTATAATCAAGCATATGTTATCCTCCTCAAGCTTGTTAAAAATAAAGAGGTACTTGCCAGAAATGGTGGGGGAAAAGAGAGAAGAATGAACCTATTTGTTACCTTTATCTCAAAAGAACTTTATTACCACTCTTGAACACGACACTTTTTCATTCACCTGGGTTGGGAAATCTTTTACCTCACAATTGACCAAATCACTTTGAAAGTCTTTAACCGGGTTCCAGGGATTAACTTTGAGTTATTCGTCATCAAACCATCTGTCGTGTCGTTATGTGTTCAAGAGGTCTGCAAGCAAAACTTTCATCTGCAAAATACTTGTCATCCATTTGACCATCCCTGAGTCAGTCCTTACAGCAACATTTCTTCAACTTGAACAATGATTTCGTGTTGCAGGCTTGCCTGCAACGAGTCGCTTTCTATCGACATCGACACATTATCTAGAAAGATGACTTAGGAATCGACAGTACCTTGAAGTCTGCATGCATCAATGGCAGGTTTCTCGCCTTTGACGACAGTTTACATCATTGACTTTCGATCAAAGGATTCCGTGAAGTGTTCGACATCAAAACATTTATTCACATTTCACGGGTTGTGCTTGGTACTTTGAGAACCATTGACATTACTGGTGGTCTCTCTCACACTTGTTAACAGTTTACATCATTGACTGGTAATCAAGTGGTTTCTAACATGTTCGACATCAAATCATTTAATCACATGGTTAGAATCGTACCAATTTGGGAAGTAGAAGTGAAGACCCTGGATCTAGTTTCTACCATCCAGGCTGCGAGGAGTTTTGTATTCATTATCTATGTAGACTAATCATAAACAGATGGCTGCGTCCATACTGTGTCTACAAAAGTCTATAAAAATGATGTACTGCAAGATCATTCCTGTATCAGAATAGTTAGTCCATTAGTTAAAAGTTTTGAATCTGAGTATGGGAATGCCTACCTCAGTGATGATATAATCTTATACATGTATTTTGTGTTGAAAATTGCAGGTTCCAACCAGGTCATCCACAAGACAATCCTTGAAATGATAAAGCGCTTCACCCTTCCTAGAATTACAAAACCCTAATCTATTCCAGGCTTCGCACTTTAGGGGGCAATCTGTTACACTAAAAAATGTCACCTTGACTACTTACAGTTAGTATGGCTCAAATCAACAGTCATACTACCCTCTTAGGCAAGTCTATGCCTCTGTTATCCATCTCAAACTCAAAGAAGAGAGAAAGTCTTGTAAAAACTATGTTTATCTCTGGGGTCGCAGGTTCTCTCTAGCCTTACCTGCGGGGACGCTGACCATGTTCACAAAAGCTGCGTCCATGGACGCTCTGTATGTTAAGGGACAGGTGCGTCCTTCTGTAAAAGGCAAAATGCGCGAGTTTTATCTTGAAAAAGTTACTTGTGGTTACTTCTAGAACATTCTAGAGGTCGGTTTGATGAAATGGATGCGCCTCCAGTTGGTTCATGTATCTCTATTAAGAGGGAACTTATCCCATCAATAAGGGAGCTATCCCACCCAAAGAGGGGGATTATCCCATTGATGGTGGACCTGAATAACCTCTTTACAGCACTATAAATAAAGACATTGAGCCAGAGGGAGGGGAGGTTGGAGCTATAAATTTTCTTTGGGTAAATGCTGTAGGATTTAGGTCTTCCATTAGAACCTTTGTGAGGAGAGATTGTCTTTACATGATTCTACTTGGAAGTGGGTGAGCTTTGTCAAAGTAGAGGAAAACCCTTGATGGACCCTGGGAGGAACTTGCACAACACCAAGGCCAGGTTGTAAGAGTTTCTTTGTTTCGTTATTAATACAAACTGGTTTATTTTTCTCAATAGCTTGTGTTAATGAGTTATTTCATGTGTTCCTTGGTCTGCATGTTGAATGTATGTTTTATTATATGAAATACAAGTGCTTGGTAATTGTTTGATTGTTTGTGGTTGCAGGAATTGACTTGAAGGAGGAGCTCATCCGGATCGGCAAGGACGGACTACAACAACAGCGTTTTGGAATAAGGTAAGCCTAAAAACTTGTAGTTTTCATGTTGTAAAAGGTATATTTAGAGAAAGATTACTCCATTTTGTCTTGTTTGTCGCTAGAGAGTTTGGACTCCTAGGGAGGTCAGTTGTGTCCGCCCAAATGACTTTTTCTGCCACGACAACGAGTTGTGAACTTTCCTTCTGATGTGTTTTTTATGCCTGAGATCAATACTCAAAAGTGAAGTGTTTTATCTCTTTTTTATATGAGTTTCACCAATACTCAAAAGACATGTTCATTTGGAAAGGAGAGGCCAACTTATGGATATTCATCCAAGTACTCATAAACTTGTTTTACTTATGGAGGATTTCATAGGAGAGACCGTACCCAAAGAGGTCCCATATCCACATCATGAATCGCAACTCTTAACATCACCAATGGAACATGGCCAATATTCATATTGTCGATGAAATGGATGTGATATAATTTTAAACCATCGTCAATAGATCTGTCGGGTCCACAGCTAATATCGCAATCGGCAGTCAAGTTCACAAGACTTTTTGCAATCGGTGGTTGGGTTCACAAGTATTATTTCAATTGGTGATCCGGTGGTGACAACCCTTACGATTTGCGTAAATTCTAATAACTGGACATGATATTACATAAAGGTATATTCTATGGAGCTATCGAGTCCGCTTATTATATCGCAATCGCCATTTTTACATCCCTTTGAAACTTGTGATTACTGTGGATGTGATATTACATTAAGTCGTACTATAATGGTGCAGCAGATCTGCAATGTTATCGCAATCGGAGGATTTGGATATACATCCCTTATTATTTGTGATATGAATGTTCTGATAGGCAGACGTGATATTTCATTGAGGTGAATTGTAATGGTCCAGTGGGTTCGCATATTATATCGCAATCGGGGGTTTGAGCATTGTTTACATATCTTAATATAATAGAACCGTCGATAAGATTTATGTTGATATTATATATTGTCGAAAGGCTTCCAATGGTTTATTACTTCCTCCAATATGGCTCCTCCGGTGTTTTCTTCTTTGCTCCTCTAATATCATTGTTGCTCTTTGTTCTTCCGATAGCACTTACCCTTGGGTATATGCGATAAACTGCTTCCTTGATGGCTTTTGATGAACTCTTCCTCTTACTCTTTGGCTTCATGGCTTCTCCTCTTTACTCTTTCTCCTCTTCTGATGGCTTATGATATCTTTCCTCCTCGATTCCAATGTTTCTATTATGTATGTATTCAATCCTTGGATCCTCCATGAACGATATTATGTAGGCACATCCATGCACATGAGTCTGTAATACCTTATTGTTTGTCTTAGATCAATTTTAGATCAAGTGGTATCAGAGCTTTAGGTTGCTAAGGTTAGACAAGCTTGTGCAGGAATTTTTTTTGTTGAATGCTAACTAGGACAAGGCTCAAATTAGGACAAGGAGAGTCGGTTGAAGCTAACCTAGAAATTGGAAGAGTCTATCCTAGGAGGAAAATGGCAGAATAAATTCCCTTGGAATCAGACTCCCAGTTCATGGACAGTTTCATGACCATGAGAGCCATGGTAGAAGAAATGTATAGAGAATTTAAGAAAGGTAGAGGTGAAGATTAATCAACCTCCAAACAAGATAAAGGAGTAGAAGAACCTCTTCTAGTTGCCCACCCAAAAGGCAAAGGAAAAGAAGAAAAAACCTCTCCACCATCTCCCCCATCATCACCTTCATCATCATCTTCTTCACATAAAGAAATCCCTGAAAAGAAAAAGAAGAAACCTTCTTTGATTAAATTAGATGTGAAGTTTGATTTGTCAGTTTATGATGGAGAATTGAATGTAGAAAAGCTAGATAACTGGATTAGACAAATTGATGTATATTGCAGAGTGCAGAACATCGATTCGGAAAGGAGAAAGATTCAGCTGGCTAGCCCACGCCTTGGTGGAACTGCCCTTATATGGTGAGAAGGCAGGACACAAGCTGATTTGAAGAAGCATGGTAAAATTATTTCTTCCTGGAATGAATTCGTTTCTTCCATTAAAAAAAATTCTAACCACTAGCTTATATGCAGCAAGCTATGATGAATTGGAAAACTCTTTGCCAATTAAAAGGGAAAAGTGTACAAAGCTACATGAAAGAATTTAGAAAAAGAGCTTTGATTCTAGGCATTTATTTAGACTCACCTGAAACTCTGCTGAAGTATATAGGTGGTCTACGTAGCTATTTAAAGCACACCATTCTCATGTTTAATCCTACTAGCATAGATGAGGTATCTATTCAGGCTACACATCTAGAGGCTAGAGGCAAGAATGTGAACCCAGTAGTTGGGGGATCGTTAAAATCCACTGCAAGCAAGAACAAGGAAAAGAGAAAGCAAAAATGGAAAGAGAGGAAGACAAATGTTGTACAAAAGACCAAACCTTCATGCACTCACTGCAAGAAGGATGGGCATGATGATGAACACTGTTGGATTCTACATCCAGAGCTGAGGCCCAAGAAGTTCGATGGCAAAAAGAAGAAGACTGTTGCAGCTATTCAGAAATATTTGGGGTCAGACTCAGGGGATGAAACAACAATCACAGCCACAGGTATAAAAGGTAAAAATTATGAAGCATCTACTAGTAATTCTGCACAATCTACTGATAATGAAGAAAATGAGAGGAAAAGACATGAGCTTTTTCATATTAGAGTTATTTCCAAGCATCAAAAGATTGATACTTTGTTTGATAGTGGCTCACAAGTAAACTTAATTTCTGAAGCAATTGTAAAGAAGCTAGGATTACTAACCACACCTCACAAGAAGCCATATCCATTGGGTTGGGTATGTGATAAAGCAAAGCTACAAGTGACTAGACAATGTAAACTTAGGTTTTTTTTTGGGTCAGCATTTGTAGATGAGGTTGAGTTAGATATCGTTCCCTTGGATATATGTGGAAATGTTTTAGGAAGTCCTTACTTGTATGATAGAAAAGCCATTTTCTATAGAGCTAAAAACAAGTATCAACTCGTCAAAGATGGAATTGAATATATTGTAAGAGCTCATAAACTCAAGAATAATTATACTCTCATAAACTCAGGGCAAATGAAAAGAATTGTAAATTCATGCAAAAAAAAATTACTGATGGTTGTAAAGGAAAAGAAACCTGATAAAACCAATGTATTTGAAGGTTGTAATGCTCAACAGCAAGCTGATTTAGAAAAAGTTGTTTCAGAATATGATATGTTATTTCACAAACCTAAAGGTCTGCCACCCAAAAAGGAAATAGTACATGATATTAATTTGTAGCAATATTCTCCATTGCCTAACATTGGAATGTACAGGTTGTCCGCTTTAGAGAATGCAAAAATCAAGAAGCAGGTACAGGATATATTTGAGAAAGGGTTCAAAATACCTAGCACATCACCATGTGGGTCTCCAATTGTCTTCGTGAGAAAGAAATATGGCTCATGGAGAATGTGCATTGATTACCGAGCACTGAATAAGATAACGATAAAAAATTGTTATCCCCTTCCTCGCATAGATGATCTATTAGATCAGTTGAAAGAAGTTGTTTACTTTTCCAAGTTGGACTTGCATAGTGGCTACCATCAGGTCAAAGTTGCAGAGCAAGATGCATGGAAGACTTCTTTCAAAACAAAGCAGGGATTGTATGAGTGGTTAGTTATGCCTTTTGGCTTAACTAATGCTCCTGCTACTTTCATGAGAGTAATGAATGATGTACTCAAACCTTTTATTGATGATTTTGTCATTGTATATCTAGATGACATTCTTATATTTAGTAAAACATGGGAAGAACATTTGAAGCATGTAAAGCAGACTCTAGATGTTTTGAAAAGAGAAAATCTTTATGTTAAGCTATCAAAATGTGAATTTGGCAAAACATCTCTGAATTATTTGGGTCATATTATAGGGGGTGGTGAATTGAAGATAGATCCCTCTAAGGTTGTAGTCATTGTAAACTAGCCTAAACCCAAATCTGCTACAGAAGTTAGAAGCTTCCTAGGAGCAGCACAGTATTGGAGAAAGTTTATTGCTAACTTTTCCTTGATTGCAGCTCCCTTACATGCTTTAACAAGATTGAACAAGGTGTTTCAGTGGGGAGGCAAACAGCAGAAAACCTTCGACACCTTAAAAGAAAAGATTAGTACAGCACCAGTGCTAGCACTACCCGATATTCAAAGACCCTTTAAGATTGAAACAGATGCCAGTGACTATGCCATGGGAGAAGTGTTGATGCAGCATGGTAAACCCATATGTTATCATTCTTAGACATTTAATTCTGGAGTAGTTAATTATCCCACATATGATAAAGAATTGTATGCATTAGTACAGATTGTGAAAAAGTGAAAACATTATCTAATGGGCAAAGAGATAGTTATACATACTGATCATCAACCACTTCAATATTTATACTCACAAACTAAGTTGCAGCAATCAAGACACTATAGGTGGATGGGTTTTCTACAACAGTTTCATCTTGTCATCAGATATAAAAATGGCATACACAATAAAGTTGCAGTTATGTTGTCCAAACCAATCATAAATGCATCTACTATACTTAAGCATAACTCAGTATTGCATGAAATCTACATTGAACAATATGCTCAAGATATAGATTTTAAAGATTTATATGCAACTTTAAGTCATGGCAAACAAGTAGAAGAATTGGATTATCATGTTGTTTGGTAGCGGAGGCCCCGCGTAACAGTTTTGGGGCTGAGAGCCTATAAGTTAGGATAAAATATTGTAAAACTCTTAAATATGCGGAGCGCAAAATGTAAAAGGTTGAGTCAAAGGGTTGTCCGCCCAAGAAATAATATAGAATAAGAGGGAGTAAGTCGGCCTACCCATGCTCCGCGGACCATGGGAGTGTATAAATAGAGCGAGGCTCTAAGGGTAGAAGGCAGTTTTTTTGGGTGTGAATGAATCGTAGTGCTATGGGTTTGTAAAGACAGTATATTTTGCGTCTATAAGTCCAAGTCAAGGGTGTTGGTGGGTAGATAGAGGCTCTGCAGCGTGTGCGTAGAGGCCTAGTAGAGTCCGCAGCTATGTGCGCGGACCCATGCAGCTGAGTGCGCAAAGCAGATCTGGTTGTATTGACGAAAGAAGTTGAATAAAGATAAGTTGGTTCCGGAAAACTGTGTGGATCTGGTTAATTTATGGTTGATATTTCTATTGGATCTATATTCTTATGCTTATGTTATGGGTTTATGCAAATCTGTATCTCGTTTAAATGCGCGCACTCGTTATCTTTATTAAATTTTTGCTTAAAGACTGTAACAAGTAGATCTGATCTAGAAGTAATACGGAATAAACCTATTTGGATCTGTGTAGAAGCAAAGTGGCGCGAGGCCACAAAACGGCACGTGAAGCCTCCAGACCACATCAAGACATCCCAAGGGTGCGGAAACTTGGTTCTAGCACCCTCCCCTGCTACCTTGAGTGAGACCTCAATCCGCACTCCGCAAGCTGTTGCCGAAAGGGCTGGTAACTGCGGGATTTGTTTGGCTAATTAACTCTTCTGAACCTGGGTCAGGCCCATATAAGCCAACAAATGGTTCCATTGCTGGGACCGGGATCTGCCTAAGGGATGTCTAATGTTGGAAACCTGGAACCGTAAGGAGAAAGTATTTGAGGATTGAGGGGATAAGGAGTGGTACTAGTTCATAATACACCGACGCACAAACTAGAGGTTAAAAATGACAAGCATGATCTAGTTACCGGTATTTCAAGGGGAAGAAAGTGAAGATCCAGAACAATTTTGGTTCGTGGTAACGGCGGTATGGGAAGCACACGGAGTTACGGACGATAACATCAAAAAGATCACCTTAGTTAGCATGTTGTAGGACCGAGCGCTGACATGGTATATAAAGTATTCAAGCGATCACCCAAATGTAGGGACAGCAGAGATCCGGGCCGAATTAAAGAAAGAATTTAGCTAGCCAAAGTCAGAAACACAGTCGATCATAGGGTTCAAGGAGATCGCGATGATGCCTGGTGAAACCCCGTGGGATCTAGATCAAAGACTGAAAGGTACAATCCGCAAGGCGAACATGACACTGTCAGATGCGCAGCACTACGCTTGGTTTGTGGCATCATTGACACCACATCTGAGGACGGCTCTGTCACAGCAAAATATCTCAACCCAGGTTGAAGCATTCGAGACAGCGATGAGGTTGCACGAAATGTCGATACAGGATCTGGGGTTGGGAGTTCAGCAAATCCAAGCGTGGATACAAAACCTGTGTTTGGAAATGAAGAAGTTAAAATAATAGGCACCTCACCCAAAAGCCCAGGAAGAAGTATGGTGTATAAAGTGTCGAAGCCAGGGGCATGATAAAGATCATTGTCTGGTCTTTGTAAACTACGTGGCGACGGGGGGACCAACACCCTTGCGACCAGAGGCATAAGCAGGGCCAAGCGCGACAACCCTGCTCTGGTGCGCAATCTGTCAGGTGGGAGGAAAGCACAACATGGAAAACTATCATCTACTGTGAAAATTCAACTAGACCCCCCAGCAGCTATTTTGCAATTTTTGCAGATCGGTGGGTCACGAGGAAAGAGACTGCCGCAGTTAGCAATTATTGATGGACCAGTCACTTGCCTACAGAATGCAGACTGAGGCGCGAGGTCAGGATCTAGCCGCGGCGTTAGCACGCTGTGGGTTCTAGGGACGCGAACGAGGACGGGGCAGGATGGGACCAAGAAGGGGTTGTGGGCAGCTAATCTGTTACAACTGCGAAGGACCGGGACACTATGTGCGGGACTATACCAACCCGACCAGAATATCATGCACTTACTGCAAGCAATTTGATCATGAGCTGATAGACTGCCCCACACTGATAGCACAGATTCGTGAAAAAAGGGCAGCACAACCTACGATGACACAGAACGTGCAGATGATGAGGTCCGAACCCTGTGACGAAGACCCCAAAGTAAACATGGTACTCAAAAGTGGCATGGTCACAGGGGAAGATAAGGGGAACCTAACCAAGGAAGACGCAAGGGTTGGCAAGGAGACATATCTGGAAGCTATGGAGAGCTTTGCGGAGGTCTCTACCCCAGGTAGTAGGGATCAACCTGAGCCGAATAGGGATCCCTCGATGCTGACTACCTTTTTAGAGACATGCATAAAATTGCTTCGCGACAATAGGGCGGTTAAGGGCTTGCAAGAATTGATAAATAGGTGCACGAGGATGATAGAACCTTGCGTGGTCTGAAAATTAGGAAAACACGTATCATATACGAGGAGGGAAATGCGATTAACGACGCAGATTGGCGACTATGAGATGGATCAAATCATTCTAGATTTGGGCTCGGATGCAAATGTACTACCTAAACAAACTTGGGAGCGCATGGGTAATCCCACACTACAATGGTATCCTATTCAATTATGGATGGTGAACCAACAGAAGATCTTGCCCATGGGAAGGCTACAAGGAATTACAGTAGATATAGAAGGCACAAGCACCTGGACAGACTTTGAAGTAATCGAAATCGTGGATGAAAGTAGCCCTTATCCTGCATTGTTAGGAATAGACTGAGCCACTAACATGAATGGGGTTATTAATTTAAAGAAGCAGACAATGATATTTGAGAAGAAGTCACTCCACGTAGTCATTCCGCTAGATCTGGTTGAAGGACCGCGCTACAATGAACCCGTGTGCAACGAAGAAAGTGACGATGAATTAGATTGTATCTAAAAAAAATCTGCACAAAGGAAAGAATGGGTCAAGCCAAAGGAGGAAAGGGGAATATCGCAGGGCTATGCAGAGTCTTGCACCGATGATTCAGATGAAGAAAATGAGCAGTGGCGTAACAGGTTGAACGGAGTAACCACGTTACACTGCAATATGATGACTAAATCCCTATATTTCGTTAGAGCTCAAGATCATGAACTGTTGATGTATGATGGTCTGACAATAGTAGATGAATTCCTAACCAAGTTTGAAAGCGCGGTACCAGAGCACTAACCATTTGATGTGTTGAGATGGTCATTGCACGTGACACCTGCACGATAGTGGGGCACACATGAAGGGACTTTCGAAGATTGGCGCAGCTGCAGGCGCATGATGCAGATAAGATTTGGGAAGTTGGAGCTACGAATAACGGAGAAATACAATGGACGTGATGACCCACACATGCACCTTACCAAATGGACCAAAGCATATGGAGAGGAGCCTCAACCAGAGTGGGTACACTTATTTTATCATACCTTGGATGTCATCCCAAGGAACTGGTATACTAAAATAGAGCTCTGACATGGCACAAGCGAGTGGGATATCTTGCACGAAGGGTTGCTGTCGACATTCCTCTTTGAAGATCAATGGATGGATACTCTGGATGATGCATTATAGTTGGTGAAGGTCGCCATTTTCAAAACGCCGCTAGAACCAAAAGAAACCGTGCAACCAAACTAGTAGCGACAGTTGAGCCAAGCCCTGGAATGTTACAATGTGCAGGTAGAAGATGATGAGGACGACCCTAGAAACATCAATATTCCAGAATCATAGGGGAGTTGAAAGGTGTGTGGACTAGTAATCGAAGATCTATACATCACCGCACCGTTGAAAATGAAACAAGTAAATATCAGAACGGAGGAAGAGCCGAAGTATGCAATGCTTGGGGACTATTGGGATGGCACCACGGTGGAAAAGGTCGTCGAGTTGCTTCGAGAATATCGCGATTTATTCCCAACAAAAGTCATGGAGTTAAAAGGGATCCTCAATGACCTTGGAATGATTAAGATAACTTTGAAGCCAGCTGCGAAGCCAATTAAGCAGTGGCCTTACCGGTTGAATCCAAAATACAAAGCAAAGATCCGCAAAGAATTGGACAAGATGCTAGCAGTAGGAATAATTGAACTAGTCGAGGAGTCTGACTGGGTAAGTCCTATGGTGGTGCAGGAGAAGAAACAGAAGGGTGAAATTCGCATCTGTGTGGATCTCAGGAAGCTCAATGATGCATGTGTTAATGATCCATTTCGACACCCTTTACAGATGAGGTATTGGAAAATGTGGGTGGACAGGAAGCCTACTCCTTCACAGACGGGTTCTCGGTGTAAGACAAATTTCACCACTGAATGGGGTTTTTTTCAGTATACGGTGATGCCCTTTGGACTAAAGAACACACTAGTGATATTCTCCCGCATTGTGGTTGCTTCATTCATGGAGTTTATACAGAAGTTTTTAGAGGTATATCTTGATGACTAGACTGTATTCGGGCTAGTTAAGAAACATATCCTAAGCTCACGGTTAATGTTGGATACTTATTGACGACACCAAATTACGCTAAACCTAAAGAAGTGTAATTTCCTCGTCCCCTTCGGGAACCTGCTCAGCCATTTGGTTTGTAAGCAAGGTCTGATGGTGGATTCGGCGAAGATCGTTGTCATACTCAACCTGCAAGCACCGCGAAGTGTCAAACAACTACGCACTACGCTGGGCCACACTAGTTACTATCAGAAGTTCATAAAAAGCTACACACAGATCACAGCCCCAATGGAACAGTTGTTGAAGAAGGATGCTACTTATTGCTAGAATGAAGAATGCAACAAAAGTCTAGAAATTCTTAAGGAAAAGATGGCATTAGCCCTGTTACACAGTAATTTGTCACTGCCTTCATCCCAGTCTTCCTACTGTGTCATGAGTCCAAAATCATTCATGCTCATGCTCTCTGATGTTGCCAAATGACCCACTTTGCCAAAGTTTCTGCATCATCGCGTCTGTTTTCCAAATAAACGCGCTGACGAGCGCTCCAAAACAATCCATACGCGCTGCCATCGCGGAAGTACACGTGATTCCCGCGATGGTCGATTTTCATATGACAGTGCAACTGTTGCTTGTATTTTCTCGTGATGACATGACCTTCTCCATTATGCAGTAGCGATGTCAGCGCTCCAGACCAGTTATGTACCCGCGATGATCCAGTTTGGGCGAGTTTGTTCTAACAGTCGGCCTTCTAGATGACTCCAGACCTGGTTTTTGGCCTTGTTTATGTCGCCCTCCCTTCTCTGGTATGGCTATTCTGTCATTTGTGCTACCTTCCTTGGAGATAAGCTCATCTTCCCACCATTCATGGAGACTCCTTCTCCTATTTAAGCTTTCACCATTACTATGAGCTGCTAGTTTTTGAATTCTTAGTCTTTGGAGTGTTGCTGATAGTATTGTGAGCTGGATAGGTAGCTGGTGTGACAAGTGTGGGATTGTTTTAAAGCTTGAGGAAGGTTGTGAAGTGCTTTTGATATTGTGTGAAACTTGTGAGTGAGAGAGACTTGTATTGGGAGATCCATCTTCAAGGGTGAATGCTTGAGGAACATGCTGGCTGGACCCTCCTGAGAAGGCTTGTGACATCAAGACCTGGGTTGTAAGCTTACTCTATTTCATATTTAATACAATCAATGATGTTTTCCTATGTCTCGTATGCAATGTACTAGATAGCTCATGATTTCTTGACTTTATGGGTAAATAGTTCTTTGTTGTATCCGGTTATGTGCTTTGTTGTATTTCCTTGCTTTGTTTCAGGTTGATTACTCATTAGGAGAAGGAAGCGGAAGCTGGAGCAACGCAACGGAACTCCATCGACCACCGGTTGAGGTAGGCCTCCAACTCGAACTATTTAAGGAGAATTGTTGTTGATTTGTCCTTGTTTGTGACTAGACCCACTCTAGGGCTAGAGGGGTTGCCTCTGTCCGCAGAGGGAACACTTTCCTGCTTCACAAATTGGCGACCATACTGGGGAGCTGGCCTTTGTCCCTTTTTGTTCACTCTTGCCTTGAGTTTTTGTTTCGGTCTCTTTTCAAAATTTTGGGGATTAGTTGTCTGTTTCTGGGTTTCCTGGCTTGGTCTGGGAGATGCTTTATTTGTTTAAAGATTGACTGTTTTGGTTTGGGAGTTTTTGGCTCGACTGTGGCTATTTTTGAACATCATCGCGCTTTTTAATTTAACAGTCGCGCTGTCATCGCGCCACCCTTTTTGTAATTTCCTGTCCATCGCGTTATTACACCTAACAGTCACGACAGTTCTGTAAATCGTACCATCGCAGAAAAGGCGTGTACTTCCGCGCTGACATCGCATTGTTGCTGCATGTCATTCTTTATCAGCACATTGTTGTTGTGTATTACCCGCGCTGATTGCTGTAGAATTGAATTTCTTCAATTCTGCCTCCTGAATCTGTTAGTCTTGCTAACCCCTGTTGTTCTCACTTGGTTTATGACTTGTTTTTCACTGTCTAGAGGTTAAAGCACTTTCTTGTGAGTTTTGTTGAGCGAATCTTGCCTTTTTGCTTTGGGACCTAGTTTTATTGTCCCAAGTTTGCTGGATCAACTTTGCTTGGTTGCTTGTTTGCAAAGATTCGTTTGCTGCTTGCTGTTGGTTTGATTGAGCCTTCCCCTTTTCTTACTTTTGGTTGATTATCTAGTGATCGTTGTTGAACCAATCTTGCCATTGTTTCGATTTCTCTTCACTACCCGGACATAGATTACAATTGTTTGGGGTCAACCAGTTTTCCACATTTGTTTGTTGCTTACTGGTTTATTTAGATTAAAGACATCAAAATCAAAAATTGCATCTCATTTATCATGCAAAAGTGAAAGAAAATTTGCATTTCAAGTTGCATATTGAAAAGTGAATGTCGAGATCTCTCATTAGTAGTATTCATGCATTTTAGGAATTGATGTCTGCTTGCATTGACTGACTGTGTGTTTCCTTGGTTTTCTTGGTTTGGGAATGATCTCTCTACCCTCCCGTAGGTAGGTGTTCATCGAAGAAAAGGATAATTCATTCCTTTTAGCTACATCCTAAGCTTTGAAATATACATACGGTAAGGCCTGAAAACTGAAACATAATCCAAGATCAACTTTAAAATGAACTGAATGAATCTAATAACGCATTGGAACATAACGCACACATTTAGAGGTCTAGGCTAGAGACGTGCTTCGGCGTCGTTAAACCTAGTCACTTTTGTTTCACTCAAGGTTGGGTGATTCCTCCTTCCGTGACTCAATAGTGGTCTAGCACGGATTTGAGCTCCCACGTACTTTTGAGTATATGGGGAGACCCCACTAGGTTATCATCCATTATCCATAGGAAGCTGTGTCTGCCGCCTTACAAACCGTAACGCACCGAACACAGCATTCAGGAAGATTGACTGTCGTACGGAAAGCCCTTGGTTTTCATATGACTACCAAGGTGTATATGCAGTTTTACGGATTTGTTTGGTAAACCTTTTTGCCTAGTTCTCCAGGGTAGTCACTTTCGTTCCTTTTCAGACTCCCTAAAAGAAAAGGTCCATCTGAGCACTTGTCACTTCAGGCTCATTAAATATTCGAAGGCGACTAGATTCATATTTTGTCCTTTTCTCAACTCTTTAAAAATGAAAAGGTCAAGTTTTGTTCCTGTGTTTTAACATTTATTCGGCCACGATTCACATTTACCCAGTTAGATCTTGTTTGCATTAGCTTGAGTAAGGTTCTTCCTCGTTAGTTTGCCTAGGATCTTTTGAAGTTGTCATCCTTGCGGAATCACCGATCCCGTCTCCCGTTCCAAGTGACCAAGGGTCTCCTTCCTCTGTTGCTCCTGAGGTACCTGTTGTGAGTGATACTCTCCCTGTTATTCTGAGTATCCAACCGATTAACTCTCGCGCTTCAAACGACAAAGCTTACGAAATTCACTGGAACCCCGTTTGGGAGCCTTCTAAAGAATATATCCCTCCTACTCCCCCTGGTGTCTCGGTTCCAATGTCTTCTTCTGATATGGAGGACATATCCCCTGTCACAAGTGAAGAATCCGTTGCGATGAGCGGTGAAATTCCCACCGCAACAAAAACTACACCTTTTCCTAGCACCCATCTTGGTGTTATGTTGCCTTTACACTACAAGGTGTTAAGGGATGTTATGTCTTCTAGGACTCCCTCTACAAGTTCTATATGGTCACACGCCGTCACTCCGACCTCGGAGTCCTTTATTCCTCAAATTCACAATGTGTCTGTCACTTCCGTCCCGACTATTCCAACCGTTTGTGTGGCGTCTTCAACCCCCGTTGTCGGTGCCGTTACTGCATCCTCAGTTGTGACCGCTGCTGCTGGGCCTTACTCAGGGTCAGCTAACAGTGGCCCATCAGCATCCCGTACCCAAAGTTGTTAATCTTGTAGTAAATGCCTCACCTTCTTCTGGTTCCATTCCAGCAGGGGGGGCATACGATCAGTATTTGCAAGCTATCCAGAATCTGAGCTCGCAAGGTCCGTTCCATTACTACGATCCCGTAGGACATCACCTTTATCTTTCCGGATCCTTGCCATCTCAGCCTACCGTTGAGGTCTCAGTTCCATTATCCGTTGCTTGGGGCACCACCACTTATCATGGTGGCCAAGTATCGCCTGCACATCTTCAAGGACCGCCTAATCAAGGCCAACCATCTTACGTGAAAACCTCTCAAGGGCAGTAGTATTACGGGAAGTCTTATCCAGGGCAACCTGGGGGCCCACAAGGACAACCCTTTCAGGGACAACCTTCCGCCTCTAGTGGTCCGTCTTTTACCTATTTTGCTCAACCTTCTGGTAATCCGGGACAACCTTACATGCAACAAGGTCAACCTGGTGTCTAGCAAGGTTATCCTTCTGGGCAAGCTGGTCAACCTTACGTTCAGCAAGGCCAACCCACTGTCTAGCATGGTCAAGCATCTGGGCAGGTCGGTCAGCCTCAAATCCAATTAGGTCAACCAGCTGTCTAGTCTGCTCAGCCATCTGGTCTGTCAAGACAACCCTCTGTTGTACAAGGACAGCCCAACACCCAGCAAGCTCATCCTTCTGGGTAGATGGGCCAACCTCAATCTCAACAAGGTCAACCTTCTGGCCAGATGGCTCAGCCTCAACTCTCTCAAGGACATCCTTCTGGGCCTGCCCAACCGGGCACTCAAATGATCGTTTCTTCTCAAGCTCAACCCGGTTTTCAACCCCAGGTTGGGCCCCAGACCCAATCCAGTCTTCAGATGCAGGTTGGATTTCAATCCCAACCGGCCTATCAAACGCAACCTACTTCTTAGGCTCAGTTTGGAGCCCAGCCACCTTATGGTTTCCAGCAATCCCAAGGGCAAACTCAATTTGCCCCGTACCAAAATTATCAACAAATGCAGGTGAGTCCTTATCAGAATTACCAACAACAGTATGTTGCTCCTGCAGGTCAAGTTGGTAATCAATGGGGTGCTGGGGGGCAAATCCAGGGTCAGCCGTCTAGTTATGGCTATAACCCCTACGGGCAAAATCCCTATGGACAAAACCCTTCGGGGCCAAATCCGTCTAGACAAAATCAATGGGGGCAACCAACAACTGGTTGGAACCCTGGTGCTACCCCTTACCCGCGGCCACAGATGTCCTTCAATCCTCAGTTACCTTTCTTAGCAACATTGGAACTGCCAGATGTGTCCAAATTGACTAATGATCCTATCCTTCATAATCCATTCTGGCCACCAGTTCCAACCAAGATTCCCGGTGATTGTCCCAAATTCGATGGCAAAGCTGGAGAAGACCCCCAAGCCCACGTTATGACTTATCATCTTTGGTGTTCGTCAAATTCGTGGCTTGACGATTCAGTCTGGCTCCGCCTTTTTCAAAGGACTCTCACTGGCTCTGCTGCTAAGTGGTATATTGAGCTAGCTCGCGGATCCTTTCAAGATTTTAACTCATTGGCAATGGCATTTTTAACTCATTTTCAGTTGCCAATCCGGTATGAGACGGGAACGCATCTCCTCACGTCTCTTAAACAGGATACGGCCACGCACATCTCCGATCATATACATGAACAGAGACAACGTCGTCATTTGATTAAGTTTTGGATTCCTGATCAGCTCCTGGCCAATTGGTTTACAACCTCCTTTGTCCCTGCCATCGCACGAGACATCGCTATGGGGGCATGTGTAACTGAAGAGCAGGCTATTGCGCGTGCTCAGTACCTTGACTTGGTTTATTCCCAGTCTGGTACCCTATATGATTATTTTCCTGACGCCCCGAGGCCCGGAACTTCCAAAGCCCCGCCAAGACAGTGTCATTGGATCTATAAATTCGTCCTCTACGAAATCTTCTGCGAACCCTGGGAAGCAAAAGTCGAATGCTTCGAATGAAAATACTTCTCAGCCTGTGTCTAATTCTGGTAATATTTCCGAGGTCAACATCGTCCAGTCCACCATGGCAGATAAAGCCTCGAAAGGAAAGAATAAAGTGGATCAACCTAAGCAGGATTCCCCTAAACCTCCACCTGAGGAAGGCACCAAACGCAAGCCCAAGTACACTTGTCTTATCTGTGACGAGGACCACTATACCAAAGACTGTCCGAGGTGGTCTGAAGTTAGTCGTTTGTTGAAAGGTTCTCCCGGGACTCCTACTGTGCTCAAAGAACCTTTTCCCTCACAACAAACGCAAATGGTGGCTGACCAAACTCAACCCTCTTCTTCCTTTGGTTCTCAAGTATTTATGGCTGGGACGATTCTCGTCCACATCGGTACTCGGGCAAAAGAGTATCTGTCACCTACCGGGAAAGAGCCTGAGGTCCCCTCCAGCGCTCCTTCGTCCAGTTCTGGTCCCCTCCATATTGAGAGACCTAGCACTGAGACGCCCATCCGACCCCCTCCAAAAGGTGTACTCCGGAAGTCTTCTTACAACCCTAATGCTCGTGCTGCCCAGCACTATAGCATCGTTGAGGATTTATCTCAGGCTCCGTCTGCTATGTCCGCCTTAGAAGTACTCCAGAGTTGCCCCTCTCAGAGGAAGTCCTTGCTATCGGCCATCAGTGGCATAGACCCGGCCGACTCAGATCTGATTACTTTTGACCTTGAAAGCCATACACCGAGACTGCCTCACCAAATCGCCTTCCTCATACAGGTCATTATCAATTCCAAAACGATTCATCGTACAGTCATTGATGAAGGTGCTTCAACTTGCATCATGTTTGTTGCCTGTTGGAAGGCTATTGGTTCTCCGACACTGAGCCAGTCTCCTACAACCTTGGAAGCCTTTGATGGGAGAGAGTCTCGCCCTTATGGTATACTCCAACGTTTGCCCATTTCTTTGGAAGGGAAGACGGTCGAAGTGGAAGTTGAAGTTGTTGATGCTAATCTTATCTACAACCTCCTCCTTGGATGTAGCTGGACATATGCCATGCAAGCCGTGGCTTCGTCTCTTTTTCGTGTCATTCGTTTCCCTCATCAGGGGAAGATTGTCACCATAGACCAGCTCTCCTTCTTCGCCTCCTCTTCCGAAGGCAACATGCCTTTTGTGGAGCATACCTCCAAACCATATGAGAGTGTGGGAGCTGGACTTTTTAAAGATCCTGCCCTGATGGGTGTTTTTTCACTCCCACCTCCTAACCTCTCTCCTATTAATATGATTTCTGTTCGCTCTGATCCGTGGGTTCTTCCCCCCGCTGATCAAATAGAATCTTGGGGCGATAAGGTGTCGTTGAGTCCCGCCGAGCTCAACTATGTCGAAATCGTTGCTGCATCGGCTCCCCCTCCCGAACCTACTCCTTCGAGCAGGGCTCCCGACTCGTAAGTCCATTCCCCTTGGCTTGGAGAGGACGCTTCTTCGGATCCTTTAAAGGAAACATTTCCTTCTGACGAAGCCATTATCGAGACCATGTCTCTCGAGGAACCTCCTTGGTCTGACCATCACCATTGTTCCTCGTTTCTCCCCGCCCATCGAGAGATGCTTACCTGTCTCGAGCCGTTTTCTCCTTATCTCCCATCTCAACCCCTTCAAACACCTATTCAAGTTTATCAAGTGTGCTCTGAAGGAAATATGGGAAACATCACGTAGACCCAACCCATCGACATCTCTGCGAAACCAGGGATTGTCGAGCATATTCATATTGGAGTCACTTGCACTCCGGAGGAAATTCAGCTCTATACTGATCTTTTTCACGAATTTCGTGATGTCTTTGCTTGGTCCTACGAAGAAATTTCCGGCATTGACACTAGCATAGTGGTGCATGAGATACCTACGTATCCGGGTGCTAAGCCTGTTCGCCAATGTCTATGCCCCATGCACCCCCGAAAGGCTGGAGCCATTAAAGAAGAAGTTGAAAAGCTTCTTAAGGCTGGTTTTATTTACCCCATCCCACTTACATATTAGGTCTCCAATATCGTCCCTATGAATAAAAAACAGGGTACCATTCGAGTTTGTGTTGATTACCGTGACATTAACCGGGTCTGTCCTAAAGATAACTTCCCCACACCCTTCATTGATCAGCTCATTGATGAGTGTGCTGGGAGTGAAATGTATTCATTCATGGACGATTTTTCTGGGTATAACCAGATCAATATTGCGCCCGCCAATCAGCACAAGATTGCCTTTATCTGTCCCTCGGGAACTTTTGCCTACAAAAAACTCCCTTTCGGTTTGAAGAACGTTGGTGCTACTTTCCAACGTGCAATGTCCTATGCTTTCCATGACATCCGTCACATTGTACAACCGTACCTGGATGATCTACCAGCTCATTCAGTCAAACGCCAAGACCACCCCACTCATCTTCGCGAAATCTTTCTCCGCTATTGACACTACCGCATAAGGCTTAATCCTCACAAGTGTGTCTTCTGCGTTGAGTCAGGCAGACTACTCAGGTTTATCGTCTCCCGAGAGGGCATCCATTTGGATCCCCTTAAAGTCGAGGCTATTTTGAATCTTCCTCCCCCTGCCTCTTTGCAGCAATTGCAGAGCTTGCAGGGCAAAGCAAATTTTTTAAGACGATTTGTTCCGAACTATGCCGAAGTGGCTAAAGGTTTTACACGGTTATTGAAGTGAGATACCCCTTTTCATTGGGATGTCATCGCTCAAGAGTCCTTCGAGCGTCTCAAGGGTCTCCTTGTTTCAGCTCCATTGTTGCGTCCTCTGAATTATCATCGTGACTATACTCTGTATTTGGCCGCTGCCGATACCACTATCGGCATGGTTCTCATTCAAGATGACGATGATGACACTGAGCATGTCATATATTACCTCAGCCACAATCTCTTAGATACGGAAACTCGATATGCTTACGTCGAGAAGTTGGCATTGGCCGCCATTTGTGCCTTCCAACGTTTCCGCCATTATATCTTGTTGCGTACTACGACTATGATTTCTGATTGCAACCTGATGACGTACATTTTGTCACGTCAGTTGCTGGGGGGCAAGTACTCGAAGTGGATCGTCATCCTCCAAGAGTTTGACTTGGAATTCACCACTGCCAAGTCTAAGAAATCCCTTGTCTTTGCTGAGTTACTTTGCTCTTTGTCATCTCCTACCGCACCCTCTCGATCAGAGGACCATATCACGGACGAAACTTTGTTCCTAATTAGCACCCTCGATCCCTGGTACGGGGATATCATTGTATATCTGCAGACGTCCTCCTTTCGTCCCGCTGTGTCCAAGGATGCTCAGCGACGGATCCGTCATCAGTCTCAGCCCTACCGTATCATTGGGGACACCCTGTACCGTCTCGATGCCGACTCCATTCTCTGTCGATGTCTAACCTTCGAGGAAGCTGAGCGAGTTTTGAATGACTGCCATTCTAGCGCCTGTGGTGGTCACATGTCCGGATATGCTACTGCTCAAAAAATCCTCCGCGTCGGTTATTTCTGGCCCTCCTTATTTAAGGATTGCATTCTTACCGTCCGCTCCTGTCACGAGTGCCAGATATACCAGTGGAAGATGTGTGCGCCTCCTGCTCCATTGCACCTTGTTGTCACCGTCGGCCCTTTTGCAAAATGGGGCATTGATTATACGACCTGTAACCCTCGCTCGGTCGGGGGGCATGGATATATTATCATTGTCATCGATTATTTCACCAAATGGGCCGAGGTGATGCCCACATTAACTAAAGACGGTCACACAACGGCGAAATTTTTGTTCAACCACATTATTTGACGGTTCAGAGTCCCTCAGGCCATCGTCACAGATCACGGGAAGCATTTTCGTAATCACATGATGATCGAGCTAACAACCCAACTAGGCTTACGGCATGATAGTTCGACTCCATACTATCCTCAGGCCAACGGCCAAGTTGAAGCCGTCAACAAGGTTCTGGTTACGATGCTTCAACGTACCGTTGGCATGCATAAGTCTAATTGGCACTTGATGTTGTTCCCCGCCTTGTGGGCCTACCGAACCTCTGTAAAGGATGTCACTGGTTTCACTCCATTTCAATTAGTTTATGGACTGGAGGCTACCCTTCCCATCGAGTGCGAGATCCCTTCGTTGAAGTTGGCCATCGAGTTACTTCCCAACACTACTCTGGTAGAAGAACGCCTTCTTTACCTAGAATGGTTGGACGAGACCCGTCGGCTAGCCTCTCTAGCTATCGAAGCACAGAAGAAGAGAGTGAAAACTCACTTCAATCACACTGTCCATCTTCGTTCTTTTGTTGAGGGAGATTTAGTCCTGCTATATGATCAAGCGATTGATAAGCTGGGGGCAGGCAAACTCGAGCCCATGTGGCTAGGGCCTTATATTGTAAAGAGAGTTTTGCAGAAAGGGGCCTACGAGCTAATTGACTACAAAGGGAATCCTCTCGATAAGCCCCGAAATGGGTTGTACTTGAAAAAGTACTATGCGTGAATTCCATGCACTTTAGTTTGTACATACATGTGTTTTAGCAGGTGTGTTGTGTGTGTGTGTTTTCATGATTTTTTTGGCTTGGTGTGAAGGCGTGATTGCTGCTTATTGTGTCCTTTGCTTCTTGTGCAGATCTCTGGTGCACCTTACGTTGGTTTCACTGAAGGTGCCTGCCGCAGCACCCGCAACTTGTCTTCTGCGGCGTGGGTGATCTACGATCCTCATGGTGAGTTGATAGATCTTCAAGGTGTGTGTTTAGGTTGTACCACAAACAATGTTGTTGAATATAGTGTTGTGATTGAATTATTGGCTGAGGCAATTAATCTCGGTATTCGTACATTGGTTGTGAACCTGGACTCTCAATTTTACGTGTTAAATTGTTAGAGAGGAATTTTGATTTCATTACATATCAGCATATTCCACGACGATTGAACCCGTTATCTGATGCATTGGCTAATCATGTATTAGACAGACATTTGCATAACATGTAATCAAAACATCATACAAGAAAGCATATAAAGCACAATAATAGATCATAGGAATATATATATATATATATATTATATATATATATATATATATTATATATATATATATATATCGTGTGGTGCACCGAGGCGCTCAAAAATAAGTGTACATGTCTAAATAGAGTTTTCATTCTCTGTACATCTGAGACACATGTCTCTCAAAAAATCACTAGCAGGAAATAAAAACCTAGGTGTCTACTACGGCGGGTTGTGCTCCCTATAGTGCACAGCCGCTCATGCCACCCGCCTCAACAGGCGGTGCATCCTGGGTTCCACTCCTACTATGTGGATCTGGGACGCTCTGGGGACCTCCTCGATCCCCATGTAGTCTGGATGATCCAGATTTAAACAGGAACGCAACAAATTACAGAGATAACCATATACACAAAGATGCAGCGGAAATAATACTTCATTTCATTAATGGAAAATACTGACATATGCTTACAAACAGAAATGGCAATAAACTAGCTAGGGCGATGGTAGCTTATCTCTGAGAAGAGATGTGATGGCTACATGCCTCTGAACTGTTCTGAACTGTATTACAATGAGGCTCGAAGGCCTATTTATTGTTGAGAAACAATGGAAAACCCTTCACATACCGAAACCTAACCCTAGAAGATGAAACGCCAAATTGTGGGCCCCGTTTGGGTAAATTGGTACATCAATTTCCCGGGGTCGTAACTTTGGCATACGATCTCCGTTTGACGCGTACGATAGCTCGTTAGAAAGATCTATCCGAGTACTACCACTTTGGGAGGCAACATTAAGGCTCGATCGCCTCAGAATTCCAAAAAAACGTCGTTTAGGGCCTCAAAACGGCTCCGGAAGTTCAGGACCCGAAAAACTGCTAAAAATAGTAAACTGTGCTACAATTAAGGAAACTGAAAATGCTGAGAAAGACAATGGTGGGGGTCCAGGTGGACCTGGCAGGTGGCCACCAATATCCACCTGGATCATTCCTCCCCCCTTAGGAAGCAATGGTCCCCATTGCGTTGAGCTCCTCCATGAGATGAGGAAACCTCTGCTGAACTTGTTCCCTGGTGAGCCACTTGCCCTGCTGAAGGAGTTGGCCTGCTTTGACAACTCGATACAGTTGGATATGCTGTTGGCGAGTGTTCTTGATCTGTGTGTCCATGATCCGATCAGTTGCAGCTTGTTCCATGCAATCGGGATTTAATTCTGTGGGTTTGAGCTGTTCTGCAATGTCGGATGTGTCTAGCAATGGTGGAAAGTATGGCCGAAGGCGGTCCACATTGAACACTGGGTGCAGGCCAAGGAATGGGGGAATGCTGAGCTCAAATGCATTGTCTCCCATAGCCTTAGTAATGGTGTAAGGACCATATCGAAGTGGTCTCAATTTCCGATAGGCTCCAGTAAGGCGTTCCTTTTGCAAATGCAACCAGACTTTGTCGCCCACCTGAAACTTGTGTGGCACCCGGTGTTGATCATGTCGCTGCTTGTACTTGGCATTTGATTTCTCAAGAATGTCATGGACCTGCTGGCGAATATGTTGGATGCGCTCAATGAAGCTGGTGGCCTTATCTGTTTCGGACTGGACATGAGCTGAATTCATGTGAGTAGCTGCAAGTGGCATGGCCACATCAATGGGGCATAGTGGCTGGAATCCTAAACCCACCTGAAAAGGGCTATGGCCAGTGGAGCTGTGAAGAGCTCGGTTGTAGCTGTGCTGAACATAGGGGAGGCTCTCGTCCCATGTGCGTGGATTCTTTGAGTTATACATGCGCAGAATGTGCACAATCATCCTGTTGACAACCTCTGTCTGGCCATCAGTTTGAGGATGGAAGGCTGTGGACTTCGTGAGTTTGGTGTCCAGCATTGACCAGAGACTGGACCAAAATGTGCTGAGAAACCGACTGTCCCGATCTGAGATGATAGACTGTGGGATCCCAAAGTGCACCCACACTCGTTCAAAGAAGAGTTTAGCAGTGGCTTCTGCTGTGATATTCTTCTTGCAGGCCATCATAATGGCCATCTTTGAGAACCTGTCGACGACCACAAAAACACAGTCATTTCCATGCTTAGTGGAAGGAAGGCCTGACATGTAATCCATGGAGATGGATTCCCAAGGTCGACTAGGGGTAGGCAACGGGGTATAGAGGCCTTGCTTCTTAATGGTCGGTTTGGCAATGGCACAGGCAGTACATGATCGGATGTACTTCCCAACATCCTGTCGAAGATTCGGCCAATAGAAATAGTTTTGCAGTACTGCCACTGTTTTCTCGACCCCGAAATGCCCAGCAGCCCGACTGTAGTGTGCTTCCCAAATCATCTTGGCACGCTCGCTTGAAGGAACACAAAGGTGACCGAGGTGGCATAATAGGGCATCCTGGAGGTGAAAATCTGCAACCTGCCGACCCTCCAAGAGTGTCTGGTATGTGTGGCCGAATTCTGGGTCGCTTTTGTAGAGAAGTGGCCAATCAGAAGTCTCGTGCCCGCAAGAGTTGAGCACGGTGGTTAGCGCCATGATCGGTCGTCGACTGAGGCAATCTGCAACATTATTGGTGCTGCCCTTTTTATACTTGATATTCAAGTGAAACTGTTGCAGGTATGTAGACCACTTCTGATGGCGATCATTCTGCAATTTCCCTTGGGTCTGTATGAATTGCAGAGGTCAGTGGTCTGTGTGGATGACCGTTTCCTTCCCCAAAATGTAATGCTTCCATTGTCGGCAGGCCTGTACAATGGAATACATCTCTTTATCATAAGTGGGGTACTTCCGGACTGTGTCTGAAAGTGTTTCACTGTGATATGCCACTGGATGTCCATGTTGAGTAAGGACTGCCCCAAAGCATAGTCAGAGGCATCTGTCTCGACCTCAAATGGTTGTTGTAAATCTGGTAACGCGAGCACTGGTGCCGTGCAGAGGCGATCCTTCAACTCCCTGAATGCCTTCTGTTGAGATTCAGACCAAAAGAATTTTGCTTTCGCCCCGCCCTTGGTGACTTGACTCAAGGGCCAAGAAATATGAGAAAATCCCAACACAAACCTGCGGTAGAAGTTGGCAAGACCTAGAAAGCTGCGGAGCTCTGTTAGAGTGGTTGGAGAGGGCCAATCCCGAATGACTTGGACCTTGGCTGGATCGACATGCACCCCTGTTCATCAATGATGTATCCCAGATACTGGACCTCGGTCATGCCAAAAGTGCATTTCTCCAAATTGGCACATAGCTTGTGTTGCCGCAGTGTTTGGAGAACCTGTCGGATGTGGTGGAGGTGCTCTTCCCAACTCTGGCTGAAGATCAGAATGTCATCCAAGTATACTACTACAAAGGAGTTGGTGAATGGCCGCAAGATGTCATCCATTAGCCTCATAAAGGTTGCAGGAGCATTCGTCAATCCGAAAGGCATGACCAACCATTCGAAGAGGCCCTCCTTGGATTTGAAGGCAGTCTTCCACACATCTGAGGGTTCAATTGGTACCTGGTGATATCCTGACTTCAGATCGATCTTGCTGAAATATTTCGCCCCCTTTAGTTGGTCTAGGAGGTCATCAATCCGCGGGATCGGGTACCTATTACGGACAGTGATCTTGTTCAGCGCCCGATAGTCAATACAGAGTCTCCACGTCCCATCCTTCTTCTGTACCAACACTATCGGGCTCCCACAGGGCGAAGAACTCGGACGGATGTGACCTTTCTGTAGGAGCTCCTGAATCTGCCTCTTGATTTCATTGTTCTCCAGAACGGAGCGCCGATAAATTGGTCCATTGGGTAGCGGCGCACCTGGGGTCAGATCAATGGAGTGCTTGACTTGACAGTGCAGAGGAACCCCTGCCGGGGAGGTGAAGATGTCTTTGTACTCCTCCACAATCTTGTCCATTTGTAGCTGCCGTGCAGAGGGACCTCGTTTGGAGGCCGCGGCCACTGTCTTCTTCTTCCCTTGAGGGCGTATCATCAGGAAAACAAATTTCCTGGTTTTGGAAATGATCTTACTGCATTGTTTTGCAGTAATCAAAGAGATGGCGGCAGGTGGTGGTACCTCTGGTATCCTGAACAACTTATTTCCCAATGTAATAATAACAGCACGGGGCCTTGATTCATACACAGCATGTCGCTTCCACAAGTATGGTTGTCCTAGTAATACATCACAAACTTCAAGGGGAGCAATGTCACACAATACCTCATCCGTGAAGGGCTTGATGTTGTATGGAAGGCGACACTGCTGGCTCACGCGAAGATCTCGCCCTTGGTAAAGCCACCCAATGGTGTATGGTTGTGGATGTGCTGTGGTCGGTAAGCCCAACCGCTTCACGACCTCTGCCGAAATGAGGTTCTTTTGACTCCCGCTATCAACAATGAACTGTATCGGGGAGCCCTTGACCCACATCTGGGAGTGGAAGAGACGCTCCTCCTCCTCTGGATCTTCGGGTTCATTTTTCTGGATCTTTGCGGTAGCAACAGTGGCGCTGGGATCCGCATCAATGATCTGCTTCCCTTTTTCATACCCCTTATCGGGTTCTGACTCAGAGTCGGAACATGCATCTGATTCTGAAACCTTTAGCTCAGCCACCAGTGACTGTTTGGCCCGACACTCACTTGTGTTGTGAGTGGAGCTCTTATGGAACTCGCACCATTTTCCAGTGTCCTTTCTCGGCTTCGCGGCGTTGCTCTTTGCTTGCAGCTTCAGCTGGTTGTCTTGGGCTGTCCCGCCTTGGCTTTGTCCTTTGTTCTGTGGTTTAGGGGCACCTTTCCCCTGCTTTGGATTCGCAGATCCAAAGTCTCGCTTCTTTTGTTTAAACTTCTGCTCGACTTTGACGGCATACCGGTATGCTGCGCCGAGCGAGGGGATGTTTAGGAACTGTATTTCTTCCTGGATGTACTTGTGCAGGCAGCCACGGTATTTGAGTATCAAATGTTGCTCCGAATCCTTGATACCCAACTTTGTGCGAAGGGTATGGAAAAGATTGGTGAACTCCGGCACATCTTGGTCCCTTCCCTGCCGCAGCGTGGTCCACTTTATGTATTCATCCTCATAGCTTCCGACAGGGTAGTACTGCTCCTTGATGGCATCCCGGAACGAATCCCAGGTGGGTGCGGCTGAAAATAGTGAGCCAGTACTTTCATCCTTCTGCTCGCAGTAGGTTTCCCACCAGTCCTTGACGTGGGGGGCTGCTTTGAGAAGAGCAAAAACAATCTTTTCCCGACTCGAAAATTCATGAACAGAAAAATAACCCTCTAGCAGATTTAACCATTTATCTACGGCATCGGCGTCTATCTGACCCTCGAATATGGGGATTTCAAAATTAACTTGTACCTTAAAGGGTGTGGCGTTTCCAGAGGAGCTGCTGAAGCCGATGCGCCGCTTCTGGGTAGCCGCTGAAGGATCTGCGCAAAGCTGTCCATCATCGCGTTCCGTTGTCGCTCGAGCGCTTCTTCGAGCAAGATTTTGATGGGATCTCCTGCCCCCTCGTCTTTCTTCTCGTCCGCCATGGGAGGCCGTCGGGATTTGCGAGGCTGGTCTTGCAAAGGTTCAACCAGTTCAAGCCCTAACTCCTTATATCCCGACCTTGTTGGGGACATGCAAAGAAAAACAGAGAAAAAGCAGACCGCTCTGATACCACTGATCCAGATTTAAACAGGAACGCAACAAATTACAGAGATAACCATATACACAAAGATGCAGCGGAAATAATACTTCATTTCATTAATGGAAAATACTGACATATGCTTACAAACAGAAATGGCAATAAACTAGCTAGGGCGATGGTAGCTTATCTCTGAGAAGAGATGTGATGGCTACATGCCTCTGAACTGTTCTGAACTGTATTACAATGAGGCTCGAAGGCCTATTTATTGTTGAGAAACAATGGAAAACCCTTCACATACCGAAACCTAACCCTAGAAGATGAAACGCCAAATTGTGGGCCCCGTTTGGGTAAATTGGTACATCAATTTCCCGGGGTCGTAACTTTGGCATACGATCTCCGTTTGACGCGTACGATAGCTCGTTAGAAAGATCTATCCGAGTACTACCACTTTGGGAGGCAACATAGGGCTCGATCGCCCCAGAATTCCAAAAAAACGTCGTTTAGGGCCTCAAAACGGCTCCGGAAGTTCAGGACCCGAAAAACTGCTAAAAATAGTAAACTGTGCTACAATTAAGGAAACTGAAAATGCTGAGAAAGACAATGGTGGGGGTCCTGGCAGGTGGCCACCAATATCCACCTGGATCATTCCTCCCCCCTTAGGAAGCAATGGTCCCCATTGCGTTGAGCTCCTCCATGAGATGAGGAAACCTCTGCTGAACTTGTTCCCTGGTGAGCCACTTGCCCTGCTGAAGGAGTTGGCCTGCTTTGACAACTCGATACAGTTGGATATGCTGTTGGCGAGTGTTCTTGATCTGTGTGTCCATGATCCGATCAGTTGCAGCTTGTTCCATGCAATCTGGATTTAATTCTGTGGGTTTGAGCTGTTCTGCAATGTCGGATGTGTCTAGCAATGGTGGAAAGTATGGCCGAAGGCGGTCCACATTGAACACTGGGTGCAGGCCAAGGAATGGGGGAATGCTGAGCTCAAATGCATTGTCTCCCATAGCCTTAGTAATGGTGTAAGGACCATATCGAAGTGGTCTCAATTTCCGATAGGCTCCAGTAAGGCGTTCCTTTTGCAAATGCAACCAGACTTTGTCGCCCACCTGAAACTTGTGTGGCACCCGGTGTTGATCATGTCGCTGCTTGTACTTGGCATTTGATTTCTCAAGAATGTCATGGACCTGCTGGCGAATATGTTGGATGCGCTCAATGAAGCTGGTGGCCTTATCTGTTTCGGACTGGACATGAGCTGAATTCATGTGAGTAGCTGCAAGTGGCATGGCCACATCAATGGGGCATAGTGGCTGGAATCCTAAACCCACCTGAAAAGGGCTATGGCCAGTGGAGCTGTGAAGAGCTCGGTTGTAGCTGTGCTGAACATAGGGGAGGCTCTCGTCCCATGTGCGTGGATGCTTTGAGTTATACATGCGCAGAATGTGCACAATCATCCTGTTGACAACCTCTGTCTGGCCATCAGTTTGAGGATGGAAGGCTGTGGACTTCGTGAGTTTGGTGTCCAGCATTGACCAGAGACTGGACCAAAATGTGCTGAGAAACCGACTGTCCCGATCTGAGATGATAGACTGTGGGATCCCAAAGTGCACCCACACTCGTTCAAAGAAGAGTTTAGCAGTGGCTTCTGCTGTGATATTCTTCTTGCAGGCCATCATAATGGCCATCTTTGAGAACCTGTCGACGACCACAAAAACACAGTCATTTCCATGCTTAGTGGAAGGAAGGCCTGACATGTAATCCATGGAGATGGATTCCCAAGGTCGACTAGGGGTAGGCAACGGGGTATAGAGGCCTTGCTTCTTAATGGTCGGTTTGGCAATGGCACAGGCAGTACATGATCGGATGTACTTCCCAACATCCTGTCGAAGATTCGGCCAATAGAAATAGTTTTGCAGTACTGCCACTGTTTTCTCGACCCCGAAATGCCCAGCAGCCCGACTGTAGTGTGCTTCCCAAATCATCTTGGCACGCTCGCTTGAAGGAACACAAAGGTGACCGAGGTGGCATAATAGGGCATCCTGGAGGTGAAAATCTGCAACCTGCCGACCCTCCAAGAGTGTCTGGTATGTGTGGCCGAATTCTGGGTCGCTTTTGTAGAGAAGTGGCCAATCAGAAGTCTCGTGCCCGCAAGAGTTGAGCACGGTGGTTAGCGCCATGATCGGTGGTCGACTGAGGCAATCTGCAACATTATTGGTGCTGCCCTTTTTATACTTGATATTCAAGTGAAACTGTTGCAGGTATGTAGACCACTTCTGATGGCGATCATTCTGCAATTTCCCTTGGGTCTGTATGAATTGCAGAGGTCGGTGGTCTGTGTGGATGACCGTTTCCTTCCCCAAAATGTAATGCTTCCATTGTCGGCAGGCCTGTACAATGGAATACATCTCTTTATCATAAGTGGGGTACTTCCGGACTGTGTCTGAAAGTGTTTCACTGTGATATGCCACTGGATGTCCATGTTGAGTAAGGACTGCCCCAATAGCATAGTCAGAGGCATCTGTCTCGACCTCAAATGGTTGTTGTAAATCTGGTAACGCGAGCACTGGTGCCGTGCAGAGGCGATCCTTCAACTCCCTGAATGCCTTCTGTTGAGATTCAGACCAAAAGAATTTTGCTTTCGCCCCGCCCTTGGTGACTTGACTCAAGGGCCAAGAAATATGAGAAAATCCCAACACAAACCTGCGGTAGAAGTTGGCAAGACCTAGAAAGCTGCGGAGCTCTGTTAGAGTGGTTGGAGAGGGCCAATCCCGAATGACTTGGACCTTGGCTGGATCGACATGCACCCCCTGTTCATCAATGATGTATCCCAGATACTGGACCTCGGTCATGCCAAAAGTGCATTTCTCCAAATTGGCACATAGCTTGTGTTGCCGCAGTGTTTGGAGAACCTGTCGGATGTGGTGGAGGTGCTCTTCCCAACTCTGGCTGAAGATCAGAATGTCATCCAAGTATACTACTACAAAGGAGTTGGTGAATGGCCGCAAGATGTCATCCATTAGCCTCATAAAGGTTGCAGGAGCATTCGTCAATCCGAAAGGCATGACCAACCATTCGAAGAGGCCCTCCTTGGATTTGAAGGCAGTCTTCCACACATCTGAGGGTTCAATTGGTACCTGGTGATATCCTGACTTCAGATCGATCTTGCTGAAATATTTCGCCCCCTTTAGTTGGTCTAGGAGGTCATCAATCCGCGGGATCGGGTACCTATTACGGACAGTGATCTTGTTCAGCGCCCGATAGTCAATACAGAGTCTCCACGTCCCATCCTTCTTCTGTACCAACACTATCGGGCTCCCACAGGGCGAAGAACTCGGACGGATGTGACCTTTCTGTAGGAGCTCCTGAATCTGCCTCTTGATTTCATTGTTCTCCAGAACGGAGCGCCGATAAATTGGTCCATTGGGTAGCGGCGCACCTGGGGTCAGATCATGGAGTGCTTGACTTGACAGTGCAGAGGAACCCCTGCCGGGGAGGTGAAGATGTCTTTGTACTCCTCCACAATCTTGTCCATTTGTAGCTGCCGTGCAGAGGGACCTCGTTTGGAGGCCGCGGCCACTGTCTTCTTCTTCCCTTGAGGGCGTATCATCAGGAAAACAAATTTCCTGGTTTTGGAAATGATCTTACTGCATTGTTTTGCAGTAATCAAAGAGATGGCGGCAGGTGGTGGTACCTCTGGTATCCTGAACAACTTATTTCCCAATGTAATAATAACAGCACGGGGCCTTGATTCATACACAGCATGTCGCTTCCACAAGTATGGTTGTCCTAGTAATACATCACAAACTTCAAGGGGAGCAATGTCACACAATACCTCATCCGTGAAGGGCTTGATGTTGTATGGAAGGCGACACTGCTGGCTCACGCGAAGATCTCGCCCTTGGTAAAGCCACCCAATGGTGTATGGTTGTGGATGTGCTGTGGTCGGTAAGCCCAACCGCTTCACGACCTCTGCCGAAATGAGGTTCTTTTGACTCCCGCTATCAACAATGAACTGTATCGGGGAGCCCTTGACCCACATCTGGGAGTGGAAGAGACGCTCCTCCTCCTCTGGATCTTCGGGTTCATTTTTCTGGATCTTTGCGGTAGCAACAGTGGCGCTGGGATCCGCATCAATGATCTGCTTCCCTTTTTCATACCCCTTATCGGGTTCTGACTCAGAGTCGGAACATGCATCTGATTCTGAAACCTTTAGCTCAGCCACCAGTGACTGTTTGGCCCGACACTCACTTGTGTTGTGAGTGGAGCTCTTATGGAACTCGCACCATTTTCCAGTGTCCTTTCTCGGCTTCGCGGCGTTGCTCTTTGCTTGCAGCTTCAGCTGGTTGTCTTGGGCTGTCCCGCCTTGGCTTTGTCCTTTGTTCTGTGGTTTAGGGGCACCTTTCCCCTGCTTTGGATTCGCAGATCCAAAGTCTCGCTTCTTTTGTTTAAACTTCTGCTCGACTTGACGGCATACCGGTATGCTGCGCCGAGCGAGGGGATGTTTAGGAACTGTATTTCTTCCTGGATGTACTTGTGCAGGCAGCCACGGTATTTGAGTATCAAATGTTGCTCCGAATCCTTGATACCCAACTTTGTGCGAAGGGTATGGAAAAGATTGGTGAACTCCGGCACATCTTGGTCCCTTCCCTGCCGCAGCGTGGTCCACTTTATGTATTCATCCTCATAGCTTCCGACAGGGTAGTACTGCTCCTTGATGGCATCCCGGAACGAATCCCAGGTGGGTGCGGCTGAAAATAGTGAGCCAGTACTTTCATCCTTCTGCTCGCAGTAGGTTTCCCACCAGTCCTTGACGTGGGGGGCTGCTTTGAGAAGAGCAAAAACAATCTTTTCCCGACTCGAAAATTCATGAACAGAAAAATAACCCTCTAGCAGATTTAACCATTTATCTACGGCATCGGCGTCTATCTGACCCTCGAATATGGGGATTTCAAAATTAACTTGTACCTTAAAGGGTGTGGCGTTTCCAGAGGAGCTGCTGGAAGCCGATGCGCCGCTTCTGGGTAGCCGCTGAAGGATCTGCGCAAAGCTGTCCATCATCGCGTTCCGTTGTCGCTCGAGCGCTTCTTCGAGCAAGATTTTGATGGGATCTCCTGCCCCCTCGTCTTTCTTCTCGTCCGCCATGGGAGGCCGTCGGGATTTGCGAGGCTGGTCTTGCAAAGGTTCAACCAGTTCAAGCCCTAACTCCTTATATCCCGACCTTGTTGGGGACATGCAAAGAAAAACAGAGAAAAAGCAGACCGCTCTGATACCACTGATCCAGATTTAAACAGGAACGCAACAAATTACAGAGATAACCATATACACAAAGATGCAGCGGAAATAATACTTCATTTCATTAATGGAAAATACTGACATATGCTTACAAACAGAAATGGCAATAAACTAGCTAGGGCGATGGTAGCTTATCTCTGAGAAGAGATGTGATGGCTACATGCCTCTGAACTGTTCTGAACTGTATTACAATGAGGCTCGAAGGCCTATTTATTGTTGAGAAACAATGGAAAACCCTTCACATACCGAAACCTAACCCTAGAAGATGAAACGCCAAATTGTGGGCCCCGTTTGGGTAAATTGGTACATCAATTTCCCGGGGTCGTAACTTTGGCATACGATCTCCGTTTGACGCGTACGATAGCTCGTTAGAAAGATCTATCCGAGTACTACCACTTTGGGAGGCAACACTAGGGCTCGGTCGCCCCAGAATTCCAAAAAAACGTCGTTTAGGGCCTCAAAACGGCTCCGGAAGTTCAGGACCCGAAAAACTGCTAAAAATAGTAAACTGTGCTACAATTAAGGAAACTGAAAATGCTGAGAAAGACAATGGTGGGGGTCCAGGTGGACCTGGCAGGTGGCCACCAATATCCACCTGGATCACTGGAATCCCTGCTACCAGACCCTCAAGGTTATGGATCACTGTCTCCATCGTGTCATCTTCCGGAGGAGCCAGGGCTAGAGCTCCAACACCTTGCGCGTCCCTCCGTGCCTCTGGAGCCAGTCCAAGGGGTCTCATTGGTCCTACATCTGCATACCATAGCAGTCGTCATTAGGACATGTACATGAAAAAATCAAAAACATCATAAAAATCAAAAATCAAAAAATGTGATCAAGTGTCTCACCACCGTCATCCCACTGCTCTCCAGCAGGCAGCTGCATGTCAGGATCTCCGCGGAAATCCATGCCGACATATGGCCAATCCTCCGCGAAGATCGCCTGTCGCTCCAGCCACTCTCGGAAAAATGTCCCCCACGCCACTGGTCGTCTGCCACCTCCTCGTGGCATGACGTGAGCCCATCGCGTGGCCCTCGTCTTGCGTGGCCTAGGTGCGTCCAAAGCCATGTCTTGCAACTGCAGTGCCGGCACCCGCTCCAGCATGAGCGGGACTAAGATCGATCCATAACCAAACTGTTTCGTCTCTCCTCGACGACAGTTGGTCAGTTGCCTCTTCATGCTTGCCGTTACTGCCCCTGCCCAGTTAAACATGGTGGGATTTAGACATTCGAGGGCCAGTCGGAGATGGGTCTTCGAAGCCTCATGTTGGGCTTGGGAGCCCGCTGCCCGTGTCACCATGAAAAGCATAGCACGAAGGATTATGTCCTCCACCATTGGGATTGCCACCTTTCCACTCCTTGACTTGCGTGCCTGTGGGCACACTTGAGCCATCAGCATATCTAAGGTATCACCCTCGGGTCGCTGCCCCTCCAGAATGGGCATCTCACCTCGACAAGACAGCCCGGTCAAAAAATAGATGTCTGTAGAATCGAACTCGATATCCCAGCCTCGAATGACAAATTTCCCATCTGTGGGATTCCAGGCCCTGATCATTAACTCCAGCAGGTCAAGTTGTGCCCGTAAGCGTGGAGTTAGGAAAAATTTGAGTAATCCACATCCCCGCAATGCGTTTCAGCACCAGGCATCGGCAAAAGCCGCTATATCATCGTTATCATACGTGCGTTCTTGCCATATGAACGCCATTATAACCCTGCATGACGAAAAATTCCATTAACGCCTTGTTTGCAAATTTTTAAATGTAAATTTTATTAAAAAATTGTCGCGCGGCATCATCGTGTCTATTTCTAAAACAGACGCGATGATAATGGGTGCCCGTGTTATTTTTCCTTAGTCATCACGGAAGTACATCACTTTTCCACGATGATTCGGGCGCGGTCTGTGTAACTTTTTATCGGTCATCGCGGACCCGATGGCAAAACCCGCGCTGACCGAGAGCGGAATGCATATTAAAAATCCGCCCAAATTCACACATCCCACCGTCAAATGCAGCAAAAACTACATTAAATCATAGCGCAGGGCAATGTGTGTCTACCTGGAACTGGTTTCGGGACGAATGATGCACGTACAGGGCTGAATTTCATTTGCCAACCTCAATGCTCCAAGTCGCTCCACAATGGCTGAATGGTAATAATGGTAAAAAATTATGGTTTAACCTCCCTATTTATGGTAATTTTGTGAAATTAAATATTACATTTCATAAATGTTGGTTTTTCTCATGGTTTTTGCTATATGCATGGTCAAAATATGGTTTTTAACTATGTCCTTATGCGCATTGTTCATATTATCTTGAACGGGTTTACGTGTGCAGTGTTCTTTGTGAAGGATCTCAGATGGTGGAATTACGACAATTTTATATGCACTTGATCCCGAAAAGTTATCTTTAAGCTCTTTTTCGACTTGAAACATGAAAATATGGCCGAGTTTTCCTCTTGACTCATTAAAAGAAACGAGAGGCGGTCACCTTTAAGATCTTTTTTTCGTCCGTTTAAACATAAAAAGATCGTCGGGTTTTTGTCGTTTCAAACTCGTTATTGGTTACGAAATGACGTGCTTCTGACTGCTTTTTTACTTTTTCGAGTCGAAGTTACTACTTACGAAAAGTACTCCTCGATCATAATGGTCGGGCGGTTCTTTTGAGTATTGTTTTATACTTTTTCAGGCTCGAGAGACACAACTCTACGAAAAAGGACCCCCCTAGAGTTTTCTTTTCCGTGTCTTTTTCAAATTCTCTAAACATGAAAAAGACTCCGAGTTTCACCTATGTCGGACTCGTTAAACCCTGATGACATTGGACTCGTCACCATGATGAGACTCGAGCTTCTCCTTCCTAGGGCTCGTTAAACTATTACTAGGTTGGATTCAACAACAAGTTTATCACTGATTGTCTATGGTAGCTCGTCACTCTTGAACATCGACACTCTTGCTTTTTGTTAGGTTGGGACATCCATACATCATTATTTGGCCTTCTGCGGGTTTGGGTTATCATTCTAGCCTCATTTTATGTGATTCATGTCCTCTCCTTCGTGCCTTTGATCCATCGATGCCTGAATGCTGCCACACCCCCTTCCGGAGTCGTGTCGCCGATATGTTCAAGAGTATAATCCTTCTGCAGTTTACACCCTCGCCTTCTCCTCTAGTACTCTGCTCTGCCATCTACCACTTGTTCCTTATCTCGTGTCGTTGATGGGGGAAACATTATGGCCCTCCTGCGACGAGTCGTCTCCTATCGACATCAGCTCATTATCCAGGAGATTGACCTAGAGATCCCCTTTGGTACCTTAGAGCTTGCATGCCTCAATGGCAAGTTCTTCGCACCTGACGGTCGACTTTCATCATTGGTCGTCGATTGGGTGATTCCACGAGTGTTCGACTTCAGCTCCTTTTTCACACTTCGTGGATTGTGCTAGACAGTACCTTGAGAGCCATTGGCATTATTGGTGGTTTCTCTCGCGCTTGTTAATGGTTTCCATCATTGACCGGTAATCAAGCGATATTCTATCATGCTTGACCTCATCACCTCTATTCGCATGTTAGGATTTGTACTATGATCGGATGGGTTCAAGACCCCGAACTCAACTTACACATGTTCGGGCTGCGTGGATTGGTTTTATGATTACATGACTCATTGATGGATGGCTGCGACCATACCTGAGTCTTCATGGATGGCTGCGACCATACCTTTATTATCATCATGGTCTCATTAGCTGGGTGGTTGCATCCATACCACAGACCTATTTCGTATGTCTTTTGGATGGTTGCGCCCATGCCTAGACTACATGCAATTCATTATCTGAGATATCAGTTGTACTTGCGTGCAGGTTCTTCCAGATGGTGTTCCAGTTTAGTGAGTTTCGTAAAGCATTTCACCCCTCCCACTCTATCGGGCTTCATACTTTAGGGGGCATCTGTTACACAGTAATTTGTCATTGCCTTCATCCCAGTCTTCCTACTGTGTCATGAGTCCAAAATCATTCATGCTCATGCTCTCTGATGTTGCCAAATGACCCACTTTGCCAAAGTTTCTGCATCATCGCGTCTGTTGTCCAAATAAACGCGCTGACAAGCGCTCCAAAACAGTCCATATGCGCTACCATCGCTGTAGTACACGTGATTCCCGCGATGGTCGATTTTCATATGACAGCACAACTATTGCTTGTATTTTCTCGCGATGACATGACCTTCTCCGTTATGCAGTAGCGATGTCAGTGCTCCAGACCAGTTATGTACCTGCGATGATCTAGTTTGGGCGAGTTTGTTCTAACAGTCGGCCTTCCAGATGACTCCAGACCTGGTTGTTGGCCTTGTTTATGTCACCCTCCCTTCTCTGGCATGGTTGTTCCGTCATTTGTGCTACCTTCCTTGGAGATAAGCTCATCTTCCCACCATTCATGGAGACTCCTTCTCCTATTTAAGCTTTCACCATTGCTATGAGCTGCTAGTTTTTGAATTCTTAGTCTTTGGAGTGTTGCTGATAGTATTGTGAGCTGGATAGGTAGCTGGTGTGACAAGTGTGGGATTGTTTTAGAGCTTGAGGAAGGTTGTGAAGTGCTTTTGATCTTGTGTGAAACTTGTGAGTGAGAGAGACTTGTATTGGGAGATCCATCTTCAAGGGTGAATGCTTGAGAAACATGCTAGCTGGACCCTCCTGAGAAGGCTTGTGACGTCAAGACCTGGGTTGTAAGCTTACTCTATTTCATATTTAATACAATCAATGATGTTTTCCTATGTCTCGTATGCAATGTACTAGATAGCTCATGATTTCTTGACTTTATGGGTAAATAGTTCTTTGTTGTATCCGGTTATGTGCTTTGTTGTATTTCCTTGCTTTGTTTCAGGTTAATTACTCATTAGGAGAAGGAAGCAGAAGCTGGAGCAGTGCAACGGAACTCCATCGACCACCGGTTGATGTAGGCCTCCAACTCGAACTATTTAAGGAGAATTGTTGTTGATTTGTCCTTGTTTGTGACTAGACCCACTCTAGGGCCAGAGGGGTTGCCTCTGTCGGCAGAGGGAACACTTTCCTGCTTCACAAGCCCTTATATTGGTCTTTCCGAAATGGGACATCGAATTTCATGTGCATGTCAATGCGTCATGTATCGTGTTAGGAGCGGTACTCACTCAAGAAGAAGCAGAGGGAATTGATCACCCAATTGTGTTCGGAAGTCGACATTTGTCAAAATCTTAGAAGAATTACTCCACTACTGAGCGCAAAGGATTGGCGATGGTATACACGCTCCAGAAATACTGCCATTATCTGCTCAGAAGACAATTTAAGATGTATACTGATCACTCTGCGCTAAAATACCTGGTGAATAAGCCTATGTTGGGGGGGCGCATTTGTTGGTGGCTGATATTATTTCAAGAGTATGAATTCGAGGTTATCGTTAAGCCGAGACATCTAAACGCAGGCCCAGATCACCTGTCCCGAATTGAGACCGACGAAGAGCCCACAAATGTAGAGGAAGGACTACCGAATGCACAGCTGTATGCAGTGCGCATTGCGGATGGCCATTTTGAGGACATAATCCATTTCTTAACCACAGGAACTGCGCTGCAGGGATATTCCGTTCAGCAAAAGAAAGAGTTGGTGATATGCGCAGCAAATTTTACTATTATTGCAGGGCACCTCTAGAAAATGGGCAACGACAAAATATTATGCAGATATGCACTTGAATTCGAGCGAGGAAAGATACTGGTCGAAGCACATGGGGGGGTTGCTAGAGGACATTATGCGGGTCACGCCACAACACAGAAGATTATTCACACAGGACTATGGTGGCCAAATCTACATCAAGACTCAAAAGCGTACTGGTGGGACTATGACGCATGTCAACGGAGTGGGAAACCATCGCAGAGGGATGAAATTCTGCTCAAGCCACAGCTAACGCTGCAACCGTTCGAGAAGTGGGCAATCGACTTCGTAGGACCTATCGCACCTCAAGGGAAGATGGGCACATGCTATATCATCATCGTGACAGTATACTTGACTCGGTGGGAAGAGGCACAGTTGGTTAAGGACTGCACGACTGCTACAGCTGTGAAATTTTTGTTCGAGAATGTGTTGACAAGGTTTGGATGTCCCAAAATTCTAATGAGCGACTGGGGAACGCACTTTTTGAATGAAACGATCAGCACGCTCACTGAGTAATTCCAGATATATCATCAACAGAGTATGCCATACCACCCGCAAGCGAATGGAACCATTGAAGCATTCAACAAATTTTTGGAGACTACATTGACAAAGGTCTATAATGCGCAGCGAAACGACTGGGACTTGCGCATCCCTGTTGTGCTATGGGCATACCGAACCACGTGCAAGAAGTTGACGAGCCAAACACCTTTCCGGTTAGTCTATGGCAAAGAGGTCATCATGCCTATGGAATACATTGTACCTAGTCTGCGAATAGCGGCAATTACAGGCATGGCAGACCACGGGGCATTGGAGGAATGGCTCGCACAACTGGAGGAACTTAAGTAGGAATGGTTTTTGGTCAGATTCCATCAGAAAGTATACAAACAGCATGAGAAAGTGTGGCATGATCACCATATCAAGGTGTGTACTTTCAAGGAGAATGATCTAGTATTACTATATGATAGCAAGTTCAAGAAATTCCCTGGCAAACTCCGAATACATTGGTTGGGACCCTATGTAGTCAAAGAAGTTACGGATGGGGGTGCGATCCAACTTTCCAAGCTCAATGGAGACCCCTTCCCGGGAAACGTGAATGGCAGTCGCCTAAAGCTCTACACGGGTGGGCTGACCACCTAACTAGCCACCCAAAGGACAGTTCACCACTCCAGCCAGTTGAAAGAGAGGGCAGGACAATAAAGCAGTCTGGGGGGAAGCTGCGTGACTACTGGGACGCACGTAGATTTCGTCTGTTACAAGTGTCTCGGTTGCGTGGAAAAATTTGTGCCGATGCGTTGACAAGTAGAGACGTGACCACTGCTGTCACTATTCATGACAAGATATCTGAGTTATGGCGAAGGGGAGCAGGCGGTGAGCAATTAAGAGACGCAGTATGAGCCAGATATGGAACGATCTGCCGTAGGCTTGACATGAGGGTATCAAAAAAGGCAGGAGCCAATGAATTTGAATTTCAAAACACTTATAAATCACAGGGAGGTATCCACTGGATGAGCTGTGTTTCTGAGAACCGTAAGTTGTTGTGCCTTCCCACCGCTATGGAGTTTCTCATTATCTATGCTCAAGGAGTAAGCCCGAGGGTTGTGATATGGCCTAGGGTGATACACGGCTTTCTGAAGAATATGGTGTTGATAGCTGCAGGAACCGCGTAGAGTTAAACATCACCGATAGGTGATGTGCCAGAAATTCGTAGACACGAAGCAGAACTGGTTCGGATGTCGCAGCCTTGCCCATGGGCTAGTCGGAAAACCACAACAGATAAAGGAAAGGATGTAAAGATGGAGACCAATCGTAGATTTGCAATTAATAAGTCGTCTCTGATGTACCTTGAGGATTGGGATCTCGCGGACAATAACAATGGTCTTGTAAAATTGCAACACAAGCTGAAATAGATAGTGTGAAGAGAAGATACGAAGTTAGAAAGTGGTTGTGATGGTACGAGGAGGTCCCGTATGCAGCCCCCCTGCTTGAGCTAAAATCCTATGAGGGGTTGTTCTGTGTTAATCGAGCAAAGTAGAATGAGCATTATCGGTTGCGAGAATTGGTAGAAACAATGAAGGAGGAGTTGGACGAAGCATTGCAAGAGCTAGACGAAGCGTTGCAGGAGCCAACGAAGGAGCAGCAGGATGAAGAGCGTCACTCAAAGGGAGGTGACCCGTGAAGCCAACGCAGTGCATTTCACCACACCGCTGAGTGACTTGGGACGAGTCACGATGATTGTGTTGGGGGACTGTTGTGTAGCGGAGGTCCCGCGTAACAGTTTTGGGGCTGAGAGCCTATAAGTTAGGATACAAATATTGTAAAACTCCAAAATATGCGGAGCGCGAAATGTAAAAGGTCGAGTCAAAGGGTTGTCTGCCCAAGAAATAATATAGAATAAGAGGGAGTAAGTCAGCCTACCCATGGTCCGCGGACCATGGGAGTGTATAAATAGAGCGAGGCTCTAAGGTTAGAAGGCAGTTTTTTTGGGTGTGAATGAATCGTAGTGCTATGGGTCTGTAAAGATAGTATATTCTGCATCTGTAAGTCCGAGTCAAGGGTGTTGGTGGGTAGATAGAGGCTCTTGAGCTGTGTGCGCAAAGGCCTGGTAGAGTCCGAAGTTGTGTGCGCAGACCCCTGCAGCTGAGTGTGCAAGGAAGATCTGGTTGTATTGACGAAAGAAGTTGAATAAAGATAAGTTGGTTCCGAAAAAATATGTGGATCTGGTTAATTTATGGTTGATATTTCTATTGGATCTATATGCTTATGCTTATGTTATGGGCTTATGCAAATTTGTATCTCGTTTAAATGCACGCACTGGTTATCTTTATTAAATGTTTTCTTAAAGACTGTAACAAGTAGATCTCATCTAGAAGTAATACGAAATAGCCCTGTTCGGATCTGCACGGAAGCAGAGTGGCGCAAAGCCACAGAACGGCACGTGAAACCTCCAGACCACATCAAGACATCTCAAGGGTGTAGAAACCTGGTTCCAACACCCTCCCCTACTACCTCGAGTGAGACCTCAGTCCGCGCTCTGCGGGCTGTTGCCGAAAGGGTCGGTAGCTGCTGGATTTGTTTGGCTAATTAACTCTTCCGAACCTGGGTCAGGCCCATATAAGCCAACACATGTTAAGGACCAACTCTTTTATCATTCTGGAAAGTTATGCATTCCTCAAACCGAAAGATTAAATATAATTCGAGAAGCACACACTTCTCTAATATCAGGTCACTTTGGGGTAAGTAAAACAATTGCACAACTGGAAATATTTTGTTATTGGCCAAAAATGAATGAAACAGTTTCTAGATATGTAAGAGGGTGTACCATGTGTGCTAAAAGCAAGCCCAACAATAGAAAACCAGGCTTGTACACTCCACTACCAGTTTCTTCTCATCCTAGGGAAAGTGTTTCCACGGACTTTGTTGGGGGACTGCCTAAATCTAGAAAAGGTCATGACTATTTATATGTTATTGTGGATAGGTTCAACAAAACATGTATTTTAATACCCTGTAACAAACAGATTACAGTTGAACAAACAACAAAGTTGTTCTTTCAGCATGTATGGGTTCATTTTGGATTACCACTTCCATTGTATCTGATCAAGATTCCCGATTTGTTGGGAAGTTTTGGTCAAGTTTGTGGGAATTGATGGACACCAGACTGAAGAAGAGCACAGCCTTTCATCCACAAATAGATGGCCAAATAGAGGCGGTCAACAAGACAGTGATCCAGTTGCTCACAGGCTATTGCAGCAAGAATCCCAAGCTTTGGGATGAACATTTATGTTATGTGCAACATGCTTACAACCGTGCAAACATTCTTCTACACATAGATATTTTGAGACCTGTTTTGGTTTCACACCAAGGTCTCCCTTGGATTTTGTCTTTGGTAAAGACATAGTGGCTGATGGACATAGCGATGTGGACAAAGCAACCAAGTTCATTGAACAAATTCAAGAAATTCACCAGGTAGTACGGGAAAAGCTGGAAAAGAGCCAAGCCAAGTACAAGGCAAGGCATGATAAGCATTGGATTGAGCATAGTTTCCAAGTTGGTGATCAAGTCTGGTTGTATATCAACAAAGACAGAATGCAAGGTGAAGGTAAGAATCTGAAGCCAATAAGGTATGGACCTTTCAAGATACTTGAGAAAATCGGTGAGAATGCTTTTCGCCTTGATTTTGTAGCTTACATGCACATCTATTCAGTAGTTAATGCAGAAAGATTGAGACTATTTGAACCTTCATTGATTGAAGATCCTGAAGAACAAATTCAATTGCCTTCTATTGATGATATGTTGCCTGAATATCTCAATGAATTGCAGGAAGATACAGTTCTGGACAAGAAGGTGAGAACTACGTGCAGAGGGGATGTTGAGTACCTCAGGATTGGACTCAAAGGTTCAAAACAAAGCAGTGCAAGATGGATAGAAACTGGGCAAGTGAGGAATCTATATCCTCACTTGATTGATGCTTAAAAACCAACTTTTGGTGGTCCACAAGCTTTTTCAGTGGGAAGGCGTGATCTCAATGGATCGTAGAACACTCTCTAAGTTTTCATGAACTCTTTAAATATCATGCCCAAGATTCAAAGTCTTATAATATCGGGAGGAATCCTCATGATTGTTGCGAATTGCGATCAGCACGGGTCAACGAGGGTCGTCGATCTAGCACGCAAAGCGGTGGACCATGGTAACACGTGATGACACCAACCAGCAAATACAGGGACAAATTTAAGCAGCAGAGGTAGTTTCCAATATGTGATTAGCAACAAGTCGCTAATCGCATATCACAAGGCAAACCTCTTAGTGAAGAGAAGCCCCAAGCACCCGAACCCGAAATAATTATAAAACGCGGAAAATATTGTTTCGGTTTCATCGGAGCGAGATTCCACAAAACTGGAAGGATATCAGACGAGCTTCGAGTGGTAAGCGGTTTCAACTAAGTTCTGCCCGATGCCATACAGTGATTGCCACACGTCCCGGCGGAAGAGAGAGAGAACCGCTCACATCGAACGGGTAAACATCATGCTACTCAGCCGCCCAATATGAATGACAATCATAGGATCTAGGGCCCCCAGATCAACGGCGTAGACATGTTCCAATGGATAACCGGATTTGACAAGATTATAAAGCAAGATCAGATAGGATTTGAAGTTCGATATGGATGATGCGTTGGCAGGAGGTCATATTTTGCGAGCATTCTTGGAGTTAACAGAAAAAATGGCCATTTCAAATATGTCCAAGAGAACTGGCACTCATCCGTTATGAAATAGGTGGCCACCTCCCTATGAGGCGTTATACAGTGACTGATTACATAGGACAGAGGGATTCAAACAGACAGAGGCAGGGGAACCGGAAAGCCAGAGAGCAGAAACGAATAGTCAAGAAGCAGAATTGGCTTTAAAGCCACAAACTGACAAAGAGAGAGGCAGAGCAGTAAGCAGTAGGCAGTAAGCCGAAAGCAGAGAGAAGAAGCCGAGCTGACCTACAAAAGCAAAGGCAGCATCGAGCCAGAATTAGGACAGAGACAGAGAGGGTCAGAGAGTCTGTGTACTCCAGAGAAGGCTTGAGAGGTTCAAGCGCACTCCTCTATAATGCCTGTCATGTATGAGTCTCAGTTTGGGCTCATACTACTATGACCAATAGAGGTCAAGAGTCAGTAAGGAGAGTCTGTGTACTCTAGAGACTTGGGGGATCCAAGTACAGTATTACTGATTTATACCTATTGAGTGAGACTCAAATTAAGCTCACTATTTTAAAAACTCTGCTTTGAAGACATAATAGAGAGGCCACCACTAGAGGTTGGACCAAGAGGCATAGCCCAGAAGTATTTGGTGAACTCCTTATTAAACTTGTTGTTATATACCTAGGGGGGATAATATGGGGTACCAAGGGAGGTACCCAAGGTAATAATGTAATAATGGGATGGGCCATAGTAATAAATAAGGTGGTTAACCCATGTCATGTAAGGGACCACAAGTAGTTAATAATAATGTAATGGGCCCATGGTATTAGTTGATGGTATGAGGAAACCATGGTAATGATGCATGGTATTGTATGTATGAGGCCTATATAAAGGCTAGAGACTCCACATATGAAGATGAAGAGAAGAGGAAGTGAAGTATTATTGTATGAACAGGCATATGGCTTGTGGAGTGTTCTCCTTCCTTAAGGAGTGAATGTATGGTGTTGCCCTACCATAAGGGTTTGATCAATAAAGAATCATTTCATATCATTTCTGGGTTTATTTTCATAGTCTTGTATTTTCATATCAGATCTATAGTATTTTGGTATCAGATCTACAACAAGTGGTATCAGAGCTCTTTCTTATCAGATCTATAATATTCTTGGGTTATATCTACAACAACTGGTATCAGAGCTACAGGGTTTGATCAATAAAGAAGCATTTCTATCTATTTTGATCTTGTTATTCTTGGGTTATTTTCTATTCTCATATATTTTTGGTACTAGATCTACAACAAGTGGTAATAATGTAATAATGGGATGGGCCATAGTAATAAATAAGGTGGTTAACCCATGTCATGTAAGGGACCACAAGTAGTTAATAATAATGTAATGGGCCCATGGTATTAGTTGTTGGTATGAGGAAACCATGGTAATGATGCATGGTATTGTATGTATGAGGCCTATATAAAGGCTAGAGACTCTACACATGAAGATGAAGAGAAGTATTCTTGTATGAACAGGCATATGGCTTGTGGAGTGTTCTCCTTCCTTAAGGAGTGAATGTATGGTGTTGCCCTACCGTAAGGGTTTGATATCAGTAAAGAGAATCATTTCTATCTATTTCGATCTTGTTATTTCTTGGGTTTATTTCTATTCTCATATAATTTCTGGGTTAGATCTACAACAATTGGTATCAGAGCTACAACAAGTGGTATCAGATCTCTTTCTTGGGCAAACCGTGGAGAATTTTTTTTTCATTTTTGCAGGGATTTTTTTGGGTGGCGAATTGGCAGATCAGTTCTATACGTTTTGGTGCCAGATCTATAGAATCTAATTGCAGATATGTATTCCTTGTGAAAAAATACCCAAATTCAAAAAAAAAAAATCAGTTGAATCGGAGTCCGAATGAAGGAGATATCGTTGATTTAAAAATCAGTGGGGTTGCAGACAATTTTCAGGACAGCGAGTTTGCGGGGTTATTTTCTATTCTCTTCATCTTCATGTGTGGAGTCTCTAGCCTTTATATAGGCCTCATACATACAATACCATGCATCATTACCATGGTTTCCTCATACCAACAACTAATGCCATGGCCCATTACATTATTATTAACTACTTGTGGTCCCTTACATGACATGGGTTAACCACCTTATTTATTACTATGGCCCATCCCATTATTACATTATTACCTTGGGTACCTCCCTTGGTACCCCATATTATCCCCCCTAGGTATATAACACTTGTTGTGTTGATATGTGTTGCCTATTATGTTTTCCTTAATTGTTTCATTGCCTGTGTATTTCACAATCTTATCGAACCGTTTCATAAAATAACATAGGCACATCCATGCATATGAGTCTGTAATACCTTATTGCTTGTCTTAGATCAATTTCAGGTCATGCCACATCTTGTGTCCTCTTGTCTTGGCTTGTCTTCTGCGATTTATATTTATGTTCTATCTGCAATTTACTTTAATGTTGATGTGATTGCTAACTGTGAAAATTTAAATAAATTGCTATAGCATAGAACATACCAAAAATTAACATTCTCTCAGAAAGAGGGAATAGACCATGATGAAATATTTGCACCCATTGTCCATTATACAACCATCTTATCTATTGTGGCTCTATATGCTAGCCAAGGATGGTCCCTTCACCAAATGAATGACACTTCCTCGAGGAAGAAGTATTTGTGGAGCAACCACAAGGCTTTAAAGTACATGACTGGAAAACTCAAGTGTTCAGACTAAAGAAAGCCCTTTATGGTTTGAAGCAACCTCCAAGAGCTTGGTATGTCCGCATTGGTAGCTTCGTGACAAAGCTTGGTTTTACTAGAAGTAATGTTGATCCAAATATTTACTTCAAGACAGTCCAAGGTACCCCTTTTGATCTTGGTATTATATGTTTATGATTTATTTATGAATGGGGGTGAACTACTTATCCTCCAGTGTAAGAGGGAGTTAGCTTCTAAATTTGAAATAAAAGATATCCATTTTATGCACTACTTCCGAGGTCTTGAAGTATGGAAGAGACCTGGTGAGATTTTCCTTTCTCAAGGAAAACATGTTGTTAAGCTACTGTAATGATTTGGTATGACATAATGCAAGTCCATGAATTCTCCAATCAAAATGAATTTCAAGAAGCTATGTGGTGAAGTTGTAAGTATTGATTTGGAAAATCCTTCTAAGTATCATCAATTGATTATGGCACTGATTTTCTTAGTAAACACTAACTAGACATATGTTTTGCGGTCAATACTTTGAGCCAATATATGATTAAGTGATCACATACACATTGGATTGCTACAAATCATGTGTTGATATACCTGCATGGGATCATCAATCTTGGATTGAGATATGCTACAAAAAATGTAAGACTTCATGAATGTATTGATGTTGATTGAGCTAGTAACTCTATTGATAGAAATAGCATTTTTAGATGTTTCTTTAGCTTGGGATTTGCCAAGATCTCTTGGATGAGCAAAAAGCAGAAGTTTGTTGCACTGAGTATAGATGAATTTGATTACTATGAGGAAGTATGGATGAGGAAGCTCTTTGGAGAGATATTTGAGCAAGTTCCAGACACAACAGTCATATATTGTGACAATAAGAGTGGGATGCATCTTATGTTCCATGACAAGTCCAAGCACACTGAGATCAAATATCACTATATCTGGGGTATAGTGTAGAGAGGAGAAGTGAGGTTC